>JAWWNH010000149.1:1325000-2525000 GCA_034641385.1 Darevskia mixta
ATTAACCATTGATTGTAAGAGAACGCTTACAAGCCCTGAAGCAGACAGAGGCAGAGAAAGAAGACATACAGACATGGCTCTGGCCAAAGCTGTGTCAGAGACTCATTGAAACGCAGACGTTCTTCCAGCTTCAGTACAGACATCCCCGGACGAGCTCACATGGTGAACAACAGATTGAAAGGCTTCCCGAATGCTCTTAACACTTTCCATCTGTACACCATCCATCTGCGTGCTTCAGGATTCATTAAGGAATGTTCATTGTTAAGCTGATGGGCTGGAGGTTAGATATAGGTTACTGCACCTTTACTGTTCTTCTCTAGAGTTACATCGATGTAGGATGTTGGCACGTATCCTTCTTCTCCGTTCTGCCTCCGGGCTCTAGTCCACCCATCCCCTTTATCTTCCTCTATGATGTACAGAATCTCCCCTTCTTTCATCGCCAGAGTGCCTTCATTGTGACCTACAAGGAAACAGGGATACACACAGTAAGAAAACCTTCGCCATAGCTCTCGCAGGGTTTAAATGCAAGCTCCCTCGGCTCTCATTTTCCACCCATGGGAGGAAACATCAAATCTGTGAAACGGAGCATATGTTCCAATTGTAGGCCAGGAGACAAAACATGGTCTCTTGTTGCAAAGCTGAATGCACGCCAATGGCTGTTTTTCTAATCTAACATATTTGTTTTGTTACCACGCTGCAGCATTTTTCTGCCGTTAAACAAAAATGATTTATGGCATGATTTCCCAGAACCAAAACCAGCTGCTAGAATTGTTTATATGCAGACAATTATTATCTAGGTAAGGCAAAAGGTAATTGCCATATATAGGATTGACACACACATTTTGTGTGTGTGTGTGTGTGTGTGTGTGTGTGTGTGTGTGTGAGCCCTTAGGCTCATCTTACCATCGAAAGGATAAATAGCTTTGCAGTGTCCTATGGCTGGTAAGGGATCGTCATCTTCAAACTCGTCATCAAATTCGTTATGGGGGCCATGCTGCTGGGGTGGGCTTCGAACTTCTTGGTTTGCATCATCAGTGTAGCTCCCTTCAGGGCTGCAATGCAATGGTTGAGACAGGGAACCTTCACACTTTGCAAACCAAGAACCCCAACATTTCCCAGACGTTTATCATAACATTTGCTGACCCCGTTTCAGCCCACAGTAACTATGCAGGGCAAACCCCTACACAAATACTTATTGCTACGGATGAATGCAGGCGTAGGCAGGGAGTATAGATAAGATCCAAGTATAGTCCTTAGATGAAGGAGCTCTGATTTCAGAACAGAGCTTATCGGATCAAAATAGGCAGAATACAGAAACGCTCTTTTAAAGCTCTGTCTATGGGAACAGCATTATGCCACTGCTATCACCTTCTCCTCTGCCTCCCCAGAACCATGCATGGCTGCGAGAGTGGAGAAGACAACTGTATGCATGAATGCTAATACAGCGGTACCTCGGTTTACGAACTTAATCCGTTCCGGAAGTCCGTTCTTAAACCAAAACCGTTCTTAAACCGAGGCGCGCTTTCCCCAATGAGGCCTCCTGCCGCAGGTGCCCTTCCACCGTTCGGATTCCGTTCTCAGACTGAGGTAAAGTTCTCAAACCGGGACACTATTTCCGGTTTTGCGGAGTTTTTAAACCGAATCGTTCTTAAACAGGACTGTTCTTAAACTGAGATACCACTGTACTCATGAAGCAAGAACATTCACAGACCTTGAAGTTTGCTTTGAGAGGCAAAAGATAGGGTACGGGCTCCGTTCCTCATCGGCTACCCAAAATACAAATTGTGCGTGTGTGGTTTTCATCTTTTTGATACAGCTTTCTATATCAGAGGCCACATTCCTTGAGTCATTGTCCAAGCCTCAGTTTCACCTTGCTAGTTACAAAAAGGTGAAGAGCGGTTGTTCCTTAACTGCAGCTAAGGAGAGCTAAATACCTCACCGACCCTTTTAAGGAGAGGGGAGGGAATAGGAAACTATCTGAAGTTGGATGCAATTCTTTAAGCAAATAATTCATTTAAAAAATGTATACTGCTCATCTTAAAGTGTTGCAATCAATGAAAAAATACAGTAATTAAAACATTCCAAGGGAAAGCCTATAAATTTAAACACTCATCACTCAAATTTCAAGCATTCAAACGTTCATAATTCAAAAGGTGTACTAAACAAACATTAAAATTGCTGGACACACACACACACACACACAGTTACATGAGAGGTGGAGACAAGATTTGAAGAGGAAGTCCTAATTTATATGCAATTCCACCTTCTCTTTTCAGCTCCAGCAACAAAAACATTGCTTTGGTGTAATGCAGCAATTACAACTGCAGTGCCTAGATGAGAGGTGGGCAACCCATCGACCTCTAGCTATTGCTGGACTCCAACTCCCATCAGTCTTATTCACTCACTGTGCTGTCTGGGACTGATGTGAGTTGGAGTCCAACAATATGGAGCAGGCCCCAGGTTCCCCACCCCTGGGCTAGATCACTGGGAAGTAAGCTTAAAGTAAGGAGAGAGAGAGAGAGAAGAGGACAGAAAACGAAGTGGAAAAGGGTTTGGGGAGGTTCTGGGGGGAAAGGCAATACTTTTTGTTTAATCAAATTCTAGATGGTTGCAGTGATTGCTGTTTTAGAAAATGACAGTGCAAAGACAGGGAACTTTAGTTTAAAAGATAAATATAGTGACCTCTCTCGTCCTTGGGTTACAAGGTGGTTGATGTCACTGCTATGTCTACGGTCTCCTCTTGCTGCTACTTTACCTTCAACTTCAGTAAGCCAGGCCTTGAGACAGAGACAGACACACAGAGAGACAGAGAGAGAGAGAGATCATTTGGCACCAGTAGCAAAATAAATGCTTAGAGACTAAACATATATCTTAACTGTTCTCAAAACAGATTTGTATTCTAAAGCAATATTCTGGAACTGTGAGTTACCAAATTCATCGCAAGCAATATGAAGGGGTCTGAAACTGAGTCACATGATCCGTACGAGTTAGTGGCTCCTCCCGAAAGGGCTTTTTTGGGCACAGCACCCCAAAAATGTGCACTTTGCAGTGCCATGCCTGAAAAAAAGTGCAGCTGGAGATTGCGACGGGCATTTTGGTCGCTGCCCTCTTGCGAGAAAAAATTGGGATGTCCTGTTGGGGGGGGGCAGTTGATGGGTGTATATACAAGTACCACACACCAGTACTATATTAAGAATTCTTCAATTTCTCTTAACTCACTCATCTGTTCAGGAAGTCTCCCAATTCATACCCGTAAGTGCATGATTCGTCAGCTCTGTGGCACCACAGATACTGAAAAACCGAATCTGCAAAAATATTTTCAAACCAGTGCTCTTCCAGCTATTTGGTTCTGTAGAGAATAGCTACATGCTTCTTGTTTCAGGGATTGAACATCTCAAAAAGTACAGTGGAACCTCGACTTACGAGTAACTCGACTTACGTATGTTTCGAGTTACGAAGCATCAAAGCGGCTGCGGACTTACGAATTTCTTTGACTTCCAAATCGGAAGTCGAGGTTCCACTGTATTTCCGGTGGGGTTTGTTTGTTTGTTTTAGCTCAGTGGAAAGGAAGAGAAGGCGGGAGTTCGCTCTAGCGGCCATTTTGGTCGCGAGCGGAGCCCGGAGCGGCTCCTACTGGTCCTTTCCCCGCAGCGAGAGGCTTTTTTTTTTCTTTCCCGCCATGGCGGGGAGGCTTTTATCCGCGCGCCATGGCAGTCGGCTGCAAGCCCAGCCTTGGCACGGCTTTTTTTTTTCCCTTCCCCGGCATGGTCGGGATCGCAGCCAGCTGCTATGGCGCGCGGATAAAAGCTTCCCCTCCATGGCAGTGTAAAAGCAACCAGGATCCCCCCATTATGAATACCCTTTCGGGATTTTTTGGAGGATGCCTTATCTAGAGGCCTCTGTGATCTTATACCAGCCTTCTTTCAAAACGTCTTAATAGATTTTAACCTCATTCTTGTGAATTTCCATTCGAAGGCGGTCCATGTTGCTCATAGTTTCAGCCAACTTTGGCTGAAGACTGCTCGGATCACCCATTTGCGGGTTTTTCTCATATACATCTTTCATTTTGATGAGCGCATCTCTGTAGGAAGGAAAAAAAGTATATCGAATTAGAAAATTGTTTTCCTTGCAACAATGAAACCGAGGAGGGAGGAAGAGAAAGCAGTACAATTTCTTAACACTCGGGACACCCCCAAAACTATGGGGTTTGAGAGGACTTATGAGCAACACTGAGAACATTAAAGACAAATTGATGTTTGTAGAAGAGACATCTTGATGCCTAGGAAAAGATAAGGTCAAGATACAATAACAGAAAAGCAAAATTACTTCTGATCCGTCTCTTTTTGTAGTTCTCTGTTAAGTTCATCAATTCGCTGCTGCAGTTTTTTCCGCCTTTGTTCTGGAGGCAGGTGGCTGAAATCTTCTTGAGCAGGGCCCTGAAACCAAGTGAAAACACAACCCTCAGAAAATGCAGCTATTCACATTTCTGCTGGCACCTCACACATAACCAACAGCACTTCCTCACTGGATGAAGAAGAACTGATTTTTTAAACACCACAATGCTGCAAAGCATAGCTCCACCCCCCCCTCTCAATCTGAGATTTTCAAGTTGTTACAGATTATAAACAGTTCTTCCATGTGTTAAATAATCTTGAAGGGAAAGCAAATCCATTTCAGAGAAGGTTATAGACTCGGAAGGGGTGTGTGTGGAAATATACTAGTGAACCAGAATGAAAAAAAGTATCTTTAATTTAGAAATAAATAAAATGCTGCAAAATATTTCAAATGCCTAAATGAGGGGAGCGTAGGGTTAATCGAGGACACTGCTGGAAAACCCCTGGTCATTATGGAACAAGCAGTCGCAAGACTAGACAGGTTTAGGATAAATTATGGTAAAGGTAGCCATGTTTAGCCTCTTGTAACAAACATTACTGCTTCTGATAAGACACCTACCCCTCAAAATCACAAGCCACAATGAATTTGTCAGTCTTTGCAAAGTGCGGCAAGACTCTCGGTCTCGTCATGATTTTTGACAGTCACATTTCCAAATTATTAAGATTTTAACAGAGCAACAGTTTCATTGCCAAGTTCCATTGATCCAGATCTGCTTGCCATGGAAAGTTGCATTATGAGATGTAAAACGTGACTGATAACGTAAAAAAGTAACTTAAATCAGCCCAGGCTCCCCTAGAAGCTCAAACCCTGATAAAGCTTACCCACATTGCTCCTACCCACCACCAAAGACAATCCCCACAAATTATTCACCAATGTTTCCAATAGGAAGGGGGGAAATTCTAGAACACGGACGCCCCTTTCCCGACAAGTAATGTGAAGTAATCAATGTCATGAGGAGCAGCGATGCCAGAAATATCTAACATGATATTCTCAACAGGGAGCTTACTGGGACAAAGCAACATGAAACTATTTGTGCCCGAAAATAACAGCAGAGCACAAAATTATTGGATCTGAACATTATTAGAGCTGCCAAATTCCCAGTTCAGGAGATTTTCTACCGATCTATATGGGCTTCTAAATGTCAAGCCAGCCTCATCCCAGAGAAAAGTCAAAATTTCATTGAGAGAACCCACAAGGAACTTGGGGATGGAAAACCATGGGTGGGGGTGGGGAGGAAACAGGCTGTGAATATCCAAAGAGGTATTAAAAGCTAGCATAATAATGTTATTCTGTCCCATCACCTCCTGGCAAATAGAAGGGGAAGAAATGGAGGCAGTGAGAGATTTTACTTTATTGGGCTCCATGATCACTGCAGATGGTGACAGATGTCACGAAATTAAAAGACGCCTGCTTCTTGGGAGAAAACCTAGACAGCATCTTAAAAAGCAGAGACATCACCTTGCCGACAATGGTCCGTATAGTTAAAGCTATGGTTTTCCCAGTACTGATGTATGGAAGTGAGAGCTGGACCATAAAGAAGGCTGGTCGCCGAAGAATTGATGCTTTTGAATTCTGGTGCTGGAGGAGACTCTTGAGAGTCCCATGGACTGCAAGAAGGTCAAACCTATCCATTCTGAAGGAAATCAGCCCAGAGTGCTCACTGGAAGGACAGATCCTGAAGCTGAGGCTCCAATACTTTGGCCACCTCATGAGAAGAGAAGACTCCCTGGAAAAGACCCTGATGTTGGGAAAGATGGAGGGCACAAGGAGAAGGGGACGACAGAGGACGAGATGGTTGAACAGTGTTCTCGAAGCTACCAACATGAGTCTGACCAAACTGTGGGAGACAGTGGAAGACAGGAGTGCCTGGCGTGATCTAGTCCATGGGGTCACGAAGAGTCGGACACGACTAAACGACTAAACAACAACAACAACAAAGCACTAGCAATAGGGATGTTACTAAGTGGCTTACATTGCACACCCAGAGGTTTAAGCAAAATCTTATTAAACAGATCTGAAAACATCCCTGAACTGTGCACATTAAATGCTGGGATGGCTGTCTCAGGGTAGTATCCCATAGATCTATTCAAATTCTGAAAATTCTTTGGAAGGAGACATCATTCCTAGAGGTGGCTTGGATTCATTAAACCTTTTGCCACAACATACATTAAAAAAAATGCATTTCCTTTGCACAGATGAAGTGCTAAATCCCCGCTAACTGAAAGCCATCCTGAGGCTTTCCTCCCCAATGAGAGCAAGTTCCCCTTCACCTGAATAGCGGCTAAAAAGTTAACTGGCACCCAAGTTAAAACTTTTCAGCACTGCTTAACCCAGGGATCTGAAATGTCAGTTTAAAAATGGGCACCTGACTTTGCAATAAGGGAAATCCTGGTTAGGAGTAATGATTGTTAATCTCTTTGCCAGGGAATTGTGATGATAAGGGAGGGGAAATTGACACCGAGGAGAGGCTGCAAGGAGGGAAGCAGGCCTTGTAGCAGAACCAAGCCTATAATACCCCATTTCTTAAGTTCGTTTTGCCAAACTGTGGTTTAACTCATTTTCGATGGCGTTAAAATGGGCAAACATGGTGACAACAAAGTGCTTTGCAATTTAGACAGCAGAATACATTATTAGGTATATTTATTTCCCAGTTGCACGCAACTCCTTATCCTGTTGAGAAGGCTCCACAAATCCATTCTCCAAGCTTGCTGTGGCGACAGGCCAACCTCCCAGAGGTTCTCTTCCATCACGCTGAGGTTTGAAGGAGAGAGAAGCTGCTTTGCCACTTCAAGCTTACTTTGAAGATTCTCCCCAGTAACTGGCATTCCATCTCCAAGACGAGGGGCAGTACTTTGCCGTCAGGACAGGTAGCCACTGGCAGTTCGTAATCCACAAATTTGTCTAATCCTTTTAAAGCCATCTAAGTTGGTACCCATCACTACATCTTGTGGCAGCCATCACGGCATCTTCATACTAAATCTAAGTTTATTCCCTCTATCCTCTAACCACAGGATATATCAAAATAAACATGAAGTCTACATGCAGTCAGAAGTTAACTTATTCCGTTTACCACTTGGTTCAGAATACAGCTAAAAATTATTGATATTCACTAGAAATAGGCCCATCGTGTGTTTTTTTCTTTCAGGGGGTACCTACTCAAGGATTCGCAGTACCGGCACCTCTTTTTGCTGTTAAAAAGTGTGGCACTTACTGTAACAACTTCATGGTGAGTATCAGCACCTATTTTTCTAAAAGAAGAAAGCACTGAATAGGCCAACTAAGATTTCTCTTGCTTTCTCTGGTTAAAATCTGCCAAATATCAATGCAGATATGCTCAGAAGCAAATTTACTGAAGTCTTGTAAAGTTGCTTCCACCATTTTGCAAACGGTTCCTACTACATCCTACCTTAGTTGGTTTGGACTATAATTAACAAGTTCTGAGCTACAAACAGGCTGTTTCAATGAAAAGGCTCACAAATCCACCTACTTGAGCACATTTAATAAGTTAACTATAGCACCAACCAGTAATTACAAGCTAAACAAGAATTCAAAAGTCTGTGTGTTTTTACGGTTTGCCATCTGCTCAGAGAATCTGTTTCAAAGGGCTGTAAAACAATAAGGCCTATTAAGTTAATTTCCCTCCAAAATCTCATACTAATCTCCTTTTCAGCAGAGTTGTAAGCCTTCCTTTTAAAAGCATTGCTCTGTGTGTTGAACTTGTGCTAAACAGCTCCTACATAAATCACGATTTTAAACACAAAACTATAAAATTATCATGCATTGTCTCTTATTATTAAGTTATTCTAATTAAGAACAATGAGCTGCATTAGGGATTTTAGGTTTGTGTCACTCAAGGTAGTTTTTAAGAGATAACTTTTTCACTCACATAATTGTCTTTTATTTTTAAGCATAATAAAGGCCTCACTCAATATACACAAAGGAGAAACTATGGAAACAATATCGCAAAAAATAGGCATTTCTAATTTCCATGATGGAACTTTCAATGGAACTTAAGCCCTTAACTGTTCAATTGTACTTTTGCTGCAATTCTACCTTCAAAACCTTATTTGAAATAAATGGAACTACCTGCAATAAAGGAGCAAAACTTGCCACCAGCTTCCTGCCACAGAAATTATTTTGTACTGAACATAATTAAAAATATGAATCTATATGTAAATATTAAGTACTGAGATAAATATAGGCATCCTATTTATGTTTCATGCCTCCTTTACCAAAGGAAACAGAATAATATCTCGAATCCTCCTCTTCCGATTCTGTCTGCCACACCTACTGTGTACACTTAACTGAATTGTAGAATTTAGTTATATAAAATTGCTGATTTTACAAATAAGGATAAAGAAGTTATGTAACAGTATAATAAATGAACAATGCCATACACATCAGAGAAACTAGGAAAGCTTTGAGTTATATTCACAACGGAATGTTTCTCCCGTGATCAATACTAATTAAGCTCAGAAGAAAAATTTGACTTTTTACACTAAATAATTTCAATCTATTTAAATACTTTATTTTTATTGATTGTTAAATAGCGCTGATTGTTGTAAACAGCCAGGCGACTTCATTTTAAACAAACTACCACCATTGGCTAAAAGTTTTCAACAGCAGTTTTGACCAAGTCCTAATAATAGTGAGTGGTATCTGGCTAAGCCACAATCGAGAGTATGGCTGTTGAAATCCATGGATTTAAGTTAAGTCAGTGGGTCTACTCAGAAGATGACCGCCTAGTACATTCATTTGTTATTACCTGGCCATGAAAATCCATCTACTTTGCTTGTGTAAGAGAACGTGGTGGTGGGAAATCAGGTTCAGCTGTCTTCAACAAAGACTTTCAGAAACGGTATTGCAATAACTACCATGGTTATCAGTCATGGACTAAATGAAACGTTTTTAAAATGTAAGAGCTCAGATAGTATAGTTCCAGGCATGCACAGGAATGACTCCCTTGTAGGCCTCGTTCACAAGCACCTTTGTAGGCAAAGGAAGCTCTGGATTGAGTAGGCATCACTCTCATTTTATGGAGGCAAAACAGGAGTACATCCTTGCCTATAGGCTGAATTCCTTTTCTCTGTGCAATGTCAGGAGTCTATTTTGTTCACACCAAGCACAAATGGATAATGAGACAAAGAGTGACTAAGAATACGCATCTGAATACCAATCCACTCAAAGCAACTATGAGATGGACATGAATTCATTAAGCTACTTTCATGCTGTTGTTACGAAGTTAACAGCACAAGGCCTTACCGTCTTCACCGACCACTGACCGATACAGTTGAAAACAGAAAGAAAACAGGGTATTATTTTCATGCTACCAAGCATTATTTAGGAATGAATCATTCATACATATATATATATACATATGTGTATATATATATATATATATATATATATATATATATATATATATATATATATATATATATATATATATATGAATGAATATATGAGTCTTTTACAGCCCAATCCTTTGCATATTTATTTGGGAATAATCCCCAGTGGGGCTTGATGCCAAGTAAGATATTGTGTGTGATATTTTAACCTTAATTAATAGAACTCCATAAAGTTCCCAACATTTTAACTATTGTCTATGGCACTGCAGAATGGAAGGGCAGCCACAATTCAAGCCATAGGATGACGGTCTATGGCTTGAAACGGTGCAATACAGTATAATCTTGTTGAACTATTATATCTTTAACGTATTTCCACATTGAAGGAAACGACAACAAAGCACACAGGAACACTACACAAAGCAGAAGCGTTTGACAATGGCAATGACCTGGTTTACTGTAAACAGAGTCTTGTTTAGCGAAGCTCCGGGAGCAAAACAGCAACACCTTTATGGCGTTCTGAAACCTGGTCAGCTTTGCACATTCCTAGTTTCCACATCTTTTTGGGCAAGTAGCTGGTTGGTCAAGACAACGTCACTAAGGTGGATATGGCTGATGTAAAGAAAGGCAATCAGAGGACTTCCATTATCCTTGCTCAAAAACAGATTCAAGTTACCGGTGGGGCTCAAATGAATAGTTAGAGGAAACAACATTTTTGCAACTAAACAATTGGAAGACTATTTCCCCAAAAGCCCATGTGAAAAATCTGTCAACACTTTCTAATCAAAGTGATTCTACGGTAGGTCAAAATATTTATTACTGGAGGCTATTATATGTCTATAATTCTACATATGACTGTGTATACTCTATTATATACTCAAGAGTTACGAAACGTATCATTTCTAAATCACCAATAAAAATGGGGAAAGGGTAAAAAGACATACACAGATTGATTCTGGGGCATGATATCTTTTTTAAAAAAAGACACAGATGGCTTCTTATCTTATTCTGGCAGTAACCAATTTTGCTGAAAAGCACTGGGAAAAGCCTTCCTATTAAGGTTCTTAATTAGCAACCTTGTATTATGATGTGAGAACGGAAAATGCCAATGACTTGTTTTTATAAAGGACTCCATTTGAGGATGCTTGAAATATGGGTTAGAATAAGGAACTGTGAAACAATCAATTGTGAAAACTGCTTTGGACCATACCGAGCGATAAAACACTAAGCCAAGGCTCAAAATTCTGTGCAATATGTTCTATCTATCCAAGCAGCATTTGGAGGTTTCCCCCCAAAACAGCACCCTTTTGAGCCGCGATGAAAGAAAGCCACAGCCAAGGCATAAGCCTTTGGGCACACCCAAAATATACATTGGAACCCAATCTCAGAATTGGGAGCAACTACATGCTTGTGACTGAGGGTGTACCACATATGGCAAAGCTGTAGACCAACTGCCCTAAACATTGTAGGGCAATCTTTGCCAATCTGGTGCCTCCCAGATGTTTCAGACTTTAACTATAATCAGCCCCAGACAGCATGGCCTTAGTGGCTGGTGCAGACGAGAACTGTACTCCAAAACATCTGGAGGGTATCAGTTTTGCAAATGCTGCTGTAGGTGATGCACCAATACAAATCTTTAGACTTGGGAACCCAGGACTCAGTAGAAAACATGGCTGGGATTGCTCTCTATCCTTGGAAGTTATTGCTTGGCAAAACTGGATGAAATGTTAAGTCACTGTGATTAGGAAAGTTCATGGATCACACCATGATTACAATTGAGTCTTGTGGTATAGGTTGCTGTGTGGTATACAGGATCGCTCATTTAAGAAGTCAACATGACTGCACACTTAAACTGGTTTTCTGAATCTGGTGATAAGCTTATGAGGATAAGGGAACGCTGGAAAAGAATAGGAGTAGCTTTGTGCATAAAAATGTGTGATCTGCCCAATTTCTAGTTCTTCCCCTTCCCCCAAAGTGTAGAAAGATAACAGAAATCAAGCACACTATTCATTCATTTGGCTACAACTTGGGTCAATTATGAGACTCTCTCTCTCTCTCTCTCTCTCTCTCTCTCTCTCTGTGTGTGTGTGTGTGTGTGTGTGTGAGAGAGAGAGAGAGAGAGAGAGAGAGAGAGAGAGAGAGAGAATGAGAATGATTAAGTTCCAAACAAAAGTAGTTCACAACTGGGGCCAATATCCAAACCAACACTTGCAGTATTTTTGTCTCACTGGCAAACTGAGCAAGCACTAAAAGATCCCATGTGTAAACATTTGGAAATGTTCTTTAAAAAAAGAAGTAATAAACAAACAATAAAAATATTTATCCATCATATCTGACTTTGTGTGTCATGTCTTGATTTCTACCAAATGACATCTGCTACGTTTTCCTCTCCTCTTTTGTATTAAATAAAAAACAAGGCATACAGCTGTATTTATTATTACACTAGTGGACGTTCAGCCCGTTAAATTAATGGGCGCTAGAACATATGTGGTGAAACATTTTTAAAAACAGGACTTATTTCCCTCAGGCAAGTGGGATTAGGACAGCAGCCTTCAGGTAAGGCAGCCGGGCCTCATCCTGCGGCGCGTCCAAGAGAAGCTGTGAGGGAAACTGGCCCCTCCCGTTACATAAAAGTCCCTAAAGCGTGCGGCGGAGGAGGGGGAATGGGCTCAAATCCCACGTACCGGGGGGGGGGGTCCGGTTTCCCTCCGTAAGGAAACTCTGTGTGGAAACGGCCATGGCAGCCCCCGCCTCCCTTTGCCCTTTTGGCTCCCAGCCCCTTCACGAACCACACCGAGTTCCTGTACAGGGACATGGCGAGGACGGGACGGGGGCTGCTTTGAGCCCCTGAGGGAGGGAGGCCGCCTCCCGGGCAGGGCCGTCGGCCTAGGGCGGGCGTGTGAGAGGAATCCTTGTGTAACTCCCATCACTCACACACACAAAATGGCCGCCAGCAACTTTCTTTGAGTGCAGGGCGAGGCAGCCCCTCCCCTCCCGCACTTCCGATTGGCAGCCTCCGACTGTCTCATCTGCATAGAGTCTCTGCGCTCCAATCCCTGTGTCCGTGGGGCACATGCTCAGTAGCGCAGTTCCACTGACACACACCACGGACGTGGGGACATTAGGGAATTATTATATAGGATTTGGATGGACAATGTCAACAATTCAGACTTAAATGCCCATGAAGATTTCATTAGTTTTCATTTCTTTTCTGTATGCCCAGCAGCTACAGGATGGGACTCCTGATGGATGAAGCAGAGAGCAGTTTAAGAGCTTATGATGTTCCAATGTCTTGAGTAATATTTTATGCAGGCAGAAGAAGCTGAAATATTTTGCTTCTCAGGTTATCCATAAACTATCTCACTCTCGACTTCTACTAATATTTTTCTTTTTCCTTTTAAAAGCCTTTTAGAAAGCCTATTAAAACACTAATGTACTAGAAAGTAGGAGGCTTTGCTGTCTGATCTCTGACCGTAATAAAGATTGATTGATTGATTGATTGGGAGGCTTTGACAAATTTAGCCCTTACCAGCAAAACTATGGATTGGATCCTAAGATAACTTAAGAAAGGTCCTAGAAAGAAAGTATCCTGCCCTCTTCTTCCTCCTGCAGCCGCTTAAGCTCCAGTAAGGTCTCACTGCAAGTTTGGAAGACCATCTTGAATATCGTAGGCAAGGCATGGAGTTGGGGGGTGAGGAAGAAGTGACAGGAAATCAAGACCAAATTGCAGCAATTATCCTCCCCACTTCCACTTGTAGAAGCCCGATGCCTGATCCCCTAAGAGAGGCTTTTTGGAGGCCACATATGGTAGCAAGAGCAAGAAATGAACAGAAGCTTTCCATCCATTATTCTGCTTATATAGCATGAATAGTAAATTACACCGTGCGAAATAGCTGGAACACTGCACACGTCTTGCATGATGCCAACATCTTCTGGACTTTAACATGCAGAGCCTGTTTATGCTCTTCAAGGAACCTCTTTTATACCTGCTCAGATATTACAAGTCACTGGAAGGTAGCAGAGCTCCAGCCCTCACAAACTGGGGCTCTACGTGTGCAGTGCAGCCATTGGTTCAAGACAATAGCCCGACTGCTCACATGAAGAACTAATCTAATCCCATTTTAATTATCGCCAAACAGCAGGCTTGCTTATGGGAATTTTGAAGACTACTGAGCATGACGTAGCAGGCACCCATCGAGAATAGAAACAATCTCCCGCAATGCAGGACTCTCATCTGAGATAGATGGCTACTGAACCTCTGCTTAAAAACCTCCAAGGAAGGAGAGTCCACCACCTTCTGACAGAGTCCATTCGACTGTCAAGCAGCTCTCATTGTCAGAAGGTCCTTCCTAATGTTTAGTTGGAATCTCCTTTCTTTTAATTCGAATCCATTGGAGCTGTAGAAAAAAAGTTCTTAGCTAGAAATCCCTAAGGATTGAACCCTTGGGTTTTCTACATGTGCTGAATCACACATTCCAGGGATTTTGCAAGAGGGTAAGCTAAATTACAAGTGGTCTCCAGGTCTATTTGTTTTTCCCCTATAAAATTTTCCAGCCAATAGCATTCACACCAAGATCTCTATCTGCAGATTCTGTATAGGGAACTAGTGAGAGATAAATACTTCACAAGGCATCTCTGGCCCGAACTTGTTTTATTTTAAAACCAAAGGAAAAAAATATTTGGTTGCATATTTCAAGGGATGCAACACGACAGGCTAGTAACTGCTGATAGGAATTTGATCAAGTTTACAATGTGATGAGAAAATTTTAAAATAGAATTCAATTTCAATCCCATCACCTTTTAATTTTCCATTGACTACGCTAAAAAGAATTATTATTTATTATACCCTGTCCATCTGGCTGGGTTTCCCCAGCCACTCTGGGCAGCTTACAGAATACAGTCATACCTTGGAAGTAAAATGGAATCAGTTCCGGATGTCCGTTCGATTTCCAAAACGTTCAAAAACCAAAGCACGGCTTCCAGTTGGCTGCAGGAAGCTCCTGCAGCCAACTGGAAGCTGCGGAAGCCCCGTCAGACGTTCGGCTTCTAAAAGAATGTTCGAAAACCGGAACACTCACTTCTGGTTTTCGATCGTTCGGGAGCCAAAACGTTTGAGAACTAGGCTGTTCGAAAACCAAGGTACGACTGTATATAAAACATCATAAAGCATCAAACGTTAAAAACTTCCTGATACAAGGAATATATTGCAAATGCAGAATTAAGAATTCTGGGGTGTACAGTTAAAATCTTGAGCACAGATCAAACTGCTTAAAAAAGTTAACATGCTGTGGTGCTCCAGCTTAAAATCCACAAGTTAAGGAACTGCAGCAAGAATTTCTCTAATCATTAACTGGCATTGCTTAGGATATCTATGGACTATGATCTGCTTCTCTCTAGTCTAGAACAACATGCCCAGCTATGGCTGGTATAAAGTATTAAACTGCAATCATTTCCCCCCCCTCTTAATTATAATTTTTATTTGCATATTTGCATATTGGCAAATGCATTCAGCTTCTGGTTATCAACAGCCAAAAAAATTCAGTTTCTCGTATACGAAATACTGTATTTTATAGACCTAAGGAGTTACTGCCGATTCATTTATCATGACATAATCATCAACGCCGTTTGGCAGTCACTTGACCCCTAGAACAAATGCCGCTTTGCAAAATATGCCAGTATAAATTAGTTAAGTATACTTCCTTGATTCTTCTCAAAAAGTGGCATTTAGCAGTTACCCAGGAATGGAATGCAGTTTAACAAAAAACAAAACTAACGAAAACCACCCAAAGCCCCCAGGAAAACAAATCTAAATTAAATGTTTTGAGTCAAAGTAGTACATTGCATTAAAAATCATACTACATTAAAATAAAAAACATTTTAGGTATTTGTACTCCTATCAGTTAAACTGAGGAAAGGCTTACTTTTCTGAAATACTTTCCCCAATAAACTGTGTTTTAATGTAGGCCGATGCAATCTGTTATCTACGAGACTAAACGGCTTGCAGAGACTCGCAGAAGATGCCTTAACATACTGGTTAAATTAACCATTTGAGTCATTTACTAACATCCTTTTTTTAAAAAAACAACAACCATGTGCTCTGATAAATGGGGCATTGTCAGTGGGTGCATGTGCAGCACGGACCTCCAGAACGAATTAAGTTCTTAACCCGAGGTACCACTGTATGTTGACTAGGAAAGAACTGCACTCCAATGCCCACTAGGGGGCCAGTTCATAAAAGAGAAGGAAAAATAAACCTATGGTTCTGGCTTGAGCCTGAGCTCTGCTACACACAGTAAATGAAATAACAAATATTATAGAAATTTCAAAAGGTCCGAGCTACCTTTTAGTGGATTTAGCAGTTAATGGCTGTGGCATTTAGGAACAGGATGAAACTTTCCAAAGTCCATCTGGCCCGTGGCCCATTACTGGTTTTGCTGCTAGAGAAATAGCGCTGTTACATTTGTGGTCTGTAAATGCTTTTTTTAAAAAAATTATTTCCGGTTTAAAAAAATATTAAAACTTGCACCGATATATTTGCTAGGCCATGTTAATTATCGCTGTCATTATGAAACTGCGACTGCGAATGTTGATTTCGTGATACGCTGTTGCTCTCCATCCAATTGTAAGCTGCTCTTATAGTGTGTGCTTTTTCTGGAATTGGCAGCTTGCAAATAAATTGACGATGTGTTGATGAAATCCACGTACCGATGTTAGAAGGTTTTTAACGCTTGATGTTTTTAGATAAGCTGTAAGCCGCCCAGAGTGGCTGGGGAAACTCAGCCAGATGGGAGGGGTATAAATAATAAAATTATTATTATTATTATCATCATCATTAGAAAAAAGAGCAAACTAATTATCATTCTGTTCTTTAAATTGGCCTGGCTTCTTCTTCCCCCAAACATATTATGCATTAAGCACACTAATGGCTGTGAATGAGAAAATTGTGAGTACACGCATCCTTCGAAGAGCCAGCTATTCTGAACAAGGAGCTGCAAAGCAGGGGACTAAGTGCAATGACCTCTGATAGGATCTTTAGCCTTATAATGAGGGTGGAGAAGACTGGGAAAAGCCACACACAAGCACACTGTTCATAGCACTATCATGCACCTAAAACCCGTCATAAAACTTACCCCTCTTTTGAGGCTTCTGAAAGAAGAAACTCTGGGCTTCCCTGTTTTTATTTCACTCATGCAATAATGGACTTGTTCAATCGAGCATAAGGGATACTGGGAACCATTAGAAGTACTGGACGTGTATAAACTAGTGGGGGTAAGGGGAGGGGACTGCGGCTGATGCAGAAATAAAGAAAGGAACAGATAAGGCAAACATTGAATTGAAAATTCTGTCGTCGTCCCCCCGTTCAATACAGAAGCAGACCATCAGTCCCAGCCGCTCCCCACCGCCCACCCCATAACAACCACCATCAGAGATTATAATCAGAAAGCTGGCGGCATAACAAATGTGTTGGGTCTTTAAGGTGTCACAAGGCTCTCCGCTGTGTTCACCATCAGAAATATACAACACAGTAAGAAATTTAAAAAGTAAGAGAGGGAGAATATTTAGTTACAATGTTAAAATTGTTTAAAGTGTCCTTTTACATGCGAGTTTCGAAACAACACCAAGAACCACCCTTCAGATAACACACATTGTTGAAAGATAACAGGCTTTAGATTTGTTTGTTTTACATCTAGGAACTTTTTGAAAGAATAAAAACAAACCCCCTACACAAAAAAAAACCCAGTAAAATTTATTCTAAGTGTTCTAATGTTAAAATTCTTATATCCTCAATGCTGTATTTCTTCAAAGCATATGGGCGGAAAGGAAGACTTAAGGAATGGCATTCATAAGGTGATGGAGATGTACTGCACAGCTGGAAAAGGAAGGTTATTCTGTTCTTAGGTTTCTACACAATTTTTTCACATACTGCAATAAATTTTAATTAGTGCTTTTTTTAAAAGAAAGGGGGGAAAAAAAGAATATTGCTTATTTTATTTGTTGGTCTCTATACTAAGAACTTCTGCAAAGGTAAGGTGCAATTTGCCTTCACATCATTATTCTTTCGTATGTCCAAAGCAATGTATCACCTGCTTTGCTTTAACCTTCAGGTGCCTTTGAATATCTTTAAGCTGACCTGCCAAAACCATGCACTTCAAACGGAAACATTGGTTTCTAAAATTGCACATTACAGGCAGGATGCAAGTTCCTCCAGTACCTAAAACAATTAAATGGACCACAGCCAGAAGAAGGCTGAATCCCCGCTATTAAAGAGGTGATCCATCACGAACAACTGATCTGATCTCCCTCCAGTTTCAACACAATAGCAAAACTCCAACATATACAGGCGTACCTGAGCGCTCGGACTCTGCGTGGCCCAACCATCCAGCAACAGCCACAGATGATAGTTGCAGCAGGCTCCTTCGCAAGACCTGCGCTTGAGTATTGGTGTAACATGTCACCAGGAGTTTGCTATTCCCGGACAGTAACTACTGTTGCAATAGCTCCAGCAAAGCCAGCAAAGTAACTGTGCGGCATTTTGCTACCCCAGTTGTACTGGTCTCCTCAGCTGCTAGAATACAGTCATACCTCGGGTTACGGCCGCTTCAGGTTGCGCGATTTCGGGTTGCGCACCGCGCCGAACCCGGAAGTACCGGAACGGGTTACTTCCGGGTTTCGGCGCTCACGCATGCGCAGAAGTACTAAATCGTGCTTTGCGCATGTGCAGAAGCGCCAAATCACGACCCGCGCATGCGCAGGTGCAGCGTGTTGCGAATGCTGCGGGTTGCGAACGTGCCTCCCGCACGGATCCCGTTCGCAACCCAAGCGTCCACTGTACTATAGCTGGGGTGGGGCAAAGCAGACATATCATACCAAAACCAAGTTCCTGAATGGACAGTTGGGGCAATGCAAATTGTCTTTCAAAATTATATAAGGTCAAAACGAACATTATTTTTATCCAAAGGACTACATTTGATCCCTTAACCACAAATCCTGAGTGTGTTCTCATGTGAAACAAATTTTAAAAGTTGTACCTTTGGTTTTTTCCCAAAAAGCCACAGCTTGCCCTTAGCCTTGCCCACGGTGGTTTTTGCATCGATTTTCACCCCTTCTTGCTTTGGTGTACTGATTGTTCCGTCAGAAACAGTCCTGTAAATGTGCTGACTGTAATCTTCAAATGGAAAGTCTCCGGGAGGTTCAAAACCAGACTTGAAGGAGTCTATTACTATTTGAGAGTCCTTGATGGGAGAGATGCAATGTTTATAAAAAAAATGATTACTCAAGAGAGCTGATGGCTTAACTGAAGTGATATTATTACCAATGCAACAGATGTAAAATGAGTAACTTAAAACAGCACAAGAAATTGCTGATCTCCCAGAAAGAATTAAGTCTGTTTACAGGGGGGGAATTGCAGACTACCATCTATAGGGCATTTAGATAAGATGCTGTTGCAGAGAGAGCAAACAATGCTTGTGCCCTGTGCAGCCCGTTCCTCCACATCCCATCACATCTGAAATGAAACTCCATCCAGGAAATGCATAAGCTCCCAAGGTGAAGTCCCAAGCCCTGGACAAGAGATTAATCAAACTGCTGAAGAAATTTCATCTCAAGATTAACAACAAGGTCTGCAAGAACAGACTCATACAATCAACAGCATCCAGCAACAACATTTCCAATGGGCAAAATGTTGAAAAATCAAAGTAACCTATTAGTTGGGCATCATAAATTAATGAGAGGAAGAGGGAGAGACATTAAAGAGAGAACAGGTAAAAAAAAAGTCTGAATAAAACACAGAATCCTTCCCACAATTACTTTTAAAAAAATTATTTTTTTAAATTTTTTTATTGGTTTTTGCAATTTTTAAGCACATAACATAGCGGTTAAATTTTCATACTTCCCCTCTCTCACCGTGGGAAGCCACAAACCATCCCTCCCTCTCACAGAGGTATACATATTCATTATACATTTAACCTTACTGATATTTTCCATAACATTGCTTGGGCCTGGCCCAATTCTGTGGGCCAGGCATCTCTATTTTTCTCAATTTCATATTTCAATTGACTTCCTCAAGTCCCCCACTGTTGAATTCCACAATTACTTGCACTAGGTCTCATGACCCAACAAAACTGTCTGCCAGAGAATTATGGCACGCAAGAGACTTGATAAACCCTCTATTTTTGTTGCTTGGTTTGGCTTCATGGAACACAACTTTCATAGGCTTGATCAGCCTAATTCCTTGCCTGGTCATGGTAGGTCATGATCAGACCCACAATTAGTTAGATTTACTTCCAAAGCAATGAGTCCTGCACTGATAATCTGAATCCTACAAAATATAAGTCAACTTACCCTGCGTTCATCAACCGATTTTGCCGCAGCATTCATTCCTTCTAAACATTTCGAGACTATTGGGATAACTCTGCGCTCAGAATCTGCAAACCCCTTATAACATTCACTAAGTTTGATGGTTCTTCGTTCATCCATTTCCTGAAGATGCTACAATTATAAAGAAAAAGCCTGAGTATTCTTATGACAATACAGTACTATACAGATACTCATATATTTGGGCTACATTTCCTCCCAATTTTGTTTAAAGCATCACCAATTTGCTGAGTTTGCTTTCCTGTACCAGATTCTTTAATAAAGAACCTCTATCTAGGCTTGGTGTAACATAGGAGAGTACCACAGTTCATTTTAACTGAACCCATGGTTAGGTTAACCTAACCATGGTTTCCTGTTAGGAAAATAAGATGTGGCAAGAATGAACACTCCAATGCTCCCTTCCCTCTTTAGCATCTGCAAGGCAATGAAAAGCTCCCACTTTCAGTTCCATAGTGAATTAGTAATAGATTCATTCATTTACTTGTTTCTCTTTATGCTTGAGAAAAACTATTGTTTATAAACATTTTATGCTGTTCTAACTACCTGTCATCTATAGAAGACTCATTTTACATCACAAATAAAAGGCTCGTTTTTACATGTACGGAATGCAGACTTTACTGCTGTGGCTTCTATATTATCCTGTAACAAATATTTTGTTGAAAATTTGCTCATGTTTATGAAGCAAACATGATTTTCCTTCAGAGTATTTCCTTGTAAATGTTACGATAGCCTTCCAGTGAAATGTTGTTCATTTGCAATGGCTTGTCGGTATTGTATTAAACAAGATGCTGTTCAAAGAAGAAGAAGAAACCCAAAATAATTGGGGGATGTGATTAAGAACCTCAGAAAGGAACCAGAGGCTGCAATCCTATGCACACTTTCCCCTGACAGCTACCTCATCTGCAAAAACCAGACTGAGGGAATGACCGACTTATATGTGTTGGCCCCACAATATATTGAAATAGCTCCATGTTTGTCATGGTGACCATGAAGTGCTGAGCTGGAGCAGTTGAGGAGGACCAGGTATGGTCCCTGAAGTCTTGCAAGACCACCATCAGCAGTTCTCCAACTCCAACAATTCTGTCTCTCTGGCCCAACAAGAGGAGTTGTAGCTCACATCTGGCTGCCAGGCAAATAGGTTTCTTGGCGAGGAAGATGGTTTTCTAACCTGGCATTCAACAACAGAACCACCAGGTGTGAGAGCACATTGATGTACCTACTCAGGCATGGTTGTTGTTTTTTTAGGGGGGGGGCTCAGAAGAGGTAATTGCTTTGAGCCACTTGATGCCCCATCTGCTACGATGTACGCCCTTGTGCAAATTAATTGAAAGAAAGCATGTTTTCTATCTTGCTCGTAATCCTGTACTCAAAACAAACACAAAAAGTCAGTTGATCATTATGGTGTCGGAAGCCTGCAGCGAATAGAAGGAATGATGCGCTCGCCACAATATATCGAGGTTCTACGAAAGAGAGTTATTCCAGAGCTGGAAAAGAGGTACCCTGACGGTACTGGGATATTGCAGCAGGACCTAGCCCCCTGTCACACATCGAAAGTGGTGAAGAAATTCATGACAGAGCAGCAAGTACAGGTACTTGATAGCCAGGGAATTCCCCGGACGTAAATCCCATTGGGAATTTGTGGGCTATATGCAAAAGTCGCCTCCATGCTTATAGACTGTACAACTATGGAGAAGCTCATTCAGGCGCTGATTCAGGGATACAGGGGTACAGGGATCCGAAAATCAACAGTGACTGTTCAAAACTAGTAGACTCCATGCCAAACCGTGTTCAAATGCTGCTTAAAAATAGCGGAGGTCATATCTGTTACTAATGTAGGTATTTGTGAGTTTTGTACATGTATATGTGAGTTTTGTACAATAAACTACATTGTTTGTTTCAATTAATTTGCACAAGGCTGTAGGTGCCCCTCAGCAAACATGGTACTTCCCTTGCCAATAACCCAATGCTAAAGAAAACATCTGGAGGATCTGTGTGAACTTAATTACATAATGCTAATGAAACAGATATGAAGATGTGGGGGGAAATTGAAACTGTCTTTATTGGGGAGAACCAACACAATAAAAGTCTGTGTACTGCCAAAATTTCCTGCTCCAAAACCTCAGGCCAAATTATTCAAGAATGGCATAAACAATGTATTTCTATGGAATGTTAAAAAGAGCTAAGGAACCTAAAAATGTAAGCTGTAAGGCATAGAAAGAGGGGGATTTAATGGAACTATTGTAGAGCTGGAGTCCTTCAGTGGTTTAGGGATGAAAACTCATATTATAGACCAATGGAAGAAACAGCAATGAACACCACAGTAAAGAATTTATTATGAATGGGTGGAAGTACTAGGAAAAACCATTGTAACAGAAACAATTATGTTATTGGCACATGTTTAAAAACCTGGGGTAGATTTAAAAAGAAGTGCTAGCACCAGAAATTTCCCCTTTAGCATAATATTGGTGAAGGAATGTTTAATATGGGACAACTAGGGAAGTTCAATGTTTGGGTAACTGGCATATATCAGGATGGGGTGCAAATTAATACAAGCAGTTTTTCTATCGGTTCATCAAATTAGAAGACCCTTGAACAGATTGCCATGTAAGCCATGTAAGCGAAGGATAAAAAGGGAAAACTGAGTTTTAAAAATCAATATAATGAAGAAGAAACTTGTGAATGCTTATATGCTTTTAAAAGGAATACAACTTCCACAAAACATACAAGCTCATTTTAAAAAACAATGATACATGCTTAGAGATGTATGGGCCAGATGATGTATGCATTGTTTTTTTGTTTGCTTGCTTGTTTTGGGTAACATTCTCCATAGCTGCAATCTATGCCATTAATAATAATAATAATAATAATTATTATTATTATTATTATTATTATTATTATTATTATTATTAATTCAACTTATACACCACCGTATACCCGGAGGTTTCAGGGCAGTTCACAAGACCACAACATATAAAATCAAACCAAAAGCAATAACCCAATAACCCCCCCCCCTCAAAAAGCCACATTCTAAAAGGGTGTTGGATGTCAATACGATCAACAAAGGCCTGGTTAAAAAGGAACATTTTTGGCTGGCGCCTAAAGGTGTATACTGATAATATGGCCACAGTCACGACGGAAGTTCAAAATGATGAAGAAAACCAGAGAAAGTAATTGCCAGTTTTGTGTAGAAAGAAAAGGCGATATTCATCATTTGCAGTGGAAGTACCAGAAGGTGAGTGATTTGGGGACTATGGTAACTTAATAAAGGATTTCTTTTCTTTTTTTCTTTCCCCTCACCATTTCAACCCTTATTTGCATGGTTGCTTTGTTCCACAAATATATCAAACAAAAGTACTACGTATTTTAGCAATGGCAAGAATTTTAAGTGCCAAGGAAATTAGAACCAGGGAGTTCTGGGAGCAACTGAATACTGTGAAGTTGACAATGATGATGTAGGATAAAATTAAGTATACAGGAGCAGCGAATGAATGGAAATCAATAATCTACTTCATTTAAAAACAACAGGGAATGTCAGGAAGCAAGACCAATGATATGCTATTATAGATATCTTTTCAAATACTGTATAATCACAGTTTAATGTAAATTAACAGTGAACGATTAAAGCAGAAGTATGTAAGGTGTTGATAAAACATTTATAATTTTTATGTTTATAGCAGTGTTCTCAAACCATCTCAAATCTAAGCATGGGTCCAAAAGGTTTTTCCTGCCACTTTCCCCAGGAAAAGTGGCTGTTTAGCGCTGAATGGGAACAAACGCCAACTGAGTTTTCTTCAGACTGATGTTTGTTTTGATTCAGCACTAAACAGTGGGTTTTCCTGGGGAAAGCGAAGGAACAAAAGGAAAACATTTCTGACCTGTGCCTAGAAATCATGTGATGAGCAGCAGTGTGGACGAGCTTAGAAGTCACTGTCACACTTTTAGCAGTTTAAATAATGTTCTCCCCCCATATATTTAAAATTGTAAAGTACTTTGGGCACCCAGTAGAAGTATACAAATGCAATAAATAAAGATCGAAACAAAATTTAGATCTAAAACCCACCTTATAGATTTGAGGAATGACAATGTAGAAATGCTTGTGCTGTTCACCATTGAAATTTTGCAGCTGGGCAGCATATTCATTTTTGTTCTCATCAGCCATGTGTGTACGGAGGTTTAATTGTTGCTTTGCCTAATAAGAGACAGTTCAATGACAGCGTTTTCTAGAAGTCTTCTGTTTAAACAAAATCTTACTTAGCAACATGGTCATTGTAAGTGAAATGCCATCACCTTTCATGAGCCCTGGAGATGTCCTTGTATCCTTTACCTCACATTAGCATTTGCAGGGTCAGTAGACAGTATTCAACTAAATAAATGCATGAGTGGAATGACTTTTCCACCTTTTGTTCCCCTGTGTATGCCCCGTGTTGTACTCAAATCTGCTTCAGTGGACTGGAGGAACCCCAGGGCTTTGAATACAACCTAAGGTGTATAAACGTCTCTTCATAAACATTCATAACCACTCCAAAACATTTGTAGTAGCTTGTTCTTATTTAGAGAAAAGCATCTGACTTTTTAAGCTGGGCATGTGCATCTCTCCATGCTATTCTCAAACAAAACATTTAAAAATGACCAAAAATAAGGAACTGCCATGTACACATATAGAAAGAGAGACAATATGTGACTGTCTCACCAACACTACTTTGTACAATACCATTCATTTCAAGTGACAACAAATATGGCACGCAACCCCATATTGCTGAAAGTTCCTATTTCAGCCACTAAAGTTTTCTTTTCACCAGTGGCAACCAAGATGATACCATCCAGAAAACTGCAACTTCCACTGGATGAAACGTCCTGGTCAATCAAACCACAGTTCTCTGCTACTTCTGAATCTGCAAACTATGGCTTTGGCAAACCCTCCAAAACAGAACGGCAAACCAAGAGCAAACTGTGGCTTGCGATTCTGGTTTGAAGAGATTGCACAAACCACGCTCTGGCAATTCAGATGTAACAGCAAACCGTGACTTGATCAAACGAGAAACCGTTCTAATAAACTAGGCCCTATGAAGGTGGTGGTGTTAGGACACGTGCACACAGAATTTGTTCCTGATCCTCCAAACCTTTGGAGAATAACAAAACATGATGTCTGAATGCAGCCATTGATTCACTGTCCCCTGTCCCCTTGGTTGGCACATTAAGTTTTAAAAAGATAGCATTATTTGAAAAAATTCAAATACCGTTATAGGAATAAAATAATAATAATAATATTTACCTTTTCAACATCCGCTTTAGTGGCATTAGTATCATTGTCCAGTCTCTCAAAACACTGCTGTGCTTTTTCTGCTTCTCTGCACTCTCTCTCAAACTTCTTTTTACTCTGCAATGGTAACATCATCATGTTATTATTATTATTATTATTATTATTATTATTTTACAAAATACTATAAAAAGACACGCTAAAGTTCAAATGTGTATACCCATATAAATACTCATATACTTGCTCTCACTCAACTATTTAATATGGTGGAATCCCACTAATTTCTATTAGTATACTATGACTGACAACTTTTAAACAAAAGTGAGGTTTTGTCTTACGTAGTTCATTTTGATTTTTATGCAAAGCCAAACAAAAAAAGTAAACGAAAACTGAAGTTATAATTCAAGCCTCATAAAAGACACTTGCAAAATCCTCACTGTTTTTAAAAGATCCTTATAGCAACATATATTTAGATCTTCCATTCTACTGTGCTGGGGGGCTGGTTTCAGCAACCATGTTAAGAATCATAGAGCTGGGAGGCATTTACAATAAATTCTGACATAGTTGAAGTCTGTAAATCCTTCAAGGCAGAATTCCTGTTGACCTGCACATTGAATTGCACAATAGGTTGAACACTGAGAAGTTATGAGCTGTAATGATCTCTGCAAACACAGCAATCTATCTGGTCTATTTAACAAAGAAATAACGCACCGGCTCAATGATAACAAAGCTAATCTTCAGTTAATTTCTTTAACAATTGCCCACCAAACTTTGTAATCCTAAAAGTAAACAGGAAAAGACAGGGGTGAGAAGAGAGAAGAAAACTTACATTATCCATCTGCTTCCAACACATGTCAAGATACTGCTGAGCCTTTCGACCCTCTTGAAGGTGCTGCGAAATTACGAACGAGAGGGTTTTAATTTCTTTTTCTTTCAAAAACTGATACGGCATTTACAGTCTTTTACTTGTGTGTACTAAAGAAACCCAAACAACAACAGTGGCCTATTTTGCACCTCAAAGTAAATCTACTTGGGTCTGTTTATTTCCTCCTCACTACTGCATGGAGGAAACAAACCTGTTCCAGCAAACCACAATGCACATTGCTTCCTCCAAAAGAAAAATGTTCCACACTTTCCAGTGCTCTCCAATCTACTGAGATACAGCAGAAGGAACTGGATTCCCACCCATTTTGTTAAAGTGAAACAATTGGACAAACATCAGTTCTATTTAAGCAACACTTGAAAATACAGTGGTCTCTCGACTTACAAATTTAATCCATTCCGAATGGACATTCGTAGGTCGGAAAAAATCGTAAGTCGAGTCCCCATAGGAATGCATTGGGAGAAAAATATCCGAAAAAATTCGTAAGTCGGAAAAAACCGCATCTAAACTTCATAAGTCGAGGAAACCGCATCTAAAACGGCAACGATTTCCATTCGGAGGTCGAAAAAATTCGTAAGCGCGCGGCCACTTTTTTCACTCGTAACTCGAAAATTATGGAAGTCGGGTCATTCGTAAGTCGAGGGACCACTGTATTACCCTATTTCTATGGTGTACCTTGGTTCTTGAATGGAATCCGTTCTGGAAGTCCGTTCAACTTCCAGAAAGGTTCAAAAACCACGGCGCAGCTTCCGATTGGCTGCAGGAGCTTCCTGCACTCAATCGGAAGCCACGGAATCTGCGTCGGACGTTTGGCTTCCAAGAAAGGTTCGCAAACCGGAATACTCACTTCCGGGTTTGCGGCGTTCGGGAGCCAAAACGTTCAAGTCGCAAGGCATTCCAGAAACAAAGGAACAATTGTACTTTGAATGTCTTTACAACAGACAACAGTTGTCCACCGAATAAAAAACCCATAAAGTTATTTATTTCAGTCGTTTGTATTCCAGCTCTCCATAACACCTGAGGAGGCATACAATTGAAGTATAAAAAAGGCGGCAGTCCTAAAACACACCCAAGTCATTATTCCTGAATGCTGTGCAGTGGGACTGGCTTCTAACCAGGCCCCTGGAGGAATGTACTGCACAAACACTAACATTCTGAAAGATAACATAGCAAGCAGTGCTTTATTAAATTGGGCGGCATTTCATTCTGTTCAAAAGCATGTGTGCTTTTGTGGTACACTGTTCTCTTGTCACAGAAGTATGGAAAAAACCATGCAACTCAAATTTGTGCACCAACTACTACACCAAAGAGGAGTTGGTCCAACCGACGAGACCTTGATAACAGTGAAAAGAATAATCACATAAATCTACAACCGTGAACCCCTCGTGATTTACCATTTTCCTTTCTGTTTTGAGTTCATGGGAATATCTCATCAGTTCTCCATATACCCTATGTCCCAGTTCTTCTGCTACTACTTCTCTCTGTCCCGCGTAGTCGTTTAACTCGTTAAGGATATTATAAAAGGCTATACATGAGGTAAACCTGGCAATACACAGTGAAGAAGGAGGAGGGAAACAAATGTCATGTTACAGCTTTTGTTCCATAGATTGACCATAAAATATGTCACAATTAGCATGGGGTACACCTTGATAAAATGAATGCAGAAAGATGCACAGTGGAGATGCCCCAAATACACTTCTCTTCACGCACATTGGTTGTTGTTGTTTTTTAAAAAAATGAAAACAGATTTCAAAAGGTAGAAAAGAATAAAGAACACTACCTGGAAAGCCCTGCAGTATAGTGGTATCTCCTAAGATGCGAAATGGAAGGAGGACTGAGCCTAGGAAAGGACTTAATTTCCTAGGCTTGGGAAGCTGAACTTGTTGCAGATGATTTTGCTTGATCTTGAGGGTGGAACATACCAACCATGCCACTCCTATGCACCCCGATGGATGGATCTACTGAACAAGTTTGCTACCAGCTCTGAAGACAGCTGCCTGTTTGCCTCCTCACCTCTTTGGTTGGAGGGGAAGGTGCCACACTATTGCTGGCACTAAAACAAAGGGGGAGCAGGGTGGGAAGAAGGAGGAAAAAATAAGGGGAGAAAATGTGTATGGAAGGGGAGAAACAAACAGACATGTCACTGTATTTTTATTTTTTTTAAAGACCTCATAAGCCTATGGAATGTTTGCCATCTCTTTTAAGTGGTCAGGTCTTGAGCGCCATATCAGCTTCTGGAAGTCCTGTCATCTAGGTTTGTGTTTCGTTTTGTTCTTTAAAAAAAGGTTAAAATGAAGCGGAGAGGCTCAGAATGATCTTCCATGAGAAATAGTGTGTGGCTGATAAAACTTAAATCTCATCAATAATTGGATTTTGGGCTAGATGACCTCGTTAGGTCTCTTTTGTAACCCAGTGAATACTGTCTTCCTTCAATGATGGGCTTCAATTGTAAAATCAGCCTTGAACAATCTCTGACCAGGGCATCTGAAAAAAATCGATGCTTCCTGTGCTGTCCACACTGGTAATAATGGAATAACCTAAATTTCACTTTTTTTCTGTGTTAAGCATGGCCAAGCAATCAATGTTAGTAGGTTGGTGGTGGTGAGCGTTTGCTATTTTCCCCCTTATACTATGCTGAAAGACTGTTAACTATATAAAGTACAGAATAGAGAGAAAGTTACTCCACCCAACAAGCCAAGACTGACGACATACAGCTTTGCAGCGTTCCTCTATAGTAGTTTTCAATGCAAAGTGTCACCATACTTAAGTTTGGCTTTGAGCTAAAGAAAATTAATGTGCCATGGCTGGTTTCTAGAAAAGCAAGAAAAAAAACATTGCTAAAATAATGAATTCAGGTCTAGTTGGCAAAACAGCAAAAATGAGGAGATAAAATGGCTTCTGGGCTTTACCTATTTCAGATAACTGATGGGAGATTGTGTGGTTTGGTGATTCGCCCTACAAAACACTTGGTGATATTCAACTAAGTCCTACTTAGACCAGATCCACTGAAATTTCTGAACCTAAGCTAGCCATGTCCATTAACTTCAATGGGGTTACTCATGAGGAGTAGTAATGTGGAATACTAATGATTAACTCCACAAAGAAAACTAGATGTTAAGGGAGAAGAATTCTAGCATTCTTCCCAATATGCCAGTTTTCTGCATATGGAATTTCTTTTGTATGGTAGAGCATTCAACCATTACTTCCTACCTAAAGTATGTGGTACAGCCCAGAGTCTAATTTACTTCCTCATCTGCTGTGTGTGAGAACCAAGTCTTAGAATTCACAGCAAAGCTATATGGGTATAATGCTAGGGATTCTCAGGAGAGTTAAACACGTTCTCAAATCTAAAATATTCAACATCCTTCGGAAAGCAGTGCAGAAAGTGTTAATAATGCCTTTGCTTTCTGATTTCTGAATACAGAGACACCTCTTATATTTGGTCATTAAAAACCAAACTCTAATGTAAGCTGGTATGAAATTAACGGAACAATCCTAACTAGGTCTAAGGTAAGTCCTATTGAATTAAATTGAGCTTACTACCACACAAGTGGAGGTAAAAAAACAAAAAAAAACAGCCTATCACAAAGGTACACAGATGTGTAAAAATATTTAGGACTGAGGCCCTCATTCAAAGTATTTCCAGAAAATAACAGTCATTGAACACTGTGATATTTCCCCCCCCCCCTGACAGACAATACAAAACTAATGCTCATTTTACCTGGGTTCTTCATCTTTGGATGAACGTTTAGGACAGTACTTCTTCACCAGATTTCTGTTAAGGGAAGAAAACAAAGTGTTCTACTAAATAAGGATGTTAATAAATTTCTGTTAGTATTTGTCTAAGGATCAGTCTCAAACTTGGTGAATAAGGAAACAGCCCTTTGTCCTCAGTTTACAGTTCCCATATCTCCTGTGAAGAGGATCTACTTCAATAAACACCTTGTGATGTAATCATTTCTGAATGCCAGCACCTCCGTCAGAATATACCTCAATTCCTCACAACATTAAGATGTTTTTCTTGACAATAAACAATTTATCAGAAACAAGGATCCAGGAGTACACGCTAAAGATGTAGTTTATGATAATGAAACAGTCACAATTTATTCTTCTCAGAAACCAAAACAGAAAAGAAGCTTATTTTCCTGTTTACAATATTACAAGTTGAGGAGCTGTTGTAGAAGAGAATGAAGTGATCTACGAAAAGCATCCAAGTGAGGTGCATGTTTTAGTATCTATCCATTTCTGGACAAAATAAATGCACAATGCCGTTGGTACTAATAAACATGGGTGCCTGAATTCTCACAAATGTTGTAAGCAGGAAGAAGTGAAAATTGTTCCACCGCTGAGCAACTAGGAACAAAGCCAACCTATTGTTTTTATCTTATGCTTATCTAGAGTAGAACAACTAAAACAAAGACAGGGCCAAAAATTGGGGGGGGGGGAGAGAGAATTGTCCTATAGACACTGCAAATTAATTTCTAATGAAGTATTATACACTTCTTAGCAGCCTCTTTCCAGAATGGTAAAAAGATGCCTTGTCTCAGCCAGACAGAATAGACTATTCTCCAGATGATGCTAAAGAGCAGCAGCAGTAACAGAATGCCTAGTTTAATACATTTTAAAGAGTTCAGCAGGAATTCCAAGGATTCCAGAGGCCTCAAGTTACTTCACTGCCCACAAATATTCCCACAAAGGAATAATGTATATATTTCATGTTCTTCAGCAGGAAATCTATTTTCTTTCCCCAAGCGGTGCATTAAAGAAATGGAACTAAACTTCTGTACAACTTTCCCCTTGGGCTATTAGTCCCACTACGGATCCTGGTTTCATTACCAAACCTTAAAGTCAAACTCTCTTGCTATACTCATTGGGTATATAAAAGTTATATTGCGTCTAAACACTACAACATTCACATAATCCCAGGGAAGGAAAAGTCACAGAAGTTAGCAATGAAGAAATAAATAGGTTTTTGAGTTATTTAAAAATAGCAAGAGCTGATGACAATAGGAAACTTTCCCCACAAAGGGAAACTATGGAAGATGGTTTGATTTAAACATTAACATATGGTTAACACATTCAGTTTAAGAGGCCATGATAGAATGTTGATGAAAATGTATTCTGTTATACCAGAGATCTGGGTTCTCAACCCATCTCTTCAAAAAGCACTTGTGTCTACTAGTACAGTCGTACCTTGGAAGTTGAACAGAATCCGTTCCGGAAGTCCATTCGACTTCCAAAACGTTCAGAAACCAAAGATTGGCTTCTGATTGGCTGCAGGAAGCTCCTGCAGCCAATTGGAAGCCGCGGAAGCCCTGCTGGGCGTTCGGCTTCCAAAAGAAAGTTGGAAAACCGGAACACTCACTTCCGGGTTTGCAGCATTCGGAAGCCAAAACATTCTCGGTAGTGGCGCCTGCCCTGTGGAACGCCCTCCCAGCAGAGGTCAAAGAGATAAACAACTATCTGACATTCAGAAAATACCTGAAGGCAGCCCTGTTTAGGGAAGTTTTTAACCTGTGATATTTTAATGTATTTTAATATCTGTTGGAGGCCGCCCAGAGTGGCTGGGGGGGACCCAGCCAGATGGGCGGGGTACAAATAATATATTATTATTATTATTATTATTATTATTATTATTATTATTATTATTAGAGAACTGAGCTGTTTGAAAACCAAGGTATGACTGTATATGAAATGTAAAACTAACAGCTTTGTTTAGGTCACACTAAAGAAAGAATTGTGTGATACATCACAGCAAACAGTGATGATTAGTTCCCTTTTTCCTTATGGGAGTAAATTGGTTTTCTTTCCAGAGGGGAAGTCAGTTGACTATGACAAGTTTAGGAAACCCTACTATTGCAGTATGGAAGGCCCACTCCAAATCACACTTTTGTTTAGTGGCATTATGTAAGTGCCAAATAGTTTCTAGGGCAATATAGATAATGGAAGCACAACCACGTAATGCAAAGAAGGTGCAGCTACACAAGCAAGACTTTCTGGAATTTATCAGAACAGAATGGATGTCAAGAACGGATGCAAGCAGAATTATAAGATCCAGAAACACAACAACACACACAAACATGCCAAAGTCCTGAAATAGCATTTTACTAAATTTCATCCTCGGGGAAAATAGCTGCAAACTTGACAGTACTTTCCCAGGAAAATTCTGAATTTCTGACAAATCACTTTGTTTGTGCAGCTGCTCTTCTTCCGTGACCAAGAACTAGCACAGCCAAGCCAGAAGCATGAGAACCTAGTTCAGGGGTAGGCAACCTAAGGCCCGTGGGCCGGATGCGGCCCAATCGCCTTCTCAATCCAGCCCGCGGATGGTCCGGGAATCAGCGTGTTTTTACGTAAGTAGAATGTGCCCTTTTATTTAAAACGCATTTCTGGGTTATTTGTGGGGCCTGCCTGGTGTTTTTACATGAGTAGAATGTGTGCTTTATTTAAAATGCATCTCTGGGTTAATTGTGGGGCATAGGAATTCGTTCATTATTTTTTCCAAAATATAGTCCGGCCCCCCACATGGTCTGAGGGACGGTGGACCGGCCCTAGACCACAGCTGAAAAAGGTTGCTGACCCCTGACCCAGTTGGTCCACAGTCAACGTAAAGTGCCACAAACCCAATCCTACTCGGCTCAACATGAATGTCAAATATAAGATAAGGGAAAGGGTTCCAAATATATTACACAAGGAACAGACAATAAGATTATCTGGATGCTCACACTTACATACTAAAGGGGAGGTAGGGCAATGCTCCAATTTAATGCTATTTGGGGGAAAACAGGCACCAACTGCTGTAACAACAACAACGACAACAACAACGGCTTGGAAAGAATAGGCTAGTTTTAATGTTCAACAAACCAAGTACATTACGGACGGACCTCCAGAACTGATTACATCCCACTGTATGTGCTTGCCAGGAATAGAAGGTAAACTATGTTGTTTCGTTTATTTGAAGAAAGAAATGAGTAAATGAAACACTCCATCTTCCACATGTGTGGAAGAAAACTATGCACTTGTAACATATCAAGTTAAACAGCAGGGCCGTCTTACCCATAGGTGCTAGGGGTGCGGGGCACCCGGGTGCCAGGCTCTCAGGGGTGCCAGGCCAAGAGTCTGGGGCACGAGAGTTGAGTCTGGGGAAGAGCCCGTCCGCTGGTCGGAGCGCCACAGCAAGCTCTTCTGCTTCGGGCAGCTCTGCGCCTAGGAATGGGCAACCGGGGGGGGGGGGGCGCCGGACGGATCTTTGCACCCTGACGCCGCATATGCTTAAGGCAGCCCTGTTAAACGGAACCAGTGTAACCTAACAACAATGAAGGTGCGCCACTGGATCAAATGTAAACGATTCTCAGCTGGTATACCAGCATCCCAAAGGTTTGAGTCATCGCTGAATGCACGTAGTAAAGAGTTCACTATTACGCAGCAATTTGAGTGGGCTATAGTTTTGCGCATTTAAAAATTCAGATTATACTCTCATGCTTCAGTAATAGGAAACAGGGAAGTTACCTTACACAAATAATGCACTGAGCCGTAACAGCCTGTGCATTTTGTAGCCATGATTTTACTTGCAAAAACAAGTTATTTTTAGAAGGAGCTTGTTAGGTTTTTTTTTACCTTCCTTAATGTTCTAATTAAGAATGCAAGTTTTAATCAGCTTAGTCTGTTGATAAATCAAGGTTGGGGGGGGGAGACAATCTTAATCAGCAAGTCTGAATGTTAAGGACACTTGTGTTTATTTTTCAAGGCTCCTTGGGTTCTGATACGTTACTGTAAGGGGAACAATTTTCCAGCTATTAAAAGACCTTTCTTAAGTAGTATCTCTTGTTCATTAAGTCATACATTATATTAACATATCCTTTAGTATCTCAAAAGGCACCTTTGTGGAGGCTTTGTTAATACAAAGCAACCGGCAATAATAATAATAATAATAATAATTTTTTTATTTGTACCCCGCCCATCTGGCCGGGTCTCCCCAGCCACTCTGGGGAGTGTTGCAACTCAAAATGTTGCAGTGTAGCCTTACCTCCGAATAGGAGTGCTCCTGTTCAGCTAGGCAGCCACCCTCCTTTGGGATACTCTATTCCGTTCCCCACCCCACACCAGCTTCCCCCCCCCAATTTTTAGGTAATAGACAAACTGGCAAACACAAAAATTAAAAATCAGTTTAAAGAAACCTTTAGCTGGCTGACAACCCCAGCTGAAAGCATTCCCATGGTGAAAAGGGTTCTGGGGAGGTACAGCCTGCTATGAAATGTGTTCCTGTAGAATTTGTTGGGTATTTATCATCTCACCAGTTTCCCTACCTACTAGATACACTGTTATGACAATGCACATGATTCTGATGCTTCCCTCCATATTTCAGGAAGTCTCAGTATTGAGATTTTGATTTTTAAAAAATTTAGATACTGGAATACATCGCTTGTTTTGGGAAAACATATACTAAAGGTAGACGACGATAGATCTGGCCAAAAAGAGGGAAATGTCATTCTTAAGCTACCTAAAGCCATACCTTTCTACGTTACGTTATCCATCTTTCATCTCTATGTCTGGCTCACAGAGCTGAGCAAAGTGGGAAGGCTTAAAATCTAACTCATTATTATTCAGGAGACGAAACAATAATGCTGTAACCAGGCAACTGCACAAGAGAGTCTTTTGAAGAGATTTTCTGGCGTGTTGCAGATAAGAATGGAAAATACTTACCAGAAAAGCACACACATGCATACGCCCTGACAGACTGGACTGACAGTGGGGGAGGGTCACAACTGCAGATTACTAATTGCCATGCAGATAGCTAATCCAGGTTCTGCTATTTTGCAATACGGTAGTATTGGCACTAAATTCCTAAAAAGGCTGAAATGCATAAAAATGCACCAGGGCAACTAGCAATCCTGGCCCAACTGCACTGGCCGCCAATTAGTTTCAATGTGCTGGTGTTGACCTATAAAGGTAAAGGGGGTAAAGGCGTGAAGGACCCCTGGATGGTTAAGTCCAGTCAATGGGGTGCGGCGCTCATCTTGCTTCAGGCCAAGGGAGCCGGCGTTTGTCCACAGACAGCTTTCTGGGTCATGTGCCCAGCATGACTAAACCGCTTCTGGTGCAACGGGACACCGTGAGGAGTGCCACAGCGCACCGAAACTCCGCTTACCTTCCCGCAGCAGCAGTACCTATTTATCTACTTGCACTGGTGTGCTTTTGAGATGCTAGGTTGGCAGGAGCTGGGACAGAGCAACGGGAGCTCACCCCATCGCAGGAATTCGAACCGCCAACCTTCCGATTGGCAAGCCCAAGAGGCTCAGTAGTTTAGACCACAATGCCACCCACTCCCCTATAAAGCCTTACACAGCTCAGGACCTCAATACTTTATAAAGACCGCCTCTCCCCACATGAGCTGACCTGGACCCTGTGCTTGTCACCTGAGGCCCTTCTCTAAGTCTCCAGGAGATTCAGAAGGTGGCAACATGAGACTGGGCCTTTTCTGTGGTGGCTCCCTGTCTGTGGAATGCTTTCCCTAGAGAGGCTCACCTGACACCATCATTACATGTCTTTAAGTGCCTGGCAAAACATTCCTCTTTACTCATGACATTGACCATCAAATAATCTATGGCCTGTTAAAGCCGGGGGGAGGGAGGGGAGGGGAGAGACTGTTGTTATGGTTATTTTATTATTATGCTTTTTATTATGTTTTTAGTATTATGCTCTGCATAATGTCTTCTTAATGTTGTACATTGCCCTGGAATCTTTTGATTTGAACATTAAAAAAAAATTCAGATAGAAGCTGTTCTATTTTTGCTTGTTCAGATTCAACTTCTTATGGAACTCTCACCTGAGATTTCTAGTTTGTGATGGTCACAAATCTAATTTAAATGGTTATGATCAGAGTTCTAGTACTATTGTTATCTACTGCATTCACAAAAGAAAAGGAACACTAATTAGTGGATTTCGCTTTGTACCGTTACACAGTAATGAATAAGATGCACTACTTCATAGCTGAATGGTGACTAAAAATAGTGGTGCCCTGCCTTATCTCCAGAATGCTCCATGGAAAAAAGAATTTGCCACTGCCACTGTATTTAATTAGGCTTTGCTTAACTTTCTCAATGAAATCAACGGGTTTTCAGAACCAACTCTGCCTGGATTGCGCACTGCATGTAATAATGATGATGATGATGATGATGATGATGATGATAATAATGGTAACAATAATTTTATTATTTATACCCGGCCCATCTGGCTGGGTTTCCCCAGCCACTCTGGGCGACTTACGGCACATACAAAGGCATAGTAAAATGTCAAACATTAAGAACTTCCTGATACAGGGCTGCCTTCAGGTGTCTTCTAAAAGTTGTGTAGTTCTTTATCTCCTTGACACCTGAAGGGAAGGGGCCACTTGCTGAGAAGACCCTCTGCCTGGTTCCCTGTAACTTCACCTCTTGCAGTGAGGGAACTGCCAGAAGACCCTTGGAAGAGGACCTCACCTCAGTGAACGATGAGGATGGAGACACTCCTTCAGGTATACTTGGCGAAGGCCATTTGGGCTTTAAAGGTCAGCACCAGCACTTTGAATTGTGCTCGGAAACGTACTGGGAGCCAGTGAAGATCCTTTAGGACCAGTTATATGGTCCCAGTCACCAGGCTAGCTGCCGCATTCTGTTCATGAAACGAAGGCATTCTACCTCCAATAAAAACTTTTGTAAATAATAATGGGGCAGAATGACTTTCAGCACAGAATCTCTTTTGAATAAGAGTCCATTTGCACAGTTGTTCAAGGAAAGTCTGCCACATCTACATTTGGATAATAATCAACATCTTATGTTTTCAATTTCAATTAAAGAAGAACAGCCTTCAGAAACAAGGGCCCACATCGTGACCATTTGTTTCCAATTTAGAATTCAAACTAGTAGAGCATCCAGACAGCTTGCCAAGTTTCTAAATATAGTTATTTAGGTAACTAAATCTTCATTTGGCTGTGCACAATTACATAGTTTCCCACTGCAGAAGATAATCAAGCCATTTAAACAACTTTCTTCAGCTTCCAAATCAAGGAATTCCCTCTAGATACCTTGCTGTATCGTGTTACAACGGAATTGTCCTTGACTGGAAATCTAGAATATGGAATACACATTACTCATTTCTTCAGAGAGGAAAAAGTCAGGCAGATTTGCAAAACTTTTGTCTCCTAGCCACTCGGTTATTGTGAAGATGAGCGTTTATACATATAGCTCAACAAAGCTGCACTCAGGACATGAGCATTAATGTGAAAAGAACAACAACAGTTGCTTATAAGAAGAAAGAAAGTTAGCCTTTAGAACAGTTAGCTGTAGTCAAGAGAGGAAGTAAACAGAACAAACTGTTTCCCCTTTTAAATCAACATTGGCTACTTTAATCATAAACAACAGCTGATAACTTGACGTATCCCTATGTATCTAGGATTAGAATGGATAATTACAAAACAAAAACAAAACCCCCACAATGGGGTCAGGTCCTGTTTGCAACTGAATGCAGAGAGAGAAGACAGCGCTATCAAGATAAGAGCAACTGAGGCTCAGATCCAGAACCTTCTGAGAATCAAGACTGTTCCCCATTATTAATCTTGGAATTCCCGATTTTTCTTTACTAGCTTCTAAGAGAAGATTGAAGTAAAAATAGAGCACATCCACAAACATCCCAAATTACTACCATTTCAGAAGAAACTACAAGCCCAGGTTACTTGAAAGCTGATAGGTGAAGTCTTTTAAAAAATGCATATATAGTAGACCAGTTAACACCAAAGATTAAGATACGCATGCACTTAAAACAGTTGTCGCTTTTTACCTATGGACAGAAAATAATACATGTAAGCAGATTACTTGTTTACACTGTTCATGGAAAAGAGGCTTAAAATATATCGGTTAAGTTCCATGTGGAAAAGTTCACAGCCAAAAGGCCACTCACTAAACTGGTAGAGAAAAGCAGTGCACACACTTTATTATGCAGCCCTACATTTATCTTTCCTGCAATTCTGATAATGCAGAGATACAGACTCTGCATGTGTCAAAACAAGAAAAAAATATTGAAGCTTCGTTTGCTAAGACACGATAGGTGGTAGTCAACTAATTTTTTCTCGCAGAGTAGACCCGCTGAAATTAATCAACATTACTATGTTGTCCATTCATTTCAATCCTCTATAATAATATCCTATTGTCCCTGCTTTCCGTGTGTCACGGAAGTGGGTTCTGCGCATGTCACACGGGAAGGCAGGGATTGGAGCGTGGACAGCAATAGACAGCAAAGGAGACCAATAGGCGATGCCGCTTCCGCCTCTTCCTGCCCACCGCCTCAGCTCCAAGCCCTTTTGAATGTTGCGTGGGTTTAACGGCCATTGTGCCAGCGACCGTTTTGGCTGACAGTAGCTCGCTGCTGTCTACCTTGCCGTCGTTCGCCTTTTGCTATTTTCTGCCATCTAACGCCGTCTTTACTGCTTTTCCTTGCCTGGAGGCTCGCACACCAGCCTCGCCAACCGCCTTTACTGCGGGTCTGCTTCTAAACCGCGGGGGAAGGGGCGCGTAGCGCCCCTTCCTCCGACGCTTGCCTGGACCGGCTTCAGGCGCCGATCCCACCAGCTCCGTGGCAGGACGGACTCACGCGGGGCGGGAGGGAGAAGCCTGGCTGGAAGGTCCCTCCCGGGAGCCGAGGAGGGGTCTCGAGCCAGCAGCAATAGCAAGAGGAGACTGGGGGGGAGGATAGGAGGGAGAGGAGACTGGGGAGGGAAAAGGGTTAATGGGAAGGAGAGGAGGGTGGGGAGGGGAAGGGTTAATGGGAACGAGAGGAGGGTGGGGAGGGAAAAGGGTTAATGGGAAGGAGAGGAGGGTGGGGAGGGGAAGGGTTAATGGGAACGATAGGAGGGTGGGGAGGAAAAAGGGTTAATGGGAGGGAGAGGAGGCTGGGGAGCAGCACTGAAATGAGATTATATTCAAATACTTTGCCTTTTTATACAACTAGATGGTTTTTTTAGTAGTGAATTACAAGTTTGGAAATTAATCTGGAGATCATCTGTGGCTTTTATTCAGCTCCATTGTGCAATGTACACTTCACTTTGTTTTCTAACAACCTGCAGACACAGGTGCACCCAAACATTGAAACTTATGTGTACTGTACAGTGCCCGCACACCAGCCTCGCCACATATTGGAGGGGCAGCAAGGCCGGCAGGCAGGCGGCGCGGTGGGGCAGCGAGCGCCGCCTCGCAGAGGGACTGAGAAGAATATGAAGGGGGAAGGGTCGGAGGGGAGGGGGAACCGAAGGACACGAGGGAGGGAGCAGGGCAGCCCTTCTCCGCCCCGCGCCCTATTTATCTAGCACCCGTAATCTTTACGGGCTTAATTTACTAGTGGGTCAAATAATTTGATTCTATGCTTCGCTGTGCATATTAAAGGACTGGTTCTCCAGAATCTATGACAAGATTCCCTGCCGATCTTCTACGCCTCTACATAAAACTAGCAGAAGTCTTCAGCACTACTGTTTTGACTCCATCCCGGGGAGGCTGTCTCCATGCAGTACTTTAGTGCTGCAGAAGGGTTTCTTCCAGAGTAGGGTCACTGCTTGGTGCCTCTTACAACTCACCCAAAAATCCCAGGAGGAGCATGTCTACAGTTCCCAGTACATGCAACGGGAACTGGCTAGAAAAACTAGAGCAACAGGATTTCCCCTTGCTTTCCAAAGGTGGCCAGTGGTGCCTACCCACAACTGAAAATGAAGATAGTAGAGGAAAATGCTGACGTTTCTTTGATGTTGGCACCACATGCTGATGGAAGCACAAAAAAACAAAACAAAAACCACAGCTTGCCTCTTCAGCAATACAAAGCAGCTGCAGTGGATGCAGCAAAGCAATTCTGGATGTGAGTATATTTACTCCTTTACACACAGATAAGCTTTACAGCCTTAAAAGAAAATAAGGGAGTGCTCGAATTTTAATTCAGAGGTTTTTCGAGCACCCTTCCCCATAGCAACCATAATGGAAGAAATGTGATCCACAGCACCAGTCCTCAGTGTAACAGTGTTAAGGGGTTTCTCCATTCAATGCATATTGATCAGGAGAGACAGTCCATCTCTGCCTTGCTTGCTTTGCAAAGCATGCTATGCTACTTGCAAGTTTGTGTTTGCTTGTGCTGAATGACAAACATATCTCTGCTTTTGCCGCAACAGGGGGATAAAAAATCATGTTGCCCGTGAATCTGTAGTAAGGAGTAACCAATTCTGATGGAAATGAAAAAGTGATTTTAGCAACGTGCATCAAGTATGGCTATTCTTCCAGGACAACAATATTTGCATATTCGGTTTCTCCTACAGTACGGGAACTGCTTTTAACTAAAAACATAATTAGGAAATGGAAAAAAACAAAACAAAACACCAAAACAGTTTAAAAGGTAATAGAAGTTTGAAGGGTAATGGAACTTGTAAAATAAGGCTTACCTCAATTGCTTTGCATAATTCTGTTCGATCTCTATCCTTTCTTTAACGAATTTTGCATATTTTTCCAGGAAGTCAATGCCCCACTGTGTGTGCTTGTCTAAATTGTCGAACTGATCCTGTAAAACACAAGCCAGGAAAAAAATCTAAATTGAAGAAGATGACACGCACCCACATTGTTTTTAGATACTACGTTCTGGCTTCTACACATTTAGAGAACTGAAAATATAAACATAATCGCACAAAGGAAGAAGACAGACACTAAGATACAGTACTTCAATAAAGAAGGTGCTTTTTTTGTTTTTAGAAAGACACAATCATAATAGCAGTCCTGCTGAATGAGATTGACAGTCTATCTAGTTCAGCATCTTTTGAAAACGAGGTCCAGCTGGGGTCAGGGGGGTCAAGATTTAAGGAGCTGAACTGTGGAGCTTGCAGTATGTATTTGAATCCCAGGCTCTGTTACTCTTTTTCTGATGACTTAGCTCCCCTGTTCCCCGGAAGAGCCATATTCTTTTCCTACCCCATTGCCAGGGACTCAATTCTCATCTCTACCAGTAGTTCAGCAACCCAATATCCATCCTACACACTGAGTCACTGGAGGTTTCTGTACCAAGTGTATCTATTTTTTTTTCCTATTTATTGATCAATTTTCTATACTGCCCTTCATCCGAGGATCATAGGGCAGTTTACAAAATAAAAGCACAAAAATATGTAACGTACTTAGAAACAAAAACATCCCCAACACAGTTTTAAAGGCCATAGATTGTTTAATTAGCCAAAGGCCTGGGAGAAGAGGAGTGTTTTTGCCTGGCGCCTAAAGATACGTAACAAAGGCACCCTCTCTGGGGTGAGCATTCCACAAGTGAGGAGCCACCACAGGAAAGGCCTCTTCTCATGTTGCTACCCTCTGGGCCTCTCATGAAGGAGGCACATGAAGAAGGGCCTCAGACGATGATTGCAGGGTCCAGGTCTGTTTATATGGGGAGGTGGTCCTTGAAGTATTGTGGTCCTGAGCCATTTTAGGCTTTATAGGGGAGCGGGGAGCATTTTAATCGGGCCCAGAAACTAATTGGCAGCCAGTGCAGTCAGACCAGGATGGGCATTATATGCTCAAACCTTCTCACCCTGGTGAGCAACCTGGCTGCTGAATTCTCTCACACAACACTTGCATATCTATATACTGTATTATATAGAATTACTACAGATTATAGAATATCTTTGAAATATACTCTAGCATTCAGATAGCTGAGCAAGAAGGAAGCTTCTATTGCGGTGTTCCCCAAACTTGGGTTTCAAGCTGTTTTTGGACTGCAATTCCCATCACCCCTAACCACTGGTCTTGCTAGCTAGGGATGATGGGAGTTGCAGTCCAAAAACAGCTGGAGACCCAAGTTTGGGAAACACTGTTGTAGTGCTTTCTGAGCTCAGACGAAGTCCCTACTGGATTCTCTCCTTAGTAATGGCGGTGGAGTTCAATTTGGCAGATAACTCCTCCTTACCCGTGTCCCCCCCTCCCCACTTTAGAAAAAAACACCCAGGCCCTACAGTTGTGGCAGAGTTGTGGCTGTCGCCTCCCTCAAACACTGCTTATGCTTATCTCCTGGCCTCAATGTGCCCCCAACTGTTCCAGTTTTAAACACGCCACAGTGTGGTGAAGCTGAGTGGGCTCACCAGAGAGGAGCAAACCGTACACATGAAGTAAATAAACCAAGGCTCTGCAGCTACTGTTTGGGCCGCAGAGAAGAGGAAGATGAGACAAAGGGAAACCTCAATGCTTCAATGCACAGAGAATACACTTGAACTGTTCATGATCGGCAAGACACTTAGTTCTAAAAGCATGTCCATAATTGAAACTTGCGCTTCAGGCTGATTTCATTTTTATTAGTTTGCCTTGTCTAAGACGATTGCTTCAACTGCAACTTTAGCTTTAATGTTCAACAAACCTAGTAATTAACTGTTTGATATTCAAAACATGCGCATAGTCTCAGACTGCCATTAAAGCCGTTTTACATTACATGCAATATATTTGAGAATATATATAACACCTGAAGATTAGACGATACATAAAAATTAATGGCAATGGTAGATGGTAAAGCGATATGAGGCAGCAAATGGAAGCCAAAACTCAGCCTTAAAAAGAATGAAGGCTATCAGGTTTCTATTATTATCCTCTCAGTCATATCCAGCATACTGGGTAAATATTGCCATATATTACATCCCAACCACATTATAATCCATCTACTTCTTCATTGCAACCCAAGTATGTAGAGACTAATACTGCATCAATGAGAAGGAATCTGAAGATGTGCTGCTGACAAACTCAAAACACTGGATCCTTAAAGACCAGATTGGCCACTGTAGTGCTCTACTCTTCAATAATATAAAGCATTTCTAGCATGAAGAGGTTAACATTCCAGGAACCTTGTTCTTTGCAAACGATGAAGCATTTTGGGGGTGGGGGAGGAACAACAACAGAGCACCTCCATAAATCCATAGCCTCAACCACACAGAGATGTGATACATCTGCATCACACAATGTAAGTGAAAACCTAGCTTGAAATATGGCCATATTTTTGCTAGAGCGCCATCCATTCTTGGACAACAGCCTTGTCTGTGCTGTGTGATACGGTACTAGCACATCACTATGGATCTTAAATCACAAGTCCAAGTATGCGCTGGGAAGTAGGCAAGGCAACGTTTGGGTGGGGGAAGCGTGTAACGTCGCATGTACAGCTTTGAAATAACTATCTCATCCATTCACCATAATGCATTTCATTAAGTTAATAGTTACTAGAATCTGGCTATTCTCCATTTTGTTCTGCTTTATCCATTTGCTTTGACTATTTCACCCTAGCACTGAAACTCCAATAAGGTGCTCTGGAACTGAACCAACAGTCAAGAGACATTAGAAAAAGCTTCCTGCCGTGAACACAAGAACAATGCTTTTGCTGTCCTAGTTTGGACTTCTTAGTTCACTGTTCTGACACACTGCCAGGTCTGTGGAAAACTAGTCAAGTGCCATTTTTAAAAAACATTGCTAGACTTCCTCACAAACAGAACTCAAGCAAATTGGGGTGGGGGGTGGGGAGAGGCAATGTAAGCAATTAATTTCCTACCACTGGATCCCAAAGCGCAACTTGATCAAGACAAATTTGATTGATGGAGTAAAATCTCATACCTTGTCACTCTCAGAATCCAGGCGAATTATCATCTCATGACTTTGCCTCTGAATACCAGTTGTTGGGGGACAACAGGAGAGGGCTATTGCCCTCAAGTCCTATTTTGGGGCTCTCCAGAGGCAACTTGTTAGCCACTGTGAGTAAGAGGATGCTGGACCAGATAGCTGTTTGGTCTGATCCAGCACTGCTCCTCTTAACATTCTTTTTGTTAAAAGTTGAAGTCACCAGGCTCACTTGGCAGCAAAGCAAAGATCAATCTACATTGCACCATGCCCAAGGTAACTATTGAGATAATATTATCACAAGATGAAGTATGTATAGTGGCTTTGTCATTTGTTAGGGTTCATTTCCTACTCTCAGAACTGGTGTTCAGTTTTATCCCCAAACAGTTTCCATGTTCCCCTGTGATTAGCGATATTAGACCAGAAGCATCTAACCTGTGGTCTTCTAGATGCTGCCTTACTACAGCTCCCATTAGCCTTGACCGTTGGCCATGCAGCTGGGGCTGATGGTAGTTGAAGTCCAGCAGCATCTTGAGTACCATGGGTTGGCCACCACCAGATGAGACTGGAGGAGGACTGGGCATACACATATTAGAGTTGAGGCACTGGCAACAGCAAACATGTTTTAGAATTCCTACAGCCAAACACGGCATTCATTACCATCGAGCAGAAGAAGGTGGCATCTTATCACACAGTTTTCTAAGCATGGCAAAGTAGAAGTAGAATATACCCATTATCAATATCACAACCACAAACTGAAATAGAATATAAAAGCAAAGTCAACAGGGATTGGCATATTTTGCAACTGCAAGTACAGAGTATTGCTTTAATGCATGTAGGAAGACTAGAGGTTCTCAAACTATCAGAGAGCCACAGGGCCATCCTATATGAAAATTGAATATTAAGAGCTTCCCTGTGGGTTTCAAAAGGAAGCATTATAAGTGCAAGGCTTTTTGTTTTTTTCTTAACCAGGATGTAGGAGTTCAGCCTGTGCTGAACAATGCTGCATTTCCCCTTTATGGTGGTGGTGGTGATCAATCTTTGTCTATAGCAGTGATGGCCAAACTTGGCCCTCCAGCTGTTTTGGGACTACAACTCCCATAATCCCTAGCTAATAGGACCAGTGGTCAGGGATGATGGGAATTCCCAAAACAGCTGGAGGGCCAAGTTAGGTCATCACTGGTCTATAGCTACCCAAGTGGTATCTGTAGTACAAAGCACCTTCCACCAACATCATCTGGTGCACCAACTGCACCCTTTTATGGATAAGGATGATCTTGCTGCAATGATTCATGTTCTTGTAAGTCAATGTTAGGTTGCTATTATGTATAATATGTAGCGCTGCCTTCAAAACGGATCTCAACCTTCACTTGATACCAAAAAAATGCAGCAAGGTAATGAACAGGGACCAAGTATAACCATCGTATTACAATAATATAAAAATATATGCAGTGGTAACCTGTTTGTACACATCCCTAAGATGGTAGTTAGGCCAAGGTGCACACAATATATGTATTTATGACTCTCCATCGAACCTAATAATGAGGCTGAACCCAAGACAGTTAGGAACTCAAGCTTGGATATTTTATTTCTGGAAGAATTTCTCATTGGGTTTATCTAATTCCAACTCTTATCCAACTAGGTCTATCTAACCCACTAGGCCTGATCCTTTTAATCTTTTCCATTGTGTACCTCAGTTGTCACAGGTAAAAGAAAGGACTTATAAAGAATGACAGGGATATGTACACCTGAAGAGTATTTATGATCCTGGATGGCTGATAACCTTTGCAGGTGTGGCTTTTGGCCCCCTTTTTTAGGTCGCCCCCAACATTAATCCTCAAGGAATTTAAGACTTAAAAGACAATCATGTTCCCTTGGGAACTAAGTTAAATGAGCACAGAAGAAGTGGTCTATTCACCTGCAATACATTCTGAGTGCTGAAGCAAACAGCAAACCGGCAATTCACTAACTCTGACAACACATAGTGACTGAAGTATCTGTTTTCCAAGAAGCTTAAATCAGCATGAGGCATGTAAAGGGTGCCTTTGATGAGTACCAAATAGAGGATTTGGGTGGGGGGAGAGAGAGAGATAAAAAATTGTGGAAAATATTGCTATGGTTAATTATACTTGTCTGCTATTGCCAGAGTTAGAGCATAGCACCTCCCCAGCTAATACAACACTTATTTTTTAACTATAAATCGTATGACTTGTTAATTAATGTTGCAATTATTATTATTAAGTCACTTGGGCTATGATGATGAGCCGTAGCAGATATTTAACTTCAGCTTTCAAGCAGAATGAAGCTGAACGCTTCCATACTAGAAGAGAGAGTCATTGTCTACTAAGGCCTATAATGAATCGCAGAGGAGCATTCAAAAGGGAGTACTTTAACTGAGAATTTACATTTCTGCAGCTGTTTAATGGTTTTTGGAAAGGACACGGTTAAGAGTCACTGTTCCACAATTCAGACTATTTGAAAATGTACACATGGAACTAATATGCACAGTCCCTTTATGGCTCACTTGTTGTCATAGGAAGTAACTATGTTGAAAGCGTTCCAAAATACCAACATCTGCCCATCCAAAAAGACTAAGAACAGAATACAGCGTCACCACCAAAAACGGTATTCCTATTATCATAAGTTAGTATACTTGGTCATGTGTCCCACTACATGTCATTGGCAGAAAGATGTCCACCTTAATGACACCAAATATAACCAGTCTTGCCTTATGTAGCTCCATAATAATTCAAAAACGTCTATACGAAATACCCCGGTGCTTAGGTTTTCCAGAAAAGAAAAACATTTCAGTTTTGCAAATCACTTTTTGATAATCGTGTTTTTCTTGAAGCTCAGATCTGGATTATCCAATGCATAAGTCATTTGGATGTTCCAGAAAACGTTTTATGGGTGCTCCTGTTCAAGATGACCAATCCAGAAATAGTGTGTAGTAGCCCAAGTGCTGACTTCTTAAATATCTAAGATAGGTTTCTAGATCTACCCTGTTCCTTGACTTCAATAAAACATTCAAAGTGTGGTAATTAAAGGCCCTGACACCTTCTTCCCTAGTGGCCTTTAAATTCGCATCTAACTATATATACAATATATGTTGGGAAATGGTTTGTCTGTTTGTGCTCTATGTGTTTGGGTGACTGTCAGGATATCATCACCAAACTCAGCATAGGGATTTCCGAGGCATGGGTGGTGGACTGCAATGTCATATGGACACCAGGCACCATGTTGAATCAATATTGTGGAGTGAAATGTCACTTTGGCATGACTTCACCTGTTTTCTGGCATAGGTTCAGCTGCCAAATTTGGCATGAACTGAGATGGGGAGTGCCAGGTGCCATTCTGAATCAAGATGGTAGACCGAACATTACTTGCGTGTAACTTGACCTGATTTTTTACATTATTGCTACTATTATTATTTACTGAATTCATATACTGCCCTTCATCACTAAATCTCAGGGAGCTTCACAGAATAAAATACACATTACTTGAGAGGTCAAAATTCACAAATTATATTATCCCTTTAAAAATCACAACTTCTTTGAGGCTTCTAAGAATACCCTGGCAGAACTGGGCACTCAGTCCCTGCTAGTATTCAATATTTGTCAAAACTTTTCTAATTGTACAATCATTCTGTACCGTACCAGCTCTCATGAGTCAAATCCTACTTTTCTAGATCTAAGACACAACAAATGAAACCTCGCTGCCAGATTCTCTCTCTTTCCTTATACACTATGTGCTTGAAACATCCAGAAGTCACTAGTGTAAACAACTGTATTATGTAGACTTCTCGAAGTTCAGATAGTTGTATGTTTCAGCAGACTCCCTCCAGGTCTGCCTGCTTAAACTTGCGTGCTCTAAAAAGCCAAATGTAAGCCATTGTCAAGCACTTATGTAAAACCTTCTATTATGGAAAGCCAGCTGAATTCACATTTTGTTTTCTTCTGAAATCTGCTGACTGACCCCCAATGACACTACCTCTGTTACAGAATATCTGAACCTCAGTCTTGCCAGCTGAAAACCAGGTCAGCTACACAGAGTTCTGGTCCTAAAGTTGTCTAGTAGGAAAAAAATATTCTTTTTGAGAGACTGTGATGATCATTGTGTTGTAATTTTATACATTACGTTGGAGTGAGTAAGATCTGTAAACTCCTTCCAAAATGTCATCTTTGGAAAGAAGTCCTAAATCAGGAATGGCTTCGCGTTGTTTTCCTTCGCGTTGTTCAGAGGATAGCTATCGCTATGGAAAATTACGCAAGTTATATTGTTTGGTGGTAAAACTCCAGGAGTCAGCTTTCCCCTCCTGCCACGCTGAACAATATAACTTACTCTGAGAAATCATATCTCAATAAAAAAAGGTGCCACAATACAACAATTACTCAGTCAGAAACTTGTTAAATGATCCATATCAGCACTGCAAATGCTGACAACTAAGGCCTACAGACAACTAAGGTCTACATCTTGCATAACAGAGTTTGTTTTGAGACATAGTTAATGGTGGCTTGGTGTAAGGGTTTCATAGTGCTCCTCACAAGTAACGACATCTGACTCAGGATCCGTATATTTACATAGGTTTATTATACAGATATGTACAAGTCAGAGCTCAAATTTCCATGACCATCTTAGTCACTCTCAGATTCCGGAAGTGGTGCTTTTCGGGAGCGGCCCCAACAGAAGAACTTGGGGACCCCTAGTCTCCTCCTCTGCTCCTTCCGTTTCTGCTCCCTACGTAATTGGGGCGACGGGGCCACCATTTCTCCCTCTGTCCCTGAACCACTAAGTTGGTGTCCGGACCTGGCAGCATCCGACAGCCCTTCCACCGCAACGCTCATTTCCTGTCTCTCACTTCCCCCAGAGGACTCCGAGCCCCTTGAGCTGTGTTCTCTACTCTCAGCATCGGAGAGCCTTCCCTCCTTTTCCGCTGGCTCTCCGCTGCCCCCAGGTTTGGATTTATTCTCAAAAGTACCGGTAGTTAGTTCTTAGGGCTTGTTCAGATATTACCTGGCTCTCCAAGATGAGAAGTGTGCATCTTGTTTTATGCTCCCTCCATGGGGGTGAGAAGAAAGTAACACATTCAAACAAACACAGGATGCCTGCATTTAAACAAAACACAGAACCTTCCAGCTGACCTGTAACTTTCTTTCCAGAATGAGTCAGAGAAGGGATTATAAAGGACCACTGAGGTCCACTTTCAATTTCACCTCCAGGCAGAATATTGGAGGGTCAGTATCTGAATGTGCCTTTAACATCTTAGCCACAATGTGGTGAAAACTGAAAATCACCATTGCCCTTAATGCGTACTGAGAAATTCATAACCTATTTATACATGCTAATCTCCTTAATACCAATGTCAAGAGTGAAGAGAAAACACCCTTTGAATCACCTGTGGGAATTACAGCGCTTACAATAGAGTTTAAGAATCTGTTATGTCAATTTTAATGTTGTTGTTTTTTTTCTCCCTAAGTGGCAAAGAAGCTTTACTAGCCGGGAATAAGAGCGAATACACCAATTCCTGAGCGGGCTGAAAGTTAAGAGAGAAAGTGAGCAACAAAATCATTTTTAAAAAATAAATTGCAAAAATGCCGATGTAAACTCTGCTAAAAGAGTTGCAAATGACTGGAATATCATATTCATCGACCCATTGTACTAAGAAAACCTGGTGTGTCTGTAAATCCCAGTCAAGCATTTAATACAATATTTGGTCCAAGGAATTAGAAGTGTCCCTTAAATACTTGCAGAGCTCCACTTCTTCTCTTTCCTCCAGAAAAAAAATTGGCAGAGTTATTTCAATGTTTCTTTCCTCCTACCAAAGTAGCCTTGGGTTCTGCTTTACTGAGCTGAGGTGTTGTTCTCTGTGCCACAGTTAGCACTGCTGCACTTATAGCGTATCAAACAGAAAGAAGGGAATTGGCAGAGGCATATTGGATACTCTTCCGTAATATAGCGCCCTGTGCAAGGCCAAAATTTGGCGCCCCCCCAATGCATCTTCTTAATTATGGATCTTTTCAATTTTGAACCCCCTGGGCTCAGCACTCTGAGTGGAAGAACCACTACCCTCCTGGCCCTAAATCGGCTGTTTCTGTATTGGCTGCTGAGCAGTTGGAGGTGGGGAGATTTAACCCCTGCAGCTCAGTTGTTTGGGAAGAAGCTGAGCAATGGCAAAGTGGGAACACACACACACACAGCCTGACCAAGGAGTGAGTTTCAGTGGTCGTGAAAGGCTTTAACTTGCATGCTTTTCTGTTCCTCCCTCTCTCTCACCCCACTGCTTGGTTGGGGATGGCAGAAGAGATTCTGATTTGCATTTCCAGCAAGCTAAGGGGAATTTGTCAGATCAGCTCTGGACATGCTAATTGTTCTGTCCACACCAATAGCTCTAATAATGCAAAAGGGGGGGGGAAACCCGTATTTCCCCAAGTATGACTCTGCTTATGCTGAGTCATTTGAAGAGTCATTTGAAATACTAGAGCCCCCCCCCCGCCCACACCCCAACAACATCCCTCCATCTCACCCACAAAATTTTGCATAGCCCTAACCAGCATTCCTATATTTAGCAGTTTCCTTTCCAACAGCTGGTGCCTTAGCAAACACTCTTCCCCCGTTGCTCCGCTTTGCTTGCAAACTTACTAGGGATATTTCTGGCATTTCTACTTTTTGAACTATTACGTTTCCAAAATATCTTGCAGACTTCCTTGTCTGCAGCAGAAGTTGCAGGAAACTAGCAAGGAGAATAGAAGTCGAAGCACCCAAGTTTAGCAACAGGGGCAAGGAAGCCAGGGCAGTAATCACACCACCTCTTACAAACCCCAGCTTTCCAACAGGAACAAGCTCAGCAACATAAATTAAAACCAAAAGCAAAAACCAAATTGTGACCAAAATGATTGGGGAAGTTGACGCAACGAATGTTTGGGGGTTTTTTTTGCTGGGGAAAAAAAGGATGAGTAAGGAAAGGCATAACGGATTTATTTATAACATTATGCATGTTGTGAAGAAAGCTGATAAAAAGAAGAAGAGTTTAGATTTGATATCCCGCTTTATCACTACCCGAAGGAGTCTCAATGCGGCTAACATTCTCCTTTCCCTTCCTCCCCCACAACAAACACTCTGTGAGGTGAGTGAGTCTGAGAGACTTCAGAGAAGTGTGACTAGCCCAAGGTCACCCAGCAGCTGCATGTGGAGGAGCAGGGAAGCAAACCCGGTTCACCGGATTACGAGTCTACCGCTCTTAACCACTACACCACACTGGCTGCATTCGATGTACCGTAACTGAATGGTAGGATATTCAATACAGATTAAAAAAGAAGCCCTTTCTTTACACACAACACGTAGTTTAAGTGTAGAATTTGCTTCCAATAAGATGAAGTGATGGCTTCAAGTTTAGATGGCTTTAAAAGGGAATCAATATAAATTCATGGAGAATAAGGCTATTGAAGTGCTACATTCAGAGGTAATATTTCACTGAACACAAGTTGCTGGGAGACCACAAAGGGAGAGGGCCATTGCCCTAATGTGCTGCTTGAGGACTTTCCATAGCCAATTGATTGTGAACTCTGAGAGCAGGATGAAGAGCTAGTCCAATCCAGCAGAGCTTTTCTTACATCCTTTTTTTTTTTTAAAGAACCCTATCTGCACTTTTATTCCCAAGCAGCTGACAGCAGCATTTCTTAATTAGAACGTTGACTGCAAGTTCCACTTATTCTTAGCCACATGGCAAACTTTCCATAGAGCTTACACTTGCACAGATCAAGTAACGAGATTCTTAACTACGACCACTTTGAATGCCAAAATACTATGACGGTACATTGTACAGCACGAAAGAAACATGGGCAGGCCCAGTGATAACAACTGCATCACTGAGGATGAAGCCCCGTTAAGCAAAGAAAAGTAAATAACAACTGAAAGAAAAGTAAATGACAGTCTGTACTGTATGATGTAACATTCTCTTTAGCTACTGTCATACTACTCAAAGGCAAAGTTTTGTACTTAATACAGCCTTGTATGATCATCACCTTGCATTGTTTTCATAACACTGGTTGTTATGAAAAAGGCTTTATATGCTTATTAGCATCTAAAGACATTCCCAGATAGGGCAGTCAAGCAAGCGTATTGATTTACTAACTTTTTCACAGCAAGGACAGTCTGTTGTAGAAATCGGAGCAATAGGTTAAGCATATTTAGTAGACAATGAAAAGACTAACCCACGGCAGCTGTCAAATTCTGAATTGTTTGTTGACCAAGATTTTCCAGGGTTTAGTTGAAACTGAAATAAATTACTAAAGCTAGTCATCTATTTGTCGGCTATATTTCATATAGCTTCCATTCATGAAACTATCCATTGGTAGGTGTCACGGAGCACAGAATTATACAAAACAGTCTGGCAGATGTGTCCAAAATTTTACCAGCCTACTGGTCTATTATATATCTGGACAGAAAAGGGATGTTTGAGGGGGTGGATCTTAGCATGCGGCTCACTTGAAGGAAATTGTTATTTGGTCCATCTGGGCTCCATTTAGATTACCGGTATATACAATCCTAGTTTGGAGCAAACATACCGGTTGACTGAAAAATTAGCGTCACTCACTATTCCATGACACTTTCTGAGAGAGATAAACTCACAGCACCATCTTAGGTATGTCTTACTCAGAAGAAAGTTCCACTGAGTTAAGTAGGACTCACAGGGCAAGCCGAACCATGTCTACTCAGAAGTAAGACCTACAGAATTCAATGGAGCCTATTCGCGGGGTAAATGGATTAGTATTGCAGCCTTACTCCTAGGTACAGTAGGCTTGCAGTACGGCACTCCTGGTCAATTTGACATCATGACTGCAAGTGCCTACATAAGTATTAGAGGCATCCCCACGTTATTGTGAAATAATGACCCCCACTAAAAATAAAGACTTACAAAGCAATCCAGAAGTGTTAAACTCGTTTTATCCCAGCGGTTAGGGACAGGGTGGGTCACTTTAACAGCTGCAATGGTATTAGTCATGTTAATGGTGTTCTATCCTCCTGGGCCACAAAGTTAAGTAAGTGCCTTATATTTCTTAGTCTCTGGGACTAAATACAGCAATAGATCTTCCACATTCCTTAGCCTGCTGATTTTAAAGCATTTGTTGTTGTTTAGTTGTTTCGACACTTCGTGACCCCATGGACCAGAGCACGCCAGGCACTCCTGTCTTCCACTGCTTCCCGCAGTTTGGTCAGACTCATGTTGGTAGCTTCGAGAACACTGTCCAACCATCTCGTCCTCTGTCGTCCCCTTCTCCTTGTGCCCTCCATCTTTCCCAACACCAGGGTCTTTTCCAGGGAGTCTTCTCTTCTCATGAGGTGGCCAAAGTATTGGAGCCTCAGCTTCAGGATCTGTCCTTCCAGTGAGCACTCAGGGCTGATTTCCTTCAGAATGGATAGGTTTGATCTTCTTGTAGTCCATGGGACTCTCAAGAGTCTCCTCCTGCACCATAATTTTGATCAGCCTTCTTTATGGTCCAGCTCTCACTTCCATACATCACTACTGGGAAAACCATAGCTTTAACTATATGGACCTTTGTCGGCAAGGTGATGTCTCTGCTTTTTAGATGCTGTCTAGGTTTGTCATCGCTTTTCTCCCAAGAAGCAGGCGTCTTTTAATTTCGTGACAGCTGTCACCATCTGCAATGATCATGGAACCCAAGAAAGTGAAATCTCTCACTGCTTCCATTACTTCCCCTTCTATTTGCCAGGTGGCGATGGGACCAGTGGCCATGATCTTAGTTTTTTTGATGTTGAGCTTCAGACCATATTTTGCGCTCTCCTCTTTCACCCTCATTAAAAGGTTCTTTAATTCCTCACTTTCTGCCATCAAGGTTGTCATAAGCATATCTGAGGTTGTTGATATTTCTTCCAGCACTCTTAATTCTGGCTTGGGATTCATCCAGTCCACAGCTTTCGCATGATGAATTCTGCATATAAGTTAAATAAGCAAGGAGACAATATACAGCCTTGTCATACTCCTTTCCCAATTTTGAACCAATCAGTTATTCCATATCCAGTTCTAACTGTAGCTTCTTGTCCCACATAGAGATTTCTCAGGAGACAGATGAGGTGATCAGGCACTCCCATTTCTTTAAGAACTTGCCATAGTTTGCTGTGGTCGACACAGTCAATGCTTTTGCGTAGTCAATGAAGCAGAAGTACCGGTAGATGTTTTTCTGGAACTCTCTAGCTTTCTCCATAATCCAGCACATGTTTGCAATTTGGTCTCTGGTTCCTCTGCCCCTTCGAAATCCAGCTTGCTCTTCTGTGAGTTCTCGGTCCACATACTGCTTAAGCCTGCCTTGTAGATTTTAAGCTAGCATTGCTAGCGTTTGAAATGAGCGCAATTGTGCGGTAGTTGGAGTATTCTTTGGCACTGCCCTCTTTGGGATTGGGATGTAGACTGATCTTCTCCAATCCTCTGGCCACTGCTGAGTTTTCCAAACTTGCTGGCATATTGAGTGTAGCACCTTAACAGCATCATCTTTTACATATCTGGAATATCATCACTTCCACTGGCCTTGTTATTAGCAGTGCATTTAATAAGCCTTAAAAAAAAAAAAAGTCAGTAAGTTTGCTCTCCAACTCCACTTGAGCATGGTCTCTTAACTTACAAAAAATAAAGCTCTTTAGAATGGATGTGGGTGGGAACCCTCATTTTCCATCCTAAAAAAGCAACAACTTTTTATGTAATGCATATAACAGTGTGTTGTGTTGTAGACTTGAATGTGTGAGAGTTTGAATCCACTTAGTTTCACATCCCACTGGGTGGCCTTATCTGAGTCTTACCAGACAGATGTTGCAAACCATTTAATGCCTGACGTTCCAGGCACACAAGCAGAATATTACTACATTATGCTGGCCTGCCTAGCGATACTCCCATCATAATCAATAGGTGGAGTGAGGAGTACAATGGGCAGGACTTGTATGTGTGTGTGTACACACACTAACCAAGCTACCATGTAGTGCAACCAGGCAATACCATTTCTCCATATTGGCTTAAATGACTCCAGCTGCTGCTGTTTTCATCCCAGTGCTGTTGAAGTTGCTTAATATATCAGGAGTAGAACAAAACAGACATGTAGCCCAACTCCTCCTGTGTCTTACATCAGGTTCTGAAACTTGAACCCACCAAGCTAGTGAATCACTACCGTCAACATATGCCAGCCTCCTAAGGTCACAAAAGCATTATTATCATTATGGCTGCTCATGTACTATTGCAAAAAGTTGGAGGAACTTATACCAATCAAGCATATATTTTATAGCCAGCTGGCTTAGTTGGCTTCTTTACTGCAGTCCTACCCATCTCTTTCCCAACCAGTCTCACCCACAGCACATGGTAGGTTAGCAGGCTTCTGACCCACTGGGGCAAATGATAACCTATCTTAGATCCGCCCCACCACCCCAATTTGGACATCAATAGCTATGTCAAACACGGATGACATGTGGTGTCGTTAGTAGTCCCCAAGGATCTCTTTCTTTCTTCATTCTTCAAAAAAGCAAAGTGGGAAAATACTGCTACCAAAATCAATATTCGCCCAGAGACTATTAACAGTTCCTTAAAATATAAGTTAAGATTATGCTTTGGATCAGAAACAGCAACATGACACTATCATCCTTACCTGTCCCATATCCCATTGGAGTGCTAAGGTGCAATCATTCACTCCTATCCATAATTTAAGGAGATTCAAACACCTTTCCTTAAACTACAACAAATTAATAATATCACATCAATATATTAAACGATATAATTAAAATGGGATACCAGGTACAGAACTAAAAACTGGCCAACTGTTGAACAGGGGTCCTGACCAGGAGTACGTAGAGACCAGGGGCTATGCTAACTTGGTGCTATATCTTGAAACCTGGTGGACACATTTGATACAGGCTTAATTTCCTATCTGAGGGACCCAGGTGGCGCTGTGAGTTAAACCACAGAGCCTAGGGCTTGCTGATCAGAAGGTCGGCAGTTCGAATCCCTGCGACGAGGTGAGCTCCGTTGCTCGGTCCCAGCTCCTGCCCACCTAGCAGTTCGAAAGCATGTCAAAGTGCAAGTAGATAAATAGGAACCGCTCCGGCGGGAAGGTAAACGGCGTTTCCGTGCGCTGCTCTGGTTCGCCAGAAGCGGCTTTGTCATGCTGGCCACATGACCTGGAAGCTGTACGCCGGCTCTCGGCCAATAAAGTGAGATGAGCGCCGCAACCCCAGAGTCGGACACGACTGGACCAAATGGTCAGGGGTCCCCTTTACCTTTACCTTTACCTAATTTCCTATCTAACAGATTTCAGTAATACATGGAGAGCACAGACTTCTAATGCTCACGGTTAACTATCAATTTTTTCCACTTTATCTAAATGTGTTAAGACTTTCCTGGTTCACAGTGGGAGTTCTCATCTGCCTCTCTTTGGCAGCCATCTTAACATTGTTTTGGAAGATGTCTACAAATTCGACAGAGAAGGAAGTGGTACGTTAATCCACGTTGAGCAAATTTGTATCGATCATGTATTTTGAACAGTAGATCCATTTCTTAATGTGGAGCTAAGTCAGCATACATAATGCTTGAACCAGAAGTTCCGTTAATATTTAATCAACTGCTGTGATATTAACTATGCTGCCACCAATTAAACCCAACAACAACTGTAGGATGAGTTGCTTACATTTAACGTATTTGTACAATTGATTAAAACAGGCTTAAGCTTGTCGGAACAGGAACACAGACAGTGTTCTGGTCAAAGAGTTAGTAATAGCACAACGTAAAACTCTGTAGGGGTTCTGAGACTCAAACAGAGCTACATAACACACACACAAATATATGTGTGATTCCCATTTCATACATTTGTCTCCACGGCACACAGAAGATTTCCCTGGCTCATAGAACAGGCTAAAGGAGCCTACAAACACAGAGACTGTGTGTGCTCATTGCAGCCAATGTGTCCATTTTTTAATGTGGTCTTCAAGCGCACAGCAACAAATAAACCCAAACCTTTGAAATGCATGCCCTGAAATTACCAGTGCCGGCAGGACCATCTCAGGATAGGCTTGGCTTTGCCGGGGACACATTTACACCTCCAGTGAAAGGACTCCCAAGACCTATATTCTCTTCCTCTTACATTGCCCATTCCCACTGAGCAGCAGACAGCTGTATATTGTAGTTGTAGCTGCTGATCTCTGTGCCTTTTCTGCTCAGTAATGTGGGCGCAATCAGCATGCAACACTGCTCAGCTACTAGCGATAGAACTTCCCAGGATTGTGGAACTAGCGATCAGTGTAAATTGCGGTTTCTGCAGCTATTGCAATGATGTAGACTCCGCTGCTGGCTGAACAGCCCTGTTACTACATTATACCAGCATCAGAACTGGGTAGCAGCTGCCAAGAGTACAAAGACCGTAGAGTTAGTCTTATTACTTATGTAATACTTAATGCTATAAGTATGTTCAAGAGTGCTTTATATATCTATAATTTAGTTATCAATGGCCCCCTCTATTAGCAGTTGGCAATTTGCCTCACAATGGTGGAAACATGCAAATCCATTAGAGTCTGAATGGAACATTCACGAAGCATTGTTTGTTGCGCTCCAACCTCTGCCACATTCCCTCTCTCTTCAGCAAACATCCGATAAGCATAAGTGTTAAAAGAGCAAATACTATGTACCAAAAAAAAATATCAGTTTATTGAAACAGATGATATTTTTCAATGGCTGATGTTTTACAATGTGTTTTTTACGAGAATATCATACAAAGCAAGTGTTTGATTCGTAGAACAATAATACCCAGTGTGAATTCACAGCACACAAAACAAGAGCAAGTAAGCAGTGTTTTGGAACAGAGATCCAGGGGTCTGAAGTTCTTCATATATTGGACTCTAACTCCCATCAATCCCAATCAGCATAGCCAACAGTCAGAGAGATGGATTTGCAATCCAATAACGTCTGGAGAACTGCAGATTCCCACACCCCTGTTTCAGAGTTATGGAAATCTATGCATTTGAGTAAACGTCTTTCATGTACCAAACTTTTTTTAAAAAAATAAATGAGGTACCATTTTGGAGATTGGAAATGTGAGGAACCCTCTGCCTAATACTGCTGTTTGACAGCCTTCATTTCATCAAGGATCACCCAGCTGCTGCTGAGCCACACTTATTATAGACGGAACTATAGCTACAAAGATCAGCCAAGATTCTGTACTTTGGGGGACCAATTGCACTGGGCAATAAAAGTCAGTACGGAGGGAGAGCATTTAATTACACCCTTCTGCTTCCTCCCCTCCTTTTCAAGTTTTTATAGAGCTGGAAAAAATGACAATTGCCTGAAAGGATGAGCACACAAACTTTTTGCCAAGGCACCAACAGAGCTCACTAATAAACAACATGTGACTCTGCAAAAGTCTGGTGCCATTCAATTGTTTTGGACTATAATTCCCATTAGCTCCAGCCAGTGTGAACAGCATGGGTTATATATGCCTGCAGCTTCACCTCATGCATACTGCAGAGCTCAGAAGGGGGAAAATTTGGTGACTGAAACTGGATAAAGGGTAAAGGTAAAGGGACCCCTGACCATTAGGTCCAGTCGTGTCCGACTCTGGGGTTGCGGCGCTCATCTTGCTCTATTGGCCGAGAGCCGGCGTACAGCTTCCGAGTCATGTGGCCAGCATGACTAAGCCGCTTCTGGCGAACCAGAGCAGCGCACGGAAACGCTGATTACCTTCCTGCCAGAGCAGTTCATATTTATCTACTTGCACTTTGACGTGCTTTCGAACTGCTAGGTGGGCAGGAGCTGGGAACGAGCAACGGGAGCTCACCCCGTCCGCCGACCTTCTGATCAGCAAGCCCTAGGCTCTGTGGTTTAACCCACAGCACCACCTGGGTCCCTTTACTATGCACTAAGAGAGCATTCTGTACAAACAGCATAATAAAAACATTAACAGAACAGTGCAAACTCCAAACCACTTCAAGTGTACTGTCAGACATGAGTCCCCAACAGCATCTCCCTACATCTGTGGACAGGAAGACAAAGCACCCCAGACCAAGGTGTCTCCCATGTCTTCCTCTCTTTGCAGTGTATGAAATATGCATTGCCGCCTTCACTAAACTGCAGTGGTGGAACAATCCTTTCTCACTGAGACAGATAGCTCTGCTGAGACAGACTCTTAATCTCAGAGTCATGGGTTAAAGCCCCACACTGGGCAAAAGATTCCTCCGTTGCAGGGGGTTGGACTTGATGAGCCTCGTGATCCCTTCCAACTCTACAATTCTATGATTCTAACAGCTAGTACCAATGTCTCTCCCAGAGATGGTGCAAAAGTAAACATGCACGGTGCAGAAGAAGGGGAGGGGAAGCTGATGGACATGAAACCTCACAAGCAGGTAATGTGCGCACACACTCTATTCCAATCACTGATACTGCTGGCCACATACTCACAACTGCAGAATCAAAGCCTGGAAACATGGAACTGAACAGACACAGGGTTTCATTGCACACTAAAGCAGGAGGGATAAAGTCTCTCCACCGCCACCAATGGCCACATTCTCCCAGGGGAAAGTGGTTGGAGGCTGCTTACCTCAAAGTGGGTGAAGCCGAAGCTCACATCCCATTCTCACACACAGAAACTTGGTTCCCCTTTAGTCGGCACACAGCTCAGACCATGGAGGAAGAGAACCGTGCCCTTGCCCCCCGGTCAGCTTCTTTGCTGTGCAATGCTGAAACGGATAACGCTGCGCAGCATGGAATTGCAATAAGGTCCCTCTAACCCACTGTTCAACCTCCGGTTAGCTGATCCATGCCATGACAAAGTTCTCAAAGGGACTTGCATAGCCTGGATAGCTCAGCTAGCTAGAGCATGGTGCTGATAACACCAAGGTTGCAGGTTCGATCCCAGTATGGGACAACTGCATATTCCTGCATTGCAGGGGATGGGGTGGGACGGGACTAGATGATCCTCAGGGTCCCTTTCCAACATTACAATTCTATGATCCCATGGACCAGAACAGCCACCTGAGTGCTCAACTTCCATCAAGCTGCTTTGTGTCTACAGGAAATACTCTGTTGCTGCTGCTGCCAGTTTAAGCATTTATCATTTTACTTGATGAACTGGCTTTAATCCCGTAAACCATGCTGTGATTTTAATGGTGCATAAATAAATAGAGTAGTAGCCATTATAACCACCACCTAGCTCCACCACCACCCTTTTCTCACTACACGCACATGAAGGGATTGCTAATTTCCCCCTCTTCCGGATGCAACTTTTCGCAATGCAATGAAAACCGCTCAGGTGGGTTGCCTGGCATTCAGAACCGGCTTTTCAGAGCATACAAAGAGCTTGGGTGATCATGGTTGGGGGAAGAGTTTGAAAAGCTTCAGTGCACATCCAGAACACTTTGTGTGGCCCTTTGGATCCCAGCCAACATTCACAAATCCCGCTGTCAGGGTGCATTATTTGTGTTTCCGCTATGCCATGGTTTCAAGCTTAATTTGATATTAGCCTCCCTCATTCTTTCACCCCCAGCTGTGATGGAATAATTGCACTTCAGTGGTCTCAAATATGCCAGATATTTTGACAGGTAGGTTCTTATCAGAAATCGTTTAATTCTTAAGAAGCAGGGGGTTGTTAAGTGCAGACAATCTAACTTTAAAAAAAGAAGAAGCAAAAAATGAAGTTACATGGTTTTAGTAAAGATGGGGACTCATGGTATTATTTTGAAAAATAATACCATGTCCACTTTGCAAATAGTTCTGGGAACTACTGAGCTAGATAAACTATAATTGAAGAGTTTTTACTTCAGCAGATAAGTTAGAATAATTTGGTTGAAAACCACTGGAATATCCCTGTCAATCTGGAAGATTTTAACTAATGGAGAAAAACAAAAAACCCTCAGGATCAGTGATTCATGTTCCCTGGAAACACATGTCCATGGACTCAGACTACTGCTGGAAAAATATTGACTAACAGGGTGAAGTAAAGCAAAATTCAGTTAGAACAGCAATTGGCCTAGTAAGTTGCTTCCCCCCCCAATTACATTTTCATGCCTCAACAAACTTTGCCATTCTAGAGTAAGGTAGCATTACAGTTAGCCAACTCACCTGTGGGAAATAACAATTCCTTCCAGGCAAGTAACTCACCTAACCTGTCACTCAAGCTGCCTCTATGGTACGAGCAGGAAAACTGGTAACATTTCTGTGGGCTTTCTGTTATCTATCCACAACACTGAAGCTAAGGGAGTCAGTTTCATTATGGAACTTGCAGAGAAAAAGCCCTTATCTAAGAATCAGCTCAGGTCTGAAAGCATCCACATGAAATAAATAAATAAGAAACACAGTTGAAAAGGTAAGGCACTCACTCAAGAACACACACACACACACAACCTTGCATCATAGTCCAGAGTCATAACGTTTTGCAATACGTGGCCGAGAAATCTATCTGCCACAACCACATTCCATTACAGCTTCCTACTCTTAAGCACAAGAGAGCATTCCAAAAGAAATTAATAGATAGAGTTACAGTTGCTGCATTTTTCTTTCCCAAACACACTGTCGGGGGGGGGGGGCTAGTAAAATGTATGTTAAGCTACAAGTCAAGGATGGATTCCTTAGGGGTCTCTTCAGGACCCTTTCAGATGCCCCATCATGGAGGCAATTTATTTATTTACAAAGGATGCTGGGTCACCTTAAGCCTAGGTTAAGGACCCTGCAATAGAATGTCTAGGTGCCTTTTTTGCAATGGAATTTATTATGATTTTTCATTTCATTTTTACACTGCTTTATATTTTAAAGGGGGAAAAAATCTCAAAGCGGTTTGCAACACATTGGAACATCAAATAGAATAAAAGTAAAGGGACCCCTGACCATTAGGTCCAGTTGCGGACGACTCTGGGGTTGCGGCGCTCATCTTGCATTATTGGCCGAGGGAGCCGGTGTACAGCTTCCGGGTCATGTGGCCAGCATGACTAAGCCACTTCTGGCAAACCAGAGCAGTGCATGGAAACGCCGTTTACCTTCCCGCTGCCGGTACCTATTTATCTACTTGCACTTTGACGTGCTTTTGTACAGCTAGGTTGGCAGGAGCTGGGACCAAGCAACGGGAGCTCACCCCGTCGCAGGAATTTGAACTGCCGACCTTCTGATCGTCAAGCCCTAGGCTAGGCTTCAAGGAAAATATTTCAGATCCTTCTCTAAGTGACATTTTGCTTTCACCCTATTTATTTATTTACTAACTTAAGTTATATAACTGCCTCATAGCAGAATAACTCTAGGAAGTCAGTGTGGTGCAATGGTTAAGAGTGTTGGACTAGGACCCGGGAGGTCAGGGTTCAAATCCCCACTCCGTCGTGAAGCTTACAGGGTGACCCTGGTACAGTCACAGCCTCTGAACCTACCTCACAGAGGTGTTATAGGGATTAACTGGGGTGGGGTGGGGTTGAACCATGTACTCCTTGGAGAAAAAGGTGGGAATCTACATGCAGTAAATAAGCTGTTCTGCAGACCTGCTTGAGATAGATGGAGGAACCAGCCAGATGAAGATGCCAGTCCCCAACCTCGCATCCAGAGACATCCATCTCTGGCCACAACTGGACCCGTGCCAGTCGCAAAACGCACCTGGCTAATTTCTAACACTGCTTGGGAGTAAGTACAGTGAAATCAGTGGGGTTTACTTTTGAGCAGACATGCATATTTATACACTACAAATGTGTCAAGCAGCTGAGCTAATTCTCAATCATTTGCTTAATTACAAAGCGCACAGGATTCATGTAACGAGTCCAGTTAGCAGAAGCCCTGTGCAAGAACTTTTGCCCCCTCTCCTCCCCACACTTGCCCCCCCTCATTGGTTGGGGGAGCCAGGAGAACCCCCAGAGCACTCTGCAGGGGGAGGAGAGGTGGGATCATTGAGTCTAGCAAGCTGAAATGCTTGCACTGGTGGAAAGTTCACCTTGGCAAATGTTGAAGTCCTCCCAAAATAAGGTAGTCAAATCGAGGTACAAAAAAAGCAAAAATAAAAACATGGTCGGGGGGGGGGGGAAGCAAGTGTGTACAACACACCAGAGATTAAGCCATTTCAGGGAGTGTATATAATACGTGGGGGCACACATCTCAAAAGAAGCCTTGAAGCCTTTTTCCTCCACTATAAAGCAAAAGAAACAGATTTATAGCTTTCCAAAGGTCAGCTGCGAAGTGTATTACTATCATTTTTGGAACATACCAGGCTCCAATTCTGTATTAAAAGATACAAAATATCTAAATATTATGAGCACACAGTGTAAATCCTTACACATGAAACACTTGTTTTATAAGTAGTGTTATGAGGCACAAAGTATAGCCAGAAGAACAAATTCATAAAGTGCTTTTATTTTTTTAAAAAACAATAATATACAATAGATATACAATAGCATATACTATTAGAAATACAGATACAAATTGAAATTTATCAGTTCTCATTGAAATCACATCCTAGACGTGATGGCTAACCTTGACACTCCAGATGTTTTGGAACTACAACTCCCATCATCCCTGACCACTGGTCCTGTTAGCTAGGGATGATGGGAGTTGTAGTCCCAAAACAGTGTCAAGGTTAGCCACCACTGTCCTAGACAGTTATTTAAAGACAAGCCAGGTTGAAAACTCGTCTGCCACCACAATTCATGACATGTCTTCCTTTGGCATCAATGTTATCAAAACCCTACCATCCTTCAAATGTCTAATTCATCATTATTTGTGCAAACAGGAGCTAATCCTAATTCTCAGGTGCACAGCGGATTTTTTTCTCGTTCATCTCCCATAAAAGTGTTGGAGCAGCAGAAGAGCCCCACGTTGGGCAAAAGAGAGCCCCATGTTGCAGGGGGTTGGACTAGATGACCCCCGTGGTCCCTTCCAACTCCACGATTCTACAATTTTCATAGCAAGACTTGAGAAAAGCTATTACGTTTACATACTAGTTCTCTTCTTTACTCTGCAGAGGGCCTTTAGAGCTCCAATGCTGCCAACCAGACACACATGCTTATCCCCATCAAAAATCAATGAGACACACCTGCTCATGCAACTGTCTTCAGGGCTAAAGACTAAATGTTACCATGATATAAATTAGATCAAAGATGACATGTTTTGCCAGAAACCTCAATCTTTTGCCAGCACACAAGGGCTCAGTGGGTGGAAGGTTTTTACTACAACTCCACTGTGCTAGAACATGGAAGGAGCAGGCTAGGAACCCAGAGATATATTCCTGGTTCCAAAATTGTCACTTGAGGCACAAGTATTTCCAGCTATGGTTGCTTCCAGCTAAGGCCAATACTCCATACTCTAGTGCAGCCTTTCTCAACCTTGGGTCCCCAGATGTTTTTGGCCTACAACTCCCATCATCCCTGACCACTGGTCCTGCTACCTAAGCCTGATGGGAGTTGTAGGCCAAAAACATCTGGGGACCTCAAGGTTGATAAAGGCTGCTCTAGTAGCTTCCAGAGACTGGGTTACTGCAATGTGCTCTACATGGAACTGCCCTTGAAGACAACTCAGAAACTTTGATTGGTTCAAGATGCAGTGGCAAGATTACTGGGTGGTGTTGCCTTTTAGAACTCATGAAACCCCTGTCCTAAAGCAGCTGTGTTGGCCGCAGCTCATTTCCGAGCCCAATTCAAGATGGTCATGTGCAGATGTGTAAAACTTTAAACGACATAGGCCCCAAATTTCTGAAAGACTGCCTTTCTTACAGACCCTCTCATGTGTTAAGATCAGCAATGGAGAGGTCCACTTGGTAGTTCTATTGCTCTCAGAAGTTCAACCCAGGAAAGGACATTCTCTGCAACAGTTCTTAAGTTGTGGAACTCCCTCCCCAATGAGATGCATTGCTATAGAGCAGGGGTGGCCAACTTCCAAGAGACTGTGATCTACTCACAGAGTTAAAAACTGGCAGTGATCTACCCCCTTTTGGGGTGTTCAGGTCGAGGTTGTTGAGCTTTTTTTAGGAAGGAAAGCCCTGTTTTGGGGGCTTCAGGGCAAAGATGTTGAGCTTTTTTTTAAGGGGAGCCAAAGTTGCTGAGCTTCTTTGTGGGAATCCAGTGATCTACCACAGATGACCAGTGATCTACCAGTAGATCACAATCTACCTGTTGGACATGCCTGCTATAGAGCTTTCAGCAAATGCTGAATATGCGCCACTCCACCCTGACATTTGACACCTGAGCTGTGTGCATTTGGCACCCTATTCTTGGTACCGCAATCCATTTTAACTGTTTTTAACACTTTACCTCTTTTTCAAAGCTGGATTTTAAATTGTGGCAACCTGCCCAAGAACCTGGCTGAAGAAAGGGCAGGTAATGAAGTAATACTAATAATCTGTCCATTCTCACCTGCTTTTGCCACTGGTCCAAAACATAAGCTTCCTGGGCTGCTGGATGGTTACTGTAGCAAGCAACCTAACAGTTAATGTCCAAGGAAAACATAGGTCGTTCCCCAGGACATACAGTCGTACCTTGGTTTGCGAACGCTTTGCGAGTCGAACATTTTGGCTCCCAAACGCCACAAACCCGGAAGCGAGTGCTCTGGTTTTAAAACTGTTTCTAATGATGCATTTTAAATTGTTGTGACCTACCCTGGGACCATAACAGGTGAAGAGTAGGTGATAAATAAAAATAACACAAGCATAAATATACACCCATTTCTACTGGCTGTGCAGAAGTATGCTTTGTTGCATTTGCATAAATATTTTTTATCTGGTTCCAATTAATACTGCATATGCCAGAATAGTAGTGCTACTTCTGATAGTCTTCCAAAGCAACTACTCTATTCCAAATTTAAAAATGGAAAGCATAATGCTGGTGGTCAACAAAAGAGGTTTAAAGAGGTTTAAAGTTTCAAGGCAAATCTTTAAAAATGTAGTATAAACACCGACAACTGGGAAACACTGGCGTGCGAGCGCTCCAGTTGGAGAACAGCCTTTACCAAAGGTGTCGTGGGCTTTGAAGACACTCGAACTCAGGATGCAAGGGAGAAACATGCTAAGAGGAAGGCACACTGTGATCAACTCCCGCCCAGAAACCAATGTCCCCACTGTGGAAGGACGTGTGGATCCAGAATTGGCTTCCACAGTCACTTACGGACTCATTGTCAAAACCGTGTTGATGGAAGACAATCTTACTTGGCTATGAGTGATCGCCAAAGAAGAAGAAGAAGAAGCTATTTGCACTACTGCCCAATAGCAATATATATTGACAGAGAAATGGCACACTTTTCCCTTCAGAAGCTGTTACGACTCAGGAGGCATAGAACAAGACAGGACAGGAACATAGAAAGGAACATATCAGCAGATCATCTACACAGGTCAACAGGGTCTGACAACCTGAAACAAATGGCACCAAGTCAGCAGGAGGAATGGTAAGCATTGTTTTTTCAGCAATTTAAAAGACATAGGTTTAGGTTTATTTCATACAGTCAAGGAATACACGTAGGCCTAATTTTAAGAATAAACCAAGTGTTTTAGAATGCAATGAAAGTTCAGGTTTTTTATTTGTATCTTCAAAGGATTTTCCAGGTCAGCTTTAAATCCAGAAAAACAAGAAAATGATGAGAAAACCTGAAAAATCTGGTAAATGACAAAATAAAGAACAAAAGCGTAATGTTTTGCACTGTTTCTTCTGAATAAAGCCTGCCACTATGTACTATACTGCAGTCAGGTACACACGAAGACACACAGTAAAGAAGATGAACTTTTACCTAGGGCTACCGGTACTTCAAGTAGCATATTATGGCAGAATCCAATCAATCAGACTGTAATCAATCAGAAGCAACTCCTATTGAGTTCATTGCAGCTAACTCCCAGACAGGGTTAGGATTGCAGATTTGCTTGCCATATTCTAAATGCTTAGCCTGATTCCTTTACCTATCCCTCAAAAAGAGGGGTTATGAACAGACACATTTAAAGCTTTATTGATGCTGCCCACATACACATAAAATATGTATTTTATTTTCAAACCAACAGGTTCGAAAACACTGTAACCTGACATGACACCAACAGGCTATAAAATGTTAAGAAGCTTACTCTTCGGAAACATGAATTCCTTCTGTAGCTAATGTAGTTTTGTGAACAAATGCATGTACAGGTCGTACCTTGGATCCCAAACGCCTTGCGACTCGAAAGTTTTCACTCCCAAACGCCGCCAACCCGGAAGTGAGTGTTCTTTGGAACCCGAATGTCTGACGCAGCTTCCGATTGGCTGCAGGAGCTTCCTGGAGCCAATCGGAAGCCACGCCTTGCGTGAACGTTTTGGAAGTCGAAAGAACTTCCGGAACCGATTCCATTCGACTTCCGAGGTACGGCTGTACGGTATTTCTGTGTCCGTATTTTGCTAACAGTGTGTATAAACACTTGATATACTACTAAATTTTGTAAAAATGCTTATTGGAATATAATGCACATGGTGACGGGAAAATCTCTGTAGTCTACTGAAGCCAACATCAAAGTACCACTTAAGCTAGAGCCAAGCATAAAGCACTGTATGGCAAGGCTTGCTGATAGCTCATACACACAACAAAAACATATTTTTAATAGCTCTGTCATTTTTATTAGTCAAAGACTGCCATGCACCAGCCACTATATGGTTCAGAATTGGGCCTAAAAATTATTTCTCCAACCTCACAAGTTCACCATGACCCTCCTCCCATTTATTGAACCAACAGAGGGAGTGCTCATCTGTACAACGGACCAGTGGCAGCTGGTGCCTTAGGCACCATGTCATGTTGCTGGCTCCATGGAGCCGTTTTTACCTTGGCTTTCCTACCCTTGTTGCAATCAGCAAGCTCTAAGTAATGAGATTTTCAAGAAAGGAAACTGCGTCCTCCGGAACAGCAAAATGAACCGCTTGCCTGCTTCTCGACCCACCCAAGGATTTGTCAGAAAGCACTGTAGTACGTACTATGCACAAAATTTTCTGCACCAAGGAGCAGCGTCTTAGAATGTTAATATATGGGTTTCCCAGTGACTCAGACTTGCCTGCCTGCCTGACCTGCATCAACAATAAGACTGCAATTCCTCTGACTTTAGCCCTAGAGTTCGAATGAACGTAAATAAAGGCTGGATCTGCAACTTGTCTTCCAAACGCAGCTTGCAGCGCCCTCGCCTCGTTTTCTTCGACTCCCCCAGCACATCGCTTTCTCGTCGTAGCCCTTCCCTAGTGTCCCAGTATTGTCTGAAACTCTTCAAGCAGGATCCAAGGCGCAGCTGACTCACACCAAAGGGAAGCAATCAAACCTGAAAGTCATTTTCACCTTTATTTTCTTAAGCGGGTGGGGGAAGGGGAGGGGTTCGCCGCTACATACACAAACTGCGTGCAGAGCCACCGGCTTATCTCACCAAGCCGTGCATTCAATGTGCCACTGCTGGCTTGTGTCCGAACACCTTTCCTTTGTTTAAGAAAGAAGACAGAGAAAGAGAAGGGGGTGGGGGACCCTGCATGGCAAGGAAACCAGAGCAACCCACGCACCGCCCATGGAGGAGGAGGAGGGGGGCGCTGATGCGGGGGTCTCACCCGCCTTTCACCGCTCCCGGGGTCCTGAAATGAGGGGCACCTCGCTTTCTACGGCAGCAGGGGAGATTGGGGTGGAAGAGGAATAAGGGGGTCGCCTCCACCAGGAAAATTGCAAATGAGGATTTGTGCGTCCCCCTTCTCCAGCCCTCTGCTCGCCTATCCAGGGGAAATTCCCCGACCCGACCCCCCCGCAAAAAAACCACTCGCCTCCCCTCAGTAGCCATTACCCCCCCCCCCTCGGTCGCTTCCCCACAACACTTCCTCCAACAAAGGCGCCCCGACCACCCGCGCGCATCACCGGGCACGGCGCGCTCCGAAGGGCACCACCCCAACGAAGCCGGCCTCCCTCTTTTTTCTTCCCTCGGAGCGTGGACCCGACCCCCCCTCCCAACCACCAGACACAATGAAAGGGCAGACTACTCACCCACAGCTCTGTGCCCCAGCTCATGGCGACTCCGCAGGCGGCGCAAAGCTCCGCCGCCGCTGGCGCTCCTTTGTGGCGCTTCTCGTCAGGGCGCTTCTGCGGCTTCGGCTGTTGCTGCTGCAGCCGGAGAAGGCGCGACCCCCTGCCGCCCCTTGTTTGTTGCCCCCGCGTCGCCCCCTCGAAAGAAGCACCGGGAGGGAAGGGGGGTGGCAGTCTCGCTTCGGGCGCCTGGAAGGCGGGCGGAGAGGTGGCAGCAGCGGCAGCCGAAGGTTCAATCTCCAGCTCCGCCTTGCTTGGGGATAGGAATTGGGAGAGGAGGAGGAAGGAGGAGGAGGAGGAAGGCGGGCAGCCGCGATGGAGGCTGGGAGAGGGGCGGGCTCGGCCACCGCCACCGCCGCTCCTCAGGGAGGCCCTGGGACAAGACGCGAGCCGAGGCGGCGGCTCCGTCGGGGGTGGCTTGGGCGGCACGCTTCCTGTTCCCGCCCAAGGGACGCGCCCTCCGCGCGCAAAGCAGCGCCGGGAGGAGGCGCGGCAGTCGGAGGTAAGGGGAGGAGGAGGCGGCAGCTGGGTCGCTTCAGGTTGCAGGTGAGCGCAGGCGAGGCGCGGATTGCTCTCCTGCGAGCAAACCGCTCTTTGCGCGTAGGGACTTAGCGCGCCCAGCAGCGCAGGTGGCAGGCTCTTTTGCTGCAAGGCAGACTGCTTGCACCCCTCTCCAAAATAATAAAAAAAGACTAGCTTCGATTTTCAAAAGGAATGTCTTTGTGTGAATTCGTTTAAAAGTGATATAATTATTCGAAATATAAAATGGACTATTGTCAGAAACTTATGAGGCAACAAAAATAATCTGTATAAAACACACTCTCCAACATTCCTCCGTTGAAAATAGGTAGGTCCTATCCCGTAGTAGTAGTAGTAATAATAATAATAATAATAATAATATTTATACCCTGACCATCTGGGTCGCCTCAACCACTCTGGGCGGTTTCCAACATATATACCGGTAAAAACATAATAAAACATTAAACATTAAGAAAACTTGATTATAAAGAGCTGCCTTCAGATGTCTTCTAAAAGTTGTATAGTTACTACTTATCTCCTTGGCTCGGGGGTCACATAACTCTATACTGTCCAACATTTCTCCAATAAAAATAGGGACATCCTAAGGAAAAGCAGGACATTCCAGGATCAAATTAGAAACTGGGATGGCTTCTGTAAATCCAGGACTGCCCCTGGAAAATAGGGCCACTTGGAGGATCTGCATAACTGTGCCCCTCAGAAGTTAGTACTGAGCCCTTCTGAGGTCTGTGCCCAAGGCTGATGCCTAGTTAGCCTAATGATGGTACTGTGACATCCAGGTTCTAGCACACAGACGGTTCTCTGCCCTGCTTCCCTAGTTAGGTGCTTTGGGGTTCTTGTTTTTAATTAAAGGGGGCATTCCAAACGTTGAGTGGTACGACCACCTTAAACTCGGCCAGCTCGTTTTATCTGAGCACAGTCAGGGACTGCGATAATGCCTCAAGGTGAAGGCAGGTAGCCTTTTTCAACCAAGCCCTTGGCCGAATTTCAGAACAGGAAGTACAGGTTCTAGCCATTCTTGGAGGGTAATGCATCTGTTGGTTTTTTAAAAAAAGACAAGCTAGTAATCTTCCATTTCACCTCTCCCCCCCTCCACCTCTCTCCCCCTTTGCTTCCTAATGTCTCAACAAATGAAACTGACCTGTAAAAAAATGTTACTTGGGGGGAAAAGAAAGAAAGAGACATTGCACATACCAAGAAAATCTTTAATAAAAATACATTAAAAAAGAAAGAAAGAAAAGTCACTCTGCACATGCTTACGCTTAGAAGCACTCGGTCTGGAATTGTTTCCAGCAAAAGTCACCAAGCTCAAGGAGGAAGGAGATGGCCTGGAATTTTTTGTAGCTGCTGGAGCAAAGTGAAGAAACAAAAATGTTGGCTGCTAATTGTTGTTTTGAGTGTGGAAGTCACACTACCTCCAGTGAAATCTAAAATTCAGTGCATTTCTTAAACAGGTTCCCTGTTCAAAGTGGCTTCTCATCTAATAGCCGTAATACCAGGGATGAAGTCCCACTTTGGAAAAAGCTCCATTATCGTATACCTTATAAACCACCTCACAAATTACTATAGTTTGCTTTTGATTGCAGTGAAACATTGTTATTCCAGTAATAACTGTTTGAGAGAAAGTAGACCCTCCTGCCTTCCCCTGTTCAACATTTGTACTTGTGAATGGGGAAAGATTGTAGGAGTGCACACTTTTTGGTTGGCACTCATCATACTTCCAGGTCTGACAAGTTCTTCTGTTCAAGGAATGAACAGAATAGGAAGCGGTTTCTTTATGCTACTCCCTACACAACTGCACCATTTTAGTAATGTCAAATGCAGCCCATCTTCCTTTTGTCCACTGAGCAGTCAGTTGTGTGACCCTGACTCCATACAGTCGCGTTTCAAGTGGTCACTCGGACCACTGATTGAATGCATGGAATGACTTGGTGGTTCATGAGTACTAGAGCGTTAAACAACATAACTGTTCGTGTGAATGTAACCTCATTCTGTAAACCATTAGGTCCAGTCGTGTCCGACTCTGGGGTTGCGGCGCTCATCTCGCTTTATTGGCCGAGAGCCGGCGTACAGCTTCCGGGTCATGTGGCCAGCATGACAAAGCCGCTTCTGGCGAACCAGAGCAGCGCACGGAAACGCCGTTTACCTTCCCGCCAGAGCGGTTCCTATTTAACTACTTGCACTTTGACGTGCTTTCGAACTGCTAGGTGGGCAGGAGCTGGGACCGAGCAACGGGAGCTCACCCTGTCGCAGGGATTCGAACCACCAACCTTCTGATCAGCAAGCTCTAGGCTCTGTGGTTTAACTCACAGCGCCACCTGGGTCCTGTGAATAGCACATTAGTGGTGGATTTATTCTGCTTTATTAGTTGTTCTGTGATGCTTCCCCAATTTTACGTTTTCACTGTCTGAAAAGACTATTGTGCAATGAAGCAGGACAACACCCCCACAGCACATTTGCAGTATGAAAAGTTACAGGATTTCAGCATTAAAAGTTACAGGATATGCACTGATTAGAAGTGAAGCAGTATGATAACTTGAAAACTTTGCATTTGCACAACCATCTTGTGCAATGGTTAGTCTAAGAAATAGCAACTGATGCAAGGTCTCCAATGAACTTCATGGCTGCATGGGGATTTGGACCTGTTGCCCACACCCGCCCAGTTTTAAAGATTGGTCTTGAGGGTGGTATTGGTCATTCATTTTTATGGCCTGTGTTCTCAGTTTTATTTCTGGTTTAGGCAAGTTATCTGAAATAATTTATTGTAGATTTATAAGGATTTTAATACCCTTTCTAGACACTCTTAAATCTTGTCACAAACTCTTATCCCCAAATGCTCAGTTTATCTAAATGTGGTACACGCTAGGGGAATTGTAACATCGAATACAAAAGTAGGTAAAAACAAATCAAAACTGGCATTGTATGATCCACACAGGCACAGTTAGCACCCCTAGATTTTTTTTGCTTTTAACCACAGGAAACACAAAGCATGAAGGACAGAAATAATGGTTTTAACTGTTAGTGGAAATTCTTTGCATTACACTTCTTCGGGGGGGGGGGAATAAAAATAGTTAGTATGGATTGTCTCATACACTTCCATTTTCTTAAAACAAAAAAGGAATGAGCAAATTAGAAAATACAGTAATTAGGAGCCTTGTGAACAGACTGGTAATTAAGTAGAACGTGCTTAGGTGCTGTATCTTAAAACAGCCATATTAAAACAGCCAATTAGCAATGACCATGCCTCAAATTAATGCCGTTTGTTACGATACTGCCCTGGCATTGACTTAAATGTAGAGGAATGTATCCTGGGCCTCTTTGACCTTCTGAAGAGAAGTGGGACACTTCTAGCCTCCAGAAATTTGAGATACCAGAGGGCAATATGAACACTGGAAAGGGTTGGCAAACCATAGGACAAATCTTTTTATATATATAAAGAAACTCTTTGGGTTGTGCCCAATGTTGGTCCTGCTTAGAGCAGACCCATTGAAAATAGCAGACATGACTACCTTAGGTCCATTAAATTCTAAACTGCAGAGGTAGCGCCAGAAATATATATTGGAGGGGTGGGGCTGCTGAAAAGGTAAAGTGCATTTATGGGGAAGCAAGTTTTGTTTCCCATGTTGGATTTCTGAAAGAAAAATAGCGAGATTTGTCTGAAGAAAGTTCTGTTGGCTTTCGTGGAGTTCCCTTTCAAGCAGTAGCGTAGAGGTAAATCCTGGAACACAGGCACTTCTTGAGAACCCCTGTCTGTAGCTATCCAAAAGGGAACGGAAGGGAAGGTGTAGCCAATGTAGACTGCAGTTGGCAATGGGAAAGCAAAAGCAACTTGTCTGCCCAGCACCGCCTCTGGCAAACTGGTAGAAAAGGAAAGGGAAATCCTCTCAAACGAACATTTTACAAGAAAAACATCTTCAGCCTTACCAGTGACATCTTTTCATTGCTAGACGTCCATAAGCAAAGACATAGTTCTCAGATAATTTTCTCCAAACTGTTGCTAGTCTGAGGAAAGATGCCACCTCGCTTACTCTGTGCATTTAAACGAGGGGTAGATTGCAAAACAGGAAAACAAAACGACAGGTAGGTTGAGTCATAACAGAAACTTATGAACTACTCAAGCATGAGTGGTTAATTAGATGATGATGATGAGTCAATAGCTAAAATTAAGTTGTGTGATTTGCTCCAGTGGGGCATATCTGGGTCATATAGCTTAATGGTTCAAGTAAAATATGCCCATCCCCCATCCTGAACTCTTATGACTGGCTGCCTTCTTTTCAAGGCAAGTCACATATTTCCAACAAGCCCAATGTGTGCCACAATCTGGCCTACTTGTAGCTGTGCCGCATACTTCAAACCTATCCACCACCCAACCACTTCCCAAGCCCCTTGTTTTGCCTTGCTGGATATCTTAGGATACACAAATCCAGTGGAGTCCCCAAGACAGCTGGATGGTGCCTTGTTCACCTCCTTCTGGCAACTGCTGCAGCCCAGGACCTCTGATTTCCTTTGAACCACATCAGCGAGGCCAAGATGTGGGTCTTGTTGTCTGGGAAGCCCAGGACCTTCATACACACTTCACGACGTGCTGCTAACGCAGCAGTTTGACTTCACTCCCGGAGGAGCACTCCATTGTCTCTTGAGGCAGACGGATGCCAACAAATGTTCTTATAGGCTTTCTTCTCAAAACCCACTTCTGTGGTCAGTGGTTTATTCCCTTAATTCACATTCTGAATAGCAATGTCAGCTGCTATATTTGCTCATTTTCATTCATCCTTACCAGTGTCACCACTTTTCTTCCTCCCCCCTCTCCCCATCATCTATTAGATTTTAAGCTCCTTGGGGGACAGGAACCAGGGGCATTGTTGGGGGTTGCCCAATGGGGCCCAAGCCTAAAGTCTTTTGTTCTGGACCCCAGATCTTAAGTCTCTTCCGCCCCCTTTTCGGCCACTGCTTACAAGGTGGCTGAGCATACTACAAAGCACCATGCCAATGAGATCCCAGCCACCTGAATCTTCCCAGAGGCAAAACTTTGTCCTGTGCCATCCCATATCTTTCAAATACCTAGCAGCACCCCTGGTAGAAACCCATGTAACTCTGTACGGTGCCACTGTATAGGCTTGTACGGATAAACCATAATCATAAAACAAAGCAAGACAAATCATGTTTTTAAAGAGAATAAATAATAGATGCAGAGAGAGAGAGAGAGAAGTGAATGGTAAAAAAGAATCATGAGTCTTGTGTGAAATTTACCACTCTTAAAAAAAAGAAAGTTGCATTTTTGTACAGCATCTCCATGGAGGGCTGGATCAAATCTCATAAAGTAAGGAATGTGAAAACAAGGACATTGCTAACTTGGGAGGAAGACCTCCTAAGAAAAACAACACATTGTGCAGACTAATTAAAGGAAATATGCATTGGGGAAGCTAATCCCTTGGAAACATGCCACAGATTCAAGCACTGGAAGAATATTTTTTTAAAATAAGAAAAGATCAGAAAAATCAGTACCACAACAATACTTCTGCAAAATAGGAAAAAAGGAAAACTGAAGCCCCTGGTGTGACACTAGAAGTGCATTAAAAAAAAAAGTGTTAGCTGTGTCAATTCTAAAGAGGTGCTGTCTCCCTTTGGTCTTCAAAGCATTCTTAAACAAGGGGTCTTTGCTCACACAACCTCTCTCTTGCTACTAGACGGGAGGGAGCAGGCTTGTTTCCCTCCTCCCTGCTGCTGAGGCTGGCGGGTTGTGCTCCATCTTCATTTCTTCTGAGTCTTGTCCCTCACCTTTCTGCTTGAACCGTTTTCTTCTGGGACTGAACAAATTGGCTGTTTTGCAAACGAAAACTCTGGAAAGTTCTGGCACATCTGAACGTTGGCAGCTTTTCAGGGGCAAGTTATCACCAGGATACACGCTGATTATTCTTTCTGTGAGGCTGCCATTATTTGGCAACCTTTTGTTTACAGTGGAACGTTGCTCACGAGCGCAGGCGATGCGGACAGCTCCTGTTGTTTGCAGAGAAAAGGAAGCAGGGCGAGGGCACAGCCACCTCAACCCTTCCCCATGCTAGGAGGAAAAATGTGGGGTGTGGGGTACCATGCTTCTTTTCAGTCCTTCTTCACAACCCATATAGCACATCATTAAAACAGATAGAGTGGCATACAGTAGAAAGGTGCAATTTTACACGGAGGGGGGAGCTGAAAATACACCTCATCTTCCCATAACAATCTGATGATTCATAACAAGGGAATCTCAAAATCCTGATGATACTTTAAGTATGCTTCCTGCTGATAAGATATAATTCTCTGAGAATCAAGGAACTGGAAGTACATTGTTTATGTGCCTGGATATTGTTGTCATTACTGGATTAGAAGCCTGCTCTGATGAAATTATACTGTTTTTGCTGCTTTATTTTTTGTTTCATGTTGGCGGTTTAAGGATTTAATAGTGTAACCCGCTCTGCAATGCCATTTTGGTTATGAATAATGGCCTGCAAATATTTTAAATAAATAAAATGTAAAGAACAACTGCTGAAAGTGGGGGGGGGGGAATATAGCTTCTTCCTTCTTTTCTTAGATCTAGCTGTACTCCCAGGTTTCTCAAGCAAAAGCACACACACAACACTCGCTTTGAAATGCACAATCCCTTTTTAAACTGTTTTTTTAACAGTGGTTCGCATATGGAGCATGACATCAGCTGTCATGCTTTGTAATTGCCATGTTTGATGTAGTTGTATGGATGAGGAGTTCAGAGGCCAAGATGTCAATCGCAACATTGGATTAGCATAATCGGCGCACATTTCTTGCTATGATTTGCTTATAGCTTTGTGCCAGAAAGCAGGGAATTTGCATGTGGTATGGTTATAAGAAATCTCCCCAGGAGATGATGGAAATCCCCAGTTGCCGAGGCAAAGTTCAGGAAAATGCATTAATGAGAAGCAGGCAATTATAGATCAGTAAGTAAATAGATCACAGTGTTTTGGCTGGCAAAGGACGTCCAGTATAAGCCATCCATGTTTTTGCAGTGCTGCCAAAGACACAGAATGTGTCCAATGCTGTTGACGCTCTTAGAATCTGTTATGGGAGTTTGGTGGACCCTCCGGAAAAGATTTTGGGAGTGCATGGGGGGAGGGGCTGCAGGGGAGAGGAGAGGAAGGTGAAGTTCTATTGTGCTAGCGGAAGCCTACTTTTGCAATACTGTATCCTGTCCCATAAGCTATGCTAGCCATATATCTGATTCTTCATTATTAGGAAATTTTTATTTGATAATCAAAATGTATTTAAAACACATAGGCTAAGGGCCAAAGATGTCTGTGCATAGGTGCAAAGATATTCTGCAAATGTACGGGGAGACAGCTAATCTAACCGACTGTCAGTAACCACTAATCCTTTGTCAAATTTTTGATTTATTTAATTTTTATACCCTATCCTGTATTGTAGATCTCGGATCAAGAAACCAAATAAAGTGAGTGCCACTCTGGGGTAAGAATAGCCAGATCAGTCAAATTCTAGTCTGTGTCACTTTCATATGGACTCACCCATAAGTCTGTTCCATTGCACTTTGATATTAATTTGCTAAATAATAATAGAATCATAGAATTGTAGAGTTGGAAGGGACCCTTCAGGGGTCATCTAAGTCCAACCCCCTGCAATGCAGGAAAAGGAGTAGTGTGCGCCTGAAGATTCAGATGTAGATGCATATTTGTAAACATGTTTTCTCTACCAAATATATATATTTCATTTCTATTTCCTCTGTGTCTGTTCTTCCTTTTTACCCTCTCTGCCTAAACTAAGGGGCATAGGATTTGGCAAGCCATTCCACCAACATAGCAGTGCTATCTCTCTGAACTAGTGAACGCTAAGTATAAGATTGCTCAACCCACAATCCCCTGGACTTTGTTCAGTGTTTCTGATGCAGATTTCAGCTTTAAAGAAGTTTCAAAATGCATTCAGAAAGGTTGGGTGGCAGTGACATAGCTCCAAACCTCTAATGAACAATAAATATAGAATTGCTTATTTCATTATTGCATAGGAATAGGATGTGGACGTGTGTTTCAACCTGGCCTTCAGCTTATCACTGATTTTAATTATGTTTTAATAGTTGTTTTTAGCTTTTTTATTATTGTTACTACCTTGACATTTTATTACCATCAAGCAGTATAAATTTATTACCATCAAGCAGTACAGATAAATTCCAATTTCTTACCCATCATTCAACGTGCAAAAAAGTCAAGAGAACAGAATAGCACACACACACACACACACACACACACACACACACACACACATGGTATATATATTCAGCATACCACATGAAGCTCATAATGAAGGGGCCAGACTCACTTCTGTGGGGAACAAATTTAATAACTATGGGGCTTCCACCCCCACTTGCAACTAATTTAGTGGTGGAACTACCAATTGGGCCCACTCTGATAGTCTTTTAACACCCAAGAGGGCCTGTAGAAAATGAGTTGATCTTTTAGATATTTGGGCCCTACATTGTTAAAATCAATGCTGAGATTAATGCACATAACATTTTAAAATACTCATACTTATTATGAAAAAATATCCCTGTTTTTCTTTAAAGTTAATCATCAAACCTTTGTAATAATTAAAGGAAAGTTTCCTTAAGATAGAAAGTTTCACTACGGTATGAAAAGGCATTTCTCAGGCAGCCGCAATAAATTATTGTGTTAAGCATGAGCACCACCTAGTGGTACCTAGTGGGGCAACATTCTTACAGCTGTCCACCCACCCAAACATAACTAAATTTGAAACACACAAAATAATTTTTCTCACATGAGTAGATGACAGTAGTTAAGAGTTAGTCTCTGGGGAGATTGGAGGCTCAGTTGTAACAACCAATCACTTTTGCTGTGCAGCAGATCCTGTAACTTAAAACTCTGCAGCAATAACTCTGCAGCATGAAGTACTCCCAGCTCATTTCCTGGTTCTTTGTCGTCATCCTCAATCATTTTAGAATAACTGTGCATAGGGCCAATAGCTTTCGAGTGTTCGGTGGGAACTAATTGCACTCAAGACATCCACAAAACGGCCACCAACAATTTTGTCCTCCAGGAAGCTTGTGCGAGTCAAGATATTTCATGAAAGCATTTGCTCTTTTCAACAGACATAGCAGCTACTTGAGCATTTCCCTCTGGAAAACTGCTAATCAAGTACTTGCAGCTCACTGAGTAGCACAGTGTTATTTGTATATTAATTATAGCAACAAACTTACAGCATGACGTTGTGGAATTAAATTTATGTGTAGCAGTTGTCGCAGGAAATTGCTCAAAGCAGGAAAGAAACTGAAATATACTCGGAGTCGAGTGTAGATTTCATGCTCTTTATTCATCTCATAGTAGCGAGGAATGAAAGTTCCCCCAGAACGTCTGCTTTATATAATTATTTACACAATGGGCCCCACGTGATTGGCTAATTCCAGGATATTCCTGTAGGCCAATCAGGTTGCGGATTCACTTCCCCCTGGAGCTGGATTGGGTGGCTCCTGCGGACCAATCAGACTGCTGCATTCTGAATCCTATTGTTCTAGGACCATTCAGACTGCTGCATTCTGAATCCTATTGTTCTAGGACCAATCAGACTGCTGCATTTTGGATCCTATTCAACTCAGTACATAACAGAAACGTACGGCCCTAGTTTCACACACTGTACTTTCTAGTTCATTGCTTTTGAAAACACAGGCTGATCACTAGGTGGAGCCCCTTCGCTGAGTACTTTTAAAAGAAACAAGACAGGGGGAGGAGACACAGAAGAAGCCAGTTAATAACATGTACCATATATTGAAGAACTAAATAAATTTAGGGGGACGCGGGTGGCGCTGTGGTCTAAACCAGAGCCTAGGGCTTGCCGATCGGAAGGTCGGCAGTTCGAATCCCCGCAATGGGGTGAGCTCCCGTTGCTTGGCCCAGCTCCTGCTAACCTAGCAGTTCGAAAGCACGTCAAAGTGCAAGCAGATAAATAGGTACCGCTCTGGTGGGACGGTAAACGGTGTTTCCATGCACTGCTCTGGTTTCGCCAGAAGCGGCTTAGTCATGCTGGCCACATGACCCGGAAAACAGTCTGCGGACAAACGTCGGCTCCCTTGGCCAGTAAAGCAAGATGAGCGCCGCAACCCAAGAGTCATTCGCGACTGGACTTAACTGTCAGGGGTCCTTTACCTTTACCTTTAAATAAATTTAATTTACAGGTATTTTTAAATGCATGGATTTGAGTGTGATTTTCCTTGAGCCACCCTTGAGAAACTGAAAGCAGGGTAGGGGCTGCTTAACTCTTCCCCACCCCTCTTGCTGTTTCTGTGCTGAAAATTATACACCCACCTTTACTCATAAAACAGCTGCTTTCTGCAAAGGAGATAAAGGAAGTACACAGCATGTCTCGCTTGGTTCTTTGTGGTGAAATTTGCGCTGCAGAACACACAGCATTCCTTTGGTACAAATTTCTGGTCTTTCTAAGATTACTACTCTACTTGAGGAGAAATGGGGCCACTGCAGGAGACAGAAAGCTAGATTGATCCAGCAAGGAATTTTTTACATTAAGTAAAAAATTCTAATCCTCGCTTCTGCCTGTCTGTCTCTGTACAAACTACCCCTGGCTCAAGGCTTGGGCAGGGAACAGAAGGAAAACAAAGCAAATTAAATTGAGAATTCATGTCATCTAATTTGGGGGTAAAGCTTTTTGTTGTTGTTAAAAGGCTGCTTGCTTGGTAATGCACATATTCCTACATTAAGCAGAGAAAATGCCCTCCTGTGTGAAAACAGGACAAGGGCTGGAATCCAGAGAGCTACTTCAGGCACACCCAAGGATTTCGGCACACCCAGCGGGATTGTTGCTGAGTTGTTTTTATTGCTTTCTTTGAACAGGAGCCTCCCACTGAAGACAAAAAGGAAACTGCTTCTGAAAGTCCCGAGTTTGCCATGTGGCAGGGAGAGGTTCTGTTTGAGGATAGCGAGTCCAAAGGCCTCTCTGAGCACGGAGGAAGTACTTGGCAGCGTTTTGGATCCCAGCCAAGGTCTTCTATGCAAGGCAGCGTCATGCTTCCACACCTTCCCAGGCCCCAAGTTCTCATTTCAAAGCATGCTTGGGAAGATTTAATTATGCCATCACCACCCTGGGATTGATCTTGCATTAACCTTTGCCTAGTGCGCTGCAGCCAGAAAAGCTGTTATACATGCCAAGCAGCAAATATTAAATGCACACCCAACTCAATTTATTAATATAGTAAACTGCTTTGGAGATGGATGTGGAAACAGCTACTAACCCGAGCCCAAACCACACAATAGCATTACTGCAATTATCACTAACATTACTTAAGATGGAGGTTGGGAGTAGTGTAGGAAAATAACTTCAGGATATTTTGTAATTTCTTACTTTGCGATTTCTGGGCCGTGCAGGTCTTTCTGTGCTCTTACCATATTTCTAGTTCTTTTTCCAGTCGCAAGCGTTGGTATTCTGCAACCAAAAATGGCCAACCGTTTTCACACATTCAACTCCAGAAGCTGAGAAATTTTAAAAAGCAGCAGAAATTAATACCAGAAAGGAAATTTTAAATAGGGGATCCAAAGAGAACATTTGCACACAAAACATAAGGGGATGATTACTTTGGCGGAAACTGGAGATTTTCCAGCTCTGACATTGTCTTCCTTCTATTGCAATTTTCTTTTAAACAGTAGCTGATATACTTGTTGAATTATTCACAAATCTGGTATTTATTTGACACAATGTTGTATTTAAGAAAAAAGAATTAAAACTGACATGAAAAAAGTGATCTATCTAGCATTCTATACACAATGAATTTAATCCTGCTTGAGATGAAAATACAGCACATACATATTTCTGCATACCAGAATTTTATCATGGAGAAGAATGGAAGCTTCCATCAGGGGAAGTCTCCATATATATACTGGATTTTTGGATCATAGCCAGTAACTCATATCAATAACACTTTCTCAAAATATCTAAATAGTCACCTCAAACTATAAAAGTAAATTAATGTGATTCCTTAAACAAATTAAAAAGTACTCACTTGGACAGATTTGTTTTTAAAAAACAGCACACTCCTAACCATGTCTACTTGGAAGTCCTGTTGGGGCTGACACCCAGGTAAGTGTGATTAGCGTGGTAGTCCAAAACGTGCTGAAATGGTACAGGATCTATGAGCAAACTGTCTGTGATGCGACTAGACAGAATACATTCTGTCCCAGGAAGAAAATTATGGAAATTGCAAAGAACCAGCCCTAACACGAAGGACGATTATAGGCATCTCTTTGGTGAGAACATCTTGATCCCATGAAGTTTGCAAAGTTGGTTCATGGCAGAACAAAATTAAGTTTCTCTATTATATGACAAACCGTGAAAGTTGGATATTGAAACATGGAATATAAAAACACATTTGAATTTTATTGCTTGAGGAATACAGCATATGAAAAAGCACAAGAATGTCCAAAGGAAAGGTCACAGGGATTCAAACATATTATGATACATACCAGATGCAGTAAAATATTAACCTGAATTCTGCATCAGAAAAGAAGTGTGAAAATGTATATCTTTCTTTAAAAAAAGAAGAAGACTTATTTCAAATAGGAAGGGCAAGGGTGTTACAGTACAAATTAGAAAAGCCAACACTGCACATTAACATGGTTTTACTAGCCTAGTGTTTCTACCTTTGGTACTTCAACCTTCATGAAGACGATCTTTCACCAGATTTTGCCCCAATACTTTTCCTGCTGGACCCACAAATGTGTTTCAGCTTAACATTCAAACTAATTTATCTCTCAGCTACCAGTGTATAAATAAGGGTGCAAGTTATTTCAGGTGAAGCTCCATAAAACTCAACTAACTGCAATTCAAGATCGTAATTTTACTCTCCGTTTGGCTCTCTGCTTCAGAGTCAAGACTTTCTCCATTCATTCTCAGCTCTTGCATAATTTTCTATAGCCATCAAGGCTGTGCTAGAAAGTTTTTTAAAAATTGCAGTCTTGGTAATGCTGCATGATGCATTAATATGCAATGCATGAGATTCTACCTCCCTGCAAGCAAGTACCAGAAAAATATGCTGATGTATCTTCAAGTATATTTTCAGATTCTAAAATGGACTCTACTGTTCCTTACTATCAACACAAATAACAATCTAAGCATTGTTATATATAAAAAATCCACACCCATAATACCCCAGAATAATTAGGTCTTGTTGGTCAGTCTTGGGGCTCAGTCAGTCACCAAACTGAACTTGGATTTGCAACACTTAGAACTAGTACCCTACTAGTTTCTAATGTAGAAGCAGCCGGTTTAACAGATAAAACTTCTCTATTGGTACACTAGTCTTGAAAACGTCGTGTTAATATTGTGCTGACAAAAAAAGTAAATTGGAGTTAAATGAAGATTCCTCTCATTGCAAGCATGCTTATTAGTTCCAATATTTGCTTTCATAGGCCTATTTCAGCATTCTGAGTCAAAACAGAATTAAAAATCTGTTCCACCAAACTCCATTTGAACACTTGGAACATGCACGATGCATGTTAATACTACCTAAAGTTAAAATTAAATGGCTGTGAAACAGGAACAGATTTAATTATTCAAAGCGGACAATATTTGAAATGAAATATTAATGTTGCTCATGACACTGAATAGATGACATAATAAAGTATTGGGTTTGTTTTCACCTCTATACAAAAGGAATTCAATCTGTACAACTATTAAACATACATTTTCCTAGTTTGGCAAAAACATATCATTTCTCAAGATTGGTGGTATATGAGCACAGAGTATATATTGCCATATATATATTGTTTTTGAAGACAAAGAATTCAATTATGCCGAACCCTTTGCTTGGCTGCTCCGTTCCAATAAACCAAAACAAAACCCAAATTAAAAATTTCTACATAAGATTCTATGGTTAAAAGGGAAGAGAAATGCAAATGTGAATTTAGAGCCTCTGTATAAATTTTGCTATATTTTATAAACTTTATTGTAACACTGTTTGTTGATCAAATAAGTGACACACTGCTATCTAAAATTTCCATAAACACCATTAAAAATCCAAAGTTGATATGATACTGAACCTTAAGTCTTCAAGAGTTCAAAGAGACAGTTTCGACATGTACAGCACACAACAGCAGACATCCCTAAAATACCAACGGCCGGTCCAAGATGCAGACAAAAGTTACGGGTAAGCATTCATGTCCTGCACAGCAAAACCAGCGAAAACTATTTCCTTGCGGGGACTGAAACTCAGCCCAAAAGATTTCAGATGTCGTCCTCATCATCTTCATCTTGAGAAGAGCCTGCCTGGTTGGATGCACTGGCAGAAGCAGCAGCAAGCTGTGCTTGTTGGGCCGCTTGCTGCATTTGTAGCCATTCCTGCTGGGCTAGCTCTGCCTGCTGCTGTCTCGCCTAGGGACACAAAACCATAAGTTCAGTGTCTAGCATGACCTAACACAGTTGCACACAGACACACACATGCACACGGGGAGATCAGTGCAAGAGGTAAGCCAAGAACATTATGGCATCCTCTTGTGATCTGTTTCGAGAGAAGAAATTCTGAGCACTACTTCACAAGTGAAACAACAGCAACATCCGTGGGTCCATAGGTTGCCTAACCCTGCTGCACACTTGAAAACTTCCTGTCGTGTTTAAAAAAAGATATTGCTGGGTTTGACACAAACACCAAATGAGGGATGCTCATGAGAAAAAGTCTTTCCAAAGGTACAGAACTTTAGGAAGAGCTAAAATTCCCTAGAGCAGAGTTTCCCAAACTTGGGTCTCCAGCTGGTTTTTGGACTACAATTCCCATCATTCCTGACCACTTGTCCTGCTAGCTAGGGATGATGGTAGCTGTAGTCAAAAAACAGCTGGAGACCAAAGTTTGGGAAGCCCTGCCCTAGAGGGATGGAAGAGCATCTTTCTCAGACAGTGCAAAGAGAATGGGAAAGAGATCGTTTCCCCTGTCCCACTACACTTTTCAGGTTGGTTGGAGGAAGGGGTTTATACTAGTCAGATTTGGTTTCCTCTCCACAACTTCTCTTTTGCTGTGGGGAGAAGAGGAAATGCACTCCTCTCCCTCTCGACTCCTGCATCTTTCCCATTTCAACCTCCTTTATCAGTACAAGGGCTTAAAAGCAGGAACAGTTCTGTCAACTAAGGTTTCAGACAGGCTCAACAAATGGACTTGGATTGGACCTGATGCCATCACATGAGGGTCTTGGAATCCAGTGGATTTTCAGCCAACTCAGCCCCTCCCTCAGAACACTCAATTTTAGAGATTTCCACTGGCAGGGATACAACTAGCAGGGGCCATACCTGCCCACATGTACAGCCAGCAAGAGGCCAGCTGAGCAAGGAGAGCAGGACATAGGGACACCTTCACCTAATCCAACCCTTACTCCCAGCCATTTGGATTGTTGTCAGGTATGCTTAATGTATAACTCCAGATAGATTCTGCAATCTGGAATTAATCAAAGAGAACCCAAAACCTATACCATTTCAATTACATTAACCCTTGTCAGAAATGGATTTTGGGAGACAGGCTTTTAATGATATCCTGATTTTGAAGCGGAAAAGTCACCAAGGAAGTCTGACTGAATCAAATGGTGTTTACTCCAAAATATGTGTGCACAGGATTACAGCCCAAATTACTTCCCAAAAATTATCTGTACCTAGTAGAGACCCAACGAAATCAATGAGAATTAAGTTAGTCATAACCAACTGAAGTCCCATTGATTTCACTTGAGTATACTCTAAGCATGACTAAGTCCGGATGCAACCGTATATTTTTGCATTGACACATTATTTGATGTAGCTATTTCAGTCACATCCATTTATACCCAAGCTGAATAAATCAAGTTTTGCATATTCAAAGAATGAAAACTCAAGTCATTTCAAAAATTTAGATTTGTATGCAATATCCAAGTCTAGGATGCTTAGCTGATCCATCTTCACAAATTGTGTATCTTTCCACAATTAAATGTGGAAAGATAAGCACTGCATATATTGTTTCCTCACTTACTTTTGCAAATAACTCTTGTTGCTGCCTTAGGAGCTCTTCTTCAGGAATGCCAAGATTTTCCAAACGATTATTAGCCTTTCTTCGCTTTAGTGCTACGGTTTTGCATTCTTGTAAAACTTCTTTTACCTCACTGATGTAGGAGCCAAAACCCAAACTTTCAAGTGCTAGGGTAAAAAGGTTTCTAGTTAGTAAAATTCAAGCATTTAGGCAACAAGACACCAACTTAACCTATCAGACACAGTTGCCACTACCACAAATAACATACAATGATTGCTATATGTTGCCTTCTGAGGGAGAGAGTAATTTTGGACTACAAAAATCTGCAGATTGACATATCTAAGCCAGGCCACCTCTTTTCAAAGGACAAAGAACATATGATCTGAAGCTTTACTTAAGCAAGTTTTACTTTTATCAAAAACAATTCCTTATACTGGGCAGCAAGTGACATATTATTGACTTCTATCCCTCTACTAGCTGAATAACAACCTGTTATAGACTGTATGGTGTGGATATATGCAAGTTGACAGGGAAGCCTTTTCTACTTTACCAGCAATTTGGTACATGAGATGGTACTGTTTAGCTGCTGCTGCTGCACAAAGGCAGGCAAATCAGACTACCCAACCTGAGGTGTTTTTCAAGATGGGGAGAGAGAAGGTGGGCATTCTGCAGGCAGTAGGCTGTCCAATGACAGACTGTTGCTAGTGGGGCTCACCCTGAGGGCTCCTGTTGTTCAGTCCCAACTCCTGCCCACCTAGCAGTTCGAAAGCACGTCAAATGCAAGTAGATAAATAGGTACCGTTCTGGTGGGAAGGTAAACGGCATTTCCATGCGCTGCTCTGATTCGCCAGAAGCGGCTTAGTCATGCTAAGTCATGCCATTCTGGCGGTGCCCTCGCTGCGAGAAGCGAAGCTACAGGGAACCAGGCAGAGGGCCTTCTCGGTGGTGGCACCCGCCCTGTGGAACGCCCTCCCATCAGAGGTTAAAGCAATAAACAACCACATGACCTTTAGAAAACACCTGAAGGCAGCCCTGTTCAGGGAGGTTTTTAATCTGTGATATTTTAATGTATCTTTATATTTGTTGGAAGCCGCCCAGAGTGGCTGGGGAGACCCGGCCAGATGGGCGGGGTACAAATAATAAATTATTATTATTATTATGCTGGCCACATGACCCGGAAAAACTGTCTGCGGAAGTGGACAAACGCCAGCTCCCTCGGCCTATAGAGTGAGATGAGCACGCAACCCCAGAGTCGTCCGCGGCTGGACCTAACGGTCAGGGGTACCTTTACCTTTTTGTACAAAGAAGTATATGTACTTGCATACTGTTTCTGCACTTTAGATATTCTGCTGCTGATTTCTCCGTTTTTTCAGAAGACTGTTGTTACTAGATATGCATTATGTACCTGAGAAAAGTAGGTAATAACTTATGCCATGAAACACTGCATTTTACAGGCGTTGTGGAGTTCAATGCCAGGATAACTAATAATAAGTAATAATTATGTATTATTTATTAGTATGAACTGTTTTTATATAACTGTTCTGGTTTTCTTGTATTGTATGGATATTAGGTTATGTACTGACATATATTGCTTATCATGTTGTATGTTATAAACTGCCCTTTGGTCTTTACATAAAGGGTGGACTATCAATGTTAAAAAATAAAATAAATGCTGACAAATGGAGGGGGCTGATATTCACCAGATCTTCCTTCCCTATGCAGCCCCCTAAAAATCTGCTCTGGAGGATTGGGGAAACCCTCCAAAACAGTGGGATATGATGCTGAGGGTTTGCAAGGGAAGTGGAAATCAGTGACAGCAGCAAATTGTCTTCCTCCAGTTGCAGCCTCCACTAGATCTAAGTCCCTTCCATGACAGTCTGGATTCAACTTACACACAAGATGTTTAACACTGGGAAACATGAAAAGGGCCTGAGAATGCCTGATGTGTTGAAGCTAAGCATGCGTGGATCCAAGAGAATGATTGGGAACTGCAGGATATAATAAATATTTATTTCTAAACCATGCAGTAGCAAACCTAAAGGAATGCACTGCTGAATGGGCGGATCACTTCATAGAAACACATTCACAAAATTGTAGAGCTGGAAGGGACCACGCGCTCATCTAGTCAAATGCAGAAATCTTTCATCCAGCGTGGGGCTTGAACCCATAACCCTGATATTAAGAGACTGTTAAGTCTCAAACTCTACCAACTGAGGCTATACCTCCTTATTTTCATGGTGTGCAAATTATATCCAACATATAAAAAGAGTTAAAAATTCTAATTTAAAGGGAAGAAAAATTAACAGCAGCGACTACATTGAGCATTGTCAGACTTAAGTTTACCAAAAATGTAAGTGTTGATAAATGCAAACAAAAATGACTAAGCTAGATACAAAGAACTTTCAGCAAAGATAGTATAGAATTCGACATGTGGTAGCAAGCAGTTGAAAGGGAGGGGACATAAGCTCCAAACCTGCAGAGAGATACTGCATGGCTTCTGTCTTGGTGTTTTAAGCCAGGCACAGTGAATATAAAAAGTCAAAACCAAAACCGAAAGTGCAGTAGCCCAATTTACTCAGTTTGTGGTTTAGTGGTAACACTAAAAAGAGGAAAGAGTGAAAAACAGTTTACGGGACAGACATGTGCAGACACACTAGTGCCAGCCGTTCTCAACTGATTGTCAGAGATTTGGCTGTGCATGGTTTTCTTCAAGCCCCAACAAGCACTGCACTTTGAGGCCCAACCAGCTGATAGTCAGGACTTCAAACAACCCTGCAAAGGGCTTTGCAGATGCCCCCAATCAGCTGCACCCACAAACCCTTTTCTTGGTCCAGTCATTTTACCTCTCCCACATCTGATGTCAGGTGTGCAGCAGATGGGCATGGCTTGGTCGAAAAGTCCTGGTGGGCTAAATGGGGAGGCCTTGGAGGGCTAATTAGGCCTGCAGGCTGAAAGTTCCCCACCCCTGTAGCTCAGTCAGTAGAGTGTGAGACTCTTAATCTCAGGGTCATGGGTTCGAGCCCAATGCTGAACAAAATATTCCAGCAGTGCAGGGGGTTAGACTAGATGACCCTCGTAGTCCCTTCCAACTCTACGATTCTATGATTATTAGTTCTGTAAGTGGTCAAATACCAATGCTTCTGTGGCCAGAAGTTAGAAAGAACCCTATGTATACTGCCACCATGACATCAGTTATCCACTGGAGTGCTCTCTTAAGAGGTGGTAATTGTTATTTGCAAGACGGTGGAAGATCTTAAAGGTGAATTAAATAGGTCAGCAATTTTTAACCTTTTCAGACCTGGGATTCTCCTTTAACCGAACCATCAATGTGGAAGCCCTTAATATTTTTTACCATGTATCTGTATGATGAATGATGGTACCATCTGTATGATGGCAGTGCTGTTGTTGCAACCCATTTTAGATCAGGCAGTGATCCAGTAACAGGTGCTGACCCACCAATTGAAAAGCAGTGAAATAACCTAGGATGTATATTGCACCTATATATGGAAACCTCTATTCTACTCTTCGATCATCCAACCCAGCACAAAATGATGAGTTGGAGACTTTACTTACTGAATGTGTGTGGGCCCTGTGTAGTTTTCTACAAGCCAGTTAACTTTGTACTCAGAAAAAACAGAGCTTACCAGAAAAAAAATGCAGAATTGGATATTGTGTTCATATTTCAACATCCTGACTTTAGTTTTCATTTTTGGATATGTGTTTTCAGTTGCAAAGATAAGCATTCAAAAACAGATGAAACTCTAGAGAGCAGCTTTCCCCAGCTGGTTGCCCTTCATCCCTCGCCACAGACCCTGCTAGCTGGGGGTGATGTTGGAATCCAACAACATCTGGTACAGCATCAGTTGGGAAAGGCTGCTCTACAACAGCCAGATGAAACTAAGCAGCCTAACCAGTGGTCATCATTTCAGTGCCCATAATTGCTCACTGTTTCTCCCATAACAACAGTTTGCAATTATGCAAAAGAACCTAGCGGCACACAACTCTCAATATAGGGTGATATCCAAATACTTCTAAGCTCACTATTTCAGTGGGTCTGCTCTTAGAACGACTTAACATTGTATATCGTCCAAAGTATCTTCCCATATTAGGGTCTTCCTATTACAAAAAAAATAAAATATTAAGAGCTATTTCCTGTGCTACAGCTCTGTGCATGCAACAGACTTCTGTTCATGTAGCAAAACTTCCTCTCTCTCTCCTGTCCCCTTCAACCCTCCCTCTGTAACCTCAAAATCAGTTCCAGCGGGTTGAGGGGAGCTCCAGAGCCGATTTTGTGGGGGCATAGCTGATACGAATGTGCCATTATGCAAGCAGAACTTCTCTGGTGCAGCACTGCACAAAAGTCAAGATGAAGCAGTAATACTCCGAAAAGCTATAGCTATTAACAGCTACTAGCCTTGGCAACCATACATTACTTCCAGGCCCAGAGGCAGTATATCACTGAATACCAGTTGCTGGGAAATGATGATTATCTTCATATTCTGCTCAAGAGCTTCCCAAAGACACTGGGAAACAGGATGCTGAACTTGACAGGCCCTTGATCAAATCCAGCTGTACTGCTCTTACACTCTAAAAACAGGATTTTCATTTCAGGCATCTTGCATTTCTTAATGCTGAAAGTAGTATCATTAAGCAACAGCTGAAGGAAACCAAGACTCCGGTTACTTTCACTTTTGCTGTTCTGAATGTTGAGCTGAACATACAAATTATCATGAACACTCAAGTTCTGACAGACAAGAGCAACGTGAATTTTAAAGGGAAAGTAACATAAAACAAAGCAATAGCCTAATGAAATTTGTCATTTTTTGTAGGAAAGAGCAACTATATATATTTGACTAAAAGCATCTTGTTTTATAAAATGGAAACAATTAGATAAGGAAATAAAGAGAGGAAAAAGTTGTTTCCAACAAACTGCAAGGAATCTATAGTAATGTTGGCTATAATTGATGTCATTGACATCCTATGCCTTTTAAAATGTGTTGGGGGGGTTATTGGGTTGTTGTTGTGTTTTTATTATGTATTTTGTGGTTTTGTATTCTGATTTTATCCTGTGAACTGCCCTGAGACCTGCGGGTATAGGGCGGTATATAAATCCAATAAATAATAATTTAAAAAAATTAATATTGTCTGGGATTTTAACATATTGTATTTTATTGTTCTGATGTAATTGTTGTAAACTACCCTGGGATCGTACGGTTCAATCCTAACCAGGTCTACAAAGAAGTAAGTCCTATTGAGATAAGTGGGGTTAGGATTGCAGCCTTAATTGATGAATAGTGGTTTAGAAATCTAGCTAAATGAAAAGTAATGGAAAAAATGAACACGTGTGAGAACAATTGCATAATGGCGAACTCCCCTCATAACACTCTTTAAACTCTTACATCCTGTTTCTAAAAAAAACCACCCAAAAACAAGAGGCTTTTTACTTCAACTCAGATTCATGTAGCTAAACACAAAAAGTGATCACTTTACTAAACCTATAGCTATAATTTGCAAGGAGTTTTAAATAACTTTACTTGGAAGTTCAACTGACATCAGCAAGTTTCTCAGATGTGCCTGGGCCTTTATGACACAAACAAAGAGCTTCTGCGTTTCTAGCCCTTAATGAGGCTGTAGCTCTCAGCAAATGTTATGCAGTTGCCTGAAGGGGTGAAATGTTTAACATAGTCTACAGCTCACCAGAGTCCTCCAGGCAATCTACCCTCTTGTAATTCTCTGCTACACAGCCCACAGTAAGAGTGCGGTGATGGTGGTGGTGGTTGGATGCACCACTTAACCAATTCTGAAGTTGTAGCAACAGAAAGCCTATGGAGAATCACAGAATCGTGGAGTTGGAAGGGGCCCAAAGGTCACCCAGCTCAACCCCCTGCAATGCAGGAACCTTTTACCAAATGCGGGGCTCGAACCCACAACCCTGAGACCGAGATGCTCTACCGATTGAGCTACCCCACAGCAGGAGACCAGAGGGTGGCAAGTTGGGCACTAAAGAGGTAAGAGAGCACCCGGAATAGGGCCGTCCGCAGGCTGCCCCTTGCCTTGGATGACGTGCTCCGGAGAGATGGTTTTCTTCTCCGACTTGTTGCAGATCTCGTTGGCCTCCGAAGAGATGAGGTGGATGAACTCGGTGCAGCAGTTGACCACCAGCTCCCGGGCGTCGTTGGCCACCCGCACGTTGGGCAGCGTCTCCTTGATCATCTTGTTGATGGCCGCGCGGGGGATGGTCAGGTCGTCGTCGTTCCCGGAGGAAGAAGCCATCGCGGGGAAGCCCCGTCAAAGGCCGCCCAGGCAGGGCCTCGAAGGCCAAGGGGGGGAGAAGGGGAAGGGGAACGGGTCCGGGCCGGAGACGGCTGGGGCGGCCCAACTGCCGCCCCGCGCCGAGGCTGCCAGGAACGGGACCGAGAGCGATACGGGAGGCGGGAAGCGGTCACCCCCTCGTCGTCCCGCCCCGGGCGGCTCCTCCACAGCCGCGGGCGTCACTACAGCAACGGCGACCACCGGCGCCGCCTCCGCCACAACATCCCTTCAGGCTCCCGGAGGCGTCCCGTCAGTGCTGCCGCCTCACGGAGTGGGTCGGGGAGGAGGGGCGCCGGGATGACAACCCGCCGGCGAAGGAGGAGGCGGCTCGGAGGCGCGAGCTTCTCCGCGTGGCGCTGGCAGCGGCTCCGACTTCTTGCTCCCTCCCTCCCTCCTCACGCGCCGCGCGACGGTTGCGGCAGGGAACGAGGCTACCGAAAGGCTCGCGAGGAGCAGCCGACACACAGGCTGCGGCGCGCGGCACTTCCACCGGAAGCGCTTTCCTTTTCCTCACCCACTCCGCCAGTTCCGCCTCCGGTCTCGCCCGGAAGCGGCTTTGTGGTGCACGGATGGGTTGTGGGTCTGGACGCGGTTGTGGACCCCTGTCTGTCTGTCTGTCTGTCTGTCTGTCCCCTCACTGGCGCTTTAGGCTGCTTAGCCCAGTGTCCCCCCACCACTTGGGTCTCCAGGGCTTTTGTGTGTGTGGACTACTACTCCCATCAGCCCTAGCTAGCAGGACCAGGTGGTCAGGGATGATGGGAATTGTAGTCCAATAACAGCCTGGCAGAGACAGCAGGAGTGTAGTTTTCCGCCATCTCGTCGCAAAGGGGCTCCGTCGAGGGCGGTAGAGCTGCGCGTGCGCCGAAGCCCTTCCGGATCTCCTCCTCGGTGGTGCTGGAAGTCCCGGACGACGGGTTGTCGTCGAAATTTCGCAGGCGCAGGAACTTAGATCCGGGGCTGCTGCGCTAGCTAGATAAGAACCGTTAAGGCCACAATGCTGCCGTCTGCGATTACGTCGCCTGGGAGTAAACTCCATTGAAACTGCTGTATGGTGTATCCTTTTAGTTGTGTGATTTATTTTTAAGTCAATATTTCTATTAAGTCGGCAGAACGTGAGGCTCTTAATCCTCAGGGTCGTAGTTTCGAGCCCCAAGTTGGGCGAAAGATTAATGCTTTGCACAGGGTTGGACTAGATGACCCTCCTGGCCCCTTCCACCTCTACAGTTCTATGATTCTGTGATTTCTGTTGTCTTCTGTTGTGGAAATCTAAACGGGAAAATGAGGTGGACCTAGACTAGTGAAGCCTAAAGCACAACCCTACATGTGCCCATGAAGAATTGCATATGGCTGTTACAAAGATTCAAGTTATCTTTTTACTAAGATAACTATGGGCTGGGCATCCTCTCAGCCTAATCTACCCCACAGTGTTGTTGTTAGGAGAAAATGGGTGGGCAGAAGACTACTATGCATTTATTGGAGAAAGTGGCATTTGGTGGTGGGTTAAAGTGGCATTTAATAATGGTACAATAAAATATGTCATTCTCTGTTGGCTGTGTGTTCCTGTGTGTGCATTTAATAATAATAATAAAAAGAAGGTATAAAACGTGTACCAGGAAACCTGGTATTTTTTATAGAAGCAATGCATATGAATATTATTACCATTAAAAGTAGAGTCAAGTCATTAGGCAAACTGTAGTTTTAGAGCTAGCAATGCAAACAGTTCTCTTCCTTGAATTATAAGCACTGCACTGTGCAACAGAGTTTGTTTGGTACATACATACATTGCCAGCTCATCAGCTGTTTTTCCTTCTGAATGCTAATTTATTCAGGATTAATAATCTAATAACTATTAACAATTAGAAATATTTCAAAAGCATAAATGTCTTCAGTACAAGAATGGTTACATTTGATATTTACTAACTTGGTGGATAAGATTATTCTAAATCCAGTTTAAGGAAAGCCATATGAAAAAACACTGCATCAAGAACCACAGGTGAAACCTAGACGTTCAAGAGTGCACTACATCTCTTTCATTTGAATGTACATTTCTAGCCACATTCTGACGCCCCAAGTAACATGTAAATGCTTTTAAAATGTGTGAATACAGCTGGATTAGGTTACAAACCACTACATTTCTTGCAATCTCTGCTGAAGCAATTTGTCTTCTACCCATTTTACGAACACACAGTAAATTATATACAGTTAGGATCCTGGGTACATACCAATTCCAAAATAGCTAAGAAGTTTGTTATGTGAATTGACCTTTATTATAAGTGCCACCAGGAAACAGTAAGTTGTACTTTCTGTAGAGGCAGCATCTAGAAAATCCTCACAAAGAGATGAGAATATGGTATTTTATGTGGAAGGTATATTTAGGATAGAGTAGGAGAGAAGCTTGAACAAAGAAACTGAAAATCAGTTGGAGCAAAGCATATGAGACATAGAGCAATGTAGTTTGCTGTGCATGAGAGGGTTATATGTAGTAAGCAGGTAAAAGATATGTTAGGATCCAAAAGGCTTCATTTAAAGATGCTATGTATGCTTGGGGGCTTTTAACCTTTTTGGGGAGGGGGTAGCTTCATCCTTCCTCTGGAAAGCTGCCCCGACAGTTCTGGAACAGCATATTGGAACTTGGTCAGATCCAGCTGGGCTCTTCTTATGCATAAAGTGTAAAGCTTTTAGGCTGCTGGCGAGAAGAATTGCATCTTTGAATACTTCTCTAATTAAAAACAGAAACCATTTCACATATAAAAATAGTCTGTTAGGGAGACTGAGGCATGATAAACCCTTTCCCCTGACATGCTACTTTTCCATGTAAATGATTCCCCCCACATGGGGAAACATTAAAAGTGCCACATGTACACACCCATTGCTAGCCTAAAGTGGTATATGTTGCCCTTAAGCAGATCATTTACACAAAAGCACTATTTGATCTTTCAATAGATTTCACATTACACCTACCCAATTTTGCAGGTAAATGAAAGTATTTGTTGGAAAAATATTGAGGTGGTCAGAATAGTATATGGACAGACTTAGAACGAAGAGATTTGGACATACACCTGGTACAATTGGCAAGCCAGATTTCCTCTATTTTGGGACATGCAGTAGCTTATAATTTCAGTCATGAAGAAACGAAAGCAAAAGACATGGAAGAAGATAAACCCCCACACAGGAACATATTGTTTGATTTAACTTGCTTGCTGGATGAACTCAGAGGCTGTGAAAAATGAACGAAGGATTAACATCAGATTGATTTATGGGAATCACCTGGACTAACTTAGAAGCAGAACAAATGTGAGATGATCGCCACCCCCCGACCTCAGAGCATGGGAAGTCAAACAAAGATTTATAATTTGGCATAATATTTGGACTGTTTGATTATTTTATAATTTGGAACGTTTTTAATGTGGCTTTTATTGGATTGTTAAATTGGAAAACTTAATAAATATTATTTTAAAAAAGAAGAAGTAAGCCCCACCAACTTCAGTTGGACTTGCCCCCAAGTAAGGATTGTGTATAGGACTGTAGTTTCAGTCAGGGCTATTTCAGATGTCTCCCACCCCACACAGAAAGCACTTCCACATAGGAAACATGGAAGTGTGTAAAATAGCCCACATGGCAGCTGAAATCACCCGTTTGCTCATTGGGAGGATCTTCCTCCTCCCAAGTCAAAGCTTTTTCTGCTTTTCCAACGCAGCAGTTTAATGAAGTTAAGACTCGCACTGAAAACCTTATCATGCTGAAAAACCATTTTGTAGAAGGTATCAATAGGCAGGTCTCCATTTGGATCAGCATATTTCAGTGTTGTAATTGGAGTGTATAATGTGTTGGTCTGGTGGCGAAAAGGAGGATTTTCGGCCAGAATTATCTTCACTGTATGCTGTAAGAATGAAAAAAGAAGACATCATAACATTCTGGAATTGCACCAGACTGACTGTGTGTGTGTGTGTGTGTGTGTGTGTGTGTGTGTGTGTAAATATATTTGGAAGTGGGGGTGGAGAACGCAAAGAGAAAAAACGGGGGAATAAAATCAGCACTTTAACTCAATATTGCTGTTTGGGTTGCTTACGTTGTTCCAGCAATGATGTTTTGAAAGTGAGCTTATTGGAAGAGCAGGAACAGTTTAACACACACACACCTCTGACTATTTTTAATCTGAAACTGCTATATCAGTGACACTCTCAGAACATACCTCCAAGATAAGTGTCCCCTACCAGTAATAAAGTACTCCTAGTTTCAAATGTGTTATTTGTTTCTGGAAAAATTGAGCCCAAATAAATTGAATGAAGCTTCCACTATCGCCCGCCCACTCACCACCAATCGTGTGCTTACCGCAGCCGTTGCTAACTATCGGCAAAGTTATTGGCCACTGCCAATCCCCCGTCCGCTCACCACCACAACCGCCAATCCCCCGGACGCTCACTTGCCGCCAATCATGCTTTCGCCACAGCCATCGCCAACAATCGCTAAAGTTATTGAGCTTTTTTTGGGGAGGGGCATCCCCTGCATGCCCACTTGCTGCAGAAAATCGCCACCATGCCCCACTCTGCATTCAGTATCCGTGTATAAGACGATCCCCAATTTTTGCCTAACATTTTTAGGCAAAAAACATCATCTTATACACGGGGAAATATGGTACATAACATAGTAACAAACACACACACACACCACCGTTTAAAAAGGTCATAGACTGTTAATTAGTCAAAAACCTGGGAGAAGAGGAATGTTTTTGCCTGATGCCTAAAGACATGCAATGAAGATATTATCCACTTGAGCTCATCCTGAACATGCAAGTGATTTCGGTAAGATGCTCAGACAAAGGTTTGTTGGTCCATTGCCTAGTTACATTTAGCATTGGCTAGATTCTTCCTGCCTAAAATGTTATTACTCACATTAACAGAGCCTTGTGAGTACAGATATTTTTAGACTTGGCTATCACTCCCCCCCCCCCTTTCATTGGATTGTAATTTCATCAGAAGCCGATGCTGAGCAATTGCCAGTGGCATAATGTCTCAATGTCTCAAGGCTGGCGAACCATAATTATGTAACCCAGTCTTAAATTCCACAAAAACCTTCTAATGCATTACCTCTGCTATGTCTTCAGCTGTTTGTCCCATGGTCTGGAAAATTTGCTTGTAATTTTTCAGGTAAATATTTACAAACATGTCTGCTGTTTCTTTATCTGCAGCTGAAAGATCCATGTTCATCCCATCTTCAAACACTTTTCTTTCAAACTCTGTAACCACGGGCCCTGGTTCTATTAAACTTAGACTGTTTGGGAAAATAAAGAAACAGGATGTATCGTGTAAGTCATTTACTATAAGCAGAAGATGGTAGATGCAAACCCTTAGTAATCAATGAGCCAGGCTGATACTTACTTAAGTTTAAACTTGAGCGCTTGTATGGCTAAACTTTCACAGAATCCTTCCACCGCAAATTTAGATGCAGCATAAACATCATTGAACAAAATCCCTATAGATTAAAAAATTAAAATAGTGAGTTGCTAATCTTAATATACCCTGGGCTGATGATGAAACCATCATGTAAGAGTCTCCTGTGTACCATACACAACATCAGATCAACATCATTTTAGGCTGTCAACATTACAAATGGTTTTTTATTTAATTAGAGTGAATCACTGTCAAGGCCAAGATGAAGGAACAATGAACGTACATTTATTTTGCCCCTCTTTCACCTCTTGCCCAAAAGATTTCACGACAAAGCTCATTTACTAAATGGGATGAATGCACATGCCATCCTTCTTTCAAATCACCTCCAGTTTTCAGGAAAGGGGATGGAAAAGACACCAGATGGTTCCCATCCCTTACGTTAGGCAAATGTTTCTAAGTCCATGCAAACCGAAAGCATTTCAGATAACATTTTGGATAACACGCAGGCAAGTAAACTTCAGTCTTGCCGTTGCTTCAGCATAAATCCCCAGCCCAGTCCTTTCCCTTGACACAACACTTCTGTGCAGTCTTTTCTGTTGCTACACAACTGTGGCACAACTCCATTGACACAATGTTCTGGGTTACAATGCCACAAATAAGGGCATTGTGTTGCAAGAGCAGACTTTGCTCTTTAGCTGCAGATTGCAGCTCAGTTGCCTATAGGACTAAAATCATTGTCATCATTGATCTTGTTTCTAGTATTTCTTGCCTGAAAACCACAAGCCAGCTATCTGGCATTCCTTTACTTGAATAAGGGAGGAAGGAAAAGCCACAAAAATCACTTTCTGCTGAATCAGGAGCAGAAGTAACCAGGGCTGAGATGTTTCAGCGTTAGCAGAACTTCAGCTGATGCCAGTGTTAAAAACTGAGGTATGAAAGCTAGGAGCTAAATGGCATCTTAAATCTAGGTTATGGGCGCAACAATGGAATGTCTAGGCACATTTTTGTAACAGGAATACAAAGCTGAAAATGAATGAACTGCAGCTAAAATATTATGTTCATTTTTCACATGATCTAGTCCTTTCCCCTGCCCACCCCCCCCCTTAAGAGAGTCTTTTCTCGTCTTCAGTGAGTAGCTGGAAGTGGAGAGACAGAAAAAGGTCCTCCTTCCCTTCCACTCTGCAGTTTTAATCTGAAATCTTAGGTACAGTACTGCGCCCAGAGCTCAGAAACTGCTTGTGCTAATGAAATCCCCTGATGCAAAATGCGCCGTCCTAGAACAATGGGAGTTTCAAACACTGGCTGATGCAGAATTAATTCTGGGGAAGCACAAAGGGCAAATCTAAAGGTAGTGTTGCCACTTAAAATGGGATAAAAATGTAGGATGAGATGGCTCTTGAAGAATATGGGAACATAAAGAGCCTTCTGGATCATTGAGTCCACCATCCTGTTCTCACTGTGGCTAACCAGATGCCTATGTTAGATGCCCATAACCGGGAGCCTACTGCAAGAGTCCTCTCCTGTGGTTTCCAGCAACTGACATTCAGAAGCATAACTACCTCCAGCTGTGGGATCAGAGCATAGCCATCATTAAACTGCAATACACGCTGCAGTAGCTAATTAGATGCAATATTACTTTGCCTTGTACTCCCATGACACTGCTAATAATCACGATATGGCCGCTTTTTCTCTTCTTCATGTCGGGTAAAATCTCCTTCAGCAGTCGGACCAACCCAAAGAAGTTTGTATCCATCACGTTTTGCATCTCTTTGATGGTCTGGCATTCAATAGGTCCAATGAGTCCCATGCCGGCATTGCTAACTGTATAAATGCAAAACAACAACAACAACAAGCCATCATTTGCCACTCAAGTTGCTCTTATTTTTTTCATGTGCAACAAACGTGTGGGACCACCCATTAACTCAGGTCTCTGGCCAGTTTACAACACTGAAACACAACCTACAATAAAAAAAAATGTAAAACAATAAGCACCATTGCAAATCAGCATCTAAAAGCTAGTATGAACCCAGCAGCATAAAATCAGTTTAAAACAAGCAAGGGGCGGAATTTAAAAGCATGAAATGTGTAACTTGAAAGGGGAATAAGAATATTTTCCTTGGCTGCCTAAAAGACTATAATGTAGGTGCCATTAAGCCTTCAAGGGGAGGGTATTCCATAAACTAGGCACCACCACCAAAGAGGCCTTCCTCCTCCATTAAGAAGAGGAACCAGGACAAAGGCTCTTCTGATGACCATCTCAAGGACCAGACAGGTGCCTATGGAAGACCGGATCCCAACATACCAGTGCTTTGCCATTCTCACCGGCTTCCAGCCTGTTCCCAGGCCTGATTCAAAGTACTTGTTCTAAGGTTAGAAAGCCTTAAATGCCCAGGGACCAGACGACCTGAAGGGTCGCCAGCCCCCATCCATCACCTAGCTGCCCTGTTTTGGACCAGCTGAAATTTCCAGATCATTTGCATCAACCTAGGACAGTAATACAATCAGGAGTTACCAGAACAGGCCAGTTATTGTGAAGATGAAATGAGTAGGAGGAGAACTACCTTGAGCTCCTTGGAGGATTGGTGGGATATAAATGTAACAAATAAATAAATATTAATTTTTACATTAAAATATATACATAAAACGAATATTCCATTGGTATTCATTACTTGCCTAGGACATCAATCCGCCTTCCTGGGATGCTACTGACACACATTTTAATGGATTCATCACTGCACACATCCAGCTGTTTAATCTCTAAGATGTTTCCAACAGTATTGCCTGCAGCTTCTATCAGTTTATCCTGTTTGGCCAGATCCCGCATTGTAGCATAAACTGCCCAAAAAAAAAAAAAGGAAAACAAATATCACAAACAGCAGTATTTGGCCTTTCATTTCAGAAGGGTTATGAAAATTAGAACACCGATTACATAAACCTTCAGCTCCAGACTCTAAGGTCATAGAAACCCGAATATATTTCCATTTGATAGAGGCTCCAGATTAGAAGAAAATAAAACAGCAGGGTCAGAACCTAACACATAATTAACCCATTGAAACCAACTGGTTGCAGCGTTCAGGGCTTCTTTTTGAACAGACATGTATAGAATTCCACTTCCTGAACGCTGCAACCAGTTGGTTTTTCTCTCTTTTTTTAAAAAATGGCTTGCTTCCATACAAGTGGGTAGAGGATTGTGGCCTTTTTAAAAAAAAAAAAAGGAAAGAAAAATAATCAGCTGACATTAAAAATAGAAATATTCCATCCATTCTAATTTAAACATATAGATTAAAATAAACAGCTCCTGTGTAGCTTTAAGAGGGAGCCCCACTGAACTGAGTGGGACTTACTTCTTAATACGCATAGGACCAGTCTGTAAAATAATGGAGGCTAGTGACATTTGGCTTCTCCAACAAAGAAAGAAAATCCCTTACACTTTTGTTTCTAAAATTAAATTGCAGAGACTGCAAGGATGCAAAGTTGCATGAAGTCATGCTATGTAAAGCTTTACTACTCAACATAGCTCACACTAGGTGATGTTCAGCAACACAGGCGAGCAAAATTAGAGAGAAGGTGTTGTTACCTTTGAATCTTTTCTGTTCATCAGTGGCCATTTTTACAGCCAACGCCAGCCCAATTCCTGAGGAGCAACCTGTGATGAGCACAGTTTTTTGAGCCATTGTGGATGGTAGCAGATGCGCTAGAACGTTTCCCTTAGACAGTCTGTGGATAGTCTGGCAGCTTTGCAGGACAAAAGCTTAATACTCCCCTGGATGCTTTTATTCACAGGACTTTAGGTGTCAGCAAATCTAAAGGTGCATACCTGTGCATTACAGAGCTAAGAAGATAATCTCCGTATGGACAGCAATAAACAAAAATAGATGTTTGGGCATGGTTATATATAAAGGTTGCATAATCTGGCTTGATGGTGCATTGTAGGGAAGTTAGGCTTCAAAGTTTCAGCAGTTTTTAAACTGAAAATTTGAACAACAAAATATGAAGGGTGGGTTATCAGAATTTAAACAGGTAACAGGAATGGAGATCAACTATACCAAAACCTAGAGGACAATACTTTGCCCAAGATGTATTTGCAAATTGCATGCATCTTTCAAATAGGTGCTTTAATTTCAAAAGATCTGAGGCAACTCAAAGACAGTTGCTTCCTTAAAAGAAACTCAGCTGGGGCCTTCAGTCTTGGCAATCCCTATAACTATCATTGTTGGGCACAATCATTGTGGCCAAATTACATTCTTGCTGAAGCTATCCTTTGTTTCAAGCAGTACTGGTGTTGATGGCTGCTTGGACACTGAAGGACTAGCAGAAACATATCAAGGGGCTCCACAGCAGGGAGACACCGTCAAGGCTATCAAGGAATCAGGGGCGTAGCAAGCCCAGGTGGTACCCGGGGCGGAATTTTTTTTGTCACCCCCCACCACTTTAATTTAAATTTAAAAAAAAAAAAAATTTAAAAAGTGTCACCCCCCCTCTGATGGTGCCACTTTGCAAGGTGTGGGGGTTTTGTGTGTGTGTGTCTATTATCTCTTTCCCCCCCAATAAAGTTAAAATAAATAAAAAATAAATAATAATAATAATAATGTAAAAAAATAAAAAATAAAAAGTGTCACCCCCCTCTGATGGTGCCACTTTGCAAGGTGTGGGGGTTTTGTGTGTGTGTGTGTGTCTATTATCTCTCTTTTTTCAATAAAGTTAAAAATAATAAAAATAATAATAATAATAATTATTTTTTTTTTAAAAAAGTGTCACCCCCCTCTGATGGTGCCACTTTGTGAGGTGTGGGGGGTTGTGTGTGTGTGTGTGTGTGTGTGTCTATTATCTCTTTTTTTCCAATAAAGTTAAAATAAAATAATTAAAAAAAAATGATAAAAATTTTAAAAAAATTAAAAAGTGTCACCCCCCTCTGATGGTGCCACTTTGTGAGGTGTGGGGGGTTGTGTGTGTGTCTATCATCTCTTTTTTCAATGAAGTTAAAAAAATTTTTAAAAATTAAAATTAAAAAAAAATGTCAGATTTTTTTTAAAAAAAGTGTCACCCCCCCTCTGGGGTGGAACCCGGGGTGGACCGCCCCAACACCCCCTTGCTACGCCCCTGCAAGGAATGTATGGTGGAGGCAGCCCAGGCTGGGGGTTCTTGGTCTTCCCAATTTAAACATGCACTATGTAACACTTCACATTCAGCATCTAGAAGAGGAAACAACTTGCCTTCTGTTATGTGCTGCAATATCTGTTTTCTGTTAGATTTCCCTGTTGACATTTTTTAAAACGCCATGTATTTAAAAAATAGATTCATCATGAGTAAAGGGGGCTTGTTAGGAGCAAAAGGACATATGTAATAGCCCTTTGATCTGAATGTTATTGCTAAGGGAGAGGCAGACATGAGAGGCTTATAGAATTATGAATAGCATGGCTTGCCCAGAGATACATTCCTCTGATCTCTTTCGCATAACTGTGGGTCACCCAATAATATTAATTTGCATTAGGTTCAGAAAAACAAAAGGAAGGACTTATTCACACAACACAACCCCAAAATTCAATACCACAAGGTAAGCTGGTGCCTTTTAGTTTTTTAAAAAAATAAAAATTGGTCAAATTTATGGATGTTTTTTCCTCACATGGTAACTAGTGGGTATGTAACAGAAAAAGCAAGTAACACAATGTGTATTGTTTATTTGTTTATTAATTCAATAATAATACATTTAGCTGAAATATTCAAGTATCAGGAAAATAGTTTTTAAAAAACCCAGATCCTTCAGATTTCTCTTTAAGAGAAAAAAAAACCCCACACCTTTATTACTGTACAAATTACTTCAAAGCAGTAATAAAAAAAATATAATTGGGATAAATAGGAAGGGATTATGAGTCACAATGTTTCTCAAATATATACAGGGTTTGTATAAAATGGCACATCATTATATTCATGAAGAAAACAAGTCCATCTGTGGTTGCTTGTTTGCCAGCACACTGTTACTTCACAATCTTTGTTCCTGAAACAGATATTAACATAGGCATTAACAAATGTGAAATTTATTCAGACCTCAAGTTCTAGTTAAAATGAATTACTGGTCTCACACTAAGGACTTGAACAAGCATAATGATCACCCAACTGCCCTCCCCTCACTTGATACAGAGAAGGCCTTTGATAGGATCCTATGGTCTTCAAATAGGATACTTTCCTCTGCCCCCCTCATTCCTGGTTAGGAATGGAATAAGCCTTAATTTTTTATTTGTGTTTGGAACCTCTGGCCTGTGCAACCCATGAGATCAGCAGTATCCATGCAGCTGGTAGGGAACAAGAGATAGTCTTATTTGTGGATGACATGCTACTCACTATCACAAACCCAGAAAGATCCATCCCTACCTTGACAGCTCTCAAATGATTTTGGACACCTCTTGGGATACAGCATTAACTGGTCTAAATCAGAACTTATACACTTGATGATATCCTACCGGTAATATCTATCAAAAGCATTGAATTACATTATTCATAATGTTCTATTTACAATTACAATCAGGTAAAAACTAATCCTGAAGAAAATTCCTCAAAATGGTTTTCAGGTTTAGGCTGCACTCCTATGCACACTCACCTGATAGGTGAGCATTGAACAGTGGAACTTACTTCTGCAAAGGATCATGCTTTTTATTTTTGATTGAGCTCGTGTCCTTAAAAAAAAGGGGGGGACCCTATATGCACTCTTGATACATTTGTAAAGTCTGTCCTAGAGGAACATTAATTAGTTAATACATATTACTAGTAGTCATGCTTGCTCCACAACATGTAACTCAAAGAGGGAACAATATTATCATTTCCCCGCCCCACCTCCAGACAAAGTGCACTGTGTCCTATTTGCCTAAGAAATACTATGGTACAGAAATACATACTTGAATTGTCCTTTACATCAGGTGAAAATTATGGAGAATTTTCAGAACACATCTCTTTGTTGATATATTTTAGCATGCCACTAAGAGTCTGGAAGTCACTGCTATCACAAGTATCATCCTCCTCCACAATGTGTGTCAAAGGATCAAAGGAGGATTCATTTGGACTTTTTGGTGAGCCGTAAATTGTGTCTTTTGGCTTCCTACAAATTACCAAAGAATCGGATGTAAAAATGTTTTTCGTTTTTAATAAATTTCCATCATCTTTAAAACTTGTATCATTAGTGCTTGCAGATTTTCTCTGACAATGTCTGTCAAAGTCTGGTTCTTGATCTAACCATTGATGAGTGGATATGCTTTGTGGGGCTGATAGTTGCTTGATGCTTTCTGTTCTTTCATGACCTGCAATTCTAGCTTGTAGTCTTGTTACTTCAGATTCCTAAAAATGTAATAAAAACAAATAACTCAACACTTTTATTAAGATAATATTATGCCTTTCACATTAGCTTAGCAATATTTTCACACTACATTCGGTGACAATGTTTTCAGCATTTCCCTGTCCCACTTCATCGGCTGCCATCTACAGAGGGCAGGAAGACACTGAACATGATTGGGCTTCCTATTTCTTATTCTATCTAGATATTATCCAGGAAATGGGAAGACACAGGTCAACAACAGTCACCCCCTAAAAATGTCTAGTCAGGCTCCAAACCAGGGGTGGGGACATTTTTAAGTCCCATAGCTGCAATCCATGGGGGTTGAACACCCATCACAAGTGCAGCTAGAGGCAAAAGTGGGTGTGGTCCAAGATAGAACTAAGCACAGCAATGGATGGGACTCTTAGCTTTGGATTCCAGCATGCAAAACCAGAGGCTTCCACACACCTCTACCTTTCCATCTAGCCAAGCAAGAGGCATAATCAAGGACACATTCCAGCCAAGCAAAGGCACTCTAGGATGATACAGAGTACGGCAAGTTAGAGGCAGGTTCTGGGGAGACGGGATGTGGTCTGGGGAGTGTCAATGGCCAAATAGGAGGACCATCTTTGGCGCCCAGGTCTCACAAAAGCCTAATTGCTAATAATCTTTGTTAGTAAGTATCAGTGAAAGTGGATAATTTTATTAATTCCTCCTTTTACAGGAGATTTTTGCCATGCTGCCTTGTATGTCAAGAAAACACATTTTTGTGCTTACTCACTTTGAGAAGCAGAGCTTCGTTTGCTGCATCAATCATGTCATTTCTGGACTGAAGCTGTTCTTGTAGATTACAGACAGTGCCTTGTGCATCTTCCAGGTCTAGTTTCAGCTGCTGCAACTGCCCATAAAGGTGATGAGATTTAGATATCGTCTCCTTCCGTTTTGTTTCCTCTGTTTCATGTAAGAGTTTCTGAAGAGATAAAGGTAAGATAACAAATTATATTCAAAACTTTATGATCTGTTTATTTAAACTCCAGTCTTATAATAGAGGCCTAGAACAAATAGCCTTATTAACCTAATGTCCCAATTGATACATAATTACAGAATTCCTTGCTCAAATGACAGTCCCCAAAATCAAATGTTCTGCATCTATCAGTGTTGATTTAGTAATTTGATGAAGGTATCTGAACTTACGTTTGGGAAGGGATGACAAAGGTGAATGGTCCTGAAGCATTTGGGGATGGCCTATTGCTGAGTAGTACAGCATCTGCTTTGCATGCAGAAGGTCACAGGTTCAATCCCCAGCATCTCTGGGTAGGGCTGGGAGAGAATGCTGCCTAAAATGCTGGAGAGCCACTGCCAATCACTGTAGGTTGGGCCAATGGACTGACTTGGTATAAGGCACCTTCCTATGTTATCCCTTATTTGCAATGCCAGAATCAAAAGTTTTCCTTTTAAACAAAGGTACCAAGTGAAACCTACGGCCAGTCTCTAAAATTCCAAGATAAATATTAACTGTTCAGTTCTCATACATCTAAAAATACAACACATGTTGGTAAGAGCAATTTTGTTTTTACCTCTGATGTATAAGACTGCTTTAGTGAGTGTATTTCTGCTGAGAGCCTCCTAATCTCTGTTTGCATTCTTGCTTCTAACTGGGCTTCCCGTGCCTGAGCTGCCCCTAGTTGTTCTGCCAAATGATTTGTACGACTTTCCTAAAAGGCAATTATGAAATGAATAATATCAGCAACAATATTTTTATGCACATAGCATTTTCCTCCTTCCTCCTTTCCCTTTCTGCTTGCAGGGAGCCAATGAACCCCCATTAAAGTGAGGAAGCCATTGTTGCCCAATACACATTAAATTGGGTACAGGAACACTCCTGTATCGAGCCAATTCTGTTGACAGGAAGAACTATGAAAAACGGTTACTTTTTCATGAGAGAGGTGGTTCACTTCTTCCAGTTCAAGAGAGAGCCTATCCACATCTCTCTGAGCTTGAGCCTGTTGTCGGCAACTTTCCAGTAGCTCCAAATGGACCTTTTTCATCTGTTCACGTTCTAGCCTCAGCTGCTGACCCAAATCAAGTATTTCTTTGTGCTGTTCTGCAATGAACTTTTCCTGTTCCTCCACCTTCTAAAAGGGGTAAACAATGTGCATTAACAAAACTTAAGCATTTTTCCATCCTTTTTTTCTCATTTTTAACAGACCGTTCTGCTGCCATGGCTTATCAGATCCATTATCTGTGTAGCCTTCTGTCCTCACTATGATAAATAATCAGTAGCATATTATGAGACTTAAAAGACCACTATGAGATGAAGGGAAATAAACAATGAGGCCACAATCCTATATAGACACTTACTGTCAAATTGATGGATTAGGAGTACAAAAAGCTGCTTGCATGAGAAGTAATATTTGCTAATTACTTCTTCCCCCATCACAGCCCTTGCACTTATAAAAATCTGCTGTGAAGCATGGGAGGAGAGGTGTGCGTGTGTATATCCAGCAATAATTAAATAAATAAAAAATCAGACACCCCTTGCTTTCTCCAGCAGGATCCTTCTGTTTACAGAAGAGCAAATATGGATTCAACCCCTTATGAACAGGATGCATTTCTCTCTATCCTTTATGGTTTAGGCTAATGAAAAATCAGATAGTGACTATAGTCACAGACAAAAACTATTATGCAAATAAAAAACTTACTTTCTCAATATCTGTTATTTTTTCCTGTTTTCTTTCAGTTTCCTTTTTAAGACGATTTATCTCTTGATCTTGTTGGATCTTGTTCAGCTCTTTCTCCTGAAGTTCACCTTTGGAATGCTGTAGCTTGCTCTCTAAACTCTCAATCTGGCAACAGGGTGTAGGACAGGATTACTTATTAAGAGAATTATCTATTTTAGGAATTGTAACAAAAGCCCCACAGCACATCTTATATACACTATGGGAATTAAACTCTACAACTTCTGTTTAAAATATAGTGTTGGTCAGTTGTGCAGATTCTGTGACAGTATTTAACTCTTCCACTTTAGTTAATGCAATAGTATTTTTCATTAATTGTGGTTCAAGTTGGCTCCTTCCCTTCCATTTTTTTACCCTCATACATATGTAGTTTCAGGAAAGGCATCCTCAGAATGGGCAGGGCCTGCAACTGCTGACACCAATAAAAGGAGAAGGGGGTCCCCTATGTAGTTGGTACAAAAGAATGTTGCAGCACCAATGTGTTTCAGGTAACTGTTTTGTCTGTCCCACTAATGCAGTGGTAAAATGTACTGATTGTGTATAGGCAGGTAGCATGTGCTGTGAGACTTCTTGTAACTCACTTGTGATTATGGCACTGTTCTACTTGTGCAACTTGTGCAACTGTTATAAATTTATGTACATTAATGGCACAACATATATTGCTATGTTTAAAAAACTATATTGTTATTTAAGACACACACAGCCCATATACTGTTTCATGCTTCAAAACTTCCACAAGCTATTATATATTAGTAAGGGTTACATTTGACTTCAATACAATATTTTCCCCCAACAATAGATAATCAAAGCACCTGTCTGTTGTATTCCTTGATCTGCAACTCTGCTTTTTCCAAATTTCCTTCTAATTTAATTATTTTTTGTTCCAATTCTCCCCTGTGCTCACGAACTGTCATATCCAATTGTGTAACCTAAAAAGGGAGAGAGAGAGAGAAGGCAGAAACACGAAACAAGAATTAGAAGTTGCTTATCATGTATGAAATTATGCACCACAGAGTTGTGGTTATCACTTAGGCCCCCAAAACATGTATGAGGCTTATCAAAATTCATAAATTATACTGATAAAGTTCTAACCTGAGCTGCTCTTTGTTTCAAATCCCAATTCCTTTCTTTTAGTGTCTTTTCCATCTCAAGGAGTTCTTGCCTTTTGTTCTCAAGTTCATCTTTGCAGTCTCTGCAATTTAAATTTAAAAATAAAGCATAAGGTTTCCAAAGTACTAGTTCACAATGGTGATGCAGCTCAGTAACAAGGGTTCAGCCTACCTTAGTTCTTCTGTTAAATTCTCAATAGCAGCATACTTCGCCTCCAGAGACATCTGTGTTTCCTGTAGCATATTCCGAAGTTCTTGCAGTTGTCTCAAACTAGTTTTTAGCTTCCCAGTGGCATTCTGCAGCTCAGTCTCCAGCGTTTCTATTTTCTGCTTAGAATCCTTTTGCTGTGTCTCAGCTTGAAGCAGTTTATCTTCTAACTGTTTCACTGTAGTGCATATGGAAAGCAGAAAAGGATGTTAAGTGTGTGTGTGTGTGTGTGTGTTTTTGTGTGTGTGTGTGTGTGTAGACTGAGGACTACATACTGAATTCACGGCTGTGTTCTAGCAGTGAAAAAGCTAGCATCTGTGCTAGTCATAAATATTAGACAGCTCTGCAAAGATTCTACAGCCCTGTTCCGTCAGTTTCTTTCATGTAGGCTTACCATTCCAATGTATATTATCCATGAGAAACACATCACATTCATTTCAAAGTAGTTATGTGTGGCCTTTGCATTGAAAAAGCACAGTAAAGTACCTTGCTGTGTCTTTTTCTGGAGTTCTTCATGTTTCTCCTCCAAAGTCATTTCCAAGTGGCCCAGCTGCGTTGCTTTAGCGTGACCATCTCGTCTTAAGTGAACTAACTCTTTCTCCATGTCTATTAGCTCATCTTTACACTGATCCATCTCTATCTTAATTTGCCTAAACAGAATTAGAAAATCTCAATCAGTAACTGAAATAAGCGTGTTCTTAATGCTATTCTGAGCAAAATATAGATCTACGGCACACTGAGTTTGAACTTGAGTATTTAAGAAGTTGGAACTATGTATCTGTCTCTAAGTAAGATGGGTCTGCAACAGCACAATAACTTATGCCAGACTTCCCCAAACTGTTGCGCTCTATATGTTTTCGACCATAACTCCCATCAGCCCCAGCCTGCACAACTGATGGGAGTTGTAGTCCTTGACGTCTGGAGGGCAGCAAGTTGAGGAAGGTGGGCTTTAAGCTATCAGGCCCTTAATGCTTGAACTAACTTGCTTAAAAAGTTCTGTTCTGGAAACCTCTTCTTTCAAAAGATGATACATTCAGAAAAAGAATTTAAAAATAATGATATATGCAGTATGAGATTTAAAAGGCGCTGTCAGGTCCTCCCCCTCATCGGTCGTTCAATAAGGGAGCCAAGCCATCTGTCTTTCAGTAGTTTTAATCAGTGCTCATTAATTACAGTGCAGAGCTGAATCATATCATGTCTGATCACTCACTAGCAGAATCTGGAAGTGCCCCCCGGCCATTCTGGCGCCAACAGAGCATCTTTGGGAGCCGGAAGCGCCTTTTCCTCCTACGTAATCTCTGCGCCGGACCTGACTGCTGGTTGTTGCCAGGCCTGTCTATATCTCTCGAGCCCTGGCACTCCTTCCCTCCCAGCCACCAACTGCTTCCTCTCCCCCGAGGAACTGCTGGTTTCACTCGCAGATGAGTCAGTAGTCAGAACAGGTGGCTGCTCCCTATAAACGCTCAGGGCTGGACTGGCAGGGGGAGGCAGATCCCTGACAGGACCCATCCATGGAAGAGTATTCTAAACCTACCTGATTGTGCCCGTGAGTTCTGCTACTTTTTGTCTTTTCAAATCAGCTTCTTCAGAGACTAAATGGAGATTCTCGGTAGTTTTTCTCAACTCTTCCTCCAAAATTTCCTTCTGTTTTTGAAGTTCTTGCTCTAATTTTAATACCTATTTTTAAAAGGATTTAATAGAGGTAAGTGTGTAGACATACACAGAACAGCACTGTTAGGCTATTCAATATGTATTTACTTATCCAAATTTAGAGAGAAAGCCGAGAAAGAGCATTTGCAGGTATATATCCCCTGAAATCACAAACACATATAGACATGTGTAAGTTTGTGTATCTAGCTTTATCTTAAAGGCCTTTGATTACTATTTGTCTAATGGATATAGTTCATCTCCTTTGGGAATAATTGTTTTCAAGATACATGTCCAATAACAAAAAATAAATGTCCGTTCACCTTCTGATTCACAGGTATAATTCTGATTCACAGGCGTAATTCTCCAGTCAAAAGGCAACTAAGGCATAAAACTACTGAAGAATTACCAGAAACCAGTTGTAACAGAGAAGTTAATTTTAATGTAACAAGACTGCTGTGGAACTGATGGCTTGGAGACTGCTCAAGTGGTACCACTACCCTAAAGTCAATTTTTATTAATGAAAAGTATAAAGCTTCGATATAATGGACAAAATGCATTATATGGATTGTAAAACATCACTCAAACAAAATGAAACTAAAGCAGGAAAGTGCATATTTGCACATTCCTAAACACCCTTAACTAAGGAATAAGCTCCAACGAACACAGTGGGTCTTCTAAATAATCATGCATAAGATTGTACTGTAACTATAGCAACAGGCTATTAGTATGCAAATAAGCTTTTACAAACTTCAGGGGGGGGAAGTTGTGCCATTTGCATAATCCTGTGTACGTGAATTTTGCAAATCCGACTGCAGGATATAATGTGCACAGACCTATGCTGCACTCATGCCTTTATAGACCACATCCAGTGGCAAATATCTAAATAAACAAACTAATTCTATATGGCCAACAGGGCTTTAGGCATGTGTTCCTCAAATAGTAGCCCCTCACACTTCATAGGAAACTATTTTGATAGAGAAAGCATTTTCAAGAGCAGCATATGCCATAACATAATTTTGTTTCCCAAATATACATGGTACATGAAAGTGTATCAAATAGTAACATGGACAATATAAATCCTTTACTGATCATTATGTACCTGCTCTTGGAGCTTAATTTGGCTGTCTTCTAATTCACAATTCCTAATGGTTTCCTGGTTTAACATTTGCTGCTGCTCCTGCAGTGTTTGCTGCAGAATGAAGTTTTGTTCATTAGTTGACTGAAGATTGTTATTTTTCAACTTTATTTCTTTGTGCAACCGCTGTATCTAGAAACAAACAAAAATGATGAAGTACTAATACTTTGAGATACGTTCTCAGCTTGCTCCCATTTCATCATTCATAGGAGAGCAGCCTGACAACATACATAAGCTACTACTAAAACACACATCATCACAGAATTTCATCTATATATATAAAAATATTCCCATTGTGCATTTGTCCAAAACACCCTTGCTCCGTAACCGCTGGACCAAATCGCATCAAATTTGGACACAGCGTTTCCATTACCATGGCATACTAATCTGGTGTAATAAAAATTCAGAAAAACCACACCTGTCATACCTAAAATAAAGAAAAACCGCAAAAAATCTGTCGCAGACATTATACATCAACAGCAGAAGCTCTGCAGGCACCAGCAGCATCCAATAGAAAGGCAGATTTCCCTGCAAAAGCTCCGAAGGGTGGCGCCAAATAATGACGTCATCAACCGAGCAACTGAAACCACCAAGGCGGCCATTACCAGACAAAGGCAAACGGCCAAACCCAGAGCAACAGCCACAGGCCGCAACCCAAAAACACTCCCCCCCCCAGGCCTTGCCTCTACTTTACAGCCTACAGACAACAACAACAACAACAATAATAATTTATTTATACCCCGCCCATCTGGCTGGGTTTCCCCAGCCACTCTGGGCGGCGTTCAACAGAACATTAAAATACAATAATCTATTAAACATTAAAAGCCTCCCTAAACAGGACTAGGCCTCACTAGGCCTCGGCTCTACTTTACAGACTATCCTGAGTGGAGCTGAGTGGGGGGTGGGGTGGGGGGAGGAGGGGCCCGAATAGGTTGTGGGCTGACCGAGGGTGGGGGAAGTCACAAGGATGACTGGGGGGAGGGGGGGTTATTTTGGCTGCGGCTGCTACTGATGGTAATAAGCATAAAATCAGCCAGGCGAAAACGGAGGGGGGGGGGAAGACTGAGATGAGAGAGGCAGAAGTTCATCGGGATAAGCTGTGGGAAGCCAGGCGAAAACGAGGGGGAAGACTGAGAGGAGGCAGGCGGAAGTTCATCGGGATAAGCTGTGGGAAGCCAGCCAAAAACCGGGGGGGGGGGACAGAGCAGGCAGGCGGAAGTTCATCGGGATAAGCTGTGGGAAGCCAAGTGAAAACGGAGGGGGAGACTGAGAGGAGGCAGGCAGAAGTTCATCGGGATAAGCTGTGCTAAGCCAGGCGAAAAGGGGGGGAAGACTGAGAGCAGGCAGGCGAAAGTTCATCGGGATAAGCTGTGGGAAGTCAGGCGAAAACGGAGGGGGAAAGACTGAGAGGAGCCAGGCGGAAGTTCATCGGGATAAGCTGAACTTGAATGAAAAAACTACCTCATTCAAACTCCAACCACCAAACAAATCTACCTACAACACTATCACCCTCCTACTAATCCATCTACAACAAAGAAGAAACGCAACAACATACAAACCATGCAACATGAACTTACTCCACCTGTGAGTATCCATGCACTTACTCTAACTTATCCAATTTCACAAAATAACCCACAGCAACGCGTGGCAGGGCCAGCTAGTTATAATATAAAATCAAATTCACATAGTATGGTCTATATTTGAAAATATGCTTCTATCTAAAAAAAAGGAGTAACTTTGGGAAAGACCTACTTATATTTTAAATCCTCCTAAATTATATCTGCATACTACTGGCACACTTTCTATCCTAAGCCACACTGAAGATTTTAATGCTTCTGTATTTTCTTACATTTCCTACGAGTAAAATATTTACCACAATTAAGCCAATTCTCAAGTAAAGCTTTTTTCTGAACAAAGACTCAAATACCACCACATGGAGCTACCATGATTATGGCCATCTACATGTCTGCCACCTTTAGGCGGGATATAAATATAATAAAATATGTGTGTGTGTAAATTTATTATACACTTACTACTAAAATAGATTTGAGAGGACTTACGATATAAAAACACAATATATAAAACACTACAATTAAAACCAAACAAATTGTAATGTAAAGTTCTAAGAAGCAAAGCAACCCCACCTCCTCTGCAAAACATTAATATAATCAGAACCATCTGAAAGGGGGGTGGCAGTTAAAATGTCCAGAAGAACACAAATTGTTAATAATCTAAGAGGAATGTCTTTGTCTTGTGCATAAACAAATACCCATGTGCACACCCACAATGGACCTCGGGTTTCCTGAACTCGCAGAGGGTGGGAAAGTACTGAGCGAGGGGAATAAACAGCAGATAGCATGAATACACCCCAGCAAGCACCTCTCACTAATATGAATGAGAAACATGACAGATTTTGGAAACATAAATCTGAAAGCACTCACAGGTGGATGAACCTGCACAAATGTGCTCACATAAAAATGGCCCATGCACACATTAATGCTCTAATGTAGGCATTAATGACGTAGGCATCAAAAAAGTTTACCTCATCATTTTTCTTCGCCAGCTGTTTTTCAAATAACACTTTACTTTCTTCGAGATTACTTAAATATTCCACTAGATCTTCCTTGCAGTCATCTAGCGCTGCTTGTAGCTGTCTGACCTAATGAGAATCCAAGACAGATAAAATTTGTGAAAGAATTGCTCTTCTGAAACACCCCCAGAACCTAAAATTGCAATAAAATATGCTACTTTTTGCTATGGGTACAAAGCCCATGTAATTTTAGTTAATATACTGGCAGAAATGTACACCAGTTCTTTAAAATAACAATATCTGAGCATATCCTTGAACAGCACAACATTTTAAAATGAAGCCATAAGAAAGCATTTGCATGTTTGCACACCCACACAACAAGTGTTTTCCACAAATTAAAGTTAAATGTAGTGCAGTACTTATTAATTTATTATACCTCGGAGAAAGAGAAACATTTCAGCTGTAGCTCATCTGTACCTCTAATAGCTATGCAGCAGAAGGAATTCATCAGGAGTAGCTTTTCACAATGCAGTATTCCAGGGACTCAAAAATAACCCTGGCATAATCTCATCAATGCAATGAATTAAAATTACAAGAACCCTAATGTTGTGATTCTTGATTCTTGTATAGGTTATACAGATAGAATGTTATAGGATGTCTCATTCTCTCCCTCAAACATACTTTTCTGTGGGTTGTGGGGAATGGGGCAAACTTCATTTTAAAGTATCATGTGATTATGTTTGGAACTCTCTCCCTGATCTACATGGTGCTCTTCTTTCAAATTCATCCTCAAATCCATCTTTCCTCAAGAACCCTATTGGTTAATTATTTAGCCCTCACATATGTATGTGTACATATGTTCATATTCATTCTTAAGCACCCTTGCCTTTCTTCCCTCCACTTTTTGTTGCCAGCTCCATGACTCAAAATCTAGAGTGTAAGCTCTTCAGGGGCAGAGGCCTGTCTGTGATGATTGTTAGCATGTAAAGTGTTTTGTACTGTGATCATGCTATATAAATAATATTAAGGATTAGTTTAATAAACCATAACAGATATAAGTATAAACATAGAATCACAAAGGGATTTTCTTTACAAATTTAAATAGCTCAAGCATTACTTTGGTGCCTAAGGAAAAATCATTTCAAGGTACTCACTCTTAAATTCTTCCCTTTCATAATGAAATAAGGAGAATAATTGATGGGAAAGAGCCTTCAGTATAAATATTCTAAAGTTTTGGTCAAAGAAAGGAACAGAAAGCCTACCAAGATGCTTAAGAAGCTAATTAAATTAATAAGTTAATTTTAATCTGTTTGTATGTTAACTTTTGCAGGTTTCAAAATGCAGTAGCAAACCTTTATTGATTTTATTGCTTTAACTTCTTGTAAATCACTGAGGGTTTTTTTAGGATCAGAGGTGTATACATTTTTTGAAATAAAATATTACAAGACATGAGAAGACAAAAAAGAAAAGAAAGTGTACATACCTTGATTGTTTCCTCAGTAAATTGGCTCTGTAATATCCTTAATGCTTCCTCTTTTTTGATTTTCTGATTTTCCATTTCCTGTTTGAATACAGTATTAAAAGAAGAAAACATCTTAGAACTTGATTTTACAGTTCACTTTAAAAAAAAATACTAGTCCACCAAGAAAAATAAACTCAACAGGAGTGATGGAACTAATAAATCCTGACAGCAAGAGCCCTGCGCAAGGACTGTGTAAACTCATCTCCCCGGCCTGAGGAAATGTTAAGATTTTGCTGCTGCCACAGAGCATGCCAGCAGCACTTTCTGAAGCAACAACAACCATATGCTGCTTGAAGAAGTCACACAATATCCTGAGAGATCCCGCCCACCCTGCTCACAACCTCTTTGCACTGTTGCCTTCGGGCAGAAGATACACACGCCTTCTGAATAGTTTCTATTCAAGAGCTTTGATTGCACTAAATAATGATCTCAGGGCCAGTAGTAAGAAATAGCAAGCAGTGAGTAGTAAGGAATGAGATAGGTTTTAGGTTATGTTATGCCTTTAATAGGCTATGTTACATTCTGGATCATGTTAGGTTTTAATAGATTATGTCTTAATAGGATGTGTTGGAGATATGTGCAAATGTGTACAGTAAATCCGGTCTTTGGGTGTTTGATTTTCGTTGTTGTGTATACTGTGTATATACGGACAATGACAATAAATTTATCTGAATATGAATATGAACCGCCCCCCCCCCCGGGTATTTTGCAAGCAGCCCTAAAAAAAAAAAAAAAGATACCTCTTTGCTTTCCATTAGCTGTAGATCTAGTGATTCAATCTGACGTTGTTTATATAAGATATCTTGCTGTAAAAGTGACGTTGTGTTCTCCTGCTCATGGAATTGCTGGCATCTCATTTCTAGTCGAGACTCAAGCTATTAAAAAGAAGAATTATTTATTGACCCATAAAGTATTTGTTAGAGAGTGACAAATAATATAGCTGCAACAATTGGTTACATTTATTGGCTACATTTACATGATACTCATTATAACAGTGTCACCAACAATATATTTATGGGTGGCATTCAAGTAAGTTTTATTTTGAGTAGACCTGCTGAAACTAATGGGCCTAACCTAGCCATGTTCATTAATTTCAATAAGTCTACTCTGAGTAAAACTATATGTCTGGAGGTACTTACTAAAGAATGTTCTGCAGCTATAAATTCTAGGTCATGTGGTATACTGAATTTAGGGAGAGAGCTGAAAGTCCTCCTTGACATTTTCATTTTTTGATGGAGTTGCTTCTTGAAAGTGCAGGAGAGATAACAAAATATGAACATTTTTGGGAAGGCTTTCCCTTCACCCAGCTCAATGTCTGTAGCCTATTGCTGCTTCAGAATTGTTTTAGTAGCTGGAAAGAACACCATGGCAAAATCTGAGGTAATTCTCAGAAACAACTTGCCACCTGAAGCAATTTCCTTACACTTAAAATTCAAGTGGCGTCTTACATGTGACTGATATTTTATGTATGCATCGAGCACAAAAGCAGCATGGGAGATACACTGAATCTTTTATTAAGAGATCACCAAAATATTTAAGAACTGGGGGGGGGGGATACCATACAAATTAGAAGCTTACCAATTCAATCTGCTTTTCCAATTCTTTCTGGCGCTCGTGGTGAATCATCTTTGTTTTTTTAAGCACTGTGGCTAAGTGCCCATGTTCCTCATGGAAGTTTCTTTTTAAACTGTGAAGCTGAGCATTCACTTCCTAGGAAAAACAACCTCATTATTGAGCTGTATAAATTAATGCTTCAGTGGAAAATTATATAGATCTTTCAGTGCCACGTTATGTCATATTACAAACCAAAGTGCAGCTAGAAAACAGTATAAACAGAATTCACATTGTACTAAACTGTTTGAAAGCACTTAAGGAAAAGCAATTTGTTTGTTAAAAATCACGTTAGAGTTAAACTCTGAAAACACTCATGCCTGTTGGCATATTTAATATAACGTTACATATGTAAATACATCTCCTTCCATCCCAAGAAGCTGTGAATAGGTAATAGGAGTTTTACCACTAATTCCCGTTCCAGCTCAGTATTTCTTTCAGCAGCAGTTGTGTAAGCAAGAGTCTTTTCTTCCAACTGTTTTTCAAGGGCTGAGAGCCTAGAGGATTTCCTTGCTGCCTACAAAGAAAATATATAAACAGAGAACACACAGTCTAAAAAAAGAAAGATTTTACCATAAACAATGGTGAAATTATTGAAAATGTTTCCATGATGTCACATGCACTTCATAAAATGTCAATGATAATACAACTCCTTTTGCCCACACCTTAAAGAAAAAACTTTGTGCAATGCACATTCACAAGTCACCTCATCACCCAGTAACGCTTTATTGTTTCACTAGACATTTTCCATTACCCACAACCAAGTATCATGCATGAAATGGATTGCACCCCGCTCCCTGGCATTACATGCGAATAAAATATATTGCTACTGTACTGCATTGGGTCTTGTGGGACTATGCCACAAACACTACAATATACTTTGGGCATTCTTTGTCAAGAATGCATCAAGTTAGCTGCTAGCTGGATTGCAGGTGCCAACCTCAGCAATCCAATTAACAAGAGGAACTATCACTGTGAAAGAAGGAATATTCCAAGGATAGGATCCTAGATTAATTACTGATGAAAAAGATTTATAGAAGGCATGTGTCTATAATAACAATGGAGCCCTTTAGGGTGTTGCAGAGGCACTTTTCCTGTAACAATCAAACAATCAAAATCACTATATTAGGGCCTTAAAATGTTTTTATTAAAAGATTTTCATAGATAACAAAGGTACTTATATCATATGTGTTTCAATTCAGAGAACTTTCTATGGGTCGTTTACATTTGGTGTGAAACACTGCTATCATAGGCATTGTGAGGTTGGGGAGAGAAGTGGGGAGGGAGAGGTGGGAGAAAGAAGGGGGCTAGTGATTTTTCATTCCATTGCACAGTGTATGTGCAGAGTTTTTGTGTCAGCATCACATAAATAGGTTGGTTTTGTTGGCGGTGCAAAAGACTGGAGGGCCCAGATCATGGTTGGTTGCATACAGCTGAATGCAGTGACTTTTGTTTGTGTGTGTGAGGGGTTGGGGGATGTTGGGTCAAATTAGCCATATTGATTTGTATGCTGTCATTTCCTCCAATGATATTTCCTCCAGAAACAGCATAGCCTTTCACAGTAGGAACTATATTAAATTAAAAACTGTGGGTTGTACCTAAGGCTTTGTATGTGTACATGCAGAGGGCCTTCTCGATAGTGGCACCCACCCTGTGGAACCCCCTTCCATCAGATGTCAAGGAAATGAGTAACTTTATAACCATTAGAATACATCCCTGTATAGGGAAGCTTTTTAATGTGTCATGTTTTATTTTTTTATATATGTTGGAAGCCACCCAAAGCAGCTGGGACAACCCAGCCAGATAGGTGGAGTACAAATAAATAGTTGTTACAGTATTATAGTTCCACTAGCAAAATTGTTGTTGTTGTCATAATCATCACCATCTATTAAATTTGTATACCGCCCTCCATCTGTAGATCTCAGGGCAGTTCACAACATAAAAAGAACTTGTTTTCCCACACGCACCTCCAGAATCTCTGGAAGGTCTCCACACCCTCCAGCCCTGATTTTAAGGGTGTATGGTGGGCTGGAGGGGACAGGAGAGGAAGAGGAAACACATGGCTGCAGCACTGGACAAGGCTCTATAGAGCTCCTAAGAATACAGACTTCTTCATTTCTACTTACTTCTCGTTCCAAGCTACTAGATTTTGCAGCTTTGTCCAACAGTTCATCCTGTATTGTTTGAAACTGACTAGTTCGCTGGGCCATGGTCTCCTTTAAAAATGAATTCTCAGCTTCACATTTTTCCAGTTTAGTACGTAGTTCTTCTAACTGTCCATGTAATTTTTGCTTGGCCTTTTCAAATTGCTTAGCGACAAGTTCCAGTTGTTGGTGTTTTCTCTCTTCACAAAAGAAATACATGTGTCTAAGGTTACTGATTTATAAAATCTTTAAATTACAGGAGCAGGCGTGCATGCTCTTATTGCTCAGTGGATTGTTCTGAAGCAATAATCCATATCAGAAGAAACTGTACAGTTTCAACTATTGTATATTATAGTATGCATACCTGTTTGGTTTCCTGTCAATTTTACTGGTTCAATTTCTAGGCCATTCAATTCTTGTCTCTCACTTTCACTAAAGAGATCTTGACATGAATTACTGGTCATAGTTTCTGCCTGAAATTGCTGAATCAATGCTTCTTTCATTGTCAGCTTTGATCTAGGAAAAAGGAAGAAGGGAGAGCAGTTGTATTCTTCCTTTCTTTTTTGACACTCGTTACAAATGCACGCAATTACTTCAGCTTAAAATATAATACCTTAGCTCTTCTATCAGGGATCTACTTAAATCACAGCAATTGGGACATGATGCTTCTTTAGAATGCATGGAATGATTAGCCTGCAGGTTTAGGGGGGAAAGACACATAAAAATGTTGTTTATGGCACAATTGATCATTATTTGAGGAACTTTAATCTCCAACCCAATCATCCAACCCAAACTAAAAATGTTTAAATTCTCCTTATCTCAACAGTTAGGGTTAAGCACATGCTCTTCCACTGAACCTGGCAGGAATTAAAAGCGCTTAACTCTAGTGAAGATCCAAGATTATGCAACAGGCCATCAAACTGCAAGCCACTTTTCTGTACTGCAAAACTTTGGGGATGTTTCAAAATTAACATAAAATGTGACATAGATGGGAAAAGAAAGAGAAGTTATGCATAGAAAATTGCTTAGCTTTCTCCACCATTGTCATTTCTGATCTACTTCCCCCATTATTAGCTTTTGTGCTTATGCCAAGATTATAAATCAACATCTGTGTGACCAAGGGATTGGGATTGTGGTTGATATTCCATCATCTCTGCCTCTTGATTAGCAGATTGGCTTTTCAGACAGTTGCAACCACTGATGTAATGCATCCTAAGAACTTGTTCAGGGTGCACTGCACTATTTGAGAGTTATAGAAGTCCTATTCAATTAAGGGAAGGATGAGTAGCACACAAAGCTACTGTAGGTAAAAATGAGAAATGGGGGGGGGGGTTCCTTTGAGGCAAACCTTTCAGGGTACAATGAGAAGAGTTACTCAACAGGAGTATGTGAAGTATCATCAGCAACCCTCCTTCAAGGAAGAAATTGTGGTGTATTCTGGAGACCAGTCATTGCTCAATTATCGCTTCCTAGACTATATAACCAAAATCCAAACTAACAAACCAATTCTGACATCAATGTGTTTACTATGTAGATAGATTGCAGTGCTTGAAACAACCCCTAATAAGAGTATAATTCAATGAACACTGTTCCAGTGCAAGATCCAATAAAACAGGTTACTCTAGATTCTTTTAACACAGCAATGGTCAGTTCAGTGCTTGGAATTTAGATGAATGTTCTGTTCAAGCAGAGGTCCCTTTAAAATTTCTTCTTCTTCTTCTTCAATAATAATAATAATAATAATAATAATAATAATAATAATAAACTATAAAAACTTTAACAAACACTGGAGTACTGATGTTCTTGTATGCAGTGGTGCTTATAAGGTAAAAGGTAAAGGGACCCCTGACCATTAGGCCAAGTCGCGGACGACTCTGGGGTTGCGGCGCTCATCTCACTTTATTGGCCGAGGGAGTCGGCGTACAGCTTCCAGGTCATGTGGTCAGCATGACTAAGCTGCTTCTGGCGAACCAGAGCAGCACACGGAAACACCATTTACCTTCCCACTGGAGCGGTACCTATTTATCTACTTGCACTTTGATGTGCTTTCGAACTGCTAGGTTGGCAGAAGCAGGGACCGAGCAACGGGAGCTCACGCCGTTGCGGGGATTCAAACCGCCAACCTTCTGATCAGCAAGCCCTAGACTCTGTGGTTTAACCCACAGCGCCACCCGCATCCCTGGTGCTTATAAAGCTTCCCCTTTAAGAAGCTGCCCTCTGTATCCTTCTACAGTTCACTTCCAAGTTTGAGGACCCTGTGAGATGCCAGGCATAAATTACAGGCGGATTACTATTAGAAGTAATTTTTGCCCCTTCCTCTGTGCATAAATAGAAGTGCTCCTCCCTTGCACACACAGGTTTTGCATTTCATCCAATGTATATTTAGTCTGCTGACAGTAACAAAAAACAGAGAGGTTACTGTACCTCTCTTAGTGAACTTTGAGACAACTGGGAAATAATATTTTCTAAGGTTTTTAGTTCAGTTCTTGAATTCTCAATTTCTTGATGATACAACTTGAGGTGATCATTTTGCTGTGCAACAAGAGCTTTTAAGTTAGCAATTTCATGCAATAGGGTATTTTTATCTTCAAGTACTGTGTCTTGGACCTGAAGTTTATTTTCGAGCTTCAGGATATTCTGCTGAGAGTGCTTCAGTTGCACTTCCATTTCAGCACATTTGGCTTCCACGCATCTGAGATTTTCTTTTCCAATACTATTCTCTTCAGTTAATTGTCTAAACAAATACAAAAGGAGAAAGGGTTCAGGGGGGGAAATCCAAGAAAATCTACTGCACCAGAAATACTTCATTAAAAAAGAACTAGCTAGCATGTTTCTGGATTTAATTCTGCATATTTTCTAACTGCAAACATCATGGATCTAAAAACTAAAATTTAAAACAAAAATATAGGGTGATGAAAATCACAGGGAAAATCTGAGTATAAATAAAAAAGTGAAGTGGATAATGAGCTGGAGCATCTCCATAGTATTAAGTTCAGCTCCATAAGCCATTTTAAGCTAGAAAAATTGTGTTTCACAGTTTCTTGTTTCAAATGTTGAAATCTATGGGGTTTCAATTATTTTTGCATTTGTTGTCTTACAGAATGGATTAAAAAAAAGCTTTTGAGAAATAGGCCAGACTTTTGCTTTTTTTAGGACAATATGAAGATGGGGTGCCTTGTGCTGCACTGGTGGAAGCCTCAAGCCACCATTGGATACAATCTGTGATTTCTTATTAAAATTCCAAAACCTATAATTTCTATCGGAAGATAAAGGAAACATCAAGGGGGGGGGGAGTGTCACTGTAGGGAAGGGTCAATCAGAGGTTCCATGGATTATGTTTCCTGCCTCAAGTAACAGGACAAACTTTACCCACTTGAGAAAACAACTCACTTCTAGTAAAAATACATGCCGACTGTTGGACTAAACAGTCACCCAGTTGTTCCACTGTGCAGTCAAATTGATCCCTCCCAATGTGAGATGGGTTGAGAAAACTTTGCTTGGAAAAATCAATCACATTACAGCTTTGCTGCTTTGTCATCTGTCACATGGATTGAGCTGGTCACATAGTGTTGTGCCATTAACTCAAGGTCAGAGTACTTCATGATCCAAATACCCATTAAAAAATGATCATGTACCAATGTTTTCCATGTGGAGGTGTCAAAGGTGAAACATTTTACCTCACTTGTTCCTTTGTGCTTTCAAGCTCACTTCTATAGCTATTGCATTTTGCCTGCAATTTTTCTTTCTCTTTCACACAATTCATTAAATTTCTTTCTAAAGTTTGCTCTTCTTCCTGAACCTGAGTAAAAAGAAGACAGTTGCCAGCAATACTTAATCTGTTATTAGAGAAAAAAAGTTAAGGCTACAGTCCTGTTTTCAGCATCTTCTTCAGGGAAAATCTACGCTGGTGTGGGACGGAATAGAAATGTTCAGTCCCAATGTTCCCACTACCCACCACCCCAATTATATAACTACAACTGGAACCTAAGATGTGCAAAGATCAGAGAAATGGTCTCTGTGTTTGTCCAGGTCAGGAGACAGCAACCAGATAATTTACCTTTTGCCACTTTGTTCTTGATTGCATCAGAATGGCATCTTGGCAACACATTTGAATTAGTATAATCCAAAGCCTGCGCAAAAAATTTTCAGGTGCTCCATGATGCTATTTTGCTATTTGATGTAAATGAAGGGTTCCCCCCCACCCCCTGACCTCCAATATATCACTGCAGCAGGCACAGGATTGCCTTTGCCTATACAGTGGTACCTCTCCTAACGAATAACTCGCCCAACGTCTTTTTCGCCTAACGAATGACTTCCGGCAAAACAAAATGGCAGCCGGAAACGAATTTCTTCGACTAAAGAAAAGACGTCGCGGCCGCTTTTAATAGGATTTTTTCGACTTACGAATTTTTGACGCGACTTTTTCAACTTACGAATTTTTCCCCAATGCGTTCCTATGGGGATTCGCCGAACGCATTTTTTCGCCAAACGACGATCGCGTCGGAACGCATTATCGTCGTTAGGCGAGGTACCACTGTAAATATAATTTTGCTTTTGTAACTATGACATAATTTTGATTCAAATTTTATTGGTACTAAGACTCAAAAGGTTGTGTCAGCACTGAATTTGCTCAGCAATAATTAAAGTCACAAGCTGTCTAAAACTATAACTATTCATAATATGTGTAAAGAAAACCATTCCTTCCAATGCAATGAATGGGCTGTTTTAGCTAGAGTTGTTTCCGCTAGGACTAGGTTGTGCTCCTGTGCCCTTAACAGTGAACCTGGTGGTTAAATTAAAGGAATTATGCTGTTCTTGGCACAAAGATGATTTCTGCTGGTCAGGCTGTAATTAAAGACATAGGAGCATGCTAGAAGAATATGAATAATCATAGCACTGAGACATGATCTTAACACAATAAAAATGATTGACATTTTCCAGTCAAATCTTACCTTTTCCAGTTTCTCACTTATTTTCTCTTTGTATTTTTTAAAGGTCCTTGTCAGTTCCTCAGCATTAAACAAAGCTTCATTTCTTTGACATTCAGTTCTTTAAATGAAAAAGGTATGTCAGTTTTAAACAAGCCAAGTGAAGTAATGGTATAATATTACACTCACAATATCAATGCTTTGGAACATAAAACATTGTAAACAAACAACACACAGTAACAGACATTTGCTTTTAGCCTTTAGTTTCATTAAACTGCACCTTAATAAATGGCATTATAGATTTTTTACATGACAAGGTTTACAGATGTAAATATTTCATCAGAGCATTAACAGTGGAAATTAGTATTTGCTGAGCATTTCCTTCATAGGAACAGTTAAGCATTTGAATGACATGAAGCAAAACAGCGTTCTCCAGTTTGAACGCTGAGAAAAACAGGTATGCTTTCATTGAATGACAGCAATGCAGTAAGTAGACTGGGTGCATTTTATTTCTTCATCATTTTCCAAGCAATAAATGATTCAACCACTGAAGTTAAAGGTGAAATACATCACATCTAAAATATGAGAATAAATACTCCCCGCAATACTGAAAACATAAAACTCTAATTATGATAATTATGCACTGCTAATTTATTTCCACAGCACTGACAGATATATAGAGGTAATGGGGATATGCAAACATAGTTAAAGCTAACAGGGAACGCTGCAAGAACCCTGATCTACTCTCTCTAAGGCTGGGGAACTTACAGCTTATGGGTCACATTCACCCTGCTGATCAATTTCATCCGGCATGATTTTTCCTTCATTAAAAGGGACACTCTGGCTACAGCAACATCTGGTCCACTCTGGGTTCTGGCTGTGGTGAACGTTGGGCCACAGCCGGACACTCATCTCCCTAACTCCTTCTGGGCTCCCCCACCCAGCCTGTCCATTGGCACAACTTGTCCCTCAGCCTATAGCATCTGGGAATCCAAGAGAGGGCTGAAGGCCAAGCAACAACTCTAGCTAAGGAACAATTTGGCTGGCATGCTTCACTTGGCACACAGGAGGGCACAAAAGGCAAAGCAGCAAGTGGAACTCAAATTGCAGAAAATGTAGAAAGGCAAGGGTAATTTCTATTGCCTGCCATTAAACTGTAACTAATTCTACAAAGAGGAGGAGGAGGGAGCCTCCCCACTTACCTTGACTGCCATCTCCTGTGCACACACAGAGCACGAATTAAGTATTCTTGTAAACCACCCACTTTTGGCTCTGTCTCTGTCTACCACTGGCTCCAACCCAATTGACTTTTCCCATGGCTCAATGGCCATTCACATAAAAAAGGCTCCCCACCTCTACTCTAAGGTTTTGTTCTGACATGATTTATTTCCTGGAAATTGGGAGTGGGCTTCAGGAACATGCTTATGCATTCCCTTCCTTGCTCCTGACACAAGAAGAAACCAGGAGATGATAGCTTTAACTTGATATCTCCCTGATCCATTCATGTTGCACTGTAAGGGAGATTCAATGGTCAACTTAATGGGGAATCTATTGGTTCAGTCATTCGCTTCTCCCCACAGGGAGCAGAATAGGGCAGGGGTAGAAACACACAGGGGTGTACTCAAAAGTAGTGCTAAGTAACTTCTTGCATCAGTGGAATGACCTCAGCTTGTGCAAGGAGTCTTTTCTCCCCTCCCCACATGCCTCTTAAATTTGTTCTGGGGGAAGGGGTCTACCAAGCCTCCAGAATAGGTTTTGGGATAGCATGCAGTGCCTGTGAGAGGAAGGGGGGAGTCCCATTGTGCAAGTGAAGTAGTTCCACTTATGCAATTATTTAACTGAATACTACTCATATACCACAGACTACTTCCAGTATCTCTCCAGGAGGACATGACCTCTTAACAGCCTTGATGTATCTATGCATATTTCAGTTCAGGCCTTTTTGGAAAAAGGTTTGAAATGCTTAAACTAAATTTAATATAATTGAGAAAGCATTCTTGCAAATACTAATTTCTATTCAATTTGAGTTGTTTTAATCTGTTCCCAAAGCAACCAGCCTGAAAATTTGTTTAACGGTAAAAAAAAATGTCATATACCTCTATATGACATGGTACCAGTACTTCCAGTCATTCCATTTCCCCCCCTTATTTAATTAGGATTAATTCTGAAAGAATGTTGTGGGTTTTGTTCAACATAAGACAAAGCATCTTAAAACAAATAATTTGGAGCAAGGAGATATGTCATCAAGCTATCAGAATAAAAATCAAGCTCTTGTGTAATTTGTCACCTCTTTCCTTGTTTGCTTTGTTCAATTAAATCAAATCTAATTTCTTTACATTCCTCCTTCAGCTGCTGGAAAGAATATTCTTTTTCCTTTAGCCTTTTCTGACTTTCCTCTAATTTATCTTCTGCTTCTCTAAAAACAAATCAGAAAACAGCATTTTAAACAACACATAATACTCAGATGTGTATGTATAATTGTGTGTGTGATAACATGAAAGTATCTGGTTAAGATCATCAGGTAATGGAGAGCGTTTCCCCCTGCCTCTAACACACAAATTTGAGAGATGTGGCCAGTCAGGTATCCTATAGATCAGGTTTTTTTAATTCAAACTAGTATTTTGGTGGGTATAAATATGGAGTTAGATGGTTTGGATCTTGTTAGCTATACCAAGTGCATGCCTGAATGAACAAACAAGTTTTACTAAGCATTTTGCCCAAAGCAAGCCAGCCACAAGCTTTCTCCTTTATTCCTCCTAACAAGAGATTTTAAAAATCGAAAAACCTGATCAAAACTAATAAATATAGAGCTTAATTTCTATTGGAACAAGAGTAAGTTCAAGATGCAATCAATCTGCATAAGATACTGGGGAAAATAAAAATATAACAAATATCAATTTAGTTGTTTGGTGGAATAGAGTAGAATGATAGCATAGTTAAGGAAATACCATTGTATTATTTATTAAATATCAAGGAGCATTGTGAGTAGTTATTACAATTTAGAACTTTGTTATGTTAATTTAAAGTTGTGCTGAGTAGCTAACTAAAACTATCATGCTATGTCGAATGCTTTTAAGCCATTATGGTGTTTGATGTCCTACTATGGAAAATATGGGAGAAAACCTTTTTGAATAACAATAATTAACAGAAGAAAAAAGTATGATCAGAGCAACACAGCAGATGTTTCTGATCTCCTCCTCTGGACTGCGAAAGAGGTGAAGAATAGAGTACACAAGCCTGCAGCTCACCATGGCTTTGGTGAGCTACAAGCCATGTGTAGCCAAAAACCATGGTTTACCATTATGTCTTAAATGGACCTAATTGCATCTGCCTGCCTAACACTATGACCCTGTTTGCAATGAGTTGGAAGTAAATTTCACTAAGGTTATAAGTTATAAGGTTATAAGAGTTATAAGTCAGGGGTTGGAGATAAGTGTACAAGTAATTCTGATTTTGCTGTGAGTTTTCCAAATTTGAAAAATAGCATAAACACTCCTGTTTTTAGGAGATAAATCACATGAAATCCAAGACACTTTACTCACCCTCACTATGAGGTGCAATAAGTGAGCTATGCTATCTATTTTAGGATGAGGTTACCACATTCAAACAAGCATTATATAGCTCCATTCGCTCATTACTTCCCGTGGCAAGGAAAATGATCATGTGTGCATCTGAGACCCATGCCAAAAAAAATGGATGAACCAACCCTGAATATTAGAAAAAAAACAAATAAAAAACAAAGGGTTCACTACTTTAGAGCTTTATCTTGTGCTTGAACTTCTGCTTCCAAACTTGCTATCTGTTCTTCTAACATTGGAATGCTGACAGAGTGTGTACTCAAAGTAGATTCAAGGAAAGATATCTAAAATATAAATACAATAATGAAAATCCATTAATGAGTTGTCTATTGACTTCTGAACACCATAGTCACACACACAGCCATTTGAATAGGAATTTCTTTTGAAGAAGGCTATTCCTTCATCAGTTCCCAAAAAGCTCTCTTTGCTATACTGTGGGGGTTTTTTAATTAAAGAAAATTACAAATAGTCCAATCATTGAAATTAACACTGTTCAATTATATGTAATTGACCAGAATGCAAATACTTTTCTGTATTTTATTCTCACTTCATTGTATCTATCCAGTATTGTTAGTAATTAGTAATCACTCACTAACATTCATTATCAAAACCATGAGCCAGAGATCTGAAATTTGGTATCTACATAGTCCAATGCACACATAACTACTAGGAAGGGGTTGGGAACTAATTTGAGAACAGGATATTTATACATTTCTTCCCCAAAACTGAGTATTCCAACTGTCCCCAAAAATGATAGTGTTACTCTAATGTTAGCTAGAAAGCTGATAATTGATAAGCCTGAGGAAAGGGGGGCTATATAAGGATTTGGATATCTGAAGCTCTTTCCCTCAAACAGTAGGGCTCGAAGTATGCCTTCACATGCTTAAAATATTTCTAGGGTGGTGGATGATGCTTGAGCAACATTATTTATCATTTCTTAACATATGCAATCCTTTTTGCTATGCAGGGAAAGCAACACTTAATTGCCATACTATAAAACAAAACTGTAAAAATTCACAAGTTATTATTGCTTCACAGATTTCTTAGGCACATACCTAAGACTTAAATGTAAGCCTAAAATAAAAGCTGTGAATGAGATGAACATGTAACATACAATTCCCAATCATGTATACATAATGCTGCAAATCCACATATGCATAATTGCCTTCTAACTTTGTGCAATACAACTTTTGGGTAACACCCCTGAAGTAATAATTTCAAGATCTCAACATATGGCTCACAGGTTTACTTTCATAACATGTTTTAATGATTGTCACCACCATACCCCTGATCCTGTAAGTAAGCATACAAATATATAGCTCCTTAACTCAAGTTAAATTAGAATAGTATCTTTAGCAAATCAGAATGCCTCAAAATTTTATCTTATTCAAATACCTACCCGTGCTCTAGACTGATTCAGTTCATAGTTAATTGTTTCAATTTTATTCATTAGATGATAGTTCTGAGTAGTCAAGGATGCATTTTTTTCTCGGACTTTATTCAGTTTATCCCTTAGTATTTCATTTTCTTCCATGGTTTTATCCAAAGACAGCGAGTAACACTAGAAGGCAGAGACAATATTTTCAACAAATACCAACCAAAGTGATCCGTTCATCTTATTTTTTTATGATGTACATTATGAACTGACCTATAAAACTAACTCCATAAGAATATTATATACAAACTGTCAGAAAGAACAAATGTTCATCAAAATCTGAATAATTACTTTGTTCCTGTGTTTCCTTGAAGAATCCCTGTCATGCCAAGGCATTCTGCTCATAGAAGCTTCAGTTGAACAACTACGTAATTCACTAGGATCATTTAGATCTTCCATGGTTAAAATCTCAAGCGTGTCATCAGAATGATCATATGAATTGGTACTAGAGGAAAACAAAACAAATATCAACACCTTCCCTTGATTTTTGCAGCAATTTTTCCAACAGACTATCAAAATTAGGACAATTTGCAGCAAATATATTTGTAAACAAACACAGTAAGTTTTACCTTTGGACATATACATAAAGCTTTTCTCCTAAGTCTTGTAAATTTCTTTCAGTTTTCTTTAGCTGACTCCTTAATGACACAACATTTGCAAACAAGTCTTCCTCATCCGTATCGTGATCATGAGAAGTCCATAAGTTGCGTTCCATTGATATTATACATTTGTCTAATGTAAAAGATAACTAAGAAAAACAAATCAATAAAAGCACCTTCCACCTTTTAAAGAAGAAACCCTTTAAAAAGACAGAGAAAATAGCCCTGTTTCAGATTTTGGCTTTATATTATGACAGAATGGTGATATAATGCTTCCTGCAACCAGAGTTTGAAAATTTGGAGTTGGCCTCTTGAACACGTACTTCCCTAACACTCTCCCCTTCCTGGCATTCACAATGGCCAGAGCAAATTAGGCTTCCTCCAACACTGCTTTGTCTACTGTCATTTTGGCTATTTTACTTTCACGTAATTACCACTGTCTTTTTTACATTTCATTTCAGACCTCACTCCTCTCCATTTGCACCAGTGTCTATATACACAAATTTGAAGATTACACTTTTGACTTTTCCCACGATAAAATTTGTTAGTCTTGCAGGTGACACAAGTCACTGCTGTTTTGTCACAACAAACACAGCTAACCCTCAGGGGGAGAAAAAAACCCCTCATAAACACTATATGCAAACAAGTTTCAGACAAGATTACAATGTTTAGTTTGTAAAGAAACTGTGGTTTGTGCCTCTGCATTCCAAACACAAACAAAAGTAAGGTTAACTTTGTAAATGGAATTGTTCTGGGAGAAGGCAAGGGGTGAGAATTAAATTCACCAAACAAATTTGCAAACTGTATTTTGCAGAAAGCCATAGTAGCACTCAAGTAAAGTTTTGTTTGTTTGTTTGTTTGCTTGCTGATCTGTATGCCATTGCAGCATGGCTTAGCTGCTCCTTGCTCTTCTGAAAAGAGCATTTTAAATCCAAATTTTAAAATGACATTTTTGATGGTGCACTTCCATAAACAAAGGTGTTGGGAGACCAAGAACACAAGGGTGACAACAGGCTCCCCGCTACTCTACCACCCAACGGTGACCCAATCTTTTGCCGACTGCAATGCTGCCTTTTACAGCATCTGGGACAGTTCATCTGTTCCCATCTGGAACAGTTGATTTCTTATACCCAGCTCTTCAGCGGTCTGCTGTGATTCTCCAGCATCTCCAAGGCAAAGCATTGCCACATGTGATATGCTTTTCCAGTATTCCCCTTTGCCTAGTTGAGGCTGGCCATTTACTAGCAGCGTTTTCTCAAGCTTGGGTCCCCAGCTGCTGTTGGGGCTACAAATCCCATCATCGCTAGCTAGCAGGGACCAGGTATGATGGGAGCTGTAGTCCAACAGCAGCTGGGGGACCCAAACTTGAGAAGCACTAAAGTTGTGCTTTTCCCTCCTGATGTTTTACTGGACTACAACTCCCATCACCCCTGACCCAAGGTTGGTCGCGCTGGCTGGAGCTCGAGTCCAGAATCACTACCAACCAGCCTCAGGCTGCCCTCACCTACTTATTTACAGCCATTCAATCCTGTTCCCCGGCCCCCACCTGCTGCTGCTGCTCTGCACCCTGCCAGTCCCAACCCAGAGCACCAACCCCGCACAGCTTCTGCCCCGGGAGGCAGGCTGACCTTTTCGCCTCAGGGGCCACATTCCCCTCTCGCAGGCGGCGGCGGCGGCTGCATTTTTCCAAGGAACCGCCTCAGCCGCGCGGGTTCCAGGCCAGAGCGCTTCGCGTTGCTTAGCAACGATGCGTCCACGCATCTCCCCCTCAAGCATATAGGCCTCCCGTTGTCCCACAAAGCGAAGGCGCGTCCCCTTGATTTTCCCCATTATAACCAGCCCTAGCCGTTTAGCTACTGGACTCCGCTCCGGACTCAATACGGCAGCCCTTGCTTACCCACTCTCTGTGGAAACGCCTCTTTCAATCAGTGCGGCCCTGTCCCTTCGCGCGTTCCGAATCGCGGCCCTCGGGGCTACCCGTCTCTCCTGCGTTCGAACTGCGCGGGCCGTAACCTGACAGGTGTGGGGAGGAGACGGTTGCGGGAGAAGCGGCTGCTTAAATCCTTCCGCGCTAAAGCTCTCGGGAGCCGTAGTCCCTCCTCCCCGCCCGCCCCGCTTCGCCCCTTCGGCTTCCTTCCTTGCCCTCAACTACATTTCCCGCAGTGCCTTGCGCCCGAAGCGTCTCCTGTCGGCAGCGGCGGGCACGCGTTTTTTTCAAAACGAGGGGAAGTCGCTCCCCTCCCGCTCTTTCCTCCCCTAGGCGGAGCTGCGGCGCGCCGTGCATTGTGGGTACCCAGCCTCGTTCTTCGCCTCAGAAGAGCTGAGTCGAGCGAGCGAGCCCGGACGGCGAGGAGGTGTCGTCTCCTCCGGAATTTCCCGCTTCCTGGGTATTGAGGGCTCGGCGGCGATGGAGGCGGAGATGCGGCGGTGCCTGCTGGCCTCCCTCCTGCCGCTGCTCTTGCTGCTGCTGCCTCCGCCGGGCGCCTCGGCTTTCGCCACCTCCTTGGACAGCGACTTCACTTTCACCCTGCCCGCCGGCCGCAAGGAGTGCTTCTTCCAGACCATGCAGAAGGAGGCCTCTCTGGAGATCGAGTATCAGGTGAGGGAGGGAACCGTTGCCCTTCCGAGTTTCCTCAACTGCTTGGGGTAGGAGCGCACGTGTGAACGGGGGCACCCGCGCCCAACGTGCAATCTCGTGGCCAGGAGAGGACCAACTCGCGTGTTCGAGTCGTAGGGCAATCCATTCCCTCGGCTGCAGTCGGGGTTGCCTCCTGCACAGCGGGAGGAAACGCACACAAGCGCCCTGCATGTCAGAAAGGAAAAACAATATTAAAGTGTGTGCCTTTTCTGAACCTCCCTTACTTGCTGCACAGCCACATAGAATCATAGAGTTGGAAAGGGGGTCCCGAGGGTCATCAAGACCATCCCCCGCTGCAATGCGAGAATCTCAACTAGATCATACGTGACAGATGGCCAGCCAACCTCGGCTTTAAAACCACCAAGGAAGGAGACTCGTCCACCATCTCTCCTGGGAGGTATTGTTTGGGGCTCCAATATGCAGACCTGTGTCTGTTAACACTGTACGCAGAGGCTTATGTCCAGGGAAGCGTGCTTCGGATTGTAATTTATGTTTTGTTTTTCCATAGTCCGGTAGAGGTAGTAATGCTGGGTCCTTAAGAGGAACAGACATATGCTGTGTTTTCTGTTGCCATGAAGTAAAACGGCACCTTAACTATAAAAGATGGGGTGGGATGGCATGCAACTTTTAGCTTCAAAGTACCAACTTGAATATTTGGATATACCTGCAGGATCAGAACATTAGGGTATAGTTCTGAAGGGCCAGAAATAAAGCCATGTGAGTATTACTTCCCTCTAGCTTCAGAATGAGGTTTTTTTTTTTTTACAGGGAGGAAACAGGCTAGGTAAATGTCATGAAAGGCTGGGTCAAACTGGTTTGGGAGCTTGATATGATGACCTTAGACAAACAGATGACTTCTGAAATTTATTTAGAGCCACGTAAGCCAAACATGTTGAAACAGTGCTGAATGGAGGTTGGAGACAAGGAGACATAGAATGCAACTGGTACATGTTCCTGTGGTGGTATTTAATGGAGCATGATGTATGGATGTAGAAATTAGGGGTGTGGGCCAGATAGAAAAGCATGGAGGGCTGCATTCAGAGGAGCCTGAGGTTTCCATCATCACATTGGGAAGTAAATAATGAGTGCATTTATTTTAACTTGCTTTTCATCCTTTTTGTCAGCATATATTCCAAAAGCAAATAATGTTTATTTAAAAATTGAAGAGGTTTTCAAACTGTAATCTAGAAACTACCGTATGTTAAATGTTCTTGGAGATCACAGTTGCTACTCTAAAGTGTAAGGTCTACGCCAGGGGTGGCCAACTCCCAAGAGACTGCAATCTACTCACAGAGTTAAAAACAGGCTGTGATCTACCCCATTTTTTTGGGTTCAGGTTGTTGAGCTTTTTTAAGGGAGGAAAGCCTGTTTTTTAGGGGTTCAGGTCAAAGTTGTTGAGCTTTTTTAGGGGAGTCAAAATTGTTGAGCTGCTTTGAGGGGAGCCGGTGATCTACCAGTGATCTACCACAGATGTCCAGTGATCTACCGGTAGATCACGATCTACCTGTTGGACGTGCCTGGTCTACGCTGACACTCTTTCTTAAAACATCTTGTCTATGAATGCAGCCATTTGTTCTTCAGTGGTGTGGTTGATAGTGAGTACTGAAGTACCAAGCACTATCTGAACGCATTGAATAAAATTACTATATAGAGAAATGGGAAGCAGCTCTCAATCAGTTCTGCTGAGACCACCCACCTCCTTTTGACTTCTGTTCCTGAACTGTTTCCATTCCAGCTGGTTTGCTATTTTGTTTCTCCCCATCCTTTTTCCTTTTGTGTCATAGCTTTTTAGATTGTAAGCTTGAGGGCAGGGATTGTCCTGATTTTTATTGATCTCCAAGCTGATGTGCGATACTTTCTGGCCAAAGAGCAGGGTAAAAGAAAATCTTTAAACAAACTAGGAATCTTAGATAACATCTCAGTGTTCATATAGATTCATGTGGATTTGTCTTCAAGTAAGACGCGGGTGTCTTCAAGTGACGCGAGTGGTGCTGTGGGTTAAACCACAGAGCCTAGGGCTTGACGATCAGAAGGTCAGCGGTTCAAATCCCCGCCACAGGGTGAGCTCCCGTTGCTTGGTGCCTGCTCCTGCAAACCTAGCAGTTCGAAAGCACATCAAAGTGTAAGTAGATAAATAGGTACCGCTCCGGCGGGAAGGTAAATGGTGTTTCCGTGAGCTACTCTGGTTCGCCAGAAGCGGCTTTGTCATGCTGACCACATGACCTGGAAGCTGTACGCCAGCTCCCTCAGTCAATAATGCGAGATGAGCGCTGCAACCCCAGAGTCGGTCACGACTGGACCTAATGGTCAGGGGTCCCTTTACCTTAAGATTTGAATATTAAACATGATTCATTTTAGGTTTGCCTTTTTCAACAGAAATTACACTTTGCTCATTTATGCTGTTTGTTGACTTTACAGGTTCTCGATGGAGCAGGTTTAGATATTGATTTCCATCTATTATCACCAAAAGGTGAAGCACTAGTTTTTGAACAGAGAAAATCAGATGGAGTCCACACGTAAGTTTTTTAATGATTTCATTAAACATTAGTTAAACCATTTTTAATGGCATTCTAAGAGCTTAGTAATTAAGACTTCATTCCTGAAATGTACGAATGGAACTTCACCGGAGGGGATTTTTCTGTTCCCTCTTCCCTTCCTGCACTCATTAAGAGTTTTCAGAAAGTGGGGGGGGGGGGCAGTTTTCATTCTAAATGGTATAAAATGAAGCACGGGGCAGGACAGTGTTAGAAGAATCTCCCAAAGTCCACCCCTATGTGTATGAAATATGTCAGTTTACAGCTATATCATGATGAGATTGGAAAACAAGTTACAGACTGCATATTAAAGTGTAATGTCTTTTGTCTTTACAGGGTGGAGACAGAGGACGGTGACTATATGTTCTGCTTTGACAACACATTCAGCACTCTGTCAGATAAGGTGATTTTCTTTGAACTGATATTGGATAACATGGGAGATGAAGAGGAAGATTGGAAGAAGTACATCATTGGCACAGATCTTCTGGATATGAAGCTAGAAGATATTCTGGTATGTATCTAAAAAGGTAAAGGGACCCCTGACCATTAGGTCCAGTCGTGACCAACTCTGGGGTTGCAGCGCTCATCTCGCATTATTGGCCGAGGGAGCTGGCGTACAGCTTCCGGGTCATGTGGCCAGCATGACTAAGCCGCTTGTGGTGAACTAGAGCAGCGCACGGAAACGCCGTTTACCTTCCCGCTGCAGCGGTACCTATTTATCTACTTGCACTTTGACGTGCTTTCGAACTGCTAGGTTGGCAGGAGCAGGGACCAAGCAACGGGAGCTCACCCCGTCGTGGGGATTCGAACCGCCGACCTTCTGATCGGCAAGCCTTAGGCTGTGGTTTAACCCACAGCACCACCCGCGTCGCGGTATGTATCTACAACCCTTTTAAAAAAAGCTATGGAGTGAATGGCTCTGTACGCTTGGAATTTACTTGCTCTCCCCTCTGCTACTACTATCTGGTAAGGATCACCCTATTAAAAGCTGCACAACTATCTCTAGTGGCCTTAAATTGTGACAAGTGTATTATTGATTAAATATATATCCTGAATTCTGTAGCACGTGAAAAGAAAGGGAAGTGTACATACCTCAGCTTTGCTATATTTTGTAGATGAGTCTGCCGTGTTGAATTGTGTGCTTCTCTCTTATTTTTCTAAAACTATTGTTTTGATCTTTATTAGGAATCGGTCAACAGTGTGAAGTCCAGGCTAAGCAAAAGTATCCATATTCAGACCCTGCTCAAAGCATTTGAAGCTCGTGATAGAAACATACAAGAAAGCAACTTTGACAGGGTAAACTTCTGGTCCATGGTCAACCTGGCAATAATGGTGGTGGTGTCAGCTGTTCAAGTTTACATGCTGAAGAGTCTTTTTGAAGATAAAAGGAAAACTAGAACTTAACACCAGTGTCTTAACAGCATTAAACAGGGGGAAATGCAATACACTGCTAAAGAAAAAGGAGATCGATGTTTCTTCCCAGCTTGTTTTGAATGAACAGTTTTTAACATTTGTATGTGACTTTTTAATATGAGCAGAATGCTTTTCTTTGCTGCAATAAATTGCAATAACTTGGTTTATTAAGATGGTGGATAACTTAAAACTTGCCTGAATCTTCTATACTGCACAATTTTTTTTCAACAAATTCAGATTTTATATTTACCAATATTTGATACTATGTCTTAATGACTGCTAGCCTAAAGGTAATATTTTACAAAGAAAAAAGATTCATGAAGTTATGAATTGAATTGTGTATTCAGTATTTGAGTCCTACCTTGGATATGTCAGTTAAATGGAATATTTGCTACAGCAAACTATGCTGTTATTTAGACAGTGTTTTTCAATGGGTGCAAGTGAAGACTCTAGTGCCTTATTTGTACTAATTAACAAACTTTTCCAACAAAAATTAACTGACATCTAAAATGTATATTGCTTCCAAATTCTTTAATTTTCCTCACTTCGTGAATTAATTTTAAGTTCAGATCAGGGTTTGTTTGTTTGTTGTAGCTAGTCTTCATGATTCAGAACTGCAAAAACACAAACTCAAGAGTGCTGAAAGGCACCAGCTTTTTCCTCTGGATTATTTATGTAACATGAACCCTGCAAGTGCCTAGGCATATTAGCAACCAGGTTTGAGGCCATGTAGCCACTTACATGCATACTGTACATGTTTTTAAAGGAATTCTTATACCCAATTTGGGGGACTTCGTGAATCGCTTTTATTCTACGACACAAATTAATAACATTTGAGTTTTTTATACACAGGCACATCTAATGTGTTTCGAACCAGGTTTACTATAATAGCACATTCCCCTCATACACCAGAGGGGTGGTCAACCTGTTGCTTTGCCAATGTCTCGCTCCCATTAGCCACAGCCAGTATATCCCATTGTTAGGGATAACAGGAGTTGTCATTCAGCAAATTTTAGAAGGCCACTTCTGCCCTAAATACTGTAGTTCTGAATATGTGAGAGAGGATGGAGATAGAATAGAATGCTCCAGTTTTCATGGTTACTGGGTAGCTGAAATTGACTTACAGCTAAAAGCCCAGTTTCCTTTATTGTGGTTTTTAAAAAACAGTAAGTTTTCACTTTTAAATTTTAGCTTGAAAATTTAAATTTACAACTTAAAAATAGCTGGAAAACTTGCACTGTGATTTATGAATACATACTCAGAAGCAAATCCTATTATGCAGTGGAACTTGGTTCCTAGTTAATGGGCTAAGGGTTTCAGTGCGAGTTTCCAAACTTTAGATTAAAGCTCATCAAAATGCAGTGCATGTTTGGAGAAGAAATAGCACACAACCTCCATGTCCTTGTTTGCATGCTGAGATGGCTCCTATGGCTGTAATCCAGAAAACCTGGATGTCCCAAACTGATTTCTGAACATGCGTGTGTGTATATATTCCATGTTTAGCATGGTTAACATGCTTTTTTTTTTTTGCTTGAAACTACACAAAGAACACGTCAGCTGCTGAAGTTGATATGCAGATATTAATTCAATTCCCATTATGCTAAGCAGCTTATGTGGGGGTAAGTGTAGAAATGCATCTCAAACATAGCTCAAGGTTTTGAACCACCAGGTAATAATCCTTGTGAACTTGAACCTATTTTTCAACAGTATTAGATGTCACATACTTTTGCCATAAAGTTAATACTGGTGTGGCTAACGATACATAAATGGTTACCAGTTTATAAATGTATAAATTATTATTTAAACATATAAGCATATTAAGTTACAGGTAGCAGACCAAGTAGTTATTTACAGCTGCTACAGTGGTAGCATCTATGCTTATCCTCTTCTGCCCATATTCATATTTTTTACATACCAATGGGTCAAATAATTGGGCTGATTTAAATGAGTCTTAGTACTAGTAACCCATAGCTATACATTTTGAGGCTGCAGCAATGGGATCTCTAGCTGGCTGTAGTTATCTACTAAATATCAGCAGAAACGAAGTCTTAAAGCCAATTATATGAGAATTATTCCCAATTTGAGGCAACATAGTATTAAATATGCCATGCAAATGTGGATGCTAAGCTTTTAAAATATATGATCTTTTAGCACTGTAATGTTAAAAAGTATCTTCACCAAAAAGCTGTGACTAAGCCTTCTACCTCTCAGTTTATGCTAATGCCAATTGATCTGTCCTTTACAGTTCTGGTTTCCAACAAAACTTTACATGTATATAAAATAGGGTGATAGCCAACTGCATCATACCCATTCTCAGTTATCCTCAGTAGACCTATTAAAATCAGTGGATTTAAGTTAGTCCCCCCACATTGCTGGGGACTTAACAAGTTGCCTACTATGGCACTCATGGTTGTGCTGTACATTTTTATAATGCTGCAGAATAGTGTGTGCAATTCCACAGATAAGAATGAACACAGCAGTAAAAATGAACACGACGGTAAATGGATAAATTTCTGGCTGTTAAGTGGATTTAATAAAGGAATTCTAAACAATGTGTATTCAGTGTTTATTATTTGATTTCTTACTCATTTCACCTAAAGTCCCAGGGCATAACAACTTAGTGGTAAGACATGCAAAATTCAAATGTATCTTTTGCCTACAGGTGAGTGATATCCCTGCCTTTGCCGCAGACACTCTGGTAAAGTGAGCACCCTATTCATTAGTATGCATTGGGCATGGTGTATAGAAGTGGGAAACCTTTTTGTTGGCTCCACGACACAGATCCTTATCAGAATCTGCCTCAAGGGCAACTTTATCTCCCTCACTAAATAAGACTACAGCAAGATTGTTCATCTTTTAAATCCTGCTGCCTGGGATGCACAATCCTGTTCCTGCAGGATTAAACCATGTCCTGCCACCCCATTTACTGCTGTAAGCAGGTGGGCATGGTTTAGTAGAAATTGCCTGGCAGGCCAAATTGGGGACACAATATTGGCTCTCGGGCCATAGATTCCACATCCCTGCTGTGTATATTATCAATTCATCCCAGTTACTCAGACTGCAAAATTTAATAAGTTTTTATCAAGCTAGAATTCAAATATGCACGATCATTTTATACTCCTGAAGCAACCAGACTTATTTTAAGTAAGCAAGCATAGCAGTACTTGGCAACAGAATCTGATTAATAATTTTTACATTCCCTTTTTTTTACAAGTATAATAACTGATTTATAGCAAGAAGGTAAGCAGCAAGCAGAAATGCTATATAGATAAATCATTTTTCCATTTAGTCTTTGAAGTTAGGGCAAATAATACAAAACAGGCTGCTACAAAATCAAGTATTATGCAAGCATGGCTTAGTTTTCAAACAGTGTGGGCTGTGCCATCTCCAATTTCAGGTTGGGACTCATGACAATATTTTCTATCCTCAAAAATCTGCACTAAATGGGATATTCTGCTCTTAATTCTGAAGCACTATGTAGTCCAGCAACTAGGTTTCTAGCATGGTGTAGTAAGCTATCAACAACATAGTTTAATTTGTTAGTAGACAAAACAAACTGGGAGCAATGACTGTATCTCATATGAGGAGTTCCATCTGAAATAGGAGAAATGTTGAACAGCCATAACAGCCAGGCAAGATTAGTACTAACTAATGTCTCTGCATTATTAACAAAGCTGTTCTTGTGACCCCTGGGAATATAAAATTCCTGTGTCATTTCCCCTCTCACCTCAATTTGTTCATATGGCCTCTGCTGGTGGAGCGGGCAAACACTCTGGTTACATCTATTTCATGGAAAGACAGGCAATTCCCTTGCTCCAATGCTATGACCTCAAAACAAAGTATAGCAGCTGCCTCCATAAAAACTGATACTGGGTGACTTAGTTCTGTCTGCTTGCTAAACGTGGGGTCACTATTTTTAGCACTGCAACTTATGCAGACCATTGAAAATTACAGTAGTTATTTGGAAGCTACTGAGAATACCTACGGTAATTAATGAAGCAAAACTATGCAAAGATAACATCTGTAAGAATACAGCTGTATAAAAACGCAAGCATTCGAATTTTGTACAGCAGAATATAATTCACTAGTTTGTTTTAAGAGTCTCACTAGAGATTCTGAACTAATAATAGAAATGGATCCAATTAATGTGGTCTCAACTATGCCATACAGGTGCTAAAACCAATACTGAATTGTGGACTACTCAATCTAAAGATTAGATTAAATAATAACAATAATCATCATCATCCACCTATCTGACTCTGTTGCTTAGAATGGGCTATTTAGTGGTCTAAATACAGTGGTACCTCGGGTTAAGAACTTAATTCATTCCGGAGGTCCGTTCTTAACCTGAAACTGTTCTTAACCTGAGGTACTTTAGCTAATGGGGCCTCCCGCTGCTGCTGCCGCCGCCACTGCACGATTTCTGTCCTTATCCTGAAGCAAAGTTCTTAACCTGAGGTACTATTTCTGGGTTAGCGGAGTCTGTAATCTGAAGCATCTGTAACCTGAGGTACCACTGTAGTTTTCTCACATTTCTAACCTACACTGCCAAATTTTATGTCCTGCAGTTTATAAAAGCCGAAGGAGGTTATATAGTAGTCAACATGCAAGAATGCTCTTTCAGGCACTAGAAAAGGATGAGCAATTTTCAGATAATTAGCCTCATTCCCATATTTATGCCAAAATCAATCCCACTGAGTTAAAGGAGACTGCATTGCCAAGCTGCTGTCTTCTGCATTTGCACTTGTCTGAACATGCCTAGGATTGTCTAAATCACTTGGAAGAAAGCTGCTGCACTGAAGATTGGAGTAGGTAACCTTGAGACTGGGCTAAAATCCACATTGTTTAAATCCATAACATGTTTATAAAGTCCCACTGAATTTACTTAAGGAAACATACTTAAATGAGGCTTTAAGATATAACTAGAGTTCACACCTGTATAACAAAAATAGGGACAACTTCTTAAAAATACACACATTTAATGTTGATTTTAAAAACGTGAGAACAGTTTCAGCAATACAAACATGTCAACCACCGTGACAAAATGAGAACAAAAACAGCTAAAAATATGTTGATCGTTCGTCAATTTCTCTCCCCAACTAGATTCCAACTGCTGTCTTTGTACGGAAGCCCTACTGCAAATACTGCTGGTGTTTGATGTGAATTACAAAAATTGTGAAAAAGAAAATTAATGAAAATCTGGTTGTTAACATCACAACTACAATTTGCATTGTCCCAAGAGACCAACATTCAAAAAGTAACCTGGGTCTTATCAAAATATTGCAGCTATAGGCAAGGCAACTTTAACTTAATAGCCAAGACTGTGTGAGGGGGAAAGAGATTCATGTTTCTAGTGAAGGCAAAGAAAAGTATACTTAAATTATCACCTTTGTAAAGCTTGCAAGTTTACTGGCCAGCCACAAGCACAGAACAACATATTTTGTCAATGCTTCCTTTGGCTATATAAGGTGGTGACAACAGATTTATTTTCCTTAACAATCATAATAGCATTTTGTTTTTAAGTCAATTTTAGTACAATTAGGTTTAGCCATATAGCCTCTCACTATGAAATTATTTAAAGACACATTTTTTGTTTTGTTGGCAAGCTCATGTCTGACAGTAAACCATTAGGCAGTAAAATGAGAAACCATCAGAAAAAGTAGTTGTTTACACTCTTTGGCAAAACAAAAAAACAAAAAACAACTCAAAACCAATAAAGAAAATACATCTAGCCCCGACAAAACACTTGTTATTTTACAAGTAAAATAAAGTTACTCATTTAAAACTTGATTCATATTTATAAGAACAGAAGAGGTAATATTGTAATAAAAGCAGTATTGTTACTTCAAGTGGCAACATACTGTTTGTTGACCCTGTGCAATTAAACACTTTGCTCCAACTATGTTTATCAAACATGACTACAAAACATTACATACAAAAGGAATCTTGTGATTCCTGCATACTTTTTAATTAACTGGGAGACAAAATTTACAATCAATGTGTCACAAATCCTTAGAATTTTTCTCCTAGCCAGAGTTTATGTTCAAATTTTCAAGTTCAGATTTGTGTCAGACAGCTAAATTTCTCCAACATTAACTGAGGCTGCAATACTGTGCAGCCAGGCTGCTTAGATCAAGAAGATTTACACCACAATCTTCAACGTGTCTGCTCTGCTCAGCAGTATGTCCCATGGAGCTCACTAGGGCTTACTCCCAGGTAAGTGAGTATAGGATTGCAGCCTCAAAGCAACCTGGTCCACAATAGATGAAATTATTCCCATATTTCTTAACCTTGGCTAAGATATAGCAAAAGTACTCCTTCCTGCTAATCCCTTCTCTTTCTAGTGCTGTACATTACATCTGCATCAAGATAAACACTAACCACTGTTTGCTTTAACTAGTTTGCAAACTCTGGTTTGAGGCAACTATACATGGATCTCTAGCACTATGTAGATGTAGTGCTGAAACATATCTTAATGCTGAAAGGAAGGGGAATCTGCACAGGAGAGACAGGGAGGGAGCATGTGAACCTGAAAGTATACCAAATATTTTCATCACTGGGCCTCTATGTGGAGGATTGCAGCCTGAATTATTTTCTGAAGGCATATGACATTAACGACTGCACTCACTGCCAAAACACACAGCACTCATTTGACACATATTCTGTAGTATGTGGCAAACAACAGCACCCATTAAAGCCTGAGAAGAAATGCTGCTGTGTAAATACTGCAACTATTCCTGATAAAAGAATTATGGGATATATAGTCAAAAGCTGCCCAATCCCATAATTTATATTGCATAGGTCACAATCACACACATATATACACATGCACACGTATGTGTATATATACACACATGCAAAGAATATATTAAAAAGACAACGAAGTCTAGTCACAGAGCAATTTACAAGCTCAATATATTTTTTTTTACACTTTGCTTGAAAGATTTCAATATTTTACAGTCCTCAGTAGGAATTATATACACTGCACCTTATGAAAATCTAGGGTTGTCAAAGTAGAAATACACTTTTGCAAACATTTGGGTAAGAAAAGATTAAGAAATCTTACTAAAAATTTGTTCTAGCTACAGAAAATATTCTCTACCGACATGGAATGTTCTCTAGACAAGTCTCTTCTGAAGTCGTGCACATTTAAAAGCAACTGAAATCCCAGATTCCCGCCCTAAACAATCTAAATCCTTATCTTAAAAAAATCCAGCCTCATTTAAAAAATGGTAGAATTTTCAGCACAATGTTTTGTACTGTTAAGAAAGAAATGTTAAGGCTAACTTGGTTTCTATTTTTAGAAATGTCAAAAGAAGTTTCCTTCTGCACTCCTGATTTATATAAACAGCGCCTATAAATAAACAGTGCAGCAAACATGTTCAGTACTACAGTCAGGAGGCAGTTGCTCCTTCCCACTCCACAAGATACTGCACTTTTCCATCGAGTGTCACTCGACGTGCCAAAACACGGTATTTTTCACCACAAGCTATCCTACCTGCTGCACCAAAGTAACTGGTAATGGAGTTTTTAAGATGATTAAGTTGTAACTCCTGATCTGCCAAGTTATTAAGTATTTCTGTATTAAGTTCATCATACTGATAATCATCTTTGCCTTCGTCATCTTTCACAATTTCGGAATTCTGAATCTGGAGTGCTTTTCGTGGAAGGCGCCCTCTTCTCCTTAAGTGTGGGATGGCAGCTGGCCAAGTTCTTCCTGTTCGTGTCCTTTTCCTGGAGTCAGACAAACTATGGAAGATAAGAAACAATACTTTAAGGTTGAGGGTTGTATTCAACATAGCGTTTAAGTGAACTTTCCTTCAGAGCGACTATTACTCCTTACATAATGTTCTTCCCCTGTGCACCCCCAAAATCTGTTCCAGGGGTTCCCCCAAACCTATGACAGGGTGGGATTGTGGGGAAATGTCCTGTTGCACCAGTGGAAATCCTTGGAGGATAGCAATAGTAGGTCCACCCTAATAATATAATTTGCATCCATGGCCTAGTAATTTTCCAGTTGGATTATAACAATACATCTGTTGTATTGCTATCATCCAAGGGGCTATCCTTGAAGGTGATCAAAGCTTCAATTTGTGCGAAATAAAGCGTCGATTTACACATATCACTGCTTGCTTGTTTGCTTCCAGGCCCAATTCAAGATGCTGGTAATTACCAATAAAACCCTGAACAATGGGAGTCTACCCTTTGTATATCCCTTTCCTTCTTCTTGTTTGTATTTTTCTACTTTCGCTTGTTTTCTGTATATGTGTGGGTATATATCTATATCCTGCACAACTTGAGAACCAAATACAAAGCAACCTGGATGTGTTTTAAGATCTTTTCCCCTCCATGTGCCTTCTTTATCAGAGATATGGTAATCAAAAAACAACACGGGACTTACAGTGCTGACACCCCCAACCTTTGAGACAGTCCCTAGAATAGTCCACCTGGTGGCAACCGTTGCAATTCTTCTGGTATCAGGTAGTTTGCTACTCTGTTTCAAGTCAATTTGATTGACTGCATTGGTTGTTCTATTACTGTATTTGTATTATGACTGTATACTACCTTGAAACCCTGAAAAGAATGAAGGGTGGTAAAAGAATTTTAACAAAATGACAAATGGTGGGTGTGGAACAGGGGACTGCTGAAAGGAAGAGATGGAAAACTTCTTTTCTGTGACCTTTCTAATTTCTCAGGACCCTATTTTGTGCAATTACCTCCTCTTCCTCCAGCAGCCCCCCCCCCCTCAATGGTTGGGACTTCCCAATCTTCCAGAGAGAAGTTATCTTAGATACTGGGTCACCTTTCCAGTGACAGCTGCAATCCATCATTTCACTCACACGTACACGGCATAAAGCAAATGGCAGTGTACCTGTAATGCTTGGAAATATTGTTTGAGGTAGTTTCTTTTGTACTGGCAGCACCTGTGGATTCCACATCTGAGGTATTGGATGAATGCGCAGTTCCATCAGATCTAAGCCATTTCATGTTGCCATGTGATAAAAGTAATCAAATATTAAAATCTGATCAGACATTAGCCAAGTAAGAACAATACAAAGTTATTTCCCTTACTCACCCAGTAGTGCTAGGTAAATCCAAAGGAGGAGATTCTTGCACTACAACAGGTTCCTTTTCCCAAGGGGAAGAAAAAAAAAGAACAGAACTTTTCAGGCTGTGCAAATACTTGCCTTTTCAAGGATATATAGCTTTTTAATTTTTGTTTTTAAATACAGTTTAACATATTGGCTATTTTTAATCAATAAAGTAATCAGCGAGTAAATGAAAATGCCACTTACTAAAAGAGATGGCTCAGACATCTTCTGGATCATTTTTCTGGTATATGGGCCCGGTGGACGGCCTACAGATTTTTTCTTCCCCTTTCGTTCTACACCATTAGTAACTTCCCTAGAAGGAAGCCCACAGTTGTTTTTTAAAAGATACCCCAAAATAATGTATGTTTGAGTATTATTTATGATTTCATTTTTTTAACATTAACATTCATTAAACATGATCACTACCCTGAATATATATTCACTGAATCTATATAGTTCTTTCTCTATAAGAAACTCACTGTGTGACTTTCTGTGACACACTAATAGGACCCAGAAGATAACCACTGCAGGAACGCATGCATGTCTTTGAACAGAGCACTTAAAGACATACTGGCCCCATTAACATGCAAAACTGAACTATGGTTAATGCCTTGAGGATACGTTCAAGCACAGTCAGGCTCTCCCTGTTCTTCCTCTTGTACAGCCAGGATGAGGACTTCTGCTGAGTTTAATTTTCCTTACAAAATCATCTTGGCTTAGCATTACATACAAACTAGGGATTCTGTTTTACCACAAACGTGGTTAGCCAACTTTTAACAAGTTATGGAGTTGGCTTTTCTATCTACAACAAAAAATGGTTAAACCAGGATCCCTGGTTTGTAACACTACGCCAAGATTCTTTGAGAAGCTAAATTCTGCCTAAATTCTCCTAGAACTGAGAGTGTATTAGTCTGAGGCTTTGCTTGGCTGCACAGAGACTTGTTCATGTAGTCCTAAACTACTGGTATGTTTTTTTCTTTATGTATGAATATGGCTATTGCCAAAGAGAAGCATCCCCATTAGCAGTGCTACCACTTATCCAAGCAAAGGAAGAAGAGCCTTTCTTCATGGTCTTGCCCTATGTAAGCAGCAGAAATGCTGAGATTGCTGTTCTTGTTAGTTGTGAACTATGGGGAAAGAATTTTAGCGTGGGGACCAGGAGGATGTTGTTGGAGCCCTTCATCCTCATGATACTGATATACTTTTAGGCTAGCACAATGCGATAAAGGCCATAACTCACATGGGGAAACATTCTAGAAATATATGATGTAGTACCCAATCTGGGTCAGACTTTAAGCTTTATTTATATGGTACTTTTATATCCTGCCCTTCTTCCAATCTGAAGTTCAGAGTGGCTGAGAAAGAATAAAGTTACACATCAATAAATCATCATTAAAACCACAAAGTCATAGTAAAACAGAAAAATAGCACCATAATTTACTCAATGGTCAATAAGCCTAGACAAATAAAATTGTCTTTAACCTTCTAGAGTGGAGGAAGACTGAATCTCACTTGGGAAGAAGTTTCATAGGCAGGTTGCCACCACTAAAAATGCTATGTCTCATGTCACTTTGCTCAAGAAACAGAAATCTAAGACAGGGTAACTGTTGTCTAATACTGCAGATTCCATGGAGGACATCTTCAGGAGGGACATTTTGTTCTCTGAACAGATATCAACCCAACCAATTGATTTTAAAAGTTATGGTGGGGATTTAATTCGCTTACTATTTAACGATTATTACTATTAAGCACCATTTTATAGTATTAGCTTATGCACAACAGTAATATTCTAGGCCTAAACTAATTCTATTAAGCATAACTTCAGATTCAAGGACAAAGCGTAACATATTAACCAGTGCTATTTGAAGATATCCTACAGTAACTAAAAAAAACCACCCCACATAATTCCTGCAAACTGCCACTGAAATCAGTGGTAATTAATCTGGCATTAATAAGTATTTTCCTATCTGGATACTTAAAGTATCAGGAAATGCATTTACCAGTTATTTGTCAAAAAATTTATTTACTCCAATAGAGAACAAATCATTTTTTACCTCTGATCAGGCACAGGTTTAGATGACTTTCTGCCTTTAATTTTGAACTCGTGTGAAGTTCCTTCAGGCTCTTTCTCAGCCTTAAAAGCAGCATTTGGTGGGCAAGGAGGGACACGAATTCTCAAACCAAACAAATGCTTTTTCTTCTTTATTTCCTTTCCAGACATAAACCTAAATTGTTAAACATTAAACACAGAACATGAAGCTACAAAAAGTACTTCTTTGGATATACACATAAAGCCCAATTTAACTTACTAGTACCAATATTATGTCCCTTTTTTAATTCCCTTCAAATGCAGGGAAAGGACAGCTAAACACCTAACTTGTATCTCAATAACTACAAGTTTGACTTTAAACGATTTTGCAGTGCCTCTTCCTGCTGCTACCATGGACATGTTTTAGGGAATCGTTCAAAGAAACCTCAGGATAAAATCAAGAAGAGAAAAGTGTATAAAAACCCTATCAACTTACATAGTCTTGTAATCATTTAATGCCTCCAGAACATGCTCATATCTTTCAGATTTTGGTGTGTCTGCCAGCTGTAAAGTATTAAGAAGTGATTTAACCTACTAAAAGTTACAGTAAAACTCCTAATCACAATTATTACCTTCAACCATTCAAAGAGACAAAGTGTATTTGTATTCTAGAATTCCTAGCGTACATGCATTAGGAATTCTAGAGTAATATTCTAGAATACCTACTGCATTTGACTATTAAGACAATGAAATTTGAAAAAGTAGTATGCTGAATAACTTCAACATCCTAACAAGATAGTACGGAAATTAAATTCCACATCTGTTTAAACAACTGAGCATAGCATTCATGTTCAGGAGTGTTTTATTAATAAAATAGCATGCTTTATTTTATTTACATATTACCAACAGGCAACTTCTGTATCAGGTACAATGAATAGCTTTGACAGAACTACACTTAGAATTCCTTGCATTTTAATGAAATGCTGGAGCTGAACATGACAGGAGTATGAAAGGGATACATTTAGAATATGATTGCTTTTTAAAAATCAGCTATAAACCTTTGTTGACTATCAAACAAAGCGGCTAAATAACAGAACTGTTATATTGGAGTGTGATGGGCTACAGAGGGAGGAGAGGAGAATGAAGTCTCATTGGGATTGTACGCATAGTGCATTATTCTGTCTCAGTGTTTCATTAACGGTGCATTTATGAATTTTTAAAACATTGTTATTAAAAATAATTTAGAAATCCTTGATCTTTTCTAGATTAGGTGCTATCAGAGAAAAGTAATCACCTACCAGCCTGTTATTTTTGGTACTGAATTTACTTCAACTATCATTATATTGACAGGAAAACAAGCATTTTACAAATAGATTTAACAATTTATATTAGAGGTAAGTGCACAGAAAATGATGCCAGATTTGTGTGGCACACTTTTTACACAAATAAATGCAATAAAGCGGTTGGGTTTTTTTCTAATAGTACAGTGGGATCTCTGTCATCTTGTACAATAGAGTTGACCATTTTGCGTGGGGGGGTTTCCTGGCCCCCACGCATGTTGGCAGGGTGGGGGGCCCTTTTAGTGGTATGTTTAGCATCGTTTTCAGGTCACTACTGCATTTGGTGCTGTCAACCAGGCACACATTTATTGGTCATTGCCTGTACATAAAATTGTGTTTCAGGCCACTGTCACGGTTTCCATTCAATTTTGTGCATAAAGGAAATCAGGCTGTACCTGCAAAAAAACCTATGATTCCATGGGGCTGCCACCAACTCATGCACTGAGTTTCTTGAATTCTCTTCACTCTTTTCTGTAACTGGTATTACAACTTTTTCCATGACTTGATCGTGTTCATAAACCTTACCCTTATTATTATTATTATTCCCCACCCTTCCTTTCATGAGAGCTCAGGATAGCTAACAGAAATGTAACGTTAAAAACAAAATTAGAACCACAATGCAAAAAAATCAACATTACACAATACATCAAGAGCAGCCAGTGATGTGGCGCAATGATGGGAAAACATATTGGGCAACAGTGCTTGATCAACTGGTAAATTACAGTAGAGGGAAAGGTGGGGGTGGAATTAGGCCATGATGCAGTCTACAAGTTGCACTAAGAGCTTCTTACTGGCCTGGATCACATCCCATATGAAACAACCAGTTTAAACCAACTATTTAAAACTGTGGCTTACTATGAATGAGCAGTGCAAAGTTCCTGCAGTGTTTGGCTTGTAATGTTTTCAAAACACACTTCGTTTTTTCCAAACAAAAAATGAGTGGTAAGCCAAGGACCATCCTTGGTTACCATTCTTGATTTGTTGAAGAGAAACAAATCACACACTCTGGTTTGCTTTGTCTGTGGTGCAGCAACCACAATGGAGGAGCATCACAGAAACTATCAGGCAGTGTGCACCAACATAGTGCTCACTTACATTAAACCATTGTTTGTTTTAAACTATGGCTTAATGTGCTAAATGACAGCCTTTTGTAGCTACTGGTGTGCATGTTCAAGTCCCTCACTTACAACCCTAACATAATCCTCTGAAAACCAGCTATCATTTCATTAGAACAGGAATTTTACACACTTGATATAATTATTCTGTAACTAGACTAACCCATTTTGTAAACGTCTACTGATCACAATAGTTTGACCTGATGACCAATAGCATTTCAACAACTTACCTCACCAGGGTGGAGTCGATCCCAGTTTTCATTAATGTATGTCATGAGTTCAAGCTCCGAATCAAAGTATTTCTTTTTGTGAATAACACTTAGGTTGTAAAGGCATAGGTGTGCTATATCTACCCTAGAATACAAAAGGTTTTAATAAAAAACAATCAGGATATAAAAAAATTTCATAGGTATGAACCCCACCTGGCTAAAGTAGTGATGTGGCTCTTCATAAATCAGTCACCTTATTGTGCTACATTAAGGAACTTTCCAACTTTATAAACTACTGGGGCCGTGCCCCAGCTTGCTTTGCCTGCCAGCCAGGCCTACCTCCCACTCCCTTGACAACCCCCCTTCTCCAATCCCTGCTGTCCCCTCCCTTGCTCATATTGCCTGCTTCACACCAATGACACTGTTTGAGATTCAGCAGAAGAGTGGGCAACAGTGGGAAGTGAGGGCAACAGAAGAACAGGACTACAGCTGGAGAACCTTCCTCTCTCTCCACCACATCCCTTCTCCTCACCCTCCAACACTGATATGATAGCCTAGCAGCTTGCAGAAGTCTGTTGTCATGCTATATTTCACAGCACTACCTGTTGGTGACCAAGAAAACTGCAGGATGACAACAGCCTTACCTTTTTATTATATGTTAAGAATGACCACTTACCGTATTTTCCGGCGTACAAGGCGACTGGGGGTATAAGACGACCCCCAGTTTTTCGAGTTAAAATATAGAGTTTGGGATATACTCTATATTTTAACTCAAAAAATGTCGAGCGGCGCCAGAATTGCGTCTGCGGCTCCGCAGAAGCGATTTCTGGCGCTGCGGACATTTTGGACATGTGCAGAAGCGATTTCTGGTGCTGCGCTGCCCATATCCAAAATGTCCGCAGCGCCAGAAATCGGTTCTGCAGAGCCACGGACGCGATTCCAGCGCTGCTCAGCAAGTCCCCGCGCCGCGCTGCAAGACGACCCCCGATTTTGGAGCAGATTTTTCGGGGTTCAAAAGTCGTCTTGTACGCCGGAAAATACAGTACTAGAATTTTATTTCTGTTTCTCAATATGAAGCCAGAGAGGAAGAATACACAAATTACAGTAATTGCTCACAAACTTACTAGAGGACTATTTGTGCTTTGTTTACAGCAGTAGTAGCTAACATGTGCCCTGCTGTGATACCCAGTTTTTGGTCATCCTTCAACGTCACCTCCCTTAACCCATTTTTTAAAAAGTATTTTAACTGACCACTCTCATGTGCCCCCTACTACAATTCTGTACTGCCAAAACGTTTCTGTGACCTTACAAAATCCCCAAGTATGTCCCTTAGAAAAACCTTTAAAACTGGGTGCACCTTCCTCGGCCATGCCAACTTTGACATGTGACCCCTAGAAGCCTGACCATGAGTCAATGGGGCCCTTGCCCCAGAAACATTAGTGAAAGGCACGTTAAGAGAACCAACTAAAAACAACTTACTGAATTATTAGGTTACTGAATGATTTCTTCCAGTGCAATATTGTACTTACCATTGCAAGGGTAAACGTTTGAGGTATTCTGGTCCAGAACTACAAACTGAACAAATGAATGTATAAAACCTAAAAAAAAAAAATAACAAAAAAAGTAATTGCTGAGAAGGTACTTACTCGTAGCAACATATTCACTTTGCATGATGTCTATGACTTCAAAGTCCAAAGGAGCCAATACATGCTACTTAGTAGCATATCCAATAATTAATAAAGTCACTGTATCTAGATTTGTGAACTTAAAATGCTTCGTTTTATATACATGCAAGTCCCGGTTACCAAACACAATGCATTCCCTGAAAATTGTTCATTAAGTGAGCGTTCACAAAACAGGTCCATGATTCATATTGATTCTTATAGGAACATTTCTAATCTGTAATTTGTCTGACCTCTTCACCTACCCTCTATGGTTTCTTCCCAAAATGCCTGCAGCCAACCAGCAAAAGAGAGACAAAGGAAAAACTGATTTGTCCGATCTCTCTTGCTCTCTCATTTGTCTCATTCCCCACTCCCTCCATAGTTTTTACCCCAAAATGGCTGCAGTCAACTAACAAAGCACAGACAAGGTTGTTCGGATATCTGAATCTGTGGCGTGTATAGTGAGGTTTGGGCATAATTCTTTATGTTTGGATAACTGAATCTTTATATAGGTAACTTTATTTATACAGGCTAACTAAATACATAGCTAGGTAAATGGGGATAGTTATATTCTGTCCTTCTGTAATAAATTACAAATAAAAATATAGACTAATACAATCCGAATAAAGAACAGCAATAAGAACATCACCACATGTCATAACTGCAAGTGTGCAGAAAATAATAGTATTATGATGCTATAGGTATAAATGCATTCTTTCCCCCTGCCCTGCCCCCCCCCCCGAAGAAAACCCTGACAAACACAAGTAGGATCAAGAGAATACACCTTACCTGTCACCAAACAGCATTGGCTTTTGGAGGCACTGCACACAAGCCTCATGAAACCACTGTTTACATTTGCAGCACTGTAGCATCTTTAAATACCAGCTTCATTAACAGAAAGGAAGAAAGGAAAGAATTGAATTGGAATGTGTTACGTGTTCCCTACTGAAGTGCAAACACATGGGGCAGAATCCAAATTTGTGCAAACAGGCTTCTGCTCATGGAACATGATTTCACCTTTCTCCCCTTCTCACTGCAGCCCTTCCCCCAAAAAACATGCTCTGGAGAATCACCTGCAGGAGATTTTGAGGGCCCATAGGAGGCTGTAGGTGGGAAGAAAGAAAGGTGATGAGTGGAAGCCTGATCTGCATAGCAGATCTGGATGCAATCCATTCCATTTCAGTAAATGGAAAAGTGACATTTAGCAGGCAAAAAGCTGTAGGAAATTTTATCATAATTTTACTCCAACTGAAAATGTGTGGCTTAATATTATGCATGTTTACTTGAAAGTAACTCCCACTGGGTGCTATTCAATGCTAGTCCTATTCAGAGTAGACTCACTTAAGGTAATGAACATAACCCTAGGTTCATTAATTTCTGTGGGTCTGCTCTACTCCAAGTAGACTTAGTTGAATACAACCCAATGTGTTTAATGAAGCTTGCTCCCAAGTTAAACGTGTAGAAACGTGAGCTTAACAATCCTATTTTTATGAATGCAGACTTTAAAACTGAACAGAAAGTGTAATGAAAGCCGAGTGTCGCTGATACAATGGCCATTACTGTAGTAAAATTGCCTCATAAATTTATACGTAATATTTCTTGGAACAGAACACAGCATTTAGCTCTCATACAGATTACTGGCATTTAATAGAATATACAGCAATAAATCTGAGAGAAAATCTTTTCATAAGAGTTTCAACATGCTTACTCTCCAGGACCTCCACAGTAGCAATAACACTGTTGGGCATTTGTTTTATGGCCTGCATCCCATTCAAGGTCGGATACATTGTAAGGCAATGTCTGCTTCATGACTTGCAGTGCTTTGGCATTTGGTCCTTTCTTAAGTGCGCCACCTCTCTGGAATAAAACAGATTGAAGCAGCGACCACTACTATACAAAATCAAGTTCAAATTCAAACTGTAGTCACTTCACTAAGTGGATAACTTACCTTTGTTGTTGTTGCAAAGACACACTGCCGGCAAAGCCATTTATCATCTGAATCTATCACGCTGGAATCAATATTTGGCGTGTGACACAACTGGTGATAACCTGGATTCAAAAAGATTTTTTTATTTTTTATTACTCAAAAGGTTACTAAACACCCTTGCCAGCTTAACCTTTATGGCATGTGACAATAAAGAAAACCCAATCAATCTTCTGATTTACATTATAAATCAAATGTATTTTTATGTCAAGAAGTACAATACATATCCCATATGTACACAACCATATCAATAGGACGACATGTAACAGTGCCAGTCTGCTTATGTAACAGACCTACAAGAGAACTTCCAATTCCTCTCCTACACACACACCTCTGCCATCCAAATCTGCTCTGAAGGGCTGGAGGATCCTCCAGCTGGAGAAGGGAAGGAGAGGACGAGGAAGATCTGTCAGGTCCGCTGGCACAACACTCGATCTCACCCCATGTACTTAAAGTGGACACAACACTAACTTAACTGTGTCACTCAGCTGATGGTAAGGCTTCCATCAGCTAAACAGGAAGGAGAGCAATTTTCTGCAAGACCCTGCCTCCATCAATCTGCTCCAGAATATTAAGGGAACCTGTGGAGTAGCTTCAAGAACAAATGAAAGGCTGCAGAGGGAATAGTGAATTGGCTAAATAAATAAACAGATACATAGATAAATAGATAAATAAATAAAATCCCCTTCCTGTTTTGCTGATGAAACCCTTGCCATCAGCTGAGTGACACTGTGTAATACAATGCTGAATTAAAAATTTTTTTTTTGCACATTAAGAAGTTCAATTTACCTTGACCACACTTATCGCAAATAACCATTTCATTGGGTGCTTCTGAATATTCTTCCTGACATATTGTACAGACCATTTCCCCACTTTCAGTAGCTCCTAAAAACATAAAAGGTTATGGTTTACATTAAATAAATAAAATGCATACACTAAATAGATACCAGTTATATTACCGTATTTCAAAAATGGCTGCAACACATAAGAATAAAACTACATGTTATTATGTTATTATTAAATTCATTTTTATATCACCCTCTTCACCTTTTTCCTATAAAAGCTCAGGATGATGAAGAGTGTAAAAAATGATTGCAATAGCTAATCATGTTTTGGGGGCCAGCTGTTTACACCTAAACAGTAACAGATGCACTTCCCTGGGGAAGTTCCTCAAACAGGACATTGCTATACAGATGGCTCAGCCAGGTCTTGCTTCCAGCATAGACATAAGAAGTCGAAGGAGATAAGACTTTAAGGCCAATGCTGATAAATGTTGTCCATCCAAGATCAATGCAGAATTGTCAAAAAGGGACCTAAAGTGTGTATTAATGCAAACTCCCTGACCAAGCCTTTAACTTGATTCTATTCCCTCCCATGGGGTCTCTCACTAGAAATAGATGAGGTCTGAAATTTCATAGTGTCAATAAAAATAAAGTAAGGTTCTTGCCTGTTTGTATGTCCTTCCAGAGAACCCAGGATTTGGAACTGTCTTCAAATATAATGAAGCAGCTCTGCTTAAGTTTGTTTATCTGAAAAGGAGAATAAATGTTAGTGTTTAGATGGCACAGCCTCAGAAGTATAATTTTACAAGGCTGTTGGACACAAATTACCTTTTTGATAGTTCCAAGATAAAACAAGCCATCTGACCATCTAGCTAGGACATCTTGACCTTCTTCAAATTTGCACACTGGCTTTTTGGTTTTCTGTCCATCCCGCGAGGACAGTTTGGTCAAGGACGTTGGTGGTTTTTGGTTTCGGCGTAAAGGAGACCGCTTGTGGACCACTGAATTACCCACCCCCGTAGAGTCTCTAAAGTAAGAACAAAAACAAATGTAGAATTAATATGAATAATTTGTCACTTGCTCTTCTTCTTGTAGCCCTCTTTGCACCTTCCAACCCTCCAGTAAAAAGCCATCAGAAAACTACAAGCCATGTACACTAAAATGCAAATAAATACGATCTAATTAAGTTGATATACTTAAAAAAGAGTACTCAAAATAGGAGTGGGGCTGAAAGCAGAACTTATCTGAAGAAAAATGAGATATGAATATGAAAGGTGAAGTTAGCCTTTCTCCTGGGGAATTGTAGCTAGTGCAATATCAAAATACTGGGTTGGGGAACTAGGTCATATTCCTGGATGTCAAGACTGAGTTGTAAACATCAGAGTTCTGCCATTTCTACTGCCAATCCTCTGAAAATTCCTTTACAACCTGTCTCTTTGCAGTACTTTCCGAACAGACTCAAGTAGTACTGATCAGTAAGCAGTGAAAACAGCACATGCTAAGCCTATATTTTAGGGTGTCATCTGAATTACTTGCACAACTAACAAGTAAAATGGTCTTTTGGTACCATTTGTAAGAATAAAATCAATGCCATTTTTAATTTTCTATTTACAGTATAGCAACAAATGCAAAATGCTTCCTTTCACTCTGCAAGTGCGGTGTTGTACTTGTTCAATGAGTATTTGCATAACACATCGGAACACCAAATCATAACCAAGGCACTTACAAAAAGCTGTAAGGAAATAGAGCAAACACTGCTCTTGGCTTCTAAATCTTGGAATGGATGCAGTGCCAGGTAAATCACGAATTCCAACTTTCCGCACACAGTGAAAAGGAGAATGTGGTATTAATGAAAGGGTGTTCCCCTGCACCCAATAATTTATCTACCAAATTTTAACAAGTGAATTAGGCAAGCCTCATCTTCCCTATAACCACTGGAGAACACTAGGATAGAGGGATGGAACTCATCAATTGAAAATGTCTACTGGTAGAAGAGCCCTCAAAACCAGCTGTACACAACACAGCAACTTAATCTTGAGAAGTACATAATTGTGTTAAAAGCAAACATAATGTTCTGTTATGTTCTTATATATGCTGGAAGCCACCCAGAGTGGCTGAGGCAACCCAGTCAGATGGGTATGCTACAAATAATAAAATTAGTATATCTGCCTGTGGACTGTCTCTCCAGTGGTGCATGCTCTAGTTATCTCTTGTTTGGACTACTGCAATGCGCTCTACGTGGGGCTACCTTTGAAAGTGACCCGGAAACTACAACTAATCCAGAATGCGGCAGCTAGACTGGTGACTGGGAGCGGCTGCCGAGACCACATAACACCAGTCTTGAAAGACCTACATTGGTTCCCAGTACGTTTTCGAGCACAATTCAAAGTGTTGGTGCTGACCTATAAAGCCCTAAATGGCCTCGGTCCAGTATACCTGAAGGAGCATCTCCACCCCCACCGTTCTGCCCGAACACTGAGGTCCAGCTCCGAAGGCCTTCTGGCGGGTCCCTCACTGCAAGAAGCCAAGTTACAGGGAACCAGGCAGAGGGCCTTCTCGGTAGTGGCACCTGCCCTGTGGAACGCCCTCCCACCAGATGTCAAAGAGAAAAACAACTACCAGACTTTTAGAAGACATCTGAAGGCAGCCCTGTTTAGGGAAGCTTTTAATGTTTGGCAGACTATTGTATTTTAAGATTTTGTTGGAAGCCACCCAGAGTGGCTGGGGAAACCCAGCCAGATGGGCGGGGTATACATAAATTATTATTATTATTATTATTATTATTATTATTATTATTATTATACTAAAAATACAAAATTCAATTTAAAAAATCCTAAAAACTAGATAAAAAGCAAACCATGTATCACAAATAAAACTGAGCAGTGTAGAAAACCCTATACCACACTATATGTTTACCCAAGCTTTCCTGGACTCTGATTCTTAATTATTATTTTTTAAAGAATCATAGTCCAGGAATACTTGGATAAACATATAGGGTGGTATTCAGCTAAGTTTTATTCAGAACAAACACACTGAAATTAATGGGTCTACTTTTGAGTAAAAGTTTGCTGAATATGTTTTAGAGATCATTTCTGCTTCCATCCCAATTACCTGGGAGATAGCGTTCTAGAGAGTGGATGCTATCACCAAGAAGGCCCATTTTTACTTTTTTACCAAGTGACAATCCACTGGTCATGGCTACTTAGGATATTCAAACTGCCATTCTAAATTTATGCCAATACTACAAACTTGCATTTGGTTGCCAATACCCAAATATACCCCAATAATTTAAAAAGGCAATGTCCATCATTAATAAAAGTCAATACACCACTAATACTTGTATAATCATTTTCTAAAATAAGCAAATTATGACAACTTTTTGTGTTCCTCAAGTGTTATGCTTATGAAAACAGTAGTAAAAAAAGTGCATCTTCCCTCACATCATCGATGACATGAGAGAATATTTTCCTTTTAATACGCAATTACTTTCTTAGTGGTGGAAGGAGAAACTATGGGAAATCCATATAGGGAAGTGGGATTCTGCACCCACAGTTGATATATACCTGCATTCATCTAGACCTCAAATAATTGGCTGAATTACTATCTATCTATATATATATATATATATATATATATATATATATATATACACACACATACACACACACACACACACACACACACACACACACCGGTATATATACCCAACTTTCTCCAAACAAAAACACAAAGCTGGTTACATCTGTTTCTAAATACATATGATTTCTAAATGTACATGGAACTAGAAGTGCATCAGGATCAGGTTGGTAGCTTGGGAGAAGTGCATAAGGAGTACCGTAGATGTTCACAGCTGATCAGTGGCACTGCTAGCTAGCTCTCAGCTCAGTGCAAACAAAACACCAGAACAACAGTGCAACACTGAGGTGAAGTGGTAAAATACTGCAGGGGTAGCTGGACAAGACTAAAGTGGGGGGAGAAACAGAGCTGGCAAAGTCTAGAGCAGATCATGGCAATAGAAGCGGTCTCCCCCCCACCCCCATTTCCTCCTGCTCTGCCACCAACTGATGCAGGTAATCCAGAACGTGGTACTTCCCCTTTCTGCACACCACAACTATCAGAAAACACGACACACAGATGCAGCAGACTGAGACTTACACATGTTCACACTGCACACACAAGCTGATGAAGTGCCACTGCACAAAGCAAGTTGAGCTCGTATTCTTCTGCTCTAGCAAGTTGGTGATTAGGAAAAGGTTAAAATTCTGTGAGTTGCCACTGTTCTGAGAAGGGCTTGCTGCAACTGACCCTCATGGGACTCCAAGTAGACCTACAGGATGCCACAGCCCTGCTTCCAGAGTAGGGCTAGCTCAGAGTCCCACTTCAGCTGCTTAATAATGAGGACCCAGCAATGAAGCCACTCTATATGCTGTATGATATAGCAGTGATGGGGACTCAACTTGTCTGCCAAGCAAATGGTCGCTTCACATGCTCCAGGGAATGTGAACAGCAGCCAGGAGGCAGCTGTGAGGTAATGAGGAATGGGACATGGCAATCACCAATCCTTTTCTTCTGCAGAAGGAAGTCAATGCCTCAATGAAGAGGTAAGACTTAGATAAGAGCTGGAGACCCTCTCGTTTCGATAAGCAGCACAAGGGATTTTGAGGATTGGGACAACCTGCCCACTAGTCTTCAAGTTAAAATAAAGTAAACATACAGAAAACAGAGTATAGCTTTTCTTTTTTCCTTTTCCAAAGTTTGGACTGAAAAGTGAGGTCCATTCATATGTATTGTAGTCGACCCCCCGATTTGCGCAGGGGTTGTGTTCCAGGTCATTGTGTGTGTTAGCAGAGTGAGCATAAGCCTGCCGTGCCCCTGTTTTGCCCTCTTCCATGTCTGAAAGCGGCCCACATTCTTTGAATGTGCGCAAAAAGGCGGTTGTCTGTATTACATTTCATGTTTTTGCATGTAAGATAACATGTTCAGTCCCAGGCAGTTCTAGTTCTAACAACTGTGTGTATTCTAGCTAGGAAAAGCCCTCCACCTAGCACCCTTAGGGTGGACACAACAAGGACAGTGTGGGCGTAGTTAAATAGTTAAAGTGATATAATAAGTGTGTAAATAAACAACTAAATAGAGCAGGTAAGGAACTGTGTGCTGTGCAATGAACTTTGTAGGAAGTGACTACCTTACTTTTTTACACAGAAGTTTGAGGCTGTTATGCTCCCCCTGGTTTGTGGGCTTCACAAGCAACCAAGCTCCCATGTGTTGATTTTATTACTATCACTGAATCCACAATTTCTTTCATTTGTTGTGCAAATGTGCAGAAAGACAATGCAGGGGTGCACTTGGCTTGAATATACCAATTAATATATCAGAAAAAATATGCTTCGCCAATACCCAGTCCCATGCTAATGTGCCCTCAGTAAGCCTGCAGCCCCCACAACCTCTTGTTAAATCAAGTGAGATTAATTACCAAAATATTCCAGTAGATAAATAACACCTACCTGGAATATATATATTTCTAATTAATTAATTATATACTATATTTCTTGCAAGGAGCTCAAGGCACCCTACATGGCTCTCCTTTATCCTCTCAATAACCTTGTGAGGAAATCAGGCAAAGACTAAGTGACTAGCTATGGGATGTGGGTGGCGCTGTGGTCTAAATCACAGAGCCTAGGGCTTGCCAATCAGAAGGTTGGCGGTTCGAATCCCCACAACGGGGTGAGTTCCTGTTGCTTGGTCCCAGCTCCTGCCAACCTAGCAGTTCGAAAGGAGGACGTCAAAGTGCAAGTAGATAAATAGGTACCACTCCAGCGGGAAGGTAAACGGTGTTTCTGTGCGCTGCTCTGGTTCGCCAGAAGCGGCTTAGTCATGCTGGCCACATGACCCAGAAGCTGTACACCGGCTCCCTTGGCCAGTAAAGTGAGATGAGCGCCGCAACCCCAGAGTCGTTTGCAATTGGACTTAACAGTCAGGGGTTCCTTTACCCTTTAAGTGACTAGCTAGCCCATGGGAACACAGTAATCTTCACAGCTTAAGAAGCGCTTGAATCCAACTCTCCAAAGTCCTACTACTCTTAACCTCTAACCAGCCTTTCTCAACCTTAGGTCCCCAGATGTTGGGACTACAGCTTCCATCATCCCTGACCACTGGTCCTGCTACCTTCCGGTAGGGATGATGGGAGTTGTCGTCCAACATCTGGGGACCCAAGGTTGAGAAATGTTGCTCTTTCACAATACTGGCTCTCTTTTTTTCTTCACCATAGAATAATTGACATTTTTCATTGTATAGTGTTAGTGGAGGCTTAGTTATTGGGCTGTCACAATGACTGCCTGTACAGGTAACCTGCAACTTACACACATTTAACATATGCAATTTCAGCTTTATGCAGTTGAAGGCCAGCTGGTTGAAATCACACAAATTAAATGCATGGAAGCTGAAGACCTTAAAACATGGGTAGGCAAACTAAGGCCCTGGGGCCCGATCCAGCCCAATCACCTTTTAAATCCGGCCCGTGGACGGTCCGGGAATCAGCGTGTTTTTACATGAGTAGAATGTGTCCTTTTACTTAAAATGCATCTCTGGGTTATATGTGGGGCATAGGCATTTATTATTTTTTTCAAAATATAGTCCGGCCCCCCACAAGGTCTGAGGGACGGTGGACTGGCCCCCTGCCGAAAAAGTTTGCTGACCCCTGGCTTAAAAGCTCTTCTTGCACAGGGTTTCCCCAAGGTAGTTTTTAAGCTTTTAGTCTTGCTTACCAGGCTATGGGTGCCTCTCATGAGATCTTCTGAGAGCCTCCCAGAGTCTGGTAAGCAAGACTGAAAACTTAAAAGCTCTCTGCCTTGCTTGTTGGAGTAAGACCCATTTGGTGTATCTGCTCCAGAAGGTAAGATTGCTTGCATGGAAGCGGTTCCAAGGGGGTTGTTCAAGTATATGTATTTTTGTGTATGCACACCATCCCCAAAACGTACCCACTGTACAAGATGCGATCGCACTGTACTCAGCCTAACCATCTTCAGGGTTACTGCAAGGATAAAAGGGTGCAGAGAGACCTATGTATGCTGCCTTAAGATCCTCAGAGAAAGGGTAGGATATATATACACCTACTACCTTTGTTCACCAGGAGGGTTGCCATGCCCCACTTATCTGGACTAACTCAAAAGATAATTTTCTTACATACTGCTGCTCCAATTCCACCATACTGCCACAGAGCACCTGGAGTTCAGGAATTCTAAAGAGAGGCTGACAGTCATAGTGGAGAATTTAGCATCCCAGAAATGAGTTAAAAGCTTGTGAAACTGATTTCCCCCCAAAGGAAAGAGGACACCCTCAATTTAATTCATGAACTGAATCTGCTTTTCCCATAAGGAACAAACAACCAAAACACTGAGATGAGTGGCACAGTAACATTTGAAAACCAGAATAATGCAATCTGTGCTATCCACACAGAAGAAAAAAAAATAACATAAAATGCACTGCAATAGCGGTTAAGTGACAGCAGAAGGACATCAACCAAGAACACTAAGCAAACAGCAGCTGGGCAGAAATTGCAATTAATCCTGAGTAAGAAGGGACCACAAGAAATCATCTAGTCCAACCCCCTGCAATGCAGGAATCTTTTGCCCATCATGAGGATGGAGCCTACGACCCTGAGATTAAAAGTCTCGTGCTCTACCAACCTATATAGCTATCAACCTATATGGCCACAGTTAATTATTTAAGGCATGAAATTCTGTGTGTGTGTATACATACATACATATACATGTATGTGTGTGTGTGTGTGTGTGTACACACACACACACACACACACACACACGTCCTTTAAAAGAGGCCCTATGGATACAGAGTACATATGTTCCACTGGGCCTCTTTTAGAAGACTCACGGTGTTTGTGTGTGTGTAGCCATTTATCTATCTCAGGGCTGCTAAACTTCTTTTGCTCTAACATACCAGGAATGTGTTAAAACTAAAAACATGAGACGAAGAGAAGGAGAAGAGTAACGAGCACCCTTTGAAATAATATGCAATACCATCTTTATTTGAGGGGGTTTGCAAATCCAGAGTCTAAAATTACCGGACCCCCCCCCCTCATTTTCTAAACACCGCATAAACATCTACACAAGCAAAGAGCGACGATCATAACAAAAAAACCCGCCGCGGCTCGTTCATAGGTACGGATCAACAAAGCCAGGAAACTTCCCCGTTCCCTGGGAGTCGAGGTCGCCACGAGCTATCAAAGTGCCACACTCTTCCCCACCCCCACCCGGGAGGCCCTCGCCTTTGTTTTGGTTTCCAGGTTGGGAGGTGGGCAGGGGGAATACAACCAGAAGCCCCCTTCAAACCCACAAATACAGCTTTATGCCGCCAGTAATATTACACAAACACACCCCTCCCCGCCTTCTTTAACAAAGCACCATTAAAAATAAGGTCGGGGTGGAGGGGTGTGTGTGGAAGAGAGAGAGGCCTTCGTGATGTCGGTTCCCTCCACCCAACATAACCGGATTTGGGGAGAACAGAGAAAGGAAATCCAGCCAGCAGAGGAAACGGGTGGCGCGAAGGGGAGGGGAGACGGAGCCGAGCTCTTTCTCCCGCTCTCTGCGCCAGCCATGGGGGGGGGCTTTCCTTCCCCCTTCCCGCCCCCCCCCGCTCCCTTCACCCACCTCATTCGGTCTCTCCGGTGGGGCCACCCGCTTCATACAGGGAAATCAAGTGAGCTCAATGCGCTCCTCCCGAGAGAAGCCTCCCGCAGGCCGGGCTCCTCGCGAACCAACCACCTCACGGGGGGTGGAGGGGGGGCTCTACAAATGTCGTTGGACCGGGAAGGGGGTGTGTGGGCTGGACGAGGACGAAGCTCAAGGCAGCCTCACGGGCAGCCCTTCGCCTCCACCGCAGCCCTTCGCCATTTTGCTTTCCCGCGGAGGAGGAGGAGGCGCTGGTGCATTGTGGGGGAAAACACAAAAGGAGCCGCTTTCCAACGGCGACGGCGGCCCCTCCCACGCGCCGGCTCCGGCCTCGCGCCGAATCACCGCTCCCCCTTCGGCGAGGGGCGGGGCGAGGGAGCGCGAGAGCAAGAGGCAGCCAGCCAGCCAGCCAACCAACCCGCCAGCTTTTAGCTGCGTGCGGAAGGACACAGGGCCGCGAGAGTGTCTTTTCTGCGGGTGAACAAAGAGGGACTATTTTAAGAGAGATAGACGGTTCCCTTCTCCTCCGCTTCTTTTTTTTTAGCGAACTCTCTAGCGCGGGTAAAGAGTGTTGGAAGGAAATTGGAAATGTGTTAGGGAACAAGACGGAGGCAGAGCGTTTTGCTAGCTTCGAGACCGAAGTGGACAACTTCTGCTCTTGCCTAGCAGCGATATACTCAGTGCTTTTTTTTGTAACAAAAATGTGTTTAGGGGTACTCTCATTTTGACTCAAGAAAATAACCATTTTATAGTTCAAATCAGGAAAAATGAATACAGTAAATGGACAAAAGTACAAAGATTCACAAAATGTTTAGGGGTATGCGTGCCCCTGCGTACCCCCAGAAAAAAGCACTGGATATACTCTGTATATTTCTCTGAAATATAAAAATGCATTCCTAGCGAAGGTGTTTTGCAGTCGCCTCCCTGCTGCTCTTCGACGTCCCTGCCTCAGTTCAAAGAGGCATCATCATCATTATTATTATTATTATTATTATTATTATTATTATTATACCCCGCCCATCTGGCTGGGTTTCCCCAACCACTCTGGGCAGCTTCCAACACAGGCTTCCTCAACCTTGGCCCTCCAGATGTTTTGAGACTACAATTTCCATCATCCCTGACCACTGGTCCTACTAGCTAGGGATCATGGGAGTTGTAGGCCAAAAACATCTGGAGGGCCGAGGCTGAGGAAGCCTGTTCCAGCACATACTGTATAAGAAAACTATATGTTTCTGCTCCCCTGCCCTAGTGGATCAGGCCCAACAAGGCGCATTTGGTGGTTCCCACATCATGGTTCCTAACACTGGTCAACTAGATGCCTCTGGGAAGCCTACAAGAGGGCAATGGCCCTCTCTCCATTTCTACTAACAATAGGCCAAATGCAACTATTATGGAAACCCAAATAAAGATGGGGCAAGGAGGGCTGGGTGAGTGTCAGTGTGTTACCATGAACCAGACTCAGTCTGAATTAGGGGGAGCTTTTTACTGTGTTGCTTTCTATCTAGAGAAAGTCGCAGTGTTGTTGTTATCTTCCTTCATTGATGGAAGGAGATGAAAGAGTCCGATAGGGAGGTTATGTTTGTGTGATGATTCTGAAATGTTATTCAAATAACGAAGAGAAGAGTGGAAATGCTCCCAGGCTACCTGCTTCAGCAGGGTGGTCCAGTCAGGAAGCGTCTTCATTTCAGCTTGACAACAAAGCCAATTCTCCTGCGGGGAGAATCTGGTCACAAAGGAGTGGAATTGAGCTCCTAGACCAGTTCTGGCAAGGAGACACAAACACTCAGAGCTCAGGTGGTCCAATATATGCCCACATTATTATTGGTAAAATCCCAAGAACACAGTGGCTTCAGTCCGCTGATGATATATAAGCAGTGCTTGTTCTATGCACCTAAAATATGGTTTGGTCTCATATCCAACTGTGCCACTATCTCAGTGCAATAAATCACTCAAAAGTGAGATTAGCCAGTTATACCTTCAGCATTGCAGGAGAATATGCTGATTTGCCTGATTAAAAATATGATGTGCTTGTACTGCAGATCTGATTGGCTATTTTCACTTTGTAGCCATACTATAGATAGCACAAAGGTTAATTATTTCAGCAGTGTTATTAATGCTTATTTGCAGAGCAAAATCATATTGTGTGGAGTTTAGCTGAGGTTATACTGGCCACAGTTCAATACAGCGTTAGATGCATTTAAGCCAGTTGAAGTAAATGCACGTATCCCTGCACCTAACCTTGCATAGGACTGTGGCTATTGGCTATAGCAGACCTTTCCAAACCGTGTGTCGCAGCACGTTAGTGTGTCGGCTGGAGTGTGTATGTGTGTCACGCGAACGCTCCCTGCGATCTACCCGGGGTTGGAAAATGATTAGTTTAACCTCTGGTTTGTGAGGAAAACTGAATTACTGTGTCATGAAATGATGCGTGTCTAAAAAGTTTGTCACCAACTTGAAAAGTTTGGAAATTTCTGGGTTATAGAAGCATGCAGGTAGATTAGGAATAAATTCCATTACATCTGTATTAAGGGATATTTAATCTTTCAAGAGTTGATTATTTCATTTGTTCATGTTGGTGGTAAGATGAAAAATCTAGGTGACCATAATAGCCAAAATGTTATCTCACTATGTGCAAGTGCACTTGGAATACTGTGTACAGTTCTAATTGCCGCATCTCAAACAGAATATTGAAGAGCTGGAAAGGTTCTGAATAAGGAAACCATAGTGATCATGAGGCTGGCACAACTGCCCTATGAAGAAAGATCCAAACATTTTCTGGCTTTTTATTTGGGCCAGGGGGGGAGGAGGAGGTGAGTAACGGGGGGATGGACATGATAGATGTGTCTGAAACCAAGCATGTTGTGGATAAAGTGAATAGGGAGGCCTTTTTCTCTCTTTCTCAAAATACCAGAAGAAGCTGGGGTCATCCAACAAAGCTAAATACTGGAAGATTCAGAACAGACAAAAGGAAGTACCACTTCACACAGCACATAGTAATAACTATGGAATTTGCTACTACAAGCCAACTTGGATGGCTTTAAAAGGGGATTAGACAAATGTTGTTTATCCTTGATTACTATGATCTCCCGCACTGGAGGCACCATGCATCTGAATACCACTTGCCGTGGAGTCCAGGTTGCAGAGAGGGCTAATGCATTTGTGTTCCACTTGCAGGATTTGCATGGATATGTGGTGCTCACAATGGGAACAGAATGCTGGACTGGACAGGCTATTCTTATGTTCTTCCCTAGCAACCACCAAGTATATTGCAGCACTTTCTCAAAAGTTGTCTGTTTTTGAGATTCCTAATTATGGGTAGCATCCAGTGACGTCTCCCCACTTGTCCAATGGAAGTCCACTTGTGCAATATGACTTCTGGCTTCTCTTTCCTGCACACCTTTACCCCACCCCCACAGGCCCCAAAGCCAATCTAGCAGGTTTCTCAATCCTCTGGAGCAGATTGTGGGGGCTGCAGGAGGAAGAAGAAGCCCTATTGCTCATGCTATGCTGGATCTCACTCATGTATCAGATTTTCTTTAGGTTGTGCAATATACAATTCTTTAAAAAAACAAAAAAAACCTCATTTATATTGGGGGGGGGGAGAATCTGTTGATTCCCCCCCAACACCTACACTTATAACATATATAGAAATATTTTCATAACTAAATAAATACATTTATATACATGTATTTATATACATCTACACACACACGCACTTTAGTTGAATGTTAGGGCCAGTTTGCAAGAGCAAACTTCTTCCTGATCAGGGCTTGCCAGCTTTTGGGGGCACATTGGAAACATCTGCAAACTGTGATGCTCCACAACTGTGCACTCATTGTAACCATGAGCACATGCAAGCATGCACAACCAAAGGCTTCTTTGGGCACCTGAGAAGGCATCTGTGTTGCTCACAGGAGCTGTGGTGGCCATCCATGCTTGTGTTGAACCTCTTCAGAGAGCTATCATGGGAGAAGCAAACTAGCTGAGCAAATAACCATGCAGCTGATTCTGCACCTCCCGGACACCTCCCACACCAGAGAACAATTGAGAATGCTCACCTCGGAGCATGTGTTCTCAGAGACTATGTTTGCAGTCCTATTTTACTATGCACTCATTGTGTTTCCAGTGCTAGGTTTTTACTCCATGTTCTTGTGACGTTATCCAAAATGCATATGTGTCCTTTAAAGCCCCCATCCTTTAAACTGCAAAAATAATTCTCATACCACATTTAGAAGGACTGAGAGGAGCTTCCAAACGCACAGCTGAGTGTAATTGTGGGCTATTTGTACTGCATTCATGGGTGTCCACAGGAATTTTTGGTGGGTGGATGAGGGTGGGGAGCAAAGTGAAACACTGAAAAGGAGGTTAGCTTCTTTAAAAAGAGAGAGAGAGAGAGGCTGAGACTTAGACTTGTAGTGCCTGTAAATTTTGCCTTGTCTTGAATTCGACAGGTACTGAAAACTTACTTTTCCAAAAGAAATGAAAGCTGCGAACCTGGGGCTATGGTTCCGGGGCAGGGAGCAATCCCCCCCCTTGCCCATTCTAGTAGGATTTAGACAAACATCCTGATCTTGGAAGTAATTAGGCATATGGAAGGCTATATTACCTCACATTGGGTCGGGCAAGGAAGCCTGAGGGTTGGGTAGAGAGGATAAAAGGAATGGAATATTTCCCAACCCCACAGCAGTGGGACAAAACAAGCATATTAAAAGGGTAGGAGCAAATTGCACGAACTAGAAATGTCTTTGTGGAACTATTTGTCATTCACATATCGGTGGCATGTGTACAACACAAGACCAAGACAAACGTGTTTCCCCCTCGTTTATATTTTTCATAACTTGGACAAGGTAACAGTGAACTTCATTGGGAACAGCAGTGGAAGTGCCCTACACAGAAAATCTCTTCTTTGAGGCTCTCCACTGGCTACCACTAAAGGGAGAACTGCTGTGGCACTGGGGCCTTCCTTCACCATGGTGAAGCCCCCTCCCCAACTGGTAGCATTATTTGATGGAGATTGGCGTGGGGGAGAAAGCCAAGTTGAGAAACCTCAAGGACTGCCTCTTTCCATATGAACCTACCCGGACCCTGAGATCATCTTCTGAGGCCCTCCTTCATGTGCCTCCTCCTCGAGAGGTCTGGAGGATGGCAACACGAGAACGGGCCTTCTCTGCAGTGGCTCCCGGTCTGTGGAATGCTCTCCCTAGGGAAGTTCGCCTGGCACCTTCATTATACACCTTTAGGCGCCAGGCAAAAACGTTCCTTTTTAAATCTGATTTACATCCTATGCCCTTTTAAAATGTGGGGTTTGGGGGGGGCTATTGGATTGTTTTTATTTTTATTATGTATTTTGTGGTTTTATATCTTGATTTTATTCTGTGAACCGCCTTGAGACCCCTGTGTATAGGGCAGTATATAAATTCAATAAACAACAACAACAACACACGAGATGTGGGGGGGGGGGTAGGATTGCACCGTTAGCCTAGATGCGGCTTGATGTCTCTAGGACCACCCAATGTGGGTCTAGCGACATCTTGATTCCTTCCCTTTTTCTTCGCGGCTAACCTGACCCACTGATTTCAAGGGGACCCAAGTTCAGCTGACGTCCGGATCCAACCCTTCATGTCTAATTAAAGTCTCCTACGTGGCCGTGAAGATAAAGACACCCCTGCCCCGCGCCTTATTGATAAGCGCGTGTTGCCGAGTCACAGCAATAAACAAAGCTCCGCGGGAAATGCAGTGGCACACCTTGGCCAGCAGAGGGCCCAGGCGCGGTCTTAAAGGCATGGAGGGGCGAGCGAGCGCACTTCGGAACCTGGGGCAGAACCGGCGCGCCCACTTTCCCCTGGGCAGTTGCGCGAGGCGGCGCCGAGCCCGCCTTACCTGGCACGCCTGCCGCAGCAGCAGCAGCTAGTTGCACATCTGCCGCCCGCCGGCACCCGGAGGCTCCACTTTGCATCCAGCAGTCAGGAAGGCGGCTCGTGCGCAGGATCCCAAGGCTGGGCTGCAAAGAAAGGTGAAGCGAAGGCGAGGAGGAGTGGCAGCAGCAGCAGGAATATTCGGAATGCGCCTAGCGGTAAGTTTGCTGCGCTTTCCGTTTTGAAAGGCTCCCGTGCCTTTAAGAAGCTGACTTCGAGGAAGAGGGTCATTGCTCGGCTGCATCCTTCACTTAAGAGGAAGGTCCCGGGTTCATTCCTTGACATATCCAAGTAGGGCTGGAGACTGAATTGTTGGAAAGCTTTGGGCGTCTGCCTTGCATGCAGAACATCCCAGGTTCAGTCCAGGTTGGGCTGAGAGAGAGAGACTCTGGCATGGGTGTAGCCAAGTTGGGGGGGGGTAGAGAGGGGCAGCTCCCCCCCGCAAATCAATAAAAATACATAACTGGGTTCTGCCCCCCAAAAAGGTCTGCCCCCTAACAAAAGGCCTGTGTCCCCCCCCCCCCCGCCAAACAAAAATCCTGGTTATGCCCATGGTCTCTGGTCTGAAATCCTGGACAGCTGCTGCCAGTCAGTGAGATAGATAATACTGAGTGAGATGGACTAGTGATCTCTATAGGAGGAGAACATAGTTTCCTATATTCCTGATATTCACCAGGTGAAGCTTTTCCGGTCAGTGCATTTTGGGGTTGATGGAAACTGCACCTGTTGGATGGGCTGCCTGCCTCACAACTCTTAGCTGTGCAGTTAATGGGATGTAGGAAGTGGGGAGCAAGACAGAGAATAAGAGGTGTGTGTTGGACCTCTGGATGCAGTTTTACTGGCCTCTTCACTATATACCTATAGATTGCTGGCATGCAGAGTTTGTCAGCTTTGCTCCTTTGAGCTCATGTGTTTGAAAATGCCATGTGAACGAGGCTGGGCTGGGGCCTGGGGCTTTACTCGTGCGAAAAGTATGGGAGATGTCATTCTGGGGAAATGACATCTCACTTTTTCAGTTTGCCCATTGTGCAGAATGGAAAACACAAGCGCACAGTGGCTCGCTGCTTCGATCCTGGCAAGTGTGCTAGGTCTGTGCCTGCCCACTCATACAAAGCACGCTTCACCTATTTTAGTGTTGCATTTCTTCCAAGGTGGAGGAAATTGTACCAGGCTGACGAAAGAAAGCAGTGGTTTATGCAATGCAAAGTCTAGAATTTGCTTCCACAGGAAATGGTAGTGATAGGCACTGAGTTGGAGGGCTTTATTCCCCCCCCCATTTTTAAAAATTAATTTTAACAATTTTAAGCACTTTACAAACACCGTTAAGCTTTCATCCTTCCCCCCTCTCACTGGGGGAAGCAAATTTCCAGTCCCCTCTCTCACCGGGAAAGGCAATATACATTATACATTTAACGTAATTAACATACTCAATATCATTGCTTAGGTCTGGCCCAATTCTGTGGGCCAGATATTCTTCCTTTCCTCAATTTCATTTTTCAGTTGACTTCCTCAAGTCCCCCCCTGTTGACTTCATTATCTATCCTCTTTATCAGCTTTCAAATTCACAAAAACCATAAAATACCAAAAACATTTTCCTTCTTACTTTACTAATCCTATTACAAAATCATAAAATACCAATAACAATTTTCATCTTACTATACCAATCCTAATTTTACTTAAACTAACTCCTTTTTTTCTATACCTCGGCTCCTAAACTACTTCTGATACTTCCTAAGTCCTTATCAATTTCCCTTACTCCAACCTAATTTTAAACTCCTAAATTTCTTCTTTTTACACCCTTTCCTCCCTCCGGTCTCAAAATTTTTAGCTATTTTTCCCATCTCAAACCTCCTAATTTTTTAATGAGTTGGATGGCTTTAAAAGGGTAATGCTGTTGGTGGCTACTAGTCACAATGACTTTATGTTATGCCTCCACTGTTGAAGGCAGCATGCCTCTGGATGCCAAGTACAGGGAATCACAACTTGGGAGAGTGCATAGGCCTGTGATGGCTAACCTTGACACTCCAGATGTTTTGGAACTACAACTCCCATCATCCCTGACCACTGGTCCTGTTAGCTAGGGATGATGGGAGTTGTAGTTCCAAAACATCTGGAGTGTCAAGGTTAGCCATCACTGGCATAGGCTCTTTTTATATTCTTAAACGTGATTCCAGAACACCTTACAGCCTCCAGTGCAGTGACATCTGTGTTATGCTGCTCACCCCCCTGTTCCCCGGTCCTAATTTTGCCAATTTCATTACAGGTCAGTTTTGTGTGTGCTGTTGTATTTGCATAGCACCAAGCATTAAAAAACAGCCCTCTTTTAGGGGAAATAGCACTCAAAGTAACTAAGGTTGCAATCCTATACACCCAGGCACTTAGCCCTCGAGGTGCTGTGGGACTACAGCTTTCATCAGTCCCAGCAAGCATGACCAATGGTCAAGAATAATGAGAATTGCAGTCCAACAAAAACTGCAGAGCACCATGTTGGCTACGCCTGCTGTATTCACTTGCGACTTCATTGTGGCCTACTTCAGAATAGACACATATAGAGTAGCAGCTAGTTATTTTATCACTTTCTGTGTATCTTACACTTGTGCAGTGTATGTCTTTAAGTGCCCCTCTGAGAGAGGCAGAACAGTGAGCAAATCACACTAGGCTTTGTTGAAGGGGCACTTTGGCATCACTTAAAGTTTAAATCTTGAAGTGTTAGGCAGAGAGATGCTCCTTAGGAATAGGTGAAGGTAGGTGACATGCCGGCCACATGACCTGGAAGCTGTACGCCGGCTCCCTCAGCCAATAAAGCGAGATGAGCACAGCAACCCCAGAGTTGGTCATGACTGGACCTAATGGTCAGGGGTCCCTTTACCTTTACCTAGGTGATAGATATCTGCTTTTATAATGCATCGACTTGCAGGTGAGTGCCTCAGGTATTACTAACACTTAACAAGGTCCAGCAATTTCATAAGGGGTGGTTTAAATGAGAAGGTATATGGTCATAGTAGATCTTAAACCAGAACTGGCTCATCTGTGGAAATCACTGAGAGACATAGCTCTCAGCATCTTGTAGGTATCTCTGAACTGCCTCTGTGGAGAAGTATCTGAACTGAGAGGGACATCAATGATCTAAAAGCTCTGTGGTGAGTTATCTGCGAAGGGAAGAACTGAGGTTCAGCAGTAGAGCTAACGTTTGGCATGTAGAAGGTCCCAGGATCGATCCCTGGCATGTCCTGGTAGGGCTGAGAGAGAGAGAGAGACCCCTGTCTGAAACCCTGGAGAGTTTTTTTCAGTAGCTGCCAGTGTAGCAGAGCAGAGCAGAGCTCCTCACCCAGCTTCCTAGCAAAGAAATCACTGCTGCTAAGAGAGAACAGAGAGGTGGGGAGGTCAGTGCGGTGTGGACACAGGGAATTGCAGATTGACTCCGCCACTGTGACTGCACCGCACTGACCTCACCATTTCTTCTTACTGGCAGCAGCAGTCTCCACATTGGGAAGCCAAGTAAGCGACTTTGCCCTGCTCCTCCCAGCTGCCCACTCCTGGCCTCTGATGGTCAGTGTTGACGGTATTGAGCAGGACAGACCAGGATACTATGGATAGTTGTGAATAGTCATCCTTAGCTTAAAAATGCCAAACTTTAAAATTATTATTATTTCCCCTATTTCTCTCTTTGTCCCACCCCACCCTACCCTTTGTCCCTACCCACCCTAATTTGCTCTCATATTTGTCTCAAAGTTCACTTTCATGTGTCAGAAATCAATAGGCAACACAACCCTGTGACAAGGTCCATTTTTAATGGAAGAAAAATGGCTATTTATTTTAAAAAGCTGGACGGGTTACGTGAGATACGTGCAGCCAGGAGACTTTAGTGGTTTGGCTCTATTACGGAAGTCTTAAGCTCAGAAACAAAGATAAGTGCTGAATGAATTGAAATCTGATAAGTTTAAAAAGAGAAACACCCACACATACTTAAGAGCTACGGGTGAGCCGTGGGTCAGTGCCTCTTACTGGGATGGGGCAGGGCGGTGATGATGTACTGATGGAGCCAATCTGGCGCATCTACTGGTGCAACCTGTGCAAGCCCCGACATCACCACCTTTGCACCACAGTGGTGAATTGCAGCAATGCAGCACTCGCCACTCCTGGAATTCTGTGTGATGTGGAAATTTGCTAACATCTGTGGCAGGCCTGGTGAGGAGTACCCAGAGACTATACAAGCTTCCAGACAGCAGACCTAACATGGTCAAGTGTCATTTACATTTTTCCAAATTGGTAGTTTGCAACAAGCTTTTAAGAAAAAGAGATTTTTTTCCCCTGGAAAGGGTAATAAATCCAGATTAAACGGGGGTGGAGTAGGGAAATAAGGACTGACGTTTTGCGGCCAATGGCATCCTATGAATGCTGGGGGGGTACCCCAAAACAAATTACATGAGGACACCCATCGCATAGTGCGGAACTGGCCCTGTTGCAGCTGCCATTTTATGCTCCTTCTTTAGTGTGGCATCACCTAAACCCTGGAACTCCCTGTCCATTGATCTCAATCATGTGCTCCTTCACTGTATTCCCCCCTTTGGCACTTGCTAAAACCATTTTTGTTCAAGCAAGGCTATTCAGACATGTAGAAGCTGTCATGTGTTTTAATTTAATTCCAGCTTAATGAGGTTTTGAATTCTTTTTAGTTTTAAATGCTTGATTTTCACTGTTTCTCATTCTTAGTTTTATTGTTTTATTACCATCAAGTAGTATAGAAATGTTGTGAAATAAAACAACCTCCCTGCCACCTCACCCTGCTCTGCTTTGGTGACCCAACTGCTGGTGTCTCCCCACTCAATGAGCAGTGTCTGCTTCCAGGACTCAGGGAAATGAATTGGGGGCTCCTGCCAACCCCAGCACCTGCCACCTGAGGCAGCTTCATCACTCTACTAGCAGGACTGACCCTGGTGGTCTTAATGACAATGCATAGGACGTTCTCCCAGTTACAACAACTCTGTTGTTGGAGTAAGCAAATCAGATAGTGCATAGTGTATTATTACCACCTCGTTGCCTGTTCAGCCCCACCCAATGCACGTCAGCACAATAGCCAAAACAATTCATTGGCATGGTGGAAGGTTTGGATTGTTTGGCTCACTGTGTATTGCTTCTTGCACCCAGAGGCTTGTAAGTGTGCTGAATGAATGCATGTGCTTGTTCCAGCTTGCTGAACAACTGCTGCTCTGGTTTACAGTTGCTGCTGCTGCTGTTGCTGCTGTAATTCACCTTGTCTCTGGTATCAGTGGAACACCACATAAATAGCATTATTGCGCCCCTGGTCTCTTGACTTCACCTGCCAGGAATTTCCCTGGGTGTTTGAGAAAACTGCAAGTCATCTTGAGTCATCCAAAGCTAAGCACTTTTAAAACTTTTAAAATATTAGGGGCAGAGCAGAGGTTTAAGTACATGCCTAACTCCCCCACTAGAAACAACAATATAATTTTAGTACACTAACATTGTGATTTGATTTATTAAAACATCTCTATGCCTCCATCTACCGGTAATTTAAAAATGCCAGAGCAGTTTATGCCTAACTCTGACTGAATCATTATACATAGGCATTTGCTGTCTGCATCTTCATGGATGCAAAATATATGCTGTCTGAAGTAATGTGTTACTCTGTGGCCTATCATCTGAAAGTGTGTTTCCTTTAAGCTTAATTTTATTGCAAAAGTCCAAGCAATTGAGCAGGGCTGGGGAGCTTGTGGCCTTCAAGGTGTGGCTGGACTGCAGATCCCATCATCGCTGGCCATTGACCATGCTTGCTGGTTCTCCACCCTCATAACAGAGGATATTGAGATTTCCTCCCCCCGTTTGCCTTTAAGCCTTCTTGTGCAATTGTCTGTTATCCTCACTTAAATGTTTCAAATGTTTTGCTTTATTCGCAGATGGAAAATTTGGCTAGCTTCTTGCTTTTATGGGGGGCGTTTTCCTCAGGAGTCCTCGGCTACGCAAATGGAAAAATCAGTGTGGCTTGTAGCTCTATGGTTCCCGGTCACGGACTCTCTGCACAGAACTCTGCACCGCCATATGCCATCTCCATCTCCAAAACTTCATTTGCCCCAGGAGATGAAATTATAGGTGAATTCAGAACCATTTGTTGACTGCGATGTAAACCAAAAGTGATGTCAAAGGTCCACTCTAGGAAGTGCTTCCTTCCCACTCTCTCTGCCCCCCCCCAATGTCTCTGCTTAACTGTTGGGATTTTATGCAGCCGATGTTGGCTAGTGTGATTAGTATAAATCACATGAGATGTCTGAGAAGAGTGTGGGAACAGAAGACTGTCTAGTGTCTTATCTCTTCTGTCTGAGCGTGTTATCGTACTGTACTTTCACTTTTGCAGTATGCAATGGTTGTTCTGCCAGAGCTTGGAGAACACAGACGTGATTATGGATTGTCTGTATAGAATGTAAATAAAACGTAGTTTAGATCTACGGATGTTTCCTTCTTGCTGTGTGATGCCAGAAGACTTGTGTGCACTTTTCATAAGAGAAGTGTCGCAGAGAGGAGTGAAGGGACATACCATTCCAGAGATGTGCCTACTGGGAGACACTCAGAGGTACTGGGGGTTCGCCGTCTCCCCCAAGAGCGTTTGCCAGAATCAAACCTTTGTTAAATAACTTTTGATCTCTAAGCCAAGGATTTGCAATCTGTTGCACTCCATAAATAGTTGTGACCATCATTCCTGACCTTTGGCCATGCTGGCTGAGGCTGATGGGAATTGAAGTCTAGCAATATCTGGAGGGCAGCAAGTTCTCTATCCCTGGTTTAAGCCCAAATATGAAACGAACAGGATCCAAATTGCTCTGTGGGTGTGCATGTATATGCTTTGATGCCATGCCTCCCTGCCCTCTGCCTCACTTTTTGCTGTAGCCCTTCACATTAGATTCTCCTTTTTTTGACAATATCAGTCTGTTGAGAATGATTGTCGGGGGGGGGGGGGGAAGCCCAGAATGCCATGCTAGATCCTTTTGGATCATTGCTCAGAGCTGCAATAAGTGTGTCATTCCCCCCCCCCAATAAGATCACATGGATTAATCGTCACTGGAGAGACAAAAGGATTCTTTGTCCAATGGAAATAGTTTCCTATTTCAATCACATTACAGTTTGCTATAAAGAAAGTAGACATGTTTTTGTAGCTTATTATCCTTCCCCTTTAGCATAGGAGTTTAGAAAGCAAATGGGTGGAAAACCAAAACCAAACCTACTTAATTCCCTTCCATCAAGGGAAAAGATCGGTACCTTGTATCCCTCCGGCAGCTTTGAACTTGGCTCTTTTCCCTAAGACACCTTGTTATCCATCTACGAATAAAGCTAAGCTGAATCACAATGGACCTGATCCAGCCATTAAAAAAAAAAAACTTTGTCACGTGTGCTTGTCTGTGAAATGCACAGTTTGTTTTTCTCTGAGCCACACTGTAGTGGAAGGGAGGGTCTGGAGATAAGAGGTACTCATATCTCTGCATGCCCAGCCTAGAGAGGCAGTCCTCAGTAGGCTTTCTACCTGGTGGGGCTGGGTGCTGTTTTGTGCAAATCTGGTAAATAAAAAAAAATAAGATGTGTGGGCTTTTTAAAGAGACCATTTTGCCCACTTTCAAATGTGTTCAAAATTTTGGCTTTGGTTATAGTTTGTTACTGTGATATTCCATGGGAGGGAGGGAGGGAGGGATAGTAGTAGTAGTAGTAGTAGTAGTAGTAATAATAATAATAATAATAATTAATAATGATAATAAATAAATAATAGTTTCCCCAGCCACTCTGGGTGGCTCCCAATAGAATATTAAAAACACGATAAACATCCAACATTAAAAACTTCCCTAAACAGGGCTGCCTTCAGATGTCTTTTAAAAGCCAGATAGTTGTTTATTTCCTTGACATCTGATGGGAGGGCGTTCCACAGGGTAGGTGCCACTACCGAGAAGGCCTGGTTCCCTGTAGCTTCACTTCTCACAGTGAGGGAACCGCCAGAAGGCCCTTGGCGCTGGACCTCAGTGTCCGGGCAGAACGATGGGGGCGGAGACGCTCTTTCAGGTATACTGGGCCGAGGCTGTTTAGGGCTTTAAAGGTTAGCACCAACACTTTGAATTGTGCTCGGAAACATACTGGGAGCCAATGTGGGTGTTTCAGGACTGGTGTTATATGGTCTTGGATGGATAGATGAATAGATCCATAGATACAGTCCTTTGTTTTCTAAAAAAATGTTTAGGGGTACTCTCATTTTGACTCAAGAAAATCACCATTTTATAGTTCAAATTGGGAAAAATAAATACAGTAATTGGACAAAAGTACAAAGATTCACAAAATGTTTAGGGGTATGCGTACCTCTGCATCCCTCCAGAAAAAAAGCACTAGATAGATAGATAGATAGATAGATAGATAGATAGATAGATAGATAGATATAGTTGAGTGAGTACAGATCCCTAGTTTCTGGATAGATTTGAATTGAAAGCATTCGGGTGTAGACAAAAGTGCACAAATTAAAATCAGATCTGTGTGACACACCCTGGTGTGTGTACACAGCCCTTGTAGGTTCTCAGACTGATTATCCAAGTGATGCTAGTAATAAATGCAACATTCATTTGCTGTTGTTTTTTGCCCTTAATATTTGTTGTGGCAAAACATTCAAACTGACACTTTTTGCATCATCCTTCCTACTCAGTATCTCTTACGGCAAGCGGCGATTCCAGTTTTGAGGGATTTTTACTCCAGGCCCGAGCGGTTGGAGGTGATGTTGCTGTGGGACATTTTCGAATCCTAGACCCTAACTCACAAGGCCTTGCGTGTAACGACATTCAGGTATGTGTAACTTGTGTGGCATGGGCTTGTGTAATTATTTTGTTAGCTTTTGCGATGCAAAAGCAAGCTTTGGTTGCAGAGCAGAGACTCCTATAGACTGAGGGAACTATCCTATGGGCTTGAATATGACCTTGGGGACAGTCTGTTTTTTCTCTGAAGAGCTAATCCCACACTCCCACATATTCTTTTAAAACAGTGATGGAGAACTTTAGTCCTCCCAAGGCCTCTTTATCTGGCTCTCAGGACTCTCCTCAGGCTGCCCCCTCCTTGAGTATTTCTGTCTGGCTGAAATGTGTCCTTGAAATCTGATAATGCCTCTGGCTTGTCTGGACAGAGAGGCGTGAATGTAGAGCCTAGCCTACTCTACAATGGTAGACAGTCATCAGCTCTGCCCACCTTTGTGTCCTGCTCTGCCCACGACTGGCATGGGGCTTCTAGAAGGTCAAAAGAGATTCCCCACACATGTTTTAAAGGTATATTTTGTTTTCAAATGCAGTTGGCTGTGAAAGGTGTGGAGAGGGGAACGCTGTTTGGTAAACAGCAGCTCTGCAGGTGTCTTGGGTGAACAGAACTATTTTCATGTTCTTTTTGACCCTAGCCATGATGCACGTGGAAGCAGGGGCATAGGAAGTGGGGGGCGGGGGGGCGGTCCACCCCAGGTTCCATCATGGAGGGGGGTGACAAATTATCAAGGAACAATTACTGCCCTACTAGGGTGGTTCATAAAAAACTTTTTTTTTTTTTTTAAAAAAATGCCTGCTCCAAAGGTCTTATCTTACTACACTAGGGATTATATAGCTATATATGAAATTTCATGCATATCAGTTAATATCTTGACCCTCCTCCATGAAAATAGCTGTTTACTTGGCCGTTTTCCTATGTCGTGAAGGCTGAAATTTCAATTCAGTGGAGCACTTACTGTTCCCAACCCTAACCCCGCAGAAAGCCATCTAATTAGACTTTAATTTGATTTTGACATGTTTTTAAGGGGTAATTTAATTATTGTTTGATTTTATACCCATGTTATGTATCTGATGTTAGCCACCCTGAGCCCGACTTCAGCCGGGGAGGTCGGGATATAAATAAAAGTTTATTTTTACTTATTTTTATTCCTTTGTAAGAAAATATGAAATAACGTAAAACCATTTTTGCAGGCAAAAATATATATATATATATATCAGTGTGGGGGGGGGGGTGACAAGAAATGTTCCGCACCGGGTACCACCTGACCTTCCTATGCCTCTGCGTGGAAGGAAGGAAGGAAGGAAGGAAGGAAGGAAGGAAGGAAGGAAGGAAGGAAGGAAGAAGTCGGGGCTGCAATCACAGCAATGGGCCTCAGTTGGTAGAAAGAGATGGATATTCTCTCCCCCCCACCCAACCACCAATGCTCTTTCCTGGGCTCAAAATGCTCTAATCCTCAACCCAGCAGCCCTTAAGTGTGGCTCTGAAACTCCGTATGTCTTGTACTCCCTTTCCAGTTCCACAGGAGAGCAAGCCCATGGGAAGAAGGAGAGTGTATCTTTGTTGTCTATAAGGGATAAGGGGCCTCTGGCTCTATGAGTGCTGCCGAACTTCATTTCTCATCAGCCTTGGCCAGCACATGGCCAGTGGTCAGGGTGGTGGGTGTTGCAGCCCAACAATATCTGGAGGGCCACAAGATCCCCATCTTTGCACTACTGGCAGGGGTGTAAAATTGTGTTCCTAGTGGAGTGGGAGACACTTTCCCATCTCTTCCAGTGTGACTAATCAGACCATCGGCCAGACTGCTCCACTTCCCCATCTCCCCAATACCAGCATTATTTTGTTTACAAGGCCAACATTGTTCTTGTTTGTCCAACATCCCACTAATCAAAATCGGGATGCTCCTTTTTAAAGAAATCTCAATCTCTCACAGGAGTTAGTTGACTCGCACCAGAGATCGAGATGTAAAAAGCAAGCATCTTTTGATCCGGTTCTCAGCTGACTCACACCAGAGAGCTGAACCAAAAAACAGGACATTCCGGGATCCAATCAGAAGCCTAGGGTGTCCTGCTCAAATTGGGACCGTTGAAGGGTATACAATGAAAGTTGTTGTTGGGGTATGGTTCTCTGTAATCACACAGCTTATCAAGGGACTCCATGGCCTTGGCCCACTGTTCTGAGAGAGCCAGTGTGGTGTAGTGGTTAAGAGCGGTAGACTCGTAATCTGGGGAACCGGGTTCGCGTCTCCGCTCCTCCACATGCAGCTGCTGGGTGACCTTGGGCTAGTCACACTTCTCTGAAGTCTCTCAGCCCCACTCACCTCACAGAGTGTTTGTTGTGGGGGAGGAAGGGAAAGGAGAATGTTAGCCGCTTGGAGACTCCTTCGGGTAGTGATAAAGCGGTATATCAAATCCAAACTCCTCTTCTTCTTCTGAGTTGTTTTTAGCATCTGAAATGTGCCTGATTTCCTTCTGCATCAGGTTTTCTTTCTTTTTTTCCCTCCACTGTAGAATTCTTCCCTGAGTCACACAAGCAAGGCAAAGAAGCAAAACATAACAGCAATTTGGATTGCTGCTCCTGATATAGGGCATGTTGAGTTCAGGTACAGTCTTGTTTTCTCTGTATAATGGAGCAGCACTTCTTAATGCCTTAATTTCCCCCAAAGTCTTAAATTGCTGTTGTTCAGTCGTTCAGTCGTGTCCGAGTCTTCGTGACCCCATGGACCAGAGCACGCCAGCCACGCCTATCCTTCACTGCCTCTCACAGTTTGGCCAAACTCATGTTAGTAGCTTCGAGAAGTCTTAAATTACTTTATGTATACTAGACTAGGAAGCCTATTTCCTGCTGGGATTGGCTACAAGAATCCACGTCTCTGCTGCAGAACGGACAAGCTTTTTTCTAAATTTCACTGTGGCTTGGCTGTTTGGCACTGGGAACTGCTGCAGTGAAAGCAATTAGCAGCAGGCATAATTCCCATGACTTTAATCTGTTTTAACTGTTTTTGATTCTGAATTTTAAGTTGTTATAACTCACCTTGGGGGGGGGTGTTAACAATGTAGACCGAAGCTGTTAAATTCACAAGTTCCAGGCTATATAATCAATCAAATTTTTATATTTGAAAAACGGAATACAGTAGTGCATTCTGGAAGAATTGGTTGGCTGACCTGGTCAATGATTTCTAAAATTATTCACATTCTGTGTATTCCACCATTTTCAGAGCAACAGCGCTTTATAATTTTTCGGTATTCTGGACTCACGTTCAAAGTCAAGTTCTCGTGTCTTCCAGTTCACCACTTGTTCCAGTAAGTTTTAATCTGATTTACTGGCCACCTTGTTTTGCAAGCATGTAATAATAATACTGTGCATTTAATTTAAACTATTCTTAGAGAACTTTATTTTTTTGGTGTAAGGACTACCAGGTCATGTCAATAGTTTAAACATTCTATTGCTGAAAACTATGGGGGGTGCTGTGGGTTAAACCACAGAGCCCAGGGCTTGCTGATCGGAAGGTCGGCGGTTCGAATCCCCACGATGGGGTGAGCTCCCGTTGCTCGGTCCCAGCTCCTGCCCACCTAGCAGTTCGAAAGCACGTCAAAGTGCAAGTAGATAAATAGGTACCGCTCCGGCAGGAAGGTAAACGGCGTTTCCGTGCGCTGCTCCGGTTTGCCAGAAGCGGCTTAGTCATGCTGGCCACATGACCTGGAAGCTGTACGCCGGCTCCCTCAGCCAATAAAGCGAGATGAGCACCGCAACCCCAGAGTCGGGCACGACTGGACCTAATGGTCAGGGGTCCCTTTATCTTTATGGGGGGGAACTACACCCATAAGCACAAAGGAGACCAACCTTTTTTTGGCCTGAAAAACTACATTGACTGTAACCCACATCTCTGAAGGCCAAATACCAGCAATGTATACATTCGATGCAGACAAAAAGAGTAACAAGTGCCACACACACTCTCCTGACATTTATTTCCCGGCAGGCCAGGTTACAACAATTAAAACAATATTGATAGTTCACAATCTCCTCCTCAATCCCAAGATTTTTGACAGAAAAGCTGAGAAGTAAATTCTTTTTCCTTAACCATTTTTTAATGTAACCAATGTTCTTTTCTTTCACAGACCTTCTCCTCCACAACAGTAAGTGTTTGACCTTTGCATTTTGTTTTAACACGACTTGTTTCCAGCTTCATCCAAGCCCATTTCTTCCATGTCAGAAGTAACCTGAATATGTTTCTTTTGGAGAGGACAGTCATTGCGTCCGAAACCCAGGCTTGCTTCCAGGTAACGTATGGAATTGTGCTGTAAAGGGTGCTGTAAGTTTGGCAAACTCCGAGAATCCCTCTAGTGGAAATGACACAAGGATTGCGTATCAAAAAGATGCTAAAAACAAATGCAAGGAGGCCTGGCAGCATTTATGCACTCCAGTTGTATGTCTGTGTGTGTATTGTGTTCATTACAGTTGCAATGAATCTATTGACTTACCTGGGACTTACATGTACCCCTGAACAGACATCCAAACAGGATTCCATTTATTTATCATGTACTTTTAAACAGGCAAACATAGTCTTATCTTAGAGGTGGAATTAATATTTTAGAAAATAACCAACAGCCATGTTTATTGCTGATGGTTGATGGGATCTACTCTTCCTTGCAGATCTCCACAGAGGAAGGGTGTGGCAAACACAAGTTCTGTTTCAGTAACCCTGCAGGCTGCAGCCCAAGCAACCCAAACTGTTACTTCATGTCATCCGCGGCATTAGGGAGCGATGCTTTCCAATTCGAAATGAGTGGACTTTCAGACGGATATGTAGCCATTGGCTTTTCTGATGACATGATGATGGTGAGATGCTGAATGATTTTATTTTATTTCTTAAAAATTAAAGATGCTTAGGGTTTATGTAAGGGCTTGGGGTTGTCTCCTCGAGAGTAAAGAGCCAGAAACATCCGTTCTTCTAAAGCTAATACTTTATTTACAAACTATGTACATTGGAGCGTTTAAGATTCATGTCCGCTTGAGTTGGTTCCAGAATCCGGGAGTGGCTTTTGCCGGTTCCTCCCCCAACATAGAAGCTTTGGAATTCCAAAGCGTCGCCTCCTTTCCTTACGCTTCCCCCCCCCCTACGCATTTGGGGCGACCGAAGTAGCTGACCGCTTTGCTTCTCAGACCACTCAGGTGGTGCTGAGGCTCTGTCAGCATCTCTGACCCTCAGCTCCACCGCACTGCCTGGCAGTTCCTGCTCCTCACCACTGGGGCTTTCCTTACTATCCCCGCTGGACTCAGAACTGCTTCCCAGGAGAGGCTGCACCTCCCTCCATCCCTCCTTCCCCATCTCAAGAGCCTTGCATGAGGTCAGATCCCTGACAGTTTAACTATATTACTTTAATGTACAGAGCTTGCAGCCATGTCACAATTATTATTATTTTATTAAAAAATGTAGCTCTAGGTGCAGCAAACATGACAAAGGTATTGTTGAGCTACAGGTAATAAGAGAGGCACAAGTTAGAATTGTGTCGTTTTCAATAGAATTTCACCGGTGTTTCACATTGCATTGATTCTGCATACAAATCTGCAAGGTTTTAGTTCTTGCAAAAATTGAAAGCGCTTTTTTAAAAAAACCCTCAACATTAAGCAACCCTTAAAAATAAACACAAGTAAGAAAAACAATTTGTATTGTATTATATGTCACTGAAAGTCAGCAGTCCTGGTGGTTATGAAAGCATAGAGCATTTATGGACCCCAGACCAACCATGAATGTAGGAACATAGTAAGATGCCAAATACCATCATACCATTGGGCCATCTTGCTTAGTTTTCTCTACGCTGAATGGCAGTGGCTTCCCAGGGTGTCAGACCACACTCCTGCCCTCCCCTTCCCCACCTCCATTCATTGTCGTCAAGGCTTCTTCTTTTCTTCTGCAATATGCACCCCATACTCAAACCAGGTACACCTGGACGTAAGGTACCCTTAGCTAAACTGGCAGATTTCCCATGGGCTAGTAAAATTAGAATAAACAAATATAGCGTGCACTCATTCTGAATAATAGGAGACTGTTGTGTATCTTTTCCCAGGGAGATGATGATGTTTATATTTGTGGTAAGAATGGAACAGATCGCATAGAGGTTCAACACGCCTTTTCAACTGGACGTACTGCTCCCAGCCCAAAGCCTCTGGTACTGGAAATGTCTTCTGCTACCTCCGTTTTTTTAAAGTATGATAGGTGTGAAAGTATCAGGGGTGTGGGAAACCATGATTTCTTATTGGACGACAGCTCTCCTCAGCCCCAGCTGCCATGGATAATTTTAAAAGTTGTACTTATTTATTTAAGGCATTTCTACACCACTTACTGGGACCCAGGTGGCGCTGTGGGTTAAACCACAGAGCCTCGGGCTTGCTGATCAGAAGGTCGGTGGTTTGAACCCCACGACGGGGTGAGCTCCCGTTGCTCGGTCCCAGCTCCTGCCAACCTAGCAGTTCGAAAGCACGTCAAAGTGCAAGTAGATAAATAGGAACCGCTCCAGCGGGAAGGTAAATGGCGTTTCCGTGCGCTGCTCTGGTTTGCCAGAAGCGGCTTTGTCATGCTGGCCACATGACCCAGAAGCTGTACGCCGGCTCTCGGCCAATAAAGCGAGATGAGCGCCGCAACCCCAGAGTCGGACACGACTGGACCTAATGGTCAGGGGTCCCTTTACCTTTACCTTTACCTTACACCACTTACTTAATTGGTATTTCTATGTGGTGTACATAAAAAAATCCACAGACAATAAAATAATACAAATTCATCATAATGCCAGACAGCGAACATTGGCCGCAGGCAGTGGGATTTGCAGTCAGACAACATCTAAAGGCCCATTGGCTGAAATGATTTGATCTCTGCTCAATAGGGCAAAGATTAGATGACGAACATCCCTTTCGGGGAAGTCAGTAAACTTGAAGCTTATGCCGGAAACAGAGTTCGATCCTTTTGTCTGATGCTGGAAATGCTAGTAAAACTAGTCAAACTGGAAAAGCACAAGGGAATAGTGCCTTTTCTTCCTGAGTTGTAGTGGTGGGTTTTTCAAAGAATGGGAAAGAATCTAGGTTTTCTTTTCAGGGGGTGTTTGAGGTGCAATAATGATGAATGTTCAGGATTTGTATAAACTCAACCCTTTTTAGCTCTTTATTATAGGAAGAAGGCAGATACACACAAACACAGATGTATCTCCACAATTAGGTGAAAAGGCAGAGATATTATAATAGCACCACATTATTTTACTTGATTATTATCAGTTTATTAATTACTACTGTCTTTATTTCTATACCTTTATGTATCATGGTCAAAATAACTGTGACAGATAACTTTGCTGTATATGTTTGTGTGTGTTTTTAGGGTAACGTGGACGTTCTGACAACATCCTTCAGCGAGGGAATTATCAGGTGTTCTTTCATTTCGAGAAACCCCATATCAATCCAGCCAAGAAGCACTGGCAGTTTGTACTACATATTTCTGGCTTTTGGGCCATCGTCCGCTGATGGTGAGTTCCACGTAGAAACTGGAAACGGGGACACTGTTTACAAGAGCAACTGCATACAGAATTCTGGAGCTCAAGGCTTAAAGAGCCTAATTGTAGCAAATGCCTTTACTTGTAATAGCTGGAAGGCTTTTGCGTGTTTAGACCTTTTAACCATCCCCTAGAAATAAATTCACACATGACTCAGATATTTGGTTTGGTTTTTTTGGCAGAAATTTAGGCCACAACTTTATTGATTACAATCAAGTGAGTGGTTGCATAGGCTCTGGTTCAACTAGCTCCTTGCACCGTGGCAGGCAGCGCTGTCCCAGAGCTCTATTGTAGGACAGCCAAGGATGAACACCAGGGACAGCTGATGACAGGAGTGCCAGTCAGCCACCCTGATGTCCCTCGGGTGAGGGCACAACCTCTTTCAGGGTTTGCCAAACCAGTGAGTCCCTGGATTCCTTTACCGGAATTCCCTTCGCATAGGAGTGGCTACAGCCTTGTGCCACCCCTATCACCTGAACCAGAGCCTATCCGCAACCTTACAAGTTGTGACTAATTGCTACGCGGCAGGGGAAACCCAAGTGGCAACAGCCAATCAGCCAAATGGGGAAAATTCCTGCCGTGCCCCTGTCCCAACGACAGGCGACACACGACGGCATAGCAAGGTCAAGCGCAAGCCCTAAATATAGGGAGAGGTGGGCGGGTGTTCCGATGCAGCAGCCCCAAGAGGAAGCTCAGGCACCCCCGCATGGGCTTAAATAGGTCCCTCGATGATCCTTCCTTGCATCCCATTGGCCAGATTGCTCCCAGCATCGAGGGACCTACCAATAGGGGGTTGTGGCTATCCAAACGATCCCCACCCACAGCACAGGGTCCGGTTGCCAGGTCGCACCGCAACACGTGCCCTATTTGAGGGAGGACCTGATTTATCGCTCCAATATCGTCTGCAAATACTTAGAATGCTAATGATATTCAACCAAAACATGTTATAAGATGCAAAGAGATCTTAGATTCTTGCCTAATCCTCAGACTATGAGTGTTGTTGCTCATATACCCCCCCCCCAAAAAAAAACACTACCTATGCAAAGAAGAAGAAAACAGGACTTACCAGCAAGCTTGGGTGGAATGCCAAGTTTTGTGGAAGAACAGAAAACTTTTAGAAAAAAGCCAAGGGGTGGGGATTCCTCTGCAAACAACCCACTAGGGTAAGCATGCTCAGTGGCCATGGACTGCTGACTTGAGGATAGGATGCAAAACCATATGTGGAATGGTAATCTGAAGTATGGCTTGAAACCGAACTAGCAATGCTGTGTTAAGGACAGGGCTGGCCTGAGACGTTTTGCTGCTGAAGGCAAAACGCCAAGCAATGCCCTGTTGCTTCTCCCAGCCCCTGCTGTGCCCCTGTTGTCACATGTGCACTCCCATCTCTAACCCCACTACTGCAACGGCACCCTGACACAGCGTCAGCAACTAGGGGGCAGCAGCACTGTGGTGGAGCTGGCAGTGGTGTCACGGTTGGGGAGGGGCACAGATCTGCCACCCGAAGCAGATGGCTTCACCTTGCCTCATTGAAGGGCCGTCCCTGGTTAAGGAGATGGTCGGGTTCATCAGATGCAAGCAAAGCCAGGGTTTAAAAAACACAAAGTCTAGCTTAAAAACAAGAACAATTTGTGATTCGTTCTGAATCATAAATAATCTTGCCTTCTCGTAACTTAAGATTTAAACACAGTTTTGGTTAACAATACAGGTCAGTACCTACGTAGTTCATGCACGGTGCTTCTCTTAACAAAGCTGATCATGCTTAGACCAAGATTTATAGACTACCCAGAGTTTACTAGCTCTGAAAAGTAAAAACATTTTGAGGTCTAGAAATGGATACATCAGAGAGTGTGGTGGTGCCAGAACCATACTCCACACTTGCCCTAAGTGTGACTTTGGAGATTTTTTTGCAAATAGTCCATAGCTTCCTGAAGCAAATATTAGCACCTGTAATCTGGGGCTGAGGTGCCCATATGCGGTTCCCCTCCTGAAGATTTTATTCTTGTTTTGCATTATCGGTATTATCTACCTTACTATGATAAAGTGTTAAGTTTGGAAGACCCAGTCATCTTCCTTAACGTTACCTGTACAGTACTTTCTTGCATACTTGAGACCTCTTGACTACAGAGACCTGCTGATTTTTAAATACTGTCAATAGCTTTGTTCAAGCAGGAATTCATTTTATAGCAAGAGGCCCTGTGATAACTAGTTATTCTTCCTCTTTTTTAAAAAAACAAAACAAAAACACTTGGAAGGGAGGATACGGAAGCATCCCAGGAGACCCTTTATTACTGATCAGAAGGTGAACATTTCAAGCTTTGCAGCAGTAGGTGGCACCAGTTCCACACCCTTGATCATCAAAGCTCATGGTAAGTAACTGTCTTGAGAGCGGAGTCCCAAAGTCTCTTCTTTCCATTCCACCTCTTGCAGTACATCCTGTGAGAGATGCTCCGGGTGGGTCTTGGTCTTGTAGATAGATTCCGTACATGTTTAAGTGAGCCCAGTTTAGTGGGGATGGATTAGTTGCTTTGTGTCTGTCTTTGTCCCTCCTCTCAAGCTCTGTTAGCGATAAATAAATTACATTAACCTCCTTTTGGATATCTTGCAGCAGCAAAGGTTTGGGTGGTCTGTCTGTGTTACGATACCTCGTGGTCTCTGACTTGCAGTGCTTTCCCCCACAAAATAAATATGTTTAGGGGTACTCTCATTTTGACTCAAGAGAACCACCATTTTATAGTTCGAATCGGGAAATAAATACAGTAAATACAACGAAACTGATCAATCACCGTGCTAGACTCCAACTCCTCCTTCACACATTAAACACTCAATTCTGTCTGAGACTCAGGAAACACCGTGACAGGAGATGAGGCCGCCATCAGGGGTAGCAACGGAACTGACGATTCACCGAGCTAGAGAAGAAAGAAACTAAAAATGTTGAAATTTTTAGTTTCTTCTCCCGTTAGATTCACAAAATGTTTAGGGGTATGCTTACCCCTGCATCCCCCCAGAAAAAAGCACTGCTGACTTGTAATAGTGGATGTGGAGGAAAACGTATCAGTGATTGATCTGATGTAAGCTGGTCTTGGAGCTGCTTCTTTTTTTGACAGAAGAGCAAGTAAAAAATTCTTACTCTCAACAACAGTACTAATTGTATCAAGCAGAAAAGCAACCAAGTCCATCCAAACCAATTTAGAGAAATGGCGATGTGATATAAAATCATGCATGGCATGCAAAAAGTTGATAGAGAATTTTTTTATCCCTTTCTCATAACACTAGGACTTGTGGACATCCAGTGGACTGGCTCTCACAGGAGCCAGTGATGGCCACCAACCTTTAAAAGACCATTGGACAAATTCATGGAGGAAACAGCTATCAGTGGCTGCTAGCCATTATGGCTATCCTCTGCCTTCCTGGTGGGAGGCAGCAATGCTACTGAATACCAGTTGCTGGAAACCATAGGAGGGGAGAGTGCTCTTGTGCTCTCGCTTGAGGGTTTGTGGGAACTGGATGCTGGACTAGATGGGCCCTTGGTCTGATCCAGTATGTTCTTAATTTGTTTCCGATTGCCTGCTCTCTGCCTCAGGTCCTGCTGGTTGAATTTAGCCTTGCCTCCAGTTCCCATAATGCACTGCCCCTGGTTGACAGTGCAAGGATACTGCCTGCTCCTTACAGTCACTTACCTGCCAGCCCAAGCCCTGTCATCTATCAATCTATGTTTGGGACTATAGGTTCTGACCAGATTAACCTACGCAGGAACCCACTTCCCTCAGCACTGATCCCTCAGTAGGCTTTAACCATGAAGAGGAGATATTGAGCCCGCTTCTCTGACATGGTGTTTTCCTTAGACGGACAACACTTTCAGCTGTTGTCAAGAGAAGGAGAAATTACTGCTTTGCTAATGAGTTTTTTTAGGCACAGTGGCCTACTGGTCTTTTGCAGGCTTCTTCCTACTATGGATCTTTCCCCCCATTAATATTTTATTAATATTATTATAATATATTATTATAATATATTATTAATATATTATATTAATATATTAATATATTAATAGTAATATTTTATTAATTTTTCCAAATATAAAACAGAAAAAGAAAAAAGAAACAAAGAAAAGAAAGAATAACATCAACAATAGCATCAATAATACATACTCCTAATTGAACATAAAAAAAGAAAAGAAAAGAAAAGAAAAAAGCAAGAAATACTTATTTATCTGAGGTACTTACAACTCCTCTTCAATGGAAAAGAGCTCTCAGAGTGACTCACAACAATCACATAACAAGATGGCCCCTGCCTTCATGCTTAAAATCTAAAAGATAGAACACAAAAGGATAGGGGATTGGGACGGAGGAGGCAAAACCTCCCCCCCCCCAACACTCTTGAACACTTAATGAAAACCTTGTAATTTTCTGGCAGGGAGCGGCTGAAGCAAGTTCTGTGGAGCTGCTCCTTCTTAGGCTACTGATAATTTGGTTTTTCTTTGTCTCCATGTGTTTTCTTTGCTTCTGTTCTAAGGAGCCCTCATGTTGATCGCTTGGATGACCACAGGCAGTGTGGGAATGATATTTGCCAGGTACTTGAAGAAATCCATCAAAAAACCTCTCTTGGGTAAAGATATTTGGTTTCAGGTACGCACGTTAATAGATCCGTGTTTGGGTAGAGAGGACTGTTTGGTTGGCCCCTACGAACAGGGGACTAGAGTAGTTTCAGCTGGTGAAATCGCGTTCAAGCTTTGGGATTGCGCAGATCGCAATAGAAGTGTGTACACATCTTCAGGGTTTTTTTCTGAGTTCAATGCAGCAGCAGCAGCAGTAACCACAATCAAACCACCGCCATTTGTTCTGATTCTGCGCTAAAGTTACTGTTTCTCCAGAGAAAAGAGGCAGAGCAAATGGAGGTGTGGATAAGCCCTCAGACATTTGAGTCTTACCCTGTTCTGCCTGCAGATGGTGAAAGTGAATTGGCTATTTTAAAGAAGGAACCAAGGCTACTGAGAGACCGTTGCCCCATCTGTACTATACATTAAAAGCAGTAGCATTCGGAGTTGGGTTGGGGGGATCCAGACTGGGAGGGTTTGGAATAGCTAGGTTAGTTTTGGGAGGGTGATCATTTTGATCATGGCTATTTTGTCTGAGAGAGTGAAGTTCGTGTTGTTCCATCTCTTTAGGTCTTTGTTAATTTGCCGCCACAAGGGGTTGTAGTTGTGGAGGTGTAATGTAACCCTAATGTCTCAACAAACAAAACTGACCTATGGAAAATGTAACTTGAAAAAAGAGACATTGCGCATGCCCTTGTAAACCAAGAAAACTTTAATAAAAATATTTTTTTTTTTAAAAAGCAGTAACATTCAACTTTCAACTGTCATGGATTCCTGGGTACCACTTTGAGAACTGCTGTTCTGTGAGGGAGAATGAGGGTTAAAATTAAAAAATAAAAACGGCTTTATAGATATCCATTCTATATAATGGCTGGTTTGTAATCTAATTTAAGCACATCCCCCCCCCCTTTCAGATCCACTTCTTGATGATGTTGCTAACTGTCGTGGCAACGGCAATCGCTTTCATATTAAGCTTTGTGGCAGCAAATGGGTGGAGTGAGGTAAGTTTAGCTTTCCTTGATTTCTACAGCTCCTAGATCCTTGCTGAACAACTTACTTTGATGAAGGGGGATGAAGGAGGCTGATGAAAGAGCAGGGACCAATTTGCTACCCCTCTCCAAAGCAGACTGCCAGCAGCCTATAGCCAAAACCAATAACACATGCAACACACCTCTGAGTTAGCAGCAGGGACCTACATGGCATCTTGAGGGTGCGGGTTTTTCCAGCCCGATCCTCTGCATAGTTACTCAGAAGCAAGCATGTTTCTGGATTGTAATTGTGTGTTTTGTGATTGCAGTTTAAATTTGCCCAGAATAGATGTACCGGTATATTAGACCTAATACCTAGATAGCAAACCCTGCAGTTATGCATTTTATGCCATTCATTCAAGTGGTGTTTTTTACTTAATTTAAGAATCTGCTGAAATATTATACATTGGATTATTTAAATACATTTACTTAATAAGAAATACGATCACTTGACCAAAATGTGCTTCTGCATCAACATTTCATCTCCTAATTCCCCTGTCCCCAGACTTGGTTTGATTTGTCTGCAATTAAGTATGGGCGACTGCACAGTTTTTGTTGTTTTTTGCTTGCATTGATTGGTAAGTCTATTCCATCTGATGTCCATGCAGTGGTTGTTGTTTTTTAAAAGGAAACTGCATCTAAAAATGCCCAGGAAATGGTGGCATGTTAAGAGATGTCAAACCTTCCTGAGAAATAGCTGACTGACCACTTCTACCTATGGGCGGCAGCTACCTTTTCTGTTATACAGTACAATGTTCTTTGCTGCCTCAAGATCCCTTTGCAAGGACATTGCATGTGAACAAGTATTTCCTACAACAAGAATTAAGATGCAGCCTTTTCTAAAGGAGAGGTGGCTTCTGTAGCGTTTGCATAGAGTAAATAGGACTCATACCCCTTTCTCTCTGACAGTTTGCAGGAGCTCATGCTGTTATTGGATGCATTGTCATGATTCTCTCTTTGATTCAACCAGCCATAGCTTTCTTCCGACCATCTCCTCAACATAACCGGTCAGTACATCAAATGTAATTAATGAGGTAAAAAAAAAATTGCAGAAGCATTATACTCTAAATGGGCAGAACAGCCTTCCTCAAAAGGCTGCTTTGGCTCTGAGCTGCAATACCACAATGTGTTGGTCATCAGTAACTCGGCACAGTTACAGTTGGATGCTAGCTACTTCAGAACTTCCTGTGGCAGAGTAAAAATATATTCATCATAAGATCTCAGGGAGGTCCACAGAAGCTACCCTTTCCCATTATCATTTCAGAAGCACTGAAATTATAGGATTTTCTTGATTTTTAATTGTGCTGAGCAAAATTGTAAATACAGACAAGTGTTGTTTTTAGCTATTTATTTGTATTTAGATAATGAATCCTTGGGTGCATGGTTTGTTTCTCATAGCCAGGGCTTTTTCCCCCAATCAGAACTCACTGGAACTGAGTTCTGGCACCTTTTAGGGGTGTTCCGGCACCTGTTCTGTGAGCTACCTGCATAGCCACTGAGCAACCAAAACCATCAAATGCCAACAGTGCTCTTCAGCTCTCTATATTGGATAAACAGGACAATCCTTACGCCAAAGGATAAATGGACATAAATTTGACACCAGGAATCATAAAACAGAGAAACCAATAGGAGAACACCTGAATCCCCCAGGACATTCTATACAAGATCTCAAAGTAGCTTTCTTATTGCGAAAGAATTTTAGAAATACGCTTGAAAGAGAAGTTACAACTCATTACCAAACTAAAAATCATGGAGAGACCTGGTCTGGATTCATGTCCCATTATACATGCTAAAGCTAATTTTGGTCATCTATCCCTTTAAAAATCCCTTGCCCTTCCCTGTGGAACCAACTGCCATCATTAACAGTCATCAACAGTTATAAGGTTGAAGCCACCTCTGCTTCAGAGTATCTGAAGAAGTGTGTATACACATGAAAGCTCATACCTAGAAAGCTTATACTTAGTTGGTCTTTAAGGTGCTACTGGAACTAAAAAATTTTTTGGGAAAGATTCTTTTAAAGACTGTCTTAAGACAAAAATACTTGATTCTCTTAAGGGAGTTCTTTTTGGATCATACACACACACACACACACACACACACATACATATACATACATATGTATATGTATATGTATATGTATCTCATCTTGTTATTTATTACAACCAAAACCAGTTCACAACAATATCTGGGATTGTTGTTGTTCAGTCGTTCAGTCGTGTCCGACTCTTCGTGACCGACTCTTCGATTAATCTGGGATTAGGCAAAGCTAATGGGGCTGAAGGCAGGGCTCAGCCTTGGCACCTCTAGAACTAGATAACAATGAGATCCTGATTCCATAGCTCTGTATTTTGCCCACTGTGCTGCAGCATTTATAGTGTGCAGGAGTAGCAATGGAATTCCTGGCACAGGGCACGGATGGTGGCCAGCTTGCAAGATCTTTTTGGCATCCAATGTGGAAGCTGAATCTGAGTTGGGGAATCTGTGCGACCCTCCAGAAGTTCTTGGGCTCCAATTCCCATCAGCCCCAGTCAGCACGGCCAGTGGTTAGGGATGATGGCAGTTGGGTGTCCAACCATGTCTACAGGGCCACAGGTTCTCCAGCCGTGTGATAGCTCTTTGTGTCTATGCATATGTATGTTGGGGAAGGGGGACTAGTAGGTGTCTTGCATGCTCTCTCCCTTACGCTCTCCCTGTGAGATGTACTTTAAGTGGCTGTAATTCTGCCCCCCTCTGACAGCATTGTCAGAATCACTGCTGTGAAACTCAAGCCTTTTAGCTAGGCCCGCTGTTGTTGACGACATCCAGTGCCTTGTTGTTTTCTGGCTCACGGTAAAAACAAACCAACCCCTATTGCATTTGGGAAAGATAATGCTTTGCTCTGGTGCAGTGTCTTTAGGACTTACAGAAAACAAATCTGGAATGTGAATTAAATACATTGGTGTGCATAAGAAGAGGCCTGCTGGAGCAGAATAAAGAGCCATCTCAGTCAGCATTGTGTTTCATGCAGAGACCAGCCAGATACTTTATAGGAAGCCCACAAGCAAGACTTGAAGGCACCAACATTCTCCTGCTGTTGCACCCCAGCAATTTGTAGTCGGTGGCACGTGCCCTCTGAACATTTTTCAGTAGGCTAGCAGCAGCATGGCTGTGCACCATTTCCTCCAATGGCAGCCATAGGTGTGCTAGATGAGTTCTCTGTGGGATGTATAACACTGGTGCAGTCAATCACAACATTCCTAGAGTGTACACAAAGGGGACTTGGTCCTCCAGGTAGAGTTTCCTGTGCCAAGACTGAAATCACTTCCTTTGTGTGACCAGAAGTGGGAGTGGCCTTACCTGTAGCTATTCAAAGATACAGGTGAGCTGCTACTCTCCCTCTCTTCCCACCAGGACTCCGAGGATGCAACATCTCAGGAGATGCTCTCTTGGCTTCCAGCCAAGAGAGGCCCACATGGAGCCTTTCTCCCTTAAGGAGAATCTCCACATGTAAATACATTTAATCTAAGCTAGCCTGCCTTCTGAGACTGCCTGTATGAGCTTGGAATGTCTGTAAGTAAAAGCTTTATACTTTTATAAGCTTATGTGTCGCGTATTTTCTTTTAAGAGGGAAGCAGGGGAATTATATGCCAGGATCTGCCTTGTTCTAGAAGTTCATAGGAACTTAAACGCTACGCTTTGCTGCGCTTTATTGGGGATGAGAAACTCTGCTAGTTTGGAGCTTGTTAGCACAAGCTGGGATAGGAAATATTAATCAATATTCCCTCATCCACATTCCCTCTCATCTCCTACAAAGGGTTTTGAGGCCCAGAACTGCGTATTTTGTGTATTTTTAAAGGATTGCTTTGAATTGTGATTTTTGGCAGAGTAGAATTTTTCTGTTTGTACTTCCTGGTAAGCACATGGTCTTTTGTTCTCCATTGTGCTGTGAAAGGGGGATTAGCGACCCCTCCCCTCCCTCAGAGCTCACAGACCTCAGAGGCAGTGAAGATTTGTTTACATTTTGAGATTTTTGAGTTTTGATTTTTGAATTTTAACCATTTTTGGGAATTTTTGAAATTTTGGAAATTTTTTAAATTTTTGAGGATTAAGATGGCAAGCTCAGGTTTTGATAGTGAAGCAAGATCAAGCTTTATGCTGCTGAATGATCGTAACTTTGTGCAATGGAAGCAGCGCCTTTTAGTGCATCTTGGTGCAAAACAAGTGCTTAAAGCGGTGAAAGATCCCAAACCTGATTTTGCTGATTTAACCAAGAAAGCAGATTGGGAAAGGCAAGATGCAGAAGCTAAACACATAATTTTGAGCAGTTTGAAAGATGAGCATTTATCTCTGATTGACTATGAAAGTGATGCATCTCAGATTCTAAAGGATATTGAGAGGGTTTATGCACAATCATCAGAGAACTCTTATAGACATTTATTGGATAAACTGCTGAAGTTAAAGATGAATTCCAGAGAACAATTTACAGGGCATTTTAAGGACTTTAATGAAATTGTTCAAAGGATTGCCCTAACTCCCAGAGCTTTTGATGATGCAACCAAAGTGACTTTTATGCTGGCATCATTAGGAAAAGAATTTACTTCATTTAAGAGTATAATGGATCACACCAGAGATTTGACTTTTAATGAACTAGTAAATCACTTAAGAGAGGAATGCAGAGATTACCTTGATTCTCCACAAAGGAATCCAAGGAGGGACACAAGTTATGTTTCTAAGCAATTTCCCAAGTCTAAGGAAGTGTCAAAAGAATTAATATGCCATAACTGCAATTTAAAAGGGCACATTGCAAGGAGTTGCCAGAAGCCCAAGAATAAGTCCCGCCCCTTTCAACCAAAAGGTGAAAAGAAGGGGGATCACGAGCGTACATTTCTACTGCAAGAAAAGAGTTTAAATGTGCAAAGAGATGAAAGGAAAAGTGACCAATTTATTTTAGATTCGGGAGCTACAAGCCATTTTGCACATAAAAGAGAATATTTCAGAGAAATTAATGATAGTGAATGGACTGAAATCCAGATTGCTGATGGAAATGTTCTAAAATCACAAGGTGCAGGTTCAATGCGTTTGAAATTCAAGGTGAACAATGAATCTCTTGAAACAACTGTGCCTAATGTTCAATATGTCCCAGAATTGAATTGTAACTTGCTTAGTGTGTCTGCTTTAGACAAGAAAGGTTTCAAGGTTACATTTGCCAATGGAGAATGCAATGTAACGAAAAATGATGAGGTTTATGCTCAAGGGAAACTAATCAATGGTGTTTATGAGATTAACGTTTCAGAAAACCAATCAGCACAAGTGGCCCAATCCAAGCAGAAGGATGAACCAGATCTGGAGCTGTGGCACCGAAGACTGGGTCACAGGGATATCAGAGTCATCCAGGAACTGCAGAATGGAGATCTTGTGAGAGGTCTACAGGTAAACAAAAGTAACACACCCATACCAAAATGTATAACTTGTGTAAGTGAAAAAGGAGTCAAACCTTCTTTCCCACGTTGTGCAGAAAAGAGAAGCACAAAAGTTCTGGACATTGTGTACACTGATTTAGCTGGACCTATGAATATACCTTCTTTAGGAGGAAATAGGTATATTCTTATCTTTTTGGATGATTATTCAAAGTTTTGTGTGGGATACCTTCTCAAAGAGAAGAGTGAAACAGTGGAATTGTTCAAGCAATACGTAAGCATGGTCAAGAACAAATTCCATCGAGCACCCACCACCCTAATGTCCGATAATGGTGGGGAGTTTTGCTCACGTGAAATGGAAGCCTTCATGGCTCAGGAAGGCATAGCACATGTGACCACAGTAAGCTACACACCTCAACAAAACTCTATTGCTGAGAGGAAATTTAGGTCCATCCTAGAGATGACAAGGTGTATGCTAAAAGGATCCAACTTGTCGAAGAAACTTTGGGGTGAGGCAGCAAATACTGCGATTTATATACAGAATAGGCTGCCAACAAAAGGCACAGAGCGCACGCCATTTGAACTTTGGCATGGAAGAGTCCCAAATTTGTCACACATACGTGTATTTGGAAGTTTGTGCTATTACCACGTGCCCAAGGAGCACAGACACAAACTTGACTCCAGAGCAAAGCCTGGTATCCTAGTTGGATACGCTTCTGGAGGAAAAGGCTACAGAGTTGTGGACTTACAAACAGGGAAAACAAGTTCACATCACGTGATTCATTTTGAGGAGTATGAAAAGGCTGACACAAGGAACACAGCAATTGACTGTTCCAATGAGCCACCAACAGAGGAGTTTGTAAGTTTTCCTTTTGAAGCCATACCAGAAACTAATCCACCTCCTAGTATTGTACCTCCTAGTGTTGTAGCACCCCCTACAGATGACACCCCAGAAGACGCGGAGGACCAGATGTCAGAAGGCTCCAGAGACGAAGAGGACCCGTATGCAGGGATGCCGCCATTGGAAGGAGATGAGGAAGCTGATGCGGTTCAACAAGAGCCAGAGGTCAGACGTTCCTCCAGGTCCAACAGAGGCGTTCCACCACTACGACTGTCCTACTTTGCAGGGTCGGCGCCACCACAGGAACCTTCCACGTGGGAACAGGTTCAACGGTTGCCAGCTGCTGAGGCCAGTCTCTGGAAGCAAGCCGCGCAGGAAGAGATGGATGCACTGCATCGCAACAAGACCTGGACCCTGACAGAGCTACCTCCTGGTAAGAAGGCAATTGGGTCCAAGTGGGTGTTCAAGCTTAAGAAGGGGTCAGAAGGGGAGGTGCAACGCTACAAAGCTAGGCTTGTAGCACAAGGATTTTCACAACAGTATGGCGAAGACTATGATCAAGTATTTGCGCCTACAGTGCGATACAGCAGTGTTAGATTACTTCTAAGTATTGCAGCATCTAAAGGCCTATCAGTCCGTCATGTCGACATAGCAACAGCTTTTCTTCATGGGACGATTTCTGAACAGATTTATATGAAGCAGCCCAAAGGCTTTATCAAGCAAAATGAGGCACATCTTGTATGTAAACTTCAGAAAGGAATTTACGGTTTGAAACAAGCTGCAAGAGCATGGAACCAGAAATTACATGAAATGCTGGTTCAGCTTGGGTACAAGCAGTCAACAGCTGACAAGTGCCTGTACACTAAGAACAGAAATGGACAATTCTCTTACATTCTGGCTTTTGTCGATGATTTATTAATATCAACGTCCAATGACAGAGACTATAAAGACATAGTCAGACATCTCAACAAAGAGGTGGAAGTAAAGGAATTGGGACTTGTCCAGTATTACTTGGGAATTCAAATTGAGAGAGAAGAAGACGGCTCATTTCTTCTCAGCCAGAAGCAGAAGATAATAGAACTGATAGAAAGCATGCAGATGCAAGGTGCACACCCTGTCGCGACACCCATGGCCACAGATTTTCTAAAGAATCAGCAAGATTCGAAGCTGCTGCCAGACAACAGCGAATACAGGTCAGCGATTGGTAAACTTTTGTATTTGGTTACTACCAGCAGACCTGACATAGCAAGTGCAGTGGGGATCCTAAGCAGAAAAGTGAGTTCTCCCACTGAACATGACTTGGGTGGGGTCAAGAGGGTGGTGCGTTACCTCAAGGGTACAATGAATTGTAAATTAAGATTGCCAGCTGTAAGGGACCCTAAGTTGGTTGGGTACAGTGATGCAGATTGGGCTGGGGATAAGGCGGATTACAAATCCACAAGTGGTTATGTTTTTATGTTTGGAAATGCACCTATCATTTGGGGCAGTTATAAACAGAAATGTGTAGCCTTATCGTCCACAGAGAGTGAATATATTTCAGCTTCGGAAGCATGCAGAGAGATCATCTGGCTGGATCAACTCCTGACAGACTTTGGTTTGCCGAGAAAAGGACCTGTCAGCTTGATGGAGGACAATCAAGGCTGCCTGCAGCTAGCGCAAACCGAAAAGTTCCTTGCACGTTCAAAACACATTGGGGTCAGGTATCACTTCATTCGCCAGATGATCCAAGATGGACTAGTAGAAATGTCCTACTGTAATACTCAGGAGATGACTGCGGACATTCTCACGAAAACCTTGCCACGAGAGAGTTTCCAGAACCTGCGTGTCAAGCTGGGACTCTGGGTGGTTGAATAAAGTTGTTTTATGTTTGTTAAATGTTGTTCAGACTGAGAAGGGGTTTGTGGGATGTATAACACTGGTGCAGTCAATCACAACATTCCTAGAGTGTACACAAAGGGGACTTGGTCCTCCAGGTAGAGTTTCCTGTGCCAAGACTGAAATCACTTCCTTTGTGTGACCAGAAGTGGGAGTGGCCTTACCTGTAGCTATTCAAAGATACAGGTGAGCTGCTACTCTCCCTCTCTTCCCACCAGGACTCCGAGGATGCAACATCTCAGGAGATGCTCTCTTGGCTTCCAGCCAAGAGAGGCCCACATGGAGCCTTTCTCCCTTAAGGAGAATCTCCACATGTAAATACATTTAATCTAAGCTAGCCTGCCTTCTGAGACTGCCTGTATGAGCTTGGAATGTCTGTAAGTAAAAGCTTTATACTTTTATAAGCTTATGTGTCGCGTATTTTCTTTTAAGAGGGAAGCAGGGGAATTATATGCCAGGATCTGCCTTGTTCTAGAAGTTCATTGGAACTTAAACGCTACGCTTTGCTGCGCTTTATTGGGGATGAGAAACTCTGCTAGTTTGGAGCTTGTTAGCACAAGCTGGGATAGGAAATATTAATCAATATTCCCTCATCCACATTCCCTCTCATCTCCTACATTCTCCACCTCCTATTTAGTGGAACTGAACCTGACTGCTCTTTCAAAGTCTGCTCCACCACGAGGAGAATGCAATGGACAGAGTAGGCATGATGCAACCAGCTAATGTTTACTCCTTGGGAGAACAAAGATATCTAACAGTGTTTTGCATTGCACCAACAGGAGGTTTATTTTTAATTGGTTTCACATGCTAAACGCATTAGTCATCAAAGTTTTGGCAGGTAAGTGGATGGGTGCTTCTGTTGTAACTTAAACGTAGAATGCTCGATTCCCACTGCGCAAGGCAGTCTAGAAATGCGCAAGGCTAAGATGATGCGGCACAGAATGAGATGCCACCCACCTCCATAAAATTAGGCCGGCAGCGGCAGTGGAATGTTAACACCCTGGTCCTAAGGACACATACTGAGAAACTCCAGCAATAGGTGGATACCTGGAACACAATAGGTAATATACATAAGCAAAACTCGGCATGACTTGGCTCCAAACACGTCTGTTCAAAATCAGGCTGCAGGGAATCTCTGTTTTTGTTTTGAACAAGAAAGGTTCTAGCTTTGCATTGTCCAGAGAAACCTAAGTACAAGTGGGCCATTTCTGTTTCAAGGGCTCCAGGTTAACGTTTGCAAAAGTCAGACAGGACATATACCCATATTACAGAGATAATAGTATTACTGTATTTTTACTTTTTATTTTCTGGGAGTCCTGCAAATTCTGTAGACTGGGGAGGAATCTTCGGACTATGGAAAGGCCTGACAGTTTTAAGTGATAAAAACCCTCAGTGTATGTTTATAGGGCAGTATTCAACTCACTCTTTGCCTGTGTAGAAGACCTTTTGCTTGTACAAAGCTTGTGCCCTTTCCTGTGCATGTGCCTCCTAATTTTGTTCTGGAGTTTTCTTTTCCCCCCCCCCACCCCAGAGCAGATTTGGGGAGGGTGGAAACATTCCAATTGTGCAAGCGGAAGTCATTCCACGTGCACAAGGTGTTAGCTGAACGCTACCCAAAATATAACAATTCAAGGAGGCAGGATTTCAGGGACACTTTATGAACCCGGTAGGGGTGGTGATAAAACTTTTCCTGTCCCATTTGCACCCTGTAGCTGGGGGACTAAATGTTTTGAATATTATGCCTAGTTTTCCCCCTCTTAAAAATAACCAGCCAGTGTGTCTCCAACAGGCTATTTTTCCACATGCGTTTGTAGGTGCTTCCAGATGCTGTGGTATCAGTGTTCCTCATTCATGCAACAACGTTCACACAATGTCAGGGGCGCCAATATGCCGCCCCTAAATCCCCCACTCCCATTTGATTCAGATTTTATCTTTGCGAGGAAAATTTGATGTTAAAAACAACAACGGCCCAACCCTGTTGCTAATGACTATTTCGTGATAGGATAGCTACCTGTTTGTGGCATTAAATTTCCATTTGGAAGCACCGGATCATGAAAAGGTCAGTCATCTAATGCCTCGCCTCTTCCTTCTTTAGTTGCCGCCATATTCCTGGGACTGCAAATGCTCAGCAGCTCTCCTAGCCAATGGATGGTTAAAACAATGGGAGGCTTCGTGGCCTGGGAATTCTTAGCAGCTATCCTGATGGATGTAACTCTGTGGTTGAAAAAGAAAGGTAAAGCTTGATTCGGATCTATGTATAAAAAGCTTTTCTTAACAAAGCACGCAAGTAGGAATTAATAACATTCCTGTTTTTTTGTTTTGCTTTGTATTTTACAGAAATGCATGAAGATTCAAACACCAAGGTAATCTTTTTGTTCTTGCAGTCATTATCATTGTGTTTTGTTTTTGTTAGATTTCTACTTGAGTGGAAGCTCTAAACCAGAAGGTTATTGGGAAAACCAAACAATTTTGAAAATGTTGCTAGAAAACTATATGTATGGGGTCCCGGTCCCCCCCCCATTAAGGAACCCTCCAGGCATTATTTTTATTATGCATGCATTATGATTTGTGCTCATGAGAGTATTGGAGTGCTTATATGTGCGCCTGCAAAAGTTTGGGGGCAGTTACACTACTTTGTTTCCAATCAGTGCGCATCCTGTAACTTCCTGTTGAAACCTTGCAATCACAAATATTCTGGTATTTATTTATTTATTTATTTGGCCTGGCTTTTGTTGCGCTATAGGACAGGAGTGCCCTTCCGGACAGCAATAATCCAACAACATTGGGGCAGCATCACAGAAAAACTAATAATGAAGAGTGGCATGTGGACAGTCCAGTATAAATCCACCACTAATGCAGTATTATTGCATCAATGGCATTTTGCAGAATAATACCCCCCTCCCCCAAAAAAGTCTGGAGGAAGCCTGAAAAAGCTTAGTTGCTTCAGGAAGGGGGCAAACCAGCCAGATGGTGTAGACAAACTTGCCAAACCACAGTTATTAGGTCTTCTCTCTTTTTTATGAACACTGATGAGCCATTCAAAAGGAATATAGTGAACAGATCTTTCTCATGGAAGATCTCAGACTGTATATCACGTAGAGACGACTGTGATTAAGCTGCGTACAAACTGCGGAAATAAAATTCAAAAATGTATAACTGTTAAGAAAAACAGCTTCCTAAGCAAAGCGGAATTTTCATTGTTTTAATTTTGTTTCCTTTCTAGGTGAAAAGTGAAGTGTTACTGCTGCTGCTGTATCTGTGTGGCAACCTGGCATTTTTAATAGCTCTGCTTATAGGTATTGGAGGTTCTTAAAATCGGTTTCCTGTTTGGAGGAAGAATGAAAATGGCTTCTGCTCTTCTTCTACCCAGACAGAAATTTCCAACCTCCTCTGTGCAATTGTCTACCTGGATGTACCGACTACTTGTTGAAAGGCATCAACACTGATCATGAAAGTTGTCTGATAATGATTCTAAGGGAAACTAATTTACAAATGAAGCCAAATATGGCAGATGCAAGTGAGTGAGTGTGTGTTGACATGGAATGCATCTTTAGTCCTGACCATGTTTGACGTACCTGATCAACATTTGGATATTGGTAGGGTTTCTTTTTCAAGCCATGGCAAGAGAAACTCTCCCCCTTCTTTTGTGATGCTATCTTAATCAGTTATTCTGTTACTTTAAATTTAAGGCTGGATTTACAATTTCACTCTCAGACAAATTCTAAGTACTTACAGAGGCTTCATTAGTACTCCCTTTAACTTGACAAATGCAAGTACAATCAACACAGTATTTCTACCACGCGGAGGCTGCAATCCAGCAAACATTTATTTGCAAGTAAACCCTACTGGCTGCCTTGGAATGCATGTCTGATTAAGACTGCAGCGGCTGTGTGGCCAGCTGCATGGAGATAAACACAGATCTCTCGCCTCTGCAGACTGTTCCATTCATTTCAGAGGAAGAACACAATCTGTGGTCACATTTCTTGACACGAGTTGTGCTAGGGAGCTCTTTCATCAGTGAACAATTACTGGAGCACAGCATATATTTAATTATGACAATCCCCAAATTAATCACATTGCTCTCTTAATGTCCCATCCCCCCCATGGTTTTGCTGTCCTTAAATTACTGATCTAGTCCAGCAACTATTGGCAAGACCTTGGATCGTCCCAAGCTGCAAATGTTTTGTCACATTTTACAACTCAGTGCCAGTGTTCTAAAACCGTTAGCAATAGAAAGATGTTTCACATGTAACACTAATCATGATAGCTGTCGAAGCACAAATTTATGAATTTAGAATCCATTTGGCTCTGCAGTCTAAATGCAATACTGGCTGGCTGCCCCTTACCTGAGCCTCATTCTCTGTTCTTCATTCTCCTCCTTGCTGCTTTCTCACTCCACAGAAGAGATTACTTCTTCTTTTTTGCCTCTCACATGCCTGCATTGTGTTGTTTGCCTTCAATCTGCAATCCTCAACAATGTTCAAGAGGAATTTTGTGGTCTTCCTCCACAAGACAGCACTTGCTGTTTAGCCTCACTCCCCCCACCTGTCCCTTGAATACATAGAACCATAAAATTGTAGAGATGGAAGGGGCCCTGAGGATCATCCAGCCCAGCCCCCTGCAATGCAGGAATGTGCAACTGTCCCATACGGGAATCGAACATGCGACCTTGGAGTTATCAGCACCACACTCTAACTGACTGAGCTACCCATGCTATTCTCCTCTTTTCACTTGGCAACAGTGGTCAGAAAGAGGGGAGGAGAGCTCCATTTCCCCCCTGGGTTGTTGGCAGCCCCAATGGGAACAGTCCATTTGGCTATGTAGACCTTGGCCTGGTCCAGCATGTTAATTCTTACATCTGTAATAATCCAAAGCAAAACACTAGCATAAATGTTATGATCAACTTTTGTATTATTATTCATATGCTGATTTTTAAATATTCCTTTTGTATTGTTCAGATTTTATATGATTAAATGCAATTCTTTTTGCATCTGTTGAAATAAAAGTCTCGGTGAGTGACAAGTGGCATTCTCTCTTGCAAATGCAAGCAGGTCTTCTGTTTTCATACCACTTCCCTACACCAACAGTTCAGAGAAGGTCAGGAAGCTTGGTTATAACTCTTCAGGATTTGGAGAGTTGCCGCCCAAGACGTTTGGTGTCTGATGTGCAAAGGATAAGGAGCCCTTCCTGGTCCACATACAGATTGCAACCCAATCAGCTGTTGAATCTTAACTTCAGCACTGAAAGGATAGGGTCTTCCGTTACACTTGAGATCAACAACCTAGTTTAGGGGGCATAGGGCTTATGAGTTCAAGGTGCTTAGGGGCAGTGGTTGGAGCTATTATTGTTACCCAATTCCCCCACACAGCACATCCATTTCTGCACTGTGCCTAATAGTAGGGCCAGCCAAGTCAAGGCTGTAAGGGCAGGTGGGACAACTGGAGTCCTTCCCCTTGATCTCACCCAAGTTGCTATGGAGGAGACGGGAAAAGAACAAGAACTTTCCATCTCTTCTTTCCACAGCAGTAGTTCATGTATAGGGCTGGGAAAGAATCGTCCCCGTCCCTGTCCCATCCCCCCCCCTCCTTGGAGGACTACTAAAAATCAGCACACTGGGCCTTGGTGAGCCAGTGCTCTGATAATATAGAATCACAGAATTGTAGAGTTGGAAGGAACCATGAGGGTCATTTAGTCCAACCCCCCTGCAATGCAGGAATCTTTTTGCCCAACGTGGGGCTCGTACCCATGACCCTGAGATTCAGAGTCTCATGCGCTACTGTCTGAGCTATCCCACAGGATATAAGGCAACTTGATCTGCTAATCTCTAGAGAACTACAGCACATCCTTGATGAGGGGGGTAATGGCCACCACTGTGTGGACAAACTATTAAATAGGATGGACATTCCTACCCTGTGTATCACTCCTCTTCCTCTGTTGGTAAGACAGGAGACCCCTTTCATAATTTGCCTTCCATCCATGGCCATTAAAAAGCTAACGCAATAATGATTATAGGTATTCGCTATTGTTTGTAGCAATCATCGTTGCCTCATTGCATAGCTTGCTGGCAACCTCACATCCTTCAGGCTGAGGAAGTAGTAATTGCTGGCATTCATGTGTTAAATACAGATAATTACCAATCTGTTATAATCCCTTGACAGAAGGAGCTCTCCTCTTAAAATATCTACATTTTGGGCTTCAGATTATGTTAGATCTGGTCAACAATATCATGAGCACAGAACAAACTGTTGATGTATTATGTGCTCTTTTCTGCAGCTACAGACAACTTTATACGAGCTCACAATGTTATTACGGTATTTCTCTCCCCCCCCCCCCGTCGTCCCTGCGAAACCTCCCTCTGAATACAGGGTTGCTCGTAGTCAGTACCTTATTTCCTTGTCAATTCTTTCATTTCCCCAGATGTACTGGGACTTTTGATATTTGGAATACAGAAAATCAATACTATTTAGGGGGATGAGAACAGCAACCTTCAAATTAAGGTAGCAGAGAGAATCAAAGAATTGTAGAGATAGAAGGGAGTCATCTGGCCCAACCAACTGCAATGCAGGAAAATGCCTCTGACAACCTGAGACAGGTTGAGAGTGTGGGGATCTTGGAGTTACTGGTTCCAGCATCCAGAGCTGGGCAATACTAGGATCAGCAGGATAATGTATAGGGAAGTTTTCAATGTTTGATGTTTTATTATATTAGTTGGAAGCTGGGCAGAGTGGCTGCAGCAATCCAGTCAGATGGGCAGGGTACAAATAAACGATGGGCAGGAACGTTAGGGATTCATTTCACATGCCAGTCTCTGAATCTGTCACTTCTGCAGCAGTATACCTGAAGGAGCATCTTCACCCCCATCATTCAGCCCGGACACTCAGGTCCAGCTCAAAGAACCTTCTGGCGGTTCCCTCACTGCAAGAAGTGAGGTTACAAGGAACCAGGCAGAGGGCCTTCTTGATAGTGGCGCCTGCCCAACATTACATGGCTGGACTTCCTCTTCTTTTCCTCCCTCCTGAGGAAATAAAGAATGCATTGGAAGTGAACAGTGACCCATACTGCTGAAATTATCTACATCTTAAGGTCCAAAGGTTGATCCTGTTCGAAATTTGAATGAGCATTTTTTGCTGATGTAGGTCTCACATTCTCACTGAAAACAATCCAAAACAAGAAGCAGGAGCAGCGCTCTGTTAAAAATTGGTTTAATGGCAGGGTCAGTTACAATTGGCCAGTTCTGACTAGGAAGTCAAACTGGGTTCTTTCAGTTAGCTTTGTAATCTTACCAATGCATTCATAACCCTATATTAATAATCCACATCTTTATAAGAAGCAACTCTATCGAAACAACAGCTATTGATCCGTGCTGTAACTTAACATAAACTTGTGTAATACAGCATGATTTGCTTGGGCTTCCTTGTGTTTCCAAACCACACCTCTTGGCAGTCATGTCTTAAAATTAAGACATAGTGACACTTGCTGGACATGCCTCAAAGCACTTTCAATGAAACTGATTTTGGAGCCAGCAGAGCACAGGCTGAATATAAGAATAAAAATGACAGAAAGCCAAGTTGCCCTGTGTCATTCCCTTGGAAACAATGATCTGGTATCACCTGAGCGATTGCAGCACAGGTTGGCAAGTGATGGAGAGATAATAGGTTTTGTACACAGTGGCCACACACCCAGCTTTTCTCATTCTGCAGGGTTGGCAAGTACCGGTAAGTCATCTTGCCTCTAAGAGTTCTGCCTGCGCAGCACAGAGGCAGCCTCCCCCTCTTAACAGGGAGGAGGACATCTACACTCTACTTATGTGTCAGGCTGCCAGGCAAGGCTTACCTTCCCCCTCTCTGTAGATAACAGCACAAAGCGAAAGCAGTCTTTTGCAGCAATAGAGAGGTTTATTGACCACAGCACAAACATTCAGCGTCCATTCTCATTGTGCAGGTGGGCGCCATTGCCATTCCTTCCACTTCCCTCTAGTTACTTCCGTCTTCCCGTCTCCTCACCACGTGATCCCTTCCCCATTGAGCCTTCTGAGAGGCTACCCTATCCAGACGCCTGGCTCTCGGGCTCAAGGGATGCATACTTTCTAGTGGGGGAGATTCAACCAGCTCTCTCTCTTCCTGTTCCTCTCCCCTTGGTTGCTCTTCTCCCAGCTCAGCCCAACTGTCAGTTCCCGAATTGTGTCCTTCCGCGAACCATTGCTCTAGGTCGATACTATCCTCCTGCTCCAGAGGAACTTCAGGATTAGGCCCCTGAGCAGAGGGAGAGGGGGGCTCCCACCATTCTTCCTCAGAGCAATACCCTTTAGTCTGGTTCCTGACATCATGGCATCCAGCTTACCTTAGTTATGATGATGTCACATGAAGCTCATACTCTTGACTCGTAAGCAGGGCTTTTTTTTCCAGCCGGAACTCAGTTCTGGCACCTCAAGTGGGCGCCATTGCCACTGGTGTCGCAAGGGGGGAGCGGAGGGGGCGGTTCCAGGGGAGGGGGGGTGACACTTGGGCTGGCCCCGCCCTGTGCGGGGCCCGCCCCACTGCTCCCGCGGCACCCTTGCGAGCCGCCGCGCCAAAAGCAGCAGCAGCAGCGGGGCACCCCCCCCGAGCCGCCGATCGTGTGGGGTGGCTCGGGGGTGCCACCGCTGCTTTTGGCGCGGCGCCTCGCAAGGGCACCACAGAAGCAGGGGGTCCGGTTGGGATGGAGTGCGCACACGTGAAATCCGCGCGTGCGCACTCCATCCAAACCGGCACAGCTGCTTCCGCGGCGCCCTCGGGAGGCGCCACGCCAAAAGCAGCGGCGGCGGCACCCCCCGATCCACCGATCGCGTGCGGCGGCTCAGAGGGTGCCGCCGCTGCTGCTTTTGGCACGACGCCTCCCGAGGGCGCCGTGGGAGCATCAGTGGGCCGGCGGCGAAGTGCGCACGCGCGGCATTTCGCGCGTGCGCAACGTCACGATGCCCCACCCCCAGGGGAAGCCTCCGTTCGCCGCCCCGGGTGGCGAGGAAGCTTCCTCCGCCCCTGGCCATTGCCATTCTAAGAGAACAAGTCATGGTGAGTTCCGGCACCTCTTTTTCTAGAAAAATAGCACTGCTCATAAGGCCCAACTTGCAGAAGCCCAGGTACATGGAAACATGGGCTTCTGCAAGTTTGTTATATATATTTAGCACAAGGTATACGGCAGGCATCCCCAAACTGTGACCCTCCAGATGTTTTGGCCTACAACTCCCATGAACCCTAGCTAACAGGACCAGTGGTCAGGGATGATGGGAATTGTAGTCCAAGACATCTGGAGGGCCGAAGTTTGGGGATGCCTGGTATACGGGGTGTTAGGGGAGGGATAGTACCTCTTTCTGGGGTCGTTTGTCCACCTTCGGTCCTCACCCTGCACTCACCTTTCACCTGTGACTCCTAGAAGCTGTCAGAATGGGAGAGTGGCCACACCCTGAAAAACAGCTTTGACTGACCAGCTAAATCAGGTGAGGTAGCTGATGGGTCTCGTATCCTTGGTGAGTTAGGGACCTTCTTTGCATGCAAAAACAGGATCTGGCAGATTGAGCAACCACTAGTAGGCCCAACAGTCAAGAAAGCAGTTTCTGCATGTGCTGTAGAGGGAAGTGATATGGCTGGTCAACCTGGGAAGATAGCCCACCTAGTAGAAGGAAAACTGACCCTAAACCTCCACTGCCTTGTGGCATATCTTCGGGAGAGGAATAAGCCACAGGGTACATCGCTTATGTGTTTGGGGAAGGTGTTGACTGCTCTGGCTAACAGCTGCTATAGCAACTTACGAACTGATGTCAGCAACAATTGTCTTCTGTAAGTGCTAAGTAAGTCATCCCTGTATAAATTATGATGCATCCTTGAAGCTCACAGGCACTCATTGAAGAGGAAATACTTATGACTTTATGTGCACCTGATTGCAACAGGTAGAGCTCTTACAACATTTCCTAGAAAAGTTGACCCTGGTGCCTTCCTTTCAGCAGAACTGTCCCTTATGTTTCAAAAAGGTTTCTTTGTACTTCAAGAAACAAAGCATATCCAATAGAGTTCATTCAGCTAGGAACATTACACTGAGTCACTCTTCTCCCAACCTGGTGTCTTCCAGATGTTTTGGACTACAACACCCATCTTCCCTGGTTGGGGGTGATGGGAGTTGGATTCCAACAACAACTGAAGAGCACCAGGTTGGGGAAGGCTGCACACGGTCATTTTGGGAGCATGGGAAAGCTTACATTTAAAGGAAAGCGAGAAGTAACATGGTCTCTGCTTCATCAAAAGAAACCTGTAGGCTTTGATCCAGAAACCCACAAATCCTCACACGCTGCGACTAGGGTTGCTGTTCCAATTCAAGCCAGGTCAGGAGAAAGGTACCAACCTGCTGTTTTGGGGGAATGAAGGACTATAGAGACTAAATCCAGTTCCCAAACAGCTGAATGGCATTGCTGCCAATATTCTCTTACCAGGATGATGTAGGCTGAGCTGCAAAAAACAGCGTCCCCTCCCACAGCCATTCCTGGGTGGGCGCACTGTTTTTAGGAAGCTCGCTTCACACATCAAACTCCATTTTGTAGCTACACACCCTAAGGTAGGCACCCCCAAACTCGGCCCTCCAGATGTTTTCGGACTACAACTCCCATCATCCCTAGCTAACAGGACCAGTAGTGGTCAGGGATGATGGGAATTGTAGTCCCAAAACATCTGGAGGGCCGAGTTTGGGGATGCCTGCGACCTAAGGTATTTACCACAAGCTCAAAATAACCATATGCTGCAAAGCTGTTTTGTAACTGCCACATGATTTATACCTGTGCACAATCGCAAAAGTATGAGTGGATTGTGGATACAAAAAAACCCCAACAACAACACTTGAGTAAAAATGTGAGAATTAGGGTCAAACCAGACATTGGAAGAGATGTAGATTAGTTTCTGTGATGTCTCTTCCTTGTAACACCTGACACAAAATGGCACAGATTAGTAGTAAATGTACTTATTCATATCCTGCTTTTTTCCCTGTCAGGGACTCAAGGTGGCTTACAGCTAAAATAGAGACAGCTTTAAAGTCAGTTTTGGGGTACAGGTTTGCTGTATTTCCCCACTGTGAGGAGAAAGACTTTGGGAAGTTGAAAACAACATAACAAAGCTGAAGCTTTGATTTGGCAAACTGTTACAACTTTAAGCAGCAAATGCAGTTCAAGCAATTTTAAATATCAACCTTTGCAGACCACAGAAGGAAGGAAAGTGTCTTCAAAGTCAGGGAAAGAATGACTACTGCCATAGATGATTTCATTTGCCATGTGGTAATTTCTGAGGTGGAGGCTGAGGTGTCATTAATGGGCTGTTCTCCATCCTCTGCCTTGTGACAGGTTGATCCACCCAGTTCTTTCCTGCTATTTGTTACATTGCTCTCAGAGTCCTACACTACAAGGTTGCAGGGCAGAGGCAGATGTACCAAGGCTGACCAGAAACAGGATTATTAAGGTAGGTTGCTGGAATTCTAAACAGTTTCCCCTTGTACCATTGGTTTTTATAGACACTGAATTGTACTTAATGGAATGTCTTGACTGAAATGTTTTAAACTGGAGAATAAAGCCAGGCTTTGATATTGAACCCCGATCGGTGGACCCAAACTGGCTTGTTCAGGTTGTATTTTATTCAGAAAGCTTGGGATGGAAAAGTGATATAACTGAGTGCATGTTTAAAGTATTTTTGTTACTATTAACTGAAGGGTTGAACCAAGATGTTGAGGATCAAATGCATTTACCTATGAACTTGGTAGCTGAGAAAAGTTAATGCAGATAATGCAGGCTTATGGTGTATATAGTCCTATGAAGTCAAGCCAAGTTAAATGTGAAGATTGATGGGCAATTGGGCATACATTCTGTTAACAGCAAGAGAAAGAATATGGAAACATCTTAATGCCTCCACTTCCTACATAAAATTCAATGGCCTTAAGCAGGAATTATCTCCATGTTTCTGAAGAATGCAGGCAATTACTTTTCTTCAACGAAACTGCTCTTTATTTTCACTCTGAATTGCACAAGTTCTGGGGTGGTAAATATACACATTTCTTTCTCAATCTGAATTTGCATCTGGATTTCCTTGCACAACATTGCTAGCCTAGTCCAACCAGCTGAAAAAAGAGTGGGTTGTTGCTGTGGCTGAGAAACAGGCCCACAGACCTGTTGGGGTGCATTCATCATGTGCCCCTCCTGCTAATCTTCATGCATCTGGAAGAAAGTGGGATAGTCCAAAGTATACGTTTCATATTGGCCCGGAAATGAGGCAATTCAGGCCAGAAGCCATGTGAGATCCTCTGCAAGATGAAGGATCCTACTGAACACCGAAGAGAGATGTGCAAGTTTGTCAATCATTTGAGCCCAAAGCAAGGGTTGAAGGGAGCTGCTGCCCAAAGCACAACCTCTGAGTTGACCGCTCCCTGTCCCACAGGAGAAGGACTGAATAAGACAGGTAGATGTTTAGAGTGATTCGGCAACGGTTAGTCTATACCAGTGATGGCTAACCTTGACACTCCAGATGTTTTGGAACTACAACTCCCATCATCCCTAGCTAACAGGACCAGTGGTCAGGGATGATGGGAGTTGTAGTCCCAAAACATCTGGAGTGTCAAGGTTAGCAATCACTGGTCTATATACTGGGTCTCTCTTCCTGGCTGCCAAGGACTCCCTTGACCCCACTTCCCCACTAGCTACACTGAATACTCGTGCCTATACTTCACTGAAGGTATTTCCTCATGGGGAGGGTCTAAGCAGTAAGTCATGGAGTGTGAGGTCAACCCAAGCTCTATCTCTGCACTAGCCTTGGTGTTGTAGGGTGGATACGCACTCCCTCTCCTCTGGAGACATTGGGAGCATAGCAACGGTAGTGGGATTGTTGTCAGAGATCAAGATCTCCTACCTGAGTGATAGTCTTCCACATCCTAGGGAAAAGGCTGCCTTGATCTCCGACAGGGTCATTGGAGTTGGACTCCACACTGTGATAGAGAATAACTTCTCCTCCACCTGCAATATAACTGGCCCTATGTCAAAAGTCCCAGTGCCTTTCCAGCATTGGCTGGCTTGCGTCAAAGTCAGCAAAAGGTCTCATGATAAGCAATACTTCCCATCCTTTCTTCTGGCCTTCTACCTTTGCCTGTGCTGACAGGCTGAGATGGCAGGAATCGGAGCCAGAAATCTGGCCTATACAGTGGTACCTCGGTTCTCGAACGTAATCCATCCTGGAAGACTGTTCGAGTTCTGAAACGTTCGGAAACCGAGGTGCAAAGGGCTGTCTGCAAATTCAATTGAGAAAATTGAAAAACATGCAGCGGAAGCCGTTCGACTTCTGAAGCGCGTTTGAAAACGGATTTACTTCCGGGTTTTCGGTGTTCGGGTTCCGAAACGTTCGTCAACGGAGACGTTCGAGAACCGAGGTACCACTGTACTTGAGATGTAAGAATGAGTTTTCACTGCATGGGGTCCATTTCGCATATGTGTTCAATATATTTTGCATTTGTTGAATCTTTAATGCAAGGGTTCTGGGGAAATGGAACACCTCCTGCTGTTGTGTGGGATGTGGTTGTGCGAGTGTGATTCAAGCTGCCCATTGGAGAGCTGGAGAGACCACAGTTCAGTAGCTGAACACACAGGGTGGTACCCAGCTAACTTGTTCCATCAGCTCAGGGAATTCTGCTTGTGCAACAGGACGTCATTCCTCTCCTCCCCTGCACACACCCCTAAATCAGGTCTGGAGGTTCCCTCAGCCCTCTAGAGCAGATATTGGGATGGTGTGGAGCATGCGCAGAGAGCAGGGCACGTTCCTTGTGGTGATAGCACATTAGTTGGATGCAATCCATGCTCTCCATACAGAAGGTTCCAGGTTCAATTCCTGACATCTCCAGTTTAAAAAAGGAATGTTGGAGGGTATATCAGAGTGTTTTGTAAGGCTTCACCATTTTTGCCCAGCTTAATCCCTGCTTCCAAACAGCCACATAACTTACATATATCTCAGCCAGTCTGCTCCCAGCCAGAAATGAAGGATCAAGAGGACTTTCCCCAGAGTCTGTCATTTATTTGGTGACAAGCCAGAGCATGTAAATCTATTGAGTATCTTAAGCAGCATTCCTGTTTACCAGTTTTTCCAGACCAGCTAATTTGAATGCAATGGAGTCAGAGTATCGATGGGTGCACACAGACTAATTTGAGCAGCAAAACGCTTTGGAAGAACGTTCGGTTTCAGGCCGGACCAACAATTTTGTGCCTGGGACTGATCTTAATTAAAACTGGTTCTGCTAGTTCGCTGCCGAAGCTGGCAGTGAACAGCACAGATTGGATTGGTCTCTGTGTTGTTACAAAATGCCTCCCCCTGTCCATTCGCCAGAGTAACATTTGCAATAATAAAAAGGAGTTGCTGGGCACTTAAAATAATAATAATAAGTTAATGGATGAATGTTTGTCTAGCTGAATAAATGTACATAAACAAAATGCCCATCTGAAACATGAGGAAAGCCTCAAATCTGAGGACTGAATCAGTCATGCAACTACACACATATTGTGTGTGTGTGTGTGTGTGTGTGTGTGTTTGTGTGTGTGTTTGTGTGTCATTAGTAGTGTGACAATTAGTGTGGGGAGACAGACTCACTACCTAAGAGAAACAGAAGCACTAACTCCTGTTTCTAAAGTGTGTTTGGGTGCACTATAATTAGAACAGAATCAAGTACATCAGCTTTATGAGTCAGATGAAAATGGTTTCAAAAGAGCTCTAACTCAGGGTTTAAACAGGGAATACTCACTATATTGCCATGACAGCTCACAGGGGTTAGAATTGCAGGTGTTAGTAGAACTCTTTTACCTAGGAAGTCAGGTGACTCGTGGATATCCAATCAACTTCCTCCTGCCTTCTCTTATATGACCTCTGAGAATTCCTGAGCAATTTTTGATACACTTTTAGGAAACACAACACATGGCCAGCCCTCCTTTGCAGCAAGAATGAAACTAAATATTTATTATTCTTATTTATAATTTTCATTTATGAGAAACATTTCAAACAGAATCATCTTTACATATCATATTTTGACTTCCCTCTCCCTCTTTCTGTGGTTCTTTATATTTACTCTATTTTCCTACATATCTCAATTTAAATCTATTTTATATTTTATTTCCATCCATTTCTCTCTTTTTTTAAAAAAATACTGCACATTTTAATCCTGCTAATGTCTTAATTTGTTTATGATGAGTTTGAAAATATTCAATACATGATTTCCATTCCCCCTTAAAGACTTTGTTATCTTGATTTCTTATTCTTCCAGTAAGTTTGGCCATTTCTGCATATTCCATTAGTTTCTGTAGCCATTCTTCTTTCGACAGGACATCTTCCTCTTTCCATCTTTGGGCAAATACCATTCTTGCAGCAGTGGTTGCATATATAGATAAAATTTTATAGTGCTTAGGTAACTCCAATCCAATAATTCCTAAAAGAAAACCTTCTGGGGTGTTTTTTGTTTTTGTTTTTTTACAAAAGCTATCTTAAACCTCTTTTTCAATTCATTATGTATCATTTCCCAGTAAGCTTTTATCTTACTGCAGGTCCACCACATATGGAAAAAGGTACCTTTATTCTCTTTATATTTCCAACACCCACTCGATTTTAATTTGTACATTTCAGCTAATCTACTAGGTGTTAGATGCCATCTATATAACATTTTCATATATATTTTCCTTAAACCATAACATGCTGTAAACTAAATAAACCCAGCCAACAATATACGACTGAAGATGAAAATGTGAATGAACAGTTTGCTACCTAAGTAGCTAAATGAAGAACAGACACAAAAATGTTTCATTCCACCAGCTACATCCACAACCTACATTTAAAGAGCATTGCTCTCCTCCCACCAAAGGATCCTGGGATATCATGGGTGTAGGCAAGGAGGGGCAGCTGCTCCCCAATCAATAAAAAGACATAGTAAATTGAGGTTCTGCCCCCCCTAACAAAAGGCCTGCCCCCTAACAAAAATCCTTGCTACGCCCATTTGTGAAATGTTAAGAATGCTGGGAGTTGTAGTGCTCTGAGGGGTAAACCACACTTCCCATGATTCTTTGGGGGAAGCAATGTGCTTTAAGTTCCTGGTGGGGTTGTGACTTTCCATCATTCTGTCTACTTCTTCCCCCTACCCTCTTTGGTCGGTTCCAGTTCCAAAGTTTTCTTTCCAGACAGAGAACTATTTCCTCAACTGTTTCCTTAAGGCATTAGAGGGTTAATTCCCAAGAGGGTTTCTCCCCACCTGCTTCCTTTCAGAACAGCACCCCATAATTTGGTAATTACAGGAGTGCCCTTCAGCAATTCAACCTAGCAGTCTAAAGTTTCTTTCGGATTTTGCCAGCTAACATGGCTGTCTCAAGCAGCTGTTTATTTAAAGAAAAGAGTTTCAAAGATTATGTCTGCATACTGGTATTTCTTACAGACACTAGGTTAATTCCCTAATATTTTAGAGATTCCCCACCTCCCTGTTTTAAGGGCTGTGGCAACTACAAGATATAATGCCCTCTGGCATTTAAACCAGAACTATAAACTGCCTCTGTGGTTATAGGTTGCCTTAATAAACTATTGTGTTGATTAGTTCTGTCAGGCAGGCAAGTTCAGAAAAAAAGTCAACTGTTTCTTAATTAAATAATAACAATGCATAACTTTAACTATATATACTATTATTGCTGAAACTTAACCATGATCCATAGAGTTGAACTTATGCACACAGTAAAGTGTTGTTATGAATGAAGTATTAGATTAAGGGTATGGGCTTTAGAGCTGAGCCAACAATTTTACTTGTTGCCATTTTATGGTATAAAGGGAGATGGTATATCCATGTTTTAGCTGAGAGGTGGGGAACCTTCAGCCTGCATGCCATTCTTGGTCTGCCATGCTTCCCCATTTGGAGCATGAGGCCATTTTGGGCAAGCCTGGCTCTTGGGATTTTCAGGTCTTTAAAAGTGGGAGATATATACTAGAGCTCACACATTATCTGGTGAAACTTAGTTTGGATTAATAAAGTTGGTGAGGTCCAGTGGAAGCCTAAACAGCACTGTACTTTGGGTTTTTGAGGGTTTGGGCAACTGGGGACAATGACCGCTCCCCACATCAAATGGGGGGCGACTTTTGAGTGGTCACGCACAGCCCCCTGGATCCCAGTGCAGCTCCTGGTAGTTCGGGCTAGCTTCATCCTCCCCAGGAGGGATACCTGGGGTCTCCGCCTACCTCAGTCAACCGCCCAATCCCACCTGGGGAGGCGTTGCCAGGGGATTGGCCAGGTAAAGGCAGGGACCACCCTGCCCACACAATAGAAGGTGTAGCTTACCTGGGAAGCGGCAGTCAGGCTCCAGAGCTTTGGGTTTTTGAGGATTTGGGCAACTGGGGACAAAAGATACTGGCTCGTTCCTCTTGTCCTTGGGTCGCCCTCTTGTAAAACAGAAATACTATTGAGCTTTTTCACATGCTAAATACACAAGCAAGGTCCAGCTTGAATAGGTACGGTTTGCTTATCAAAAGTGCTACGTACATAATAAAATTACTTTTACTAATATAATCATAATTAAGCAAATAACTGAATATAACTAAGTTGCATACTCTTATTACCATTAACATTTAACTGAATTAAATGTTCTTTGTACATTGGTGTCTACCATGGTTCCTCCACCTTCTTATACCGGTAAATACCTTTATTCTCTTTCTTCAGATGGAGAAGTATTCTTCCTTCGTGGTCATTTTTTGTGCTGTCTTCCTGCCCAAGGCCCTTGGATTTCCATATAAAGATGTTTCAATAGATTGTTTCTCCATGTTACCGAATTGTGGAGGAGGACCACAGACATCTACCCCACCTTATGTCGTCTCTGTATCATTTGATAGATACGATCCGGGAAATGAAATACAAGGTGTGTTACATAACCTGCTAACGTTATGAATCAGAGATAGTTAATGAGTAGGAATGGGGGAGAAATGTGATTCAGTTCATTTTAAAAAAAGCAAAACTACCAGATTTGTACTTCCAGAACTGCTCTTTCATGTTTATGTGATTTTATATTATTTTACCTTGCCTTGAGCTTTTAAATTTTGTAATTGGGGTTTTTTAAAAAAAATAATAATAATAAAATTATACTGGTCATTGACCATAATAAGATGACTTGACTTGCACTTCCAGAACAATGCAAGAACCAAAACACAGCCATTCATCAAAATTAACACTTCTCCAAATTTTCTAGTTAAGTAATTGCAGCTTTCTGGTTAAGTAATGTGTCGAAAAATCATGTATTAGAGCATATATTAGTGAAAATGCACTATATTAGACAAAAATGTACTGGATCGGGGAATTCCTTAAATAGGAAGGTGCTACAGCTACAGTAGATTATTGTACCGTTTTGTTCTTTGAAGTTAGGTTATGTAGCAAAATATATTTCAGGATTCTGTGGTGGAGTCTAGTTGTTTGAATGCTGTAATTCCACAGTGCAGAAAAAACACAGGAGGAGTTACTGAGCAAAGAATTTGAGCTTCTTCCTGGGTATTTAAACTCAAACTTGAAATGGAAATGGAAATAAATAAATGCATGTGGTCTGTTCATGAGAGGGGTGTTTCTTTGATGCAATGAACTCACAGAAGACACACTGGAGATGAGAACATATCTGATTCCTGAAGCTATTCAGAGGCGATTGCTATTCACTGCCATGGATGTAAATCATCCTGGCTTTCTAAATGCTGCAATCACTTAGCCAGTAAAGTTTCTGACTGAGACAAACCTGCTTCTGCAAAAATGAAAGACCCAAGTGATCAAAGGGGGAAATTCTGATGCATAGTTTAACTCTGTTAAAAGTCATTATATTAAATTTATCTGTTGGTTTCCCCCAGTGACTCTAGAAGGAACGTCGCCAGCTGGATTCACAGCATTTATGGTGCAGGCTCGGGAAATTGATGGCAATGTTCCCGTTGGCATGTTTCGCATCAGGGATCCAAATACGCAAGGCTACCCATGTGCCAACATGACGGTATGTGTTTATTTACCATGAGAAGTTGCTTTCTTGATGGTGCCAGAGTGGTATTCATTAGCCTCATAACAGAAGGTATCATTGCTCTGTTTCTTCCTTTTCTTTAAAAATACGGAAGATATACCGTATTTTTCCGTGTATTGGACGAGATTTTTTGACTCAAAGATCACGTCAAAAAACTGGGGTCGTCCAATGGATAGCGGCATGGGGAGTGGGGGGAGAAGCTGGGCGCCACCAGACATCTGGTTGGCAGCAGCACAGCTTCCCCCGATGCCGCAGGGAGCGATCTGGGGGGGGGGTGTTTCCTGCCCACAACTGACTGGGGGGACACGCTGAACAACTTTGGGCCAACTCTCCTTGTTTTCTTAAACTTGAGTCCCCTAAAATTGGCAGGATCTTATACATGGGAGCATCCTATAGATGGAAAAATATGGTATCTGTCTTCCTCCTTTTTCATAACCAAACTATTTGGGATAGGCAAGGCAGTTTTCCTCTGGGGCATCTGCCAAGGACACAAGTGGTTATAGAGCTGGGATAAATTTGCTTCTCAAAATTTTCCTATGTGGATTTTAAGGGCAAATATTCTTGAAAACTGAATATCCAGCACATATTTGATATTTAATGGTGGCCTTGTGCATACATTGATTTTGATGGTATCCAGTAGCTGAAATGCGATAGCAGTCAATGTTTGCTGGCACCTGACATTTAGTGGTCAGTACCTGGTGCTATCCTTCAGGTGGCTTGCAGTTAGGGAACATTCTGGAAACACCTTCTTAAATAGATAAAAGCTCACAGCCAAAATTTTATGAAACTTTGAGTTAATATCAACACTAGAAGCCGAATTGCAAAGTATGAAAATCAGTTTCGTTTTTTTCAGATTTAAATGCTGTCGAAAGGTCATTCAACTTTAAGAGTAGCCTAGGCTGTAATCCTGTACCAGTGCTTTCCTGGGAGTAAGCCCCACTGAACTTAATGGGACCTACTTTTGAATAGGCATGGATAGGATTGCACTTTTAGAACACAGTTTTACACACATCGGCTCAGAAATAAGTCCTGTTGAGTTCAGTGGGGTTACTCCCAATCTCTGGTAAGTAGCTATAGGACTGCAGCCTTAATTAGTGATCTCTTTTCAACTATAGCATGAGGAACAATTTGCCCCAAAATATGGTTTTTGAGCTGTGGTGTTGTTTTTTTACTTGTGTCTGTGGATTCTGTTTCATTTGCTTTCTCCTTTCAGAATTCAGCAGTAAGTCACACGAATCCCAGCGTAAAACGCAAAGTCACAACTACCTGGGTTGCTCCTCAGGGTACGAATAAGATTCGCCTTATGTAAGTTGTGGATTTCTTGCTATGTAATATGCATCGAGGGACTTTAGTTCTTATTTTAAAAAGGAACAAAATATATCAAGGTTGCATGTGTGGCCATATATTTGGAAATCACAAATGTTTATGCAGGCAGATGCACTACCTTCTTGGTAGTGGCACCCTTCCTGTGGAACGCCCTCCCTTTAGATGTCAAGGAGATAAAGAACTACATAACTTTAGAAGACATCTGAAGGCAGCCCTGTTTAGGGAAGTTTTTAATGTTTGATGATGATAATAATAATAAATTTATTATTTATACCCCGCCCATCTGGCTGGGTTTCCCCAGCCGCTCTGGGCGGCTCCCAACAAAATATTTAAAATAGAATCAAACATTAAAAACTTCCCTAAACAGGGCTGCCTTCAGATATCTTCTAAAAGTCAGATCGTTGTTTATTTCCTTGACATCTGATGGGAGGGCGTTCCATAGGGTGGGTGCCACTACAGAGAAGGCCCTCTGCCTGGTTCTCTGTAACCTCACATCTCGCAGTGAGGGAACCGCCAGAAGGCCCTCGGTGCTGGACCTCAGTGTAATACATAGTGATGTATTACTATGTTTTTGTATACGCTGTAACCTGTCCAGAGTAGCTGGGGAAATAGATAATTCTGGGCTGAAAAGTATAATGCAAATTCCCCTGATAGAAAATCTTATGTATAATATATATAAAAACAAAATAAAAAAAATTCCTTCCAGTTGCACCTTAGAGAGCAACTAATTGGTCTCTAAGGTGCTACTGGAAGGATTTTTTTTATTTTTTATTTTGTTTTGACTATGACAGACCAACACGGCTACCTACCTGTAACGTATAATATATATGATATTATATATCTCGTTAGAGAAAAAGCATAGACACTAGAAATAGTGATGATTTCTTGGTGTTTTTTCCTCCCTCTCAGGGCTACTTTTCTTCAAGATTATGATACCTATTGGGTTGGCGTTCATAGTAAAACTCTCTCGCCCAGATTTTCAGAAGTGGCTAGTATTTCCAAACCCATCAATGATTCCAAACCCATCAATGATTCCAAACCCATCAGTGATTCCAAACCCATCAATGTTTCAATGGCAGCCAATAGCTCAGACCTAGCCAGTGATTCTGCGGCATCAATGGTTTCTGATATTACCGATGATTCTGAGGAGTACCATGACGATTTTGATTTCAACACCCTCCTTGGTGACACTGAGGCAGTTTATGACAATGAGATACCTGTCGATTCTGAGACGCCGCCGGACTCCAGAACAGAAAATGCCACAGAAAAGAGCAGGAGGAAGGTATTTGTGAAATACTTATTACAAACCAAAGGAGGGGCGTAATTCAGCTGAACAGAACAAGTGCATTCAAACACTTGATCATGAATGTTGTGAATATGACCCAGCATTATGTTGCTTTAGCAGCATGGTTGTATCTTCTGCATGGCTGCTTCTTGCCACATCAGTAACTTAAGAAATGGGAGGAGACCCTTTAGAAGGGACTCATTTATTCTGAATCAGATGCCAGTATGCCAGAATTTCTGCTGAGGCTGCAACACTGGAACAGGCAGTAACAAAAGTCAAATTCTATTGTTTTTCTAGCACATATTTTATTGGAACAGTATAAGATATGGCTACATTCTAGGAACTGGTAACATTATTTATAGGATCTTAAGAACCTTTATTCCGAGTGATTTCAAGCATCCAGTTTGCCCCTGCTCTGAAGTGGCGGGTATAACATATAACATGGAGCAGAGATGCGGGGGGTGGGGCACAAAATTAATTCAGTTCACATTTAAATGTAAGCCTACAAAAGTTGCACTTGCCAAACCAATATGCAAACTAAAACACAGTACTCTTCTAAAGCTCTCATTTCTCTGATGCAGTCCTCCAACTGAAGAATGCAAGCAGAAATTTGTACGTAATTGAAAAGTGCACGCGAGAATGTTTATCAGTCGAAATCATGTTCAAAATTGCATTGTGTTTTTTTTGGGGGGGGGCAGGAATTGCTGCAAAAATCAATACTGTATATGTTAGGAGAAAAACACAGGAAAATGCAAACAAATGTGCACACAAGCTTTTTTTCCTTGATTGCAAATGTATGTGGAAAGGTGGCAAACAAAAACTTAGGATAAAGTGAAAATGACGGATTTGTGCGTCCTCACAACCAAGGTGCCACGATAAACAGTACCCCCCATGAATGAGTGTGTTTGTGTGCTGATTCTAATGAAAACCAAAGTAATATGGTTCTGAAAGGCACCCATTGCATTGTGAATACTGTAATCTACTCCCAGTTTTGCATATGAGGGAAGTCTGCACTCCATGAGATAAGATATGCTAAATGCAACAGCAGCTTGGTGCGTTTCACTAGGTGGATTTACGAGTGGGATAAAAAACACCTCGGATCAATAAATAAATAAGTAAATACACAATGGAACATATCACAGGAATGCTATCTTCACTGGCATCCCTATGGTGATGGTATTCCTACTCCAGTAGCCGGCAGTTAGCTAGTGATTGCAGTACTAGTTTGTTTCCCATTGGTGGGCGATTGTCTGGGTTGGCAAGTGGCTGGTGATGCATGAAGAATCGTCAATTGATGCTACAGATTTCAAATGCTGCTAAAATGAAGGGCTAATAACAGTAATCATGGTGGAATTGCTGTAAGCAGATCCGGCCTTACAGAACCACCAGGTTCTTCACGGCTTTGCAACATATTATTAGGTACAGTCCATACTTTACAAAGCGGTAACACTTTTCTATTTTCTTTTCAGTCCGTTCTGACTGTGAATGTAAACTGTGGCGAGGTAAGAACCTTTTAAAAAAAAGATCCCTCAGCATTTCCCTCATTTACTGTCAATTGCGTGCTTATATATTTACTAACTGCGTCTGTAATCTCACCCATAATATAAAGTTCTCTGGGTGGTTTACCCTAAATAAGTATAAACACAATGGGAATACAAGGTAAAATAAAATCTTACCATTTAATGAAAAGCGACGAGAAAACAAAACTCTCCACAACCCCAAAGTTGAAGCACAAATTTAAAAACTGAGAGAACCAGCTACGTAAGTTATTTAAAACATTTGGATAAACAGAAAGGGCTAAAAGGGGTGGCACAAGGCGAAACTCTCTGGGAAGACTGTTCCATAACTGGGGTATGCCCATCAGGTGTGCAGCAGCACAACCGGACACCTTCATCTGCCCCAGCTGCAACAAAACATGTCTCTCCCGCATTGGTCTCTACAGCCACACCAGGAGCTGCAACCATCCAACAGCTTGACCTCACCCCCAAAGGAACACTCCTTCATACTTCTTTGTCTCCCGAGACAGATGGATGCCAACCAGTACCATTTCATAAAACAGAACAGCATTCACCTGCGTTGTACTCCTGAAATGTTTAGAATGGCCCACTATGCTTGAGTTAATCGACTCTTTTCCTTACCTGGTGTGAACAAGTCCACCCAATTATACTGGGAAAGAGAAGTATTTGTACTTGGCAGAAGGCTATAATGTATTTTGACTGGTTAAGTAAAATGAGTGGGTTGAGAACACTGCTTCATTGCACTGCCGTGACTGCTATAGTACTTGAAAAGTACTTGAAAAGGAAGGCACAGAGTCCCTTTTAATGTTACCCCTGGGCCGGCCCTACCATTAGGCAAAATGAGGCAAATGCCTCAGGCAACAGATACTTAAGTGGGGAGTAGCACTCCCCTAGACTAGCCTGCTGGAGGCTACAAGGAGAGAAGTGGGGTGTTTCATTGCGTAAACAAGAGTCTGCTGCATAACTGGAAGAGCAGCGTTGTATAGAACCCAAAGTTCTTAAAAAAAAAAAAAAAACTTGAGCAATCTTATTTTTTCTCAGGCTGGAGCAGTACAGTCAAGCAGTGGTGGTTGTGTCAAGGTAAGCATTATTTCCTTAAAGGTCCTTATTCCCCTACAAGACATGACAATTATATACACATTTGTCTTAAATTTTTAAAGAATTCTTCTGCACATAAAAGTTGCAGTTTCAGAAAGGCTTTTTATTCAGGTAAGTTTGAAGTGTCAGGCTTATTCTTCTGCATAAAATTATCCAGTCCTATTAGTGTGTCTTCTGTCTACATTCCTCGTGTATCTGCATCAGTACAACTGGACGCCTTCATCTGCCCTAGATGCAATGAAACATGTCTCTCCCTTATTGTTCTCTACAGCTGTAACCCTCCAACAGTTTGACTTTACCCCCAAAGACACACTCCTCCATTTTCTCCCATTTTCTCTCTCCCTGTTTTGACCCAAATAACAGAGAGAGGAATTTTCACTTCTTTCATTTTTTGTTCTTGGTGCCTGCTCAAACAGATCACTTGCCAAAGATTCCACAAAGACTTTTAAACTCTTCTCCCATGTCTTAAAAATGAAACCAACCTGTGCTGCATTCGAGCACAGTCAAAGGATCCACTGAAATGAATTTCAGAGCAGCTCTGTTTATAATGAAATAATTCTTTTTCCTTTTTTGATCTTTAAATATTAAAGGTTTGGGTTGCATTTATTCCCTCATCATAATCTTAAATTCCCTCATTTATTCCCCCGTCATAATCTTAAATTCCTGATTCATTTTCAGAGTACACAAGGATCATCGCAGAGCAGTGGCAGCCAAGCCAAGGTAATTGCTGCTTTTTCCTTGCCGTTAATATTCTGTTTCTTCTCAGGACTTGCTTAGAGCCAAACTACATGTTACACCTCAATACAAGCTACACAGTAGCCACAAGTAATGTTAGTCCCACCACAGCTGTTCCAAACCAAGCAGTCCTTGGGAGGGGACAATTTCACGAAAGAGAAGTGCTGTGTTGCTTCTCCTAACATCCTTGGTGCTGCCCATGCATGGAGGTTTTCTGCACAATCCACATGAAATAAATTCTCCCCATTTAAACCAGATTTGCTGTTTCTGCAGGAAATCTGATAAGTTAAAAGAAAAAGTACAGTGGAAACAGCAAATCAAAATTAAATGCTGGGGGTGGGGTGGGGAATTGTGGAATTGCACTTTGATGAGGTCAGTGCCATGTGGACACTGGGAGAAACTTGCATGCCATGAGCAAGTCCACAAAAAGTACAGCTGTTGGGAGCTTCCACACAGCAGTTAAGCCAGTGAATGCTTCAAAGTTTTGAATACTGTGGTACCTCTAGTTACGAACTTAATTCGTTCCGGAGGTCCGTTCTTAACCTGAAACTGTTCTTAACCTGAGGTACCACTTTAGCTAACGGGGCCTCCCGCTGCCGCCGCGCAATTTCTGTTCTCATTCTGAGGTAAAGTTCTCAACTTGAGGTACCGGTAACTCTTCCAGATTAGCGGAGTTTGTAACCTGAAGCGTTTGTAACCTGAGGCGTTTGTAACTCGAGGTACCACTGTACTGTGCAGCAGGCTGCAGTGCCCCCCCTCCCCCAATCTCAGGCTCAGAAATGACTGGCATCATTTTTTCTTTCCAGGTCATAGTGGTCAAAGAAGGAAGCAGCAGTGGAAGTGGCTGTGGTGGGGTAAGTATACACTCTGTCCTCTTGATCCTAGAATTTTGTCCCAGTGTAAATGTTGCATAACACAAGTGGTACTCGAGGATGCAATGAACTGTGTTACTGCAAAATAAGAGATTATCCCATTCTAAAGCTGCCCCTCTCCAGTGCTGGATTTACATATAAACTAAACAAGCTATAGCTTAGGGCCCCACTCTCTTGGGGCCCGCCCCCCAAAAAATTAAAGGGAAAAAACCTGGATGTACATTTCTAAAATATAAGATAAAAAACAAATAAAATAAAACCTACATACAACAGTGTTTTGTGTTGTGTATGGACCTATTAGGTCCATACATTACCATATAGCATACATTCAACAACAAAAAACATCAACAATTTGTTTTTGACAAAGGACAGGTGGACATATAAAGGGCCCCATTACCTTCAGTAGCTTAGGGCCTCATCAAACCTAAATCCGGCCCTGCCCCTCTCTGTGTGATTTGATCTATCCAGTTTGATCTATCCACCTGAACGATATAGTCACAATTGTACCATATTCATGTGCACTGACGTGCCTGCTGACCAGCAAAAAAAATAGACAACTGGCTTTTCTTTTGCTCACAGGGAGGAACTGCAAGCGTGTACAACAAATTTGGCTGCAGAGATGTAAGTACTGCTATGCCTCTTTCTTTTGTGTTTTATTCCTGTTTCCTGCTCAGCAATGCAGGGGAAGCTACCATTGGTAGCCTATTGGTCAATTTCACTCAATATTGTGTATATACCAAGGGTAGGCTCCCGCTTTTAGCTGAAAGGCCGCTTGAGGAGGTTCTCATTTCTTACCAGTCCAACAGGGTGGTTTGCTATCCAGAATTCCTAGGATTTATACTGAATTTTAGCCTTATTTCTACATTTTCTTGAACTCTAAAGGCTGCCCTAATAAATTTAGCTCCTGGACCAGCCTTCCTCCACTAAGCATCCAGTTACAGAGCTAATCATTTTCTTTCCCAAAGTATGCCTCTGGTTAAATCATACCATTCAGGAAATTAAGAGGGTTTTGATTTGTTTACAGAATGCAGCTGCTTCCGACAGTCAGTCTTCATATGGCCAGGTAAGAACGCTTTCCACATTATTATTTATTTTACAAGTATAAACTTTCTCCGAAGTTTAATGACTCAATTTACGTCTTCAAAAAGTAGATTGCACCAGGATGTGTGCTGAGTTGCAATCTTGACACGGAGCAAACCATGCTCAAGATCTAGGTGCAAAACTGCTTTGTTGATGAGTTGATGCATGGTATTTCAAGGGATTTTAACTAACATTTATATTCTATATCTTACAGTCGGTTTCCACCAGCAAAGTAAAGGTATGTAGGTGTTTTTCCCCTCTTCCTTTCCAATAAATTTTTAAAGGCTGGCAAACGTTAATTTATCCTTGCTTCAGCAAGCCAAAGTTTTATAGATGTTTTGCTGTGGGGAAACCTGTTATAGTAGTCTTTTCTTTAAGAGATTGTGTGTCCAGCCCATATGGTGTATCCATCCCTTTTAGCCTCTTGAAATCTACAAAAGGACCTCTTGGTGCTCTTAACATTGGTAATAGCAAAGTGGTGTCATTACCCACAAAATACCTTCTTTTGGGGAAAATGCCAGATCTTCTTGCAAGAACATTAAAACTGTATGCCATTAGTATTTAGAATGTGAATCTGCAGTGCTACATCTCCTCTCTTTCTGAGTATTTTGAAGACCTTTTTGTTTGTTTGTTTGTTCAAAAAGCAGGGTAAACCACCAACACTTCATTAAAAAATACACTACTTTTTTCTCATTAACAGGTTGTGACCTACCCAGAGAGCAAACCTTACCCACCTGAGGTAAACACTGTTCTATGCTGTGTTTGTTTGTTTGTTTGTTTGTTTGATTTAAATTGTACCGTTTAATGTAATTAAAATCTCTATGCAGGTTACAATAAAAATGCAAATAATGTTCAGTTAAGGTAACCTTTAAAAAACTGGATTAAAAACTATCTCGAAACAGAACTGTGTATCACAAATCAAACAGCCCTGACCTAGTAGAAGTTGGGGTGCATCAAGTTAATGATGGGGACACCTGGGGCTCCCCAAATGTTATAGGACTACAACTCCCAGCATCCCTGACCATTAGTCATATTAGCTCATGGCAGTTTGAGGCTCGCGATACCTGGTCATCTACACTTGGTTCCCCTTCTCTAGTTTATACTCAGCTGTGCTGAGCAAAATGGGTGTTTGAGGAAAGAGAGCCAAATACTTTCCCCATCTGCTATTTGACTCTCCTGACTCACTCCTACCCTGAACGTTTTCCTCCAAGCTAGCTTACTTTTGGTATCAGATCTACGGATGAATGAATGTGTCCATTTCCATTTCTCTCAGTTTCTCATATTTCAATTCAGTTCTTTGCATTACCACACCAGTTTGTAATTTTTCAAATAAAGAAATCCCCATCAAAATTGATCAGGATTTTCATGTGAATTATTAAAAACAAACACTTTTTTGCATGCAGTTACCCCTAATACACACATTTTAGAAGCTGTTTTCCCTAATACAATGCATTTTGTATGCTACTTTCACATCCATTTTCATGTACTCTTCCGCCCTAATATTTGCATTGTTGTACACATTGGCTGAACTGCATTGCAAAATTAGACTTGCACATTTCAAAGGATAGCTATGTCTCAGTTTGCATATTGGTTCCAGAAGTACAAATTAGGTACTCCTTCAATAAAATTAAAACTATATCTAATTTCTCTCCCTTTCCTACTTAAAACTGAAGGGGGAAAAACATATTAAGGACAGATAGTAGGGACATTGGTCACAGGCAGCAGGAGGGTTAAGTCTTCTTACCAGTTAGAAACTTTAATAACCACAGCGAGAGAACAAATAACATATCTCCTGGAAATGGTGGTGCCCATAATTAAGGATCACCCCCTTTCGTCCCTATTCATCTACATCACTCCTATGTCTTGTAATCTGAGCTTGTACCCTCTGTGCTTTCAGTTCTGCCACTTTCTGAGCTCTTCTCGACCTTGGGCTGAGAGGAGGAATGCTGTCCAGAGACTGTGAATCTGTTAACCCTGTCTCTTCCAGTGTTTCTTCTCCTAGCTGTTCCCCATCCAGTATTTCCCAGCTTCTGCCTTCTGAACTAGGCTCCTCTGCAAACCACTGTTCCAAATCTATAATGTCCTCCTGCTCCTGGGAAGATTCAGGATTCAGGGAGGGGGAGGCTTTGGATTATAGAATTGTAGAACTGTATTGGCAGCCTAATGAAGAAGAATAAAAAGCATTTTCATGATTACTTTTTAAAAACAATCAGGAGTGGGGATCCTTGCTGATCCACTGCAAGGAACTTGGAGCTCTCTTAGCAGATTCTCATATAGCTTCCTTCTCTAAGGTTCTCTGGAACACAGTTTAAACACCACGGCTATAGATGACCAGGAGTAGACAATGGTTCAGATTACTTGCTCATATGGTTTACTGCCTTTCCCACTAGCTGCATCATAGCCAAATTAAATGGTTCTCAATTTTCTTTCAGAAAATTGCTAACGCTGGTGGAATAATCTATTCCCAGGTAAGAAGTCTTTCTTCATCCTGTCCCAATGCTGCTGTGTTTGTGTTATCAGCAACACTGTTTTATGAAATGTACATTTCTTCTTTTGATCTTAACAAATCCTTTCTGTGATGATGGACGAACAGTTTTGTTTCTTGTTTTGGTGAAACAACTGCAAAGCTCTTTTACAGGGTAATTCTACAGCGCCACAGTCGCTGCATGATTTCTTTTAAGTTTTCCTATTTGACTATAATTTAGATGATTTTACTACTTGGAAGACACTCTGTGTATCATTTTGATTTTTTTAAAGCAACAACCCCTTTCTAACTCGTCCCACCCCCACCATTCTTTCTCTACAGGGTTCCAGACCTCAAGGTGGTTCATCGGAAACTGTTCGTATTACCATACAGGAGGTAACTATTTCTCAGTGACAAAGCAAATTTGGCATGGGGGAAAAGAAGTTTCCCAGTTATGGGCATTGTAGTAAGTCAGTCCTTGTTTTAAACTTATTTCTGTTTTACTTCTGTGAGAGCCAGTGTGGTGTAGTGGTTAAGAGTGGTAGACTCATAATCTGGTGAACCAGGTTCGCGTCTCCACTCCTCCACATGCAGCTGCTGGGTGACCTTGGGCTAGTCACACTTCATTGAAGTCTCTCAGCCCCACTCACCTCACAGAGTGTTTGTTGTGGGGGAGGAAGGGAAAGGAGAATGTTAGCCGCTTTGAGACTCCTTCAGGTAGTGATAAAGTGGGATATCAAATCCAAACTCTTCTTCTTCTTCTTCTTCTTCTTCTTCTTCTTCTTCTTCTTCTTCTAACAAAAGCTTCACCAAAATGCAGTGGGGGGGGACTGGGTTGAAAAGGGGGCCACAGTTCTTGGCTACATCTACTAGCCAATGTGTTGAAGAGGAGAAATAGGAATATACTATAAATGTGAAGTATGTTACATTGAAACAGGCAGATAAGCAGCCAGCTCCTGATATTCTTGATTTTGTTTTCACAGGGTGGGAAAGGTAGTCCGGCTTGTGATAAGGTGAGTGATTCATCTCCACCAAAACTCATTTATATTTATATTTTATTATTATATTATTGGTATTCCTCCCTACGTGGTGTGCTTATGCAATGGCCTGGGAATTATTATTTTTTTTAAAAAAAAACCTGATAAAAGACTGTCATCCAAAGAAGCTCAATCATGGTAGGTTCAGAACAGGCAAAAGAAATGCTCCTTCATAGAGCACATAGTCAAACTATGGAATTTGCCACAGATGGTGCGATGGTTACCAAAATGAGGTTTAATGGTGTGAAATGGAAGGAAAGGTTATTACTGGCTACTAGTCATGATGGTAATATATGTACCACCCCCTATCCTCCCCTGGGACAATCCACTTGAGGCCATTTTACAGGGAAGGAGGATTGTGGCAAATTCACTCCCCACCTCTAGAGTAGCAGCAGCATATTTGTGATGGCAACATACAACATCCAGAGCCCACAAATTGGAGCTTTTGAATCTGCCCAGGATCTAGAAACATTTATTGTTTTGATGTCTTAAAGGTTGTGTTCAGATAACCTGTTTCTCAATGAAGTAATTCCTTTACTCTTTTGCAGACTTCACCCTCCTATAACGTCAAGATTTGTAATCAGGTAAGCACCTCTATTCCACATTACCTTGGATTTGACTGGATGGTGTTCATAGTTTTAAATACGTTAATAAATATTGTATCCTTGTTTTGCTCCCTCCCCCCATTTCTTAAATAAACTATGAATTAGGGATGGAAAGAGCTTTCAATTTTGATCCTCTTATTTTCTCATTTTCCCCACCTTAAATTTAGTTCTCCACATTTCTGCAGCAAATTGCAATTTATCTTTTTTAAAATTCCTCTTGAAAATTCACCAGAATTTTAGAGCCAATTTCTCCTCAGAAACACATTTTCATATGCACTTTTGACTAATGTACATGTTTTAACAAATACATTTCCCCCAATACATTTTTATATATTATATATTATGTAAAATATTTTCATATTTATGCATACTCATGTCATATATGCATTTTTGTAAACACTGTTGAGTTAGAGAACTGCATTTCAAAATTTGGTTAATTGCAGATTTTGAAACACAGTTGTGTTAAGGAAAACGTGAATTTGATAAATTTGCCTTTAAATGCGAACTTTTTTGAATTTCTCTCTGATCCCTACTCTAAAGTAAATGTTTTCATTTTGGATTGCCTTTTTTTAATCAAGGACATCTGTTTTCATTATTTAGCAGTAAGGTTTATATAAAATGTTGCTTGCTTTTCCAAAATAAAATTCTAACTGCCAAAAGGTTTGGTCAAGAAAAGCATGTTGATGTCTGTTTTTCTTTGTAACAGAACCAGCTTTCAAACTCGCAGAGTACCAGCTCCTTCGGCACACAGGTATATAGATATACACATTCACTGTACTATATAAAATGTTGGCTACTTTCCTGATAATGCTGCTCTTTGATTGGTTGGCAATAGTATGGCTAATAGGGACAAGCAAGCAGAAGGCTGCTAATGCCCCAGAATGCATTGGGTCTTCCCTTCTATGGCAGATGACAACAGTGGTTCTTTGTATACCCAATAATAAAGTCCTTCCACAGTGCAATTCTGCAGAGCAGAGTCCCATTTAATTTGATGGGATTAACTCCCAGTTAAGGCTCCAATCCCAACCCCGCTTTCCAGGGAGCAAGCCTCATCGAATTCAGAGCCGTTTACTTTTGAGTAGGCATGGTTAGGACTGCAGTGGAAGTGTAGACAATTCCTAAGTAACATTGATCTCAGTTGTATCTGGGTGGAGTCTGGAATATCCTGTTGCGTGATTTTTATAGGAAAGCAGCTAAAATAACCCTCATCATTCTTTCTCTACAGGGTTCGAAACCTCAGGGTGGCTCATCAGAAACTGTCCGTGTTACCATCCAGGTAACTATTAGGGTTATGCAAAGAAAATACACACACACAACCCTTGGGACCTGCTTTGTTGACCTGGGTAGTGTTAGCTCAGTGGCATGCACTGAAATTGTTCTTCCTCACGGATCCTTGGTGGAGGGTTGCCTTACCTTGTTTTCTGAACCTTGGTTGACTGATCCATCGCCTATGAGGAGGAAAATAAATGCTTCAGTTTTAATCAGACTTGTATGAATCTTTTAAGCTGAGTAGCTCCTTCTGAAGATATCAATGCTGCCAAATTTCAGACACATAGGGACAGGGTTTTTGTGTGTGCTAGGTACCTCTTTAAAGCAAGGATCTTTCAGCCTGAGGGCTGGATTTTAATGTAGCCCAACCTTCTGAGGGCCACATTCAAAGGGAAGGCAAAAAGATTGACTAACAATAGCGTGGTTGATGTCTTGTTTTTCTTCACAGGAGGGTCGGCCTTCAGGATCACAGGGTGGTAGCTCTGTTAGCATACAGGTATATACATATATATTATACACTTTATAGCAAATGTTGACTTTCTCTCAAAAATATTAACTCACAGCAGCAAGTTTGATGTCTTGTTTTTATTCACAGGGGGGTCAGCCTTCAGGATCACAGGGCAGTCAGCCTTCAGGATCACAGGGCGGTAGCTCTGTTAGCATACAGGTACATACAAACACATATATACTTCATATCAAATGTGAGGGGCAGATGGGGCTCATCAACCTGGGAAGGTAGCCCATCTGGGAGAAGGAAAACTCTGATCCTAAACCTCTGCTGCTTTGTGGGATATCTTCAGGAGAAGAAAAAGCTAAGGAGAAAACCCCTCACAAATCTGGACTGGAGTCCCTCAGATGGTTGGATGACCTTCTCGAGAAGAAGTGGAGGTGGTGGTTCCTTGATAGACAGTAGAGTCTATTGGGGAGGGGGCAGAGGACGCAACCTGTACAACACAGCAATTGTACCTCAGCAGCAATGATATCGGAAGGAAGGAAAAGTTAACAGCATGGAGATACTCTATGTCTCCTGAAATTTACGGGGAAAGTGTCTTCCAAGGAACCACTACCTACATCCCATCCTGGGCCCTTGGTAATTTTTTCTCCCTGGACATCAGAATGAGCTGCTGGTGGTGGCTGTACAATCAGGGCAGGTGACCTGCTCGATGTAAGCTGCTTTGCCAACCCCAACTCGGTAGGAATTGGGCAAAGAAATTGGCCTGTGCTAGTGCTCCTGCACAAGATCCTTAATGGTCATTGCCTGCTTTTCTTCACAGGGCCAGTCTTCAAGCTCACAGGGCAGCAGCTCCTCTGGCAAACAGGTATATATGCATGTGAAATCATGGAAATCATAGAATTGTACAGTTGGAAGGAACCCTGAGGATTATCTAGTCCAACTCCCTGCAATGCAGGAATTCGCAGCTGTCCCACACGGGGATCGAACTTTGCAACCTTGGCATTATCGGCATCATGCTCTAACCAACTGAGCTATCCAGGTTGTGTAGTGGTTTAAAGAGTTTTGGACTCAGAGCTGTGAAATCTGATTAAAAACCTTGCTTAGCCCAAGATGCTGGCTGGGTGACTCTGGGCCAGTCACTTTACCTCACGCCTAACATGTGAATGGTGGCAGTATTTTATTGTTTTGAAGCGATTTTTTTTAATAAAAAAAATTCTGGGAAAGAGTGTTAAAACAATTACAGACCGCAAGCAATTTGCAAGAAAACAACAGCAAACAAAACACAAACGGAGGGAATGTGTGTAGAAAATATATTACTTTGAAGGCGATAGTACATTTTTTTATTTCTTTGTTTTTAAAGCAGGGTGGATCTTATTCAACCGGTGGCAGTCCCTGTGGCAAGGTATATTATTTTATTTGACAATATTTTGGAAGCAGTCTCAGTATCAGTTGTCTTACAATAGAACAATTTGTTGATTAGGAGATGATGTGAGCAAAACGTAAAAGTATACAAAAGGGAAGCTCTGCAATTCCTTGTTACTTCTAATAGCAAACAGTATTAGAATTGGTAATATACAAATATTTGCACACAGCAGATCTTCAGATATAAATTGTTCTTGGACCAATGCTGGGGTAGAATTGCTTTTCCATGGAAGGAAGTGCTATTATCTTAACCTTTATCCTTCAGCAATAACTGGCATGGCAACATCCCCTTTGAGGCTTTGTCGACATGTCACCCATATGAGAATGAGTGTAATACTTGCCATGTATTTCATATACAGTAGTACCTCAGTTTTCAGACGTAATCTGTTCTGGAGGACCGTTCAAGTTCTGAAACATTCGAAAACTGAGGTGCAAAGGGCGGTCTGCAAATTTAATAGAGAAAATTGAAAAAAACTCAGTGGAAGCCGTTCGACTTCTGGGGCGCATTTGAAAACGGAAGCATTTACTTCTGGGTTTTCAGCATTCAAAAACCAAAAACGTTAGACTTCTGAGATGTTCAAAAACTGAGGTGCCACTGTATATTGAATGTAGCACTGAAATACTTTCTCTCTCTGCTTTCCAAGGCAAGAGAGAGAGAAGGGGGAAAGGGTGGGTGCTTGTGTTTTTGCATGGGTGTGTGTGTGTGTGTGTGTGTGTGTGTGTGTGTGTGAGAGAGAGAGAGAGAGAGAGAGAGAGAGAGAGAGAGAATGAAGGGCATTCTAGCCATGTGTCTGCATACATAGTGGTGCTGGTTTTAAGTACAGATGTGCTCAGATCCATAATCCAGGACTTTAAGGAACTAAAAAGAATGATACTGTAAATGCTTTTAAAAAATTCAAACCTAGCAATAACAAGAATAAACATTCATTTTAAACAGGGGATAACATATGACAGCAATCCCTGCAACCAGGTAAGATTTCCATGCTATTCGCGTAAAAGACATATGTCAATAGAACATCTAGTTTTGGGGTCTAACTAAATGCAAATATAATGGATAAAAGCTCCTGAAGATGACCTTGTTCTAGTGCATTCATGATGCTTTGTGCAACTGATGGTATCGGGTTAGCTTTAAATGATTCTGCTTTGAATACTGTTTGCACCTGCCAATGTTTTGGGGCAGACATGCTGTTTTGTTTCCAATTGGTGCATGCCCTGCTGAAATCCTACAACTTTTCACGGTATAAATGTTCTGGGTTCCCTCTTTCCCTGCTGTTCTTGCTATGCTGTTGCACAATAGTGTCCCTCTAGACAGCAATAAACATTGAGGAAGCAAGTTGAAAGCTGCTCAAGTGATCGGAATCTAAGAAGAGAAGAAGCCAAAACACGTTTTGGTGTGGTAGATTCCCCAGAGTTTTGGGGAAAGGCCACGAAATAGAATGTGCAGAAATAGTGCGGTGCATTATTTACAATTTCAAACAAGCAATCTCTTGAGCAGCCAACAGCATTTGCAACTCTACCTCCATCGTAGAAATTATCATGCATTTTCCACTCAAATAAGAGAAGATGGTAGCATTTGTGTGTAATTATTGATTTTGTGCTGCTTTACAGGGCCAAGCATCATCGTCATCATCATCATCAACTTATTCATCGTCGTCTTCTTCACAAAGCACCTATGGCCAGGTAGGGGTTGTTTCCTTTAGCTGTTTCTTCCCCGTGTATGACGAATGGATGATGCGCTGACTTTCAGGCACTTTAACTGGGAGACAGGATCTGAAAATGCCCACAAGGAAGTGCACAAATGCTAAACATGGCTGCAAATGTGCTGACAGAACACTGGAAGGGCACAGGGGACCTATGCCAGAAACAGATGGCGTGCAGATCTTTGGACATTTTCATTGGGATCAGAATATAATGCATGATCAGAAAACGCCCATTGGTGCTGAGACAACATAGGACCATCAACTCACTAGGAAGTTCTCCTTCACAAACTCCATTGCACTGTTGCACATCTCCCATTCCTTTCAAGGGAGTTTGCTCATGCAAGAAACATTTCGGCCGTTTGTGCCCTGGGTTTCCACACATTTCTAAATTTTCTTTTAAATTCCTGTGAGCCAAAATAATCTCCCCTTGTTTTGAGTGCCCCCAAAAGTTTCTAAACACTAGATTTCTGAAATTCCACTGACAAGAACTATTTTAATGTGTTTTCCTCCTTTCCCCACTCCGTTTGTCTTCTTTAGGGTGGCTCACAATCTCAAGGCAACCCCAACGCTTGTCCTCCGGTATGTTCTCTTTCTCTTAAGTTTTATTATGATTTGCTACCTGACAATGTTATATATATATATGATTCTGTCCCTCTAATGCCCTTGTCAGCAACCAAGTTTTCCTTAAAGGCCAATTTCAGAAGCAAGTGATGAGAGTCAGTTAGTGCCTCGGTCCTGTTACTTCTTCAAGACAATCCAAGAGTGTTCATCAATTGTTGTTTGTTTTCTTATATCTTTATCCTGCTTTTCCAACAAACATTGTCTGCCAAAGTGGCCCACTTCAGTAGCCAACAAACAAACGCAAGCCTTGTCCTTAGGCTTGCTAACCTAATTTTCTGTTCTGAACCACCCTGGGATATTCGGATGAAAGGCGGTATACAAATTTTAATAATAATAATACAAGACACACAGAAGGGAAGGGGATTAGAGGAAACAAGCAGAGGAGGGAGATCAGTTTGACAATGCAAGGGATGAGTTGTATATATGCTTGTAGTCTTGTATGGACAAAGGCGTAAGAACTACGTGTATGAGAGAAATTCAATTTCGTGCACATTTAAGGGTGAACTTACATAATTCACACTTGGCAAAGTAATTTCTGATTTTGTATTTCTCTCTCTCTCAGGGGATAAATACCGGTACTTCTTACAACAACAGAAATAGATGCTGAGTGGTAAATATCAGCTCTTATTATACAAAGATGAATCTCAAAGTATGATAGTATTTGAATATTGCAGAGACAATTGTATTATGGGTTGCATTTGACGGATTTTCTGTGCGATCCCAAGGAAGCTTTCCCAAACCCAAGGGAACCATATAAAGGAAGGGGCACCGGAAGATTATATGCATGGGACTTAAATTTGTTACACGGCACATGAGGCTCTAGAAAGTGAACAAACTTTCACTTAACCTAAGAATATGCCTCATAGTAAATGGAGTCCTGAATGTGATTGTAGGTGGGCAGCATTTTCATTTTACCTTGACAATTCCAATAAACAATAACCACCTTGTGCTCGTGATAAACAAATTCACACTCCTCAAGCAATTGATGTATAATGTCAAATTTAAATGAATTGGCAGGTAGATAGGCAACTTGTATTTTGCCCATTGCTCTTAATATGAGATGGAAGTATTTAGCATTGTCTCCCGAGACAGACAGATGCCAACAACAGCTAGAACTGAGGCCTTGGTTCACATAAATGATCTCAAGATTAGATCATTAGCTGTGTCATTCCATACAAAGGAAGGTGGATTGTTAGTAAAATGTTACCGGGAAAGAATTTCAGCAGTAGGGGATATGTAGGTTGTCTTTTTTTTTTTTTCCTTTTTAAGAATTCTGCTATAGGTTAATAAATAATAATAATAATAATAATAATAATAATAATAATAACTTTAAGTGAAAGAACTACAGAATGACATGGTTGTATTTATGTGTTTTAGCAATATGTGTTGAAACAGAAAACCGGTCTGGAGAGGAAGAATAGAATTCAATAGTCACGAGAGCAACTGGAATTTCTCAAAGTTCAAATACATTGCAAAATTACCTGTCTGCGTCGCCTCCCTGACACCTCATGCTGCAGAACAGCAATGTTCATGTTTTCACAAGTCAAAACCAGGAGTCGTGAAGTGAAATAAAAACAACTTTTTCCTTAAAACGCTCAAGTCTTTATTTTTATTGATTACATTTCTATCCATACCTCCTCTCAAAGGAGCTCCGAGGAATGTCTTCCCCTCATTTTGCACAGAAGCCTTGCAGCATCTGCACGTCCTGATAAGCTAGTCCACCGCTCCCTGGTTTCTCTGCTGTCCTCCTTCACCCCAGTGAGAATATTTTACCCGCAGAGCTGGCAACCTTAACTGCAAACCAAACCTGAGGGTTGCACGAAACAGCCATTCTAGGTGTCCAAACAGAACTGCCCCAATTCCATTGGAAGAAGGAGCAGGCTTCCTTCTTCAAAGCAAAAGGAGGGTGTGGTTGATTATGAGGACATCTCTTCGCTTCCTTCCCTGAGCTGTGCGCCTGGAGTTGCAAATCAGGGACACTAGAGGACACTGCTCCCCATTGGCAGTGCCAATAGTCCCTGTTACCACAGCAAGTTGGGCTTTGCAGCTGCAAATATAATATTGCCCTATTGCACTCTAAAGCTCATACCCTTTCCAAACATGGTGTTGATGGTTGTGGCAAGAGGAGAGACCAGTGGAATTGCATTGACAACCAAAGTGACTACATGTGCCAAGAAAGTACAGTTGAGTTAGCATTTTAGAACATTGCATTTTCTGGGTACCAGCCATAGGAATTTAAGGGCTATTGGCTAAGTGCTAGAGTAAAGCTTGATGTCATGGTGTGCAGGAACTGTCTTGGCCTACCTACATATGTTGGGGAAATCCTACAAACCGTAGAAGAGAAAAGACCAGGCAACTGTTGGCAGCCAAAGAGAAGAACCAAGGGCTGGTAAACCAATGGTTAAGAATTATCTCCATGGGCAGAAGCAAAGGGCCGGTGCCAAACTTGGCATAGTCTGGCAGATAGCCCCCCCCCCCACTTTGTGAAAGGGAAATGTGAGTCCCTGTGACACACATGTATGGGGTAAATAACACGAGAATCATCTGGGTGCCTGGGTTCAAAACATGGAATAAACTTGCCCTCCAACAGGAGAGAGCCCCCAGTCAAGCAGCAGTATAGCATTAGGAATACAGGTTGTTAGACCCTTTTGTCCTATTTAGTTGCATCCAGCGCTCCCCTCTTTTTACACCTCCCTCAATGAACAGACCACACACTGCTAAGCAGTGCTTTCCCCCCTAAAAAATGTTTAGGGGTATTCTCATTTTCCTAATCATATTGAAATACTGCCCCTCAATGAGGCCAAACTTAGATTCACAAAATGTTTAGTGGTATGTGTCCCCCTGCATCCTCCCAGAAAAAAGCACTGCTGCTAAGTAAGTTTAAAATACTTTACTTACAAAATGTCCCAAAGGTCTGATTTGTGCATTTATCGAAGCAGTGGCAAAGAGAACACTGGCAGAATACTCTTTGGTAGAAAATACAGAGAAATCGCTTCAAAAATGTGCTCTGAGCTTGGAGCTTGCTTAGACATGTCCTCCCTGGTATGGTACATGGCACGGGGAGAGAGGGAACAGAAAGAGAAGGCTTCACTCCCTCATCAGAGAAGAGGGGGCATGACCTAGTTGAGTCTAGGAATCTAGCTCTGTGGTCTTAACCCCTTCATGCATAGCTATATTTGACTACAATTTCCCAGACACTTTGCAGCAGCAGCACAGCCCACCTCCTCCACCACCTCTCTAAGCCTGTGCCACTGCTGTGGTCAGCCACAGCAGCTAAGAAGACTTTTAAAAAACTTAAGTTTGTTTGTTTTTAAGCTGCTATTGCTCAATGACAGCCTTCCTCCTACTAGTGGTCAGCAGGGCGGTGCCGCCTCCATGACTTACCTGGAGGGAGGCAGCAGAGAAGTCTGTGCCGTGCAAACAAACTCTTGGGTGTGTCGGGTTGGCTCTGCTGGTGCCTTTGCACCAAATCAACCTCGCCCTTCTCCCTCCCAGTAAGCTGTAAGCCCCACCCCTACGGTGCTTTTATCTTCTGCAGGTGCGGCAGCTCAGCCCCAATGACTGATGAACATCATTTGAAATGGTCCATTGGTCCATACATTGGCTTTCTCCTTGCAGACATCTATGTTAGCCAAAATATGTCCAGGAAGAAGGGCCAGATGCTAAGACTGGCAGCTCTTCCCAGCCATCGTTGAGCCTTCTTCCCACAATGAATGCAGTCGCCAATACATTATTTGGAAACGAAACCAGACATGAATTGATTCTGAATAATATACTTAGGACTTGGATATATAACCTGCAGAATTTAAGTGCATGAAGTTGTCACGAGTCTTAAAACTTTAGGACAGTGGTGGGGCCCTCGGGACAGAACTAGGACTTCCAGGGGTGCGACAGGTAAAAACATGACTAGGCCAAAAAGGGGCACCTGGAAAGGCCTGCCCATAGTGCCCTGTGCAGCTCTTTCCATGCCCCAACAACCAGTCCTTGCAGACCACCAGCTGATTGCTGAGGTTTCAAAGTGCTGCACACTCCACAAGACTAAAACAAGTCACCTAGCATCAGTGTGCTGTCAAGTGATTGGCAGGTGGGTTAACTTGGCCCATGAGGCATGGGGGAAAGGCCTGCTGACCAGATCCCATTTCCCACCCCTGCTCCGGGACCTTATTTATATTATCACTGGAAGCACACCTCAGTCACATCCTGTCAGTCACGTAACTGCAGCCTATGCCCTGCAGTCCACAATCAAGTAACATTCTAAAGAGAATAACTTCCTGGATGGAGGCACATAAACGACTGCGATCATGAGCAGCAGAACAAGGAGATGGAGTTATCTGAAAATGTAAACCCCTCAAAGTTCAAGCATTGCATTAAACCACAGATAGAAATAATTATGCGTATCAGCACTCTGTTCGTTTGTATTAAAAGCACTGTCTGTTTTTAATGTTGTGTGTGAACCAGACCTATTGAAGCACAACTAAGCTATTCTTGGGATGATGGGGTGTTCAAATTGCAACCTTAAGAAAAAAGCACATAACTACCTGAGATGGAGAGCAGCCTGGGAATGAGGCTTCTCCAGAGACATGTCTCTCTCTCTCTCTCTCTCTTTCCATTGTATACAATCACAGACGATGCCCGCAAAGTAACAATTAAACTGATGCATCCACTACAATTACAACTTGAGACAGGGAACCAAGTGGCATCGTCAAGAGTTGGTTAAAGTTGCCATGGTAGCAGGATGAAGGCTTGGGGCTTTACAAGAAAAGGAATAAAATATAGGCATTAGAGATTTGGAAGGCACGCTTAAGTGAAGCTAGTCCTTGCTTTTAAGCATAGGTGTACCGCCACCCTGCCTACAGAGTGACCTAATTTGATCATATATTCCTCCCTGTCTCTGCACTCCACCCAGGCCTCTGTATCTAGCAATATCTCTCTTCCTTCTCCACCCACTGCTGATTCCCTTCTCGTTTGCCTTCATGATTGCTCTGCACGTGGCAGAACCCCAAGGTCAGGAATGATTTGTCATTCCCTTTCTGCCCTCATTGGTTTCACCACTAAGAACATATGGAGCTGGATCAGGCCAACAGCTCATCTAACCCAGCATCCTGTTCTCACAGTGGCCAAGCAGATGCCTAATGGGAAGCTTGCAAGCAGTGCCAGAAGTGCACAGCAGAGATCATTATCTTTGTAACTCAAGGGTTAATTCTTTTAGTGCTGAAGGGGTGTGTGTGTGGAGGTGCTCCTTAGCAACTAGACGGAGTGGCATGATGTTGACAGACGTTGCATGTGCCCTGACCAGCTGTGTGATTCTGAAAGAGTGTTTATTCCATATGTTTCATTGAATGTCCACCTTCCATGTTGAAATATACTCAGAGTCGAGTGTGGATTTCATGCTCTTTATTCAGCTCATAGTAGCGAGGAATGAAGTTTCCCCAAAACGTCTGCTTTATATACGTTATTTACACAATGGGCCCCACGTGATTGGCTAATTCTGGGATACTCCTGTAGGCCAATCAGGTTGCGGATTCACTTCCACCTGGAGCTGGATTGGGTGGCTCCTGTGGACCAATCAGACTGCTGCATTCTGGATCCTATTGTTCTAGGACGAATCAGACTGCTGCATTCTGAATCCTATTGTTCTAGGACCAATCAGACTGCTGCATTTTGGATCCTATTCAACTCAGTACATAACACATGTACAAGGTGGGAAGTAAAGAAAGGCAAATATTTTCTCTTCCTTTCTCCTCAGAATTGCACTGCTTATATCTATTTTCCTCAGTTAAACATTATCAAGGCTTTTCTCTCTGGACTCCGCATTATTTAAGTCACATTACTAACAAGCGGGAACTGATAGCCTGGATAGCTCAGTTTGTTAGAGTATGATGCTGATAATGCCAAGGCTGCAGGTTCGATCCCCGTATGGGACAGCTGCATATTCCTGCATTGCAGGGGGTTGGACTAGACAATCCTCAGGGTCCCATCCAACTCTATGATTCTATGCTATCTATGAATGCAGCAGCAGTCTCCCCTGTTTGATGCCTAAAATGAGGTAGCAAATTTCAAAATCCAAACCAGTTTGGTCTTCTCCTTCAAACTGAATTCCTAACACCCGAAGGCCTTTTCTACTGGCATTTTGCATGGTTGTGGCAGACAGCATCTAAGGCATATTTTGGGAGGTGAGCATAACCTTCACATGGCTTTCTCCACTTGTGGGTTCTCCGGCTTTCTCAGCCTCGTGCCAATAAATCTTTATAGCAGAGCTTGCCAACACACATTCTATACTTGGCAGCAAATTGTAATGTCGTGCCAGAGTCCTCCAAGTCCTTGGGTCCTCCCCGGGCCACAGCTATAAGCTATAATCACCTGCATGCCAATGCAGTAAATAATGTCTGAAAATGCTCGTGAACAAATCCTGCCAATCTGGATGAAAGCAAATGGTAAAACCTTATGGCGCTTGCAACCAACCGCATTCTCGTTATACATGACGAGCAGCCACTTTTGTCCAGCCAGCCTGAGGAAAAGTTCTGTTTAACTCTCATGCTTGCAACCAGATTTGATACCTGCCTCTAGGGATGAGGGACAAATTCCACTCAGTTCCCATTTAATGCTGGAATTACCTAAGTCGTGCTTTCCGCAGCAATATGCCCCCTGAGACACAGCCATCCTTTCAAATTTGTGCTTCTCCTAATTTTGCAAGGGAGTTTTCCAACCAAGTAATTGTCCCAAAACGCAGAGGATATAAATGCACATATTTCTGAAAATAACATATAAAAACATTATATTAGTGGATATGGCTTTGCAACAATAGGTATGTTTGGCAACATTACACACAGAATTGCATGTATAAGGAAGAAACACCGATTAATTTTCTTGAGGATTTTTTTTAGGTAAAAAAAACCACTGACTGATGTAGAATTGTGGAGAACTGAACTCAAGACTGGGAAAATGAGAAACTGAATTTGACATATCAGCCCATCCCTACCTGTGTCATAGATATCTCATTCGCTGAAACCACCTCCCTGGGACAGATTTTTCAACACTCACTTGTCCTTTCTCAGTCACGGTTTCTTCTGAAGATGTGAAAGAGAGCTTCCCTAAAAAGCAGGACAGAGTGGTGCAGCCAGACACTTTTTAGAACCCCGGACTTAATAGTCCTACAGTTTGGGGTGGGGTGTCCTCCTTTGTGGAGCTCAGTCCCAACATTTATCTTCTGTCCCCCACCACTCCATGAATGACAGCTGCTGCTACACTGCTGCTACATTAGAGCAACAAACATACACGATCCAGTTTGACAGCCCTGAATTTCTTTTCTTTTTTTAAAAAAAGCAGAAATAGCCCGAGCACGGGCTGTTTCGCACTGTAAGCTCGCCTAAATCATAGCACCACTATTATGCCTAAAAGAAAAAAAAATGTGGCTTGCTTCTGCTGCTGCGATTCTCAGCACATTTGCTTGGGAGTAAGCGACATCTTGTTGTAGAAAATGGTTTTCGGGAGAAAGTCTACAGTAGCTGAAAAGTCTTTGTTAGCATGTGAAATTAATGGGTGCCAACTTCTGTGAAGGAATCTCCCTGTGCAAAGCCATTGGCTACATGTATTAGTTGAATTAACGTGTCCAAATTACATAATTATTGGGTACTGATTAAGTGTAGGCAGCTGAGTTGCTTTCCAGCTACTGGTTATTTCCATTCTAGCGGCCTGAAGACAACTATGGGTGGTATCCAAGTCATACTCAAAGTAGACTCATTGCAAGCAATGGGCTTAATGGGTCAACTTTGAGTAAGACCTTTCCAGCTACCCTGTATACTTATTTCTAGTTTAGAGTGAGCATCTATATTTGAACATACAGTAGGAAGCCTTCTACTGAGTCAGATCACTGATCCATCTACCGGTAATTACCTACTGTGACTGGCAGTAGGTCTCCAGGGTAGCAGGCAGGGGCTGTTTGCCCTGCCCCTGGGCGCACCACCCCAGGTGCCTGAGAGGCTTCCTCCGCCACTGCCCAAAGGATTCTGGGAACTGTAGTTTGTTAAAGGTGCTAGGGATTGTAGCTCTGTGAAGAGTAAACTGCAGTTCCTAGGATTCTTGGGGGGAAGGCATGTGCTTTAGATGGGCTTTAATTGTATGGTGTGTTTGTTGCCTTACAAATTGGCCTTTCGCATAACAGGAGCAAGGTTCCTGTAATACAGGTGGGGAGAGGACAATTGTGCCCCATCCTAGGCTCTTAAATCTTATTTTTCTCTATAACTCATTTCACCCTACAACTCTCTCACACATTTGCACCCTGCACTGCAGTCACCAACCACTTTCGCACAACTGCCGCACGTACCTGCCGCTCTTTCCTAGCTGTCTGTAATCTCTCAAGGCAATATGCAGGCTTTTCTCTCTTTATTCCTTCGTATCAGCTTGCTCCCAGTTTTCCAGAGCTCCTATCTTCCTGGAAACCGATCACAAGGACTGAAAGAGCAATCATTTGGGAATACATTACAGGGGATCAGATGAAAGAAAGCAATTATTCAGATTTGGCATTCCAAAATTGCAAATGAATATGCCTAACTATTTTATCTGCCGCACCCTTTATTGGCACAGGCATCGCTTATGCATCAGGTTTGGAGTTATTTTTAATAAAAACATGTGCATAAATGGCACAGGTTCTTGTTGCTTACTAGTCTCCACATGCATATCTATCTAATCTCCTCACCTTTATCACCTGTGTGGCATTTTGGTGGGACAGAGGTAGTCAAGGTGTGTGCCTTCAAGATGTTCTTTGATGCCAACTCCCATCAGGCCCAGCTGGTTTTCCAATGTCCAGGGATTATGGGAGTTGAGTACAACAAGGTCTCAACGTCTTAATGCTCTGTTGAAAGCCGCCCAGAGTGGCTGGGGAAACCCAGCCAGATGGGCGGGGTATAAATAAATTATTATTATTATTATTATTATTATTATTATTATTATTATTATTATTATCATCAAGGGCACCATGTTGACTACCTTTGTGTTAGAAGTTTCTCTTGACAACTTCTTTCTGTAAACCAGATGGATGGTCTAAACCAGAGCTTCCCAAACTTGGGTCTTCATCTGTTTTTGGGGGGACTACAATTCCCATCATCCCTGGCCACTGGTCCTGCTAGGTATGAATGATGGGAGTTGTAGTCAAAAACAAAACAAAACAGCTGAAGACCCAAGGCTGGGAAACCCTGGTCTAAACTAAACCTAATTCAAGTTTTCTGACACTATTCCACCCACCCATAAAATAGAAAAATGGAAAGCCCTCCTTGTCTTGCCGGAATTTGGCTGTATACCACTATACTTTTAAAGCACATCAAAGCACATTTTTCTGGGCACTGTAGTTTGCTGAGGATTGTAACTCTGTGTGGGATAAGCTACCATGTCCATAATTCCTCGGGAGGAAGGATGTGCTTGGAAATAATACTGTGTGTATGTAGCCTTTGAAGTAATTGTCCTGATTCTAGTTGATGTGTGATTATGGTACAAGTGTCAGTAAAAGGGACATAATTGGTAGGTTATGTGTTTATTTCCTCGCCTTTGTGAGTGCGGATACAGATGCCTAAGCAATATTGCTCCGTCATTGGGTGTCTCACATGCATCTCACGATGCGTCAGTGAAAAAATACTTATACATTCAGAGCAATCATCTAATTGTTGGCTTAGCTGGGTTAAAGCTGTTGACATTTTGGGCTCCCCGGTTCCATTTTTAGCCATGTGGTTATAAATGGTTCCAAACACAGACATTATTTGCAACTGAGCTAAAGTTGGCAATGATGTTTTTCTCCATCAGGGGGACCTACTGTGCTTTCCTCCATGGCTTCAATTCATCCCTCACCATCCATTAGCCACACAGATGAGAACCAGAGTCTGACAACATCTGGAGGGTTTTGGAGGTGAAGGCGGGGAATCATTCATTGTAATTTTAGGCAGAAAGCATCACAAATGCACCTGACCTCAATCAGGGTCGGTTCAGAATCAAATAGCTACTTTTTAGTCACCCAGATCTCATAACGGAACATGTCAGTTTAACGTCTTGTCCATTTCATAGTCCTTTCCCCTCTCCACGATGCAAGTTAGAGGGAAATCAGTGGCTGAACCCACATTTCAGCACTAAAATTGGTATGACATTAATGACAATACACCCCCCAAAAAGAGAACCTTAATTGTAATTCATAGTCATATCCATTTCTAAGTAATTTTTGGAACAGTCCTCATTCATTGCCAAGGTGGTTTTTAAAAAACATTTAGAGTTTTCAACCACTTCATCCATATCAATTCACCTAATTATGTCCCCCCCAAAGTTATAGTCTAGCTTTACTTATCAGCAATGAAGATTTAAATTAGTCCACTTTTCAATTAAAAGAAACCTCATCCTTCATCAGAGAAGTGCATATTTTACAAGCAAATGTCGTGTGTGTGTGTTTCTGACTGGAAAGTACCTCCAGAGTTGCTCATATTTTTGGAGCAGAGGTACAAGACGAAGGATTTCTCTGAATGTTTGGGAGAATCTTACACACTGTAGGATTGGAATGCAACCCTCTAAACTCTTTGGCTGGCTGGATAGCCCGAAGGAAGGCCAAACTTCCTTTTTGACTCAAAACAGTGTCACCGTCTGTGAAGTACAAGGAGGGGTGAATGCCCTTCAGGGAATAGGAGATCTACTCCTATAAATAATTGCAGGGCGTTGATAATGAATCAATGCAAAACAGGATATGTTGAAACACACAGTCTTCACTCCACCGCTTGCCTGTGTGCACCTCTCCAGCTGTCAGCATTTTGTGTTAATCTGTGTGGGTTGGTGTGGGTGAAACCCTTGCAAGTGTCTGGTATCTTCCAAGCCCAAGGAAAGTTGAACTTTCCTTTTAGAAGACTGGTTGGGGTTGTATATGGCTGCTTCTAAAAGACCATGTTTCTAGATGTATTCCTGTGTCTTCCTAGGCAAAGGAGATGCAATGGCTGTATTTCAGATATGGCCTGTTGGCTTGGATCCAGGGGTTCCCATGAGTTCTCTGGAGAGGTTCTTGCAGGAAGGAGGGATATTCCCTGATCCAACCTTCTCCCTGAATCCCCTGTGCCCCTAAAAAGTTGTTCCAGAATGGGGGGGGGGCTTCTGGAATAGTGTGAGAAGTGGTGCAGGGCAAAAGGGGAGTCAGCAAAAATAACCTCCCTCCTCCTTCTGGCCTTCTCCTGGGTCTCAGTCTCTTCCATGAGCCAAACTGCTGTTTCTCTCTTTGGCCTTGACTTTGGCAGAGGTTCCTCTGACATTTTCATTGTATATCTTCTGTCATATGCTGAAGACACACCTCTTTACCCTGCCTTTGACACCTGAGATATATGTTTTTAGGACCCACTCCATTCTCTTGATTGTTTTTAATATTGCTTTAAATATGCCTTGCAACCTTATGGTGAATCATCATCATCATCATCATCATGGCTACCCTTCTGCAAATTGCTCCTTCTCTACATTATATATCTATCTGTCTGTCTGTCTGTCTGTCTGTCTGTCTGTGTCTGTCTGTCTGTCTGTCTGTCTCTCTCTCTCTCTCTCTCTCTCTGTGTGTGTGTGTGTGTGTGTGTCTTTAATCACCCAAGTGCATGTCTTGCAATAAACTTTGTCTTCCATTTCTGGTTCTGACCTGTGGAAGGAGGAGGAAATGATAGCATTGTTTGTTGCTTTTAGCGTTTCTGTGGTTGCGTTGTTGTCATGTCTATTCACTACATTACACAACGACTGGAAAAGAATAAACTAATTTCCCTTTCTGTTTGGATTACAACTCCTTAGTTTACACACAATCTAATTTAGCTAATATGGATTATGGCAGCCCATATTTAAAATAGAAGACACAGGCTGAAAATGGCCATCTTCAATTACTGGTAGTGCTGATGGAAGTGAAAATGGTATCAGAAACAAGGGTGGTCAAAAATGCGGTGTTCTCTTGCAGTAAACCAGGGGAGTTTTAACACCCTTTGACTCACAATGTGAAGATTACTCTGGGTATACCATAGGTCAGGCGTAGGGGGAAAAAACAGCATTTTAGCTGTTGTTGGACTACCACTTTCATCATCCCTGATGGCTGGGGTTGGTGGTGGTCTGAATCCAACAACACTTGAAGGGCAAATCACAGCAACTGCATTGGTGAATGTAACATCACTGACAGTTGCCTGTGTGAGTGTGCATGCGGGCATTCATTGGCCTGCGGTTTTAGATCAGTGCACAGTCTCAAGCTTTCCTAAAGTGTCATCAATTGCAATCTCAGTACTCACTTACCGGATGGGGCAAAGCAGAAACTTACTTGAAATGGTGCTAAGGACAAACACAATGGAGAGCCAGTGTAGTGTAGTGGTTAAGAGCAGTGGATTCGTAATCTGGTGAACTGGGTTTGATTCTCTGCTCCTCCACATGCAGCTGCTGGGTGACCTTGGGCTAGTCACACTTCTCTGAAGTCTCTCAGCCTCACTCACCTCACAGAGTGTTTGTTGTGGGGGAGGAAGGGAAAGGAGAATGTTAGCCGCTTTGAGACTCCTTAGGGTAGTGATAAAGCGGGATATCAAATCCAAACTCTTCTTCTTCTTCTTCTTCTTCTTCTTCTTCTTCTTCTTCTTCTTCTTCGACACAGCTGGATCACGATAACTCATAAGAAGCTGAAGGACCACTTAGCCTCCTGTTTTAGGAAGAGCTATGCATATGTCACTCTTCTGAGCAAGCACACAATGACTGCTCACCCATAAAAAGCGGTGGGCGGGGTTTGTGACCCGGCATGGGTTTCCTGTGCCTGGGTGACACCCCATCGCTTGCTGGCCATCGCTCCGCCCCCTCCCCGGTTAGCCAATCGGCTGCTGGTTGGGGGGGCGGAGTGAGGGTCATACTGTGGGCTCCGGCCGACTGTCTTTCCAGTTGGTATTGAGAGCATCACCCACCCACCCCACCCTCTAACTTTAACATGGTTTTCTTTCAGGCTATCTTTTCCTTCCCAGGTTCACGGGCGTTGCTACGGTCGCATGGTGGTTGCTGTTTCCCAGAGCCAGGAAGGAATTTCCCCTGCTCTGCAGGTTTCGCCTTCCCCATAGCAATCGTCACAACTTTCGCGGTTTTAGGCCTTGGGCGGTCTCCTATAGTCTATCTTCGGAATGGGGTGGTAGCATTATTATGCGCACCCATGTGGCAACGTTTGCAGGGCCCGTTAAAGGGTTGATTGCGGGAGTCTCTGGCCCTGAGCGGCGGCCTAAGGTCAAACTCCCTACTTCAGGTGAAGTGGGGGGAACGCTGTGTAAATTCTCGTTTTACAGTCCCCCTCACAACACCTGTCTGCCCTGTGCATCCTCAGGCCCAACTGGGGCTGAGAGGGTTGCAGTCCAATGCCTAAGCCAAGATTTCCTACATCTGAAATCAATAAAGTTGTGGCCTAATTTCATCCCATACATGGTTGTCGTGTCTCCTTATTTCGGGCTGGCTCCCGGGCTGGGGGGTTAGCACATGGGCTTGCAATTCATTGTTCCTTTGGTTAAACATTTAAATATATATCTACACACACACACACACACACACACACACACACACACAGAGTCTGTTTACTAACACACCATGCTAGTCAAACTATTGAAGAAGGCTGTTCCAAGTAAATTAATATAGCAGGCTGTGAAGAGCCTTTAATGATCTGTGGTGAAGGGGTGGAGGTTTTTCAAACCGTAATACAAGTTGATGTGATGATAGAGATGTTAGAAGCGCACAAGGGTGTTTCCATTTCCAAATGATGAGATGTAGTGAGACATGTTCTGCTGCCTGGCTGGCTGAACCGAGTCTGAGCTATGTGACATGGAGCCTCATATAGGCCCATTCCTTGCGAGATTTTGTATTCTTTCTCTCTTTTCACAATGGCTGGCAACTCCTAGACACTTGCAGGTTTCCCTGAATGGGTCTAGAATGGCAGGAAAGATTCACAAATGTGAATCTTGCCCTTGACACAGGCACTGCCAAAGTTCAAGAGGCCCTAACGCAAGAGTGTCTCCATTTTCATCTGTGAAACATTGGAGAATATACTCTGTTGATGGCCTTTCAGCTGATTCCCTGGTGGCCCGCTGGAATGTGGAGTTAACCAGGGCTATTGACTATCTGGCTCCGAAGCGCCCTCTCCGATTGCATGGAGCCCGGACAGCCCCGTGGTTTTCCCCAGAGCTGAGGGCGATGAAACAATCGCTGAGACGGCTAGAGCGCCGGTGGCGGAAAACTCATTCTGAATCAGACCGGACACGGGCTAGAGCTCAACTTCGAGCCTACCAAGTGGCAATAGCGACGGCGAAGAGGACCTTCTTTGCCGTTTCTATTGCATCTGCAGAAAACAGCAGCAGGAGACTCTTCCAGGTGGTTCACAATTTATCAGAACCACCTTCGTCATCGGGGCCTGGTAACTGCAATTAATCCAGAATGCGGCAGCTAGACTGGTGACTGGGAGTGGCCGCCGGGACCACATAACACCGGTCCTGAGAGAACTACATTGGCTCCCAGTACGTTTCCGAGCACAATTCAAAGTGTTGGTGCTGAACTTTAAAGCCCTAAACGGCCTCGGTCCTGTATACCTGAAGGAGCGTCTCCACCCCCACCGTTCAGCCCGGACACTGAGATCCAGCGCCGAGGGCCTTCTGGTGGTTCCCTCACTGCGAGAAGCAAAGCTACAGGGAACCAGGCAGAGGGCCTTCTCGGTAGTGGCGCCTGCCCTGTGGAACACTCTCCCAGTAGAGGTCAAAGAGATAAACAACTATCTGACATTCAGAAAATACCTCAAGGCAGCCCTGTTTAGGGAAGTTTTTAACCTGTGATATTTTAATGTATTTTAATATCCGTTGGAAGCCGCCCAGAGTGGCTGGGGGGACCGGCCAGATGGGTGGGGTACAAATAATAAATTATTATTATTATCTGTGGCAGCAGGAAAGATGTATTTTAGGAAAGCTTCTCCACCACCATTACTGATCTTCTCATGGAAGAATCTTTGAGACACTTCCAGGAAGTCCCAGCATCATGCATCGTCATTCACCAGACCTCTGGTTTGTTGTGTCGCTGCTGCTTACCAGGAAGTAGAAGGGAAGGGGCAAGGTGGCGGCAAGGTTGGCATGGTGCAAACACACCAGTGGGAGTCCAGGATTGTCTCCACCTGTTTATTTGCACCACATCAACCTTACTACTCCCTTATTTATTGAATTTATATTGAATTTATCTACGACCTCCCATGAGCCCTTGCCATTCTGTCCCCCACATCATGTGCTACTAATGTTCCCCGGAAGAACAAAGAACAAAAACAACCACTTCAGTTCACGATGGCTTTGTTTTGCTGTGGGAAGGATGTCATTCAGACCTGTATCAGCAGCAAATCTGGACCAGCCCCTCATTAAGGTGTGACTCGTCTGATAATCAAACTGTTAACATCTCCTTTGTTTGTAATGAGCCCATAGACCAAACGGCAGCAATGAATGTTTATGTAGAAGCGACAAGGGCAAACGTTGCTGCAATTTGTCTGCAAAGTTGAATTGTTATGTCGCATCTGGAAACAGGAAATTATAATAATGTACTGTGGGGGCAGAGTCAACAATGTTAATGATCAAGTGAGATCCCAGAACTGCTGCAGTATGCAATCAATTTGATAAACTGGTAAGATCCCAAGAAACCTAAGCTGTAGTACATCGTCGTAACAGAGCTTGAACAAGTCAACTTCCTTGTTTGATGCTAAGTGCTGGGTATCTGAAGAAGTGTGCATGCACACGAAAGCTCATACCAAGAAAAAACTTAGTTGGTCTCTAAGGTCCTGCCCACCTAGCAGTTTGAAAGCACATCAAAGTGCAAGTAGATAAATAGGAACCGCTCTGGCGGGAAGGTAAACGGCGTTTCCGTGCGCTGCTCTGGTTCACCAAAAGTGGCTTTGTCATGCTGGCCACATGACCTGGAAGCTGTATGCCTGCTCCCTCGGCCAATAAAGCGAGATGAGCGCCGCAACCCCAGAGTCGGACACGACTGGACCTAATGGTCAGAGGTCCCTTTACCCTTTAAGGTGCTACTGGAAGGAATTTTTTTATTTTGTTTCGACTACAGCAGACCAACACTGCTACCTACCTGTAACTAGACCTGGGTATGTTTAGCTTGGAAAAGAGATGAAGGAGGGATGGTGTGGGGCCATGATAGGCCAAAGGTTGTCATGCAGAAGAAGGGAGTCTTTTCTTGCCCCAGAGGGCACAGCTCAATCTTATTGACTTAACCTAGAGGAGGTTAGATTTTGGTGGAACATTAAAAGAATCTAATTGGTGGTGAGAGAAGTTTGACAATCAAACCAAAAGCTGGCACTCGGGGGCCGGGTGATTCAGCACCCCCGGCATCAGATTTGACAACAGACCTGACAGGGTGAATATTTCACCAGCAGGCAAAGAGCTTTGGTTGCTCGCCGTGTGCAATAGCATTAGAGATTGGTTGCAGATGTGACTGGTTTGGCGGCGAGTGAGCAGGGGGTGGTCAACTCAAGTGGCCGATAAGGCATTAGGTTGGTGGGCGGTGGGAGGGGTCGAGAGCCCCCTCCAGTCCAAGAAATCAGGGTGTCCCATTAAAGGGATCCATGGGGAGGTGCTGTCCACATGGCCAGATGGGGGCTGGTGGGACATAATACCCTCCCAAATGGTGATCTCGGTGGGTCACCCCGATCTGATGTATGTCATAGGGCAATCTTGTCAGGGAAGATAGCTCAGCTGGTCATAGGGCAATCTTTAACCTTTGTTAACTCCCCCAGCAGACAGGTTGATTGATTCAGGAGACACGCCCAATGCCTGTGCCAAAACCTGCCAGTATCTGTAATCACTAAAGTTGTGTTCTGTTTATATCCCAATTGGTTGCCCTGTATTTATTGCAGTTCACCATGCCTCAGTCTGCCATCCATGGCTTCACTGCACCTGGACCTGCAACTGATGTTTTAAACAATGCCTTCCAATGCTAATTGGTTGATGCTGTCATCAAGTCTCCACGGCAGCCTACAAAACCAAAATAATAATCATTCGATGACTATGCAGCACCATCTGCAACCCATTTCACAAATATTAACAAGGCGTCCTCAGCACCTCTGTGGCATACATAGATGTCTATTCTCAGTTTATGAGAGGAAACTCCTGTTATCCCACATGTAATCTCTTGTATCTTACCAACAATACCTTCAATAATCTTAAATGGTTTGGATTCTAACCCACTGCATGTTCTTTTTTTTCTTTTTCCTTAATCTTTCACTGTAACAGGCCCAATCACTTCTCTGCATAACCATATTTTTTTATTACAGTTCAACAGAGATTATAGAAAATTTACACACATATTATGTTTCTTCCTCGGCATTACAGAGTGAATTCAAAAGCGCTTAAGCAAAAATTGCCTAAAAATGGCAGATTGTATATATCATAGCTTGGGATACGCACAACCACCTGGCTGCTGTTGTTTTAATTAAAAGTTGTATTCAATGCTGTGTGAGCAGAGTCCCATTTGTGCATTCCTTTCTTTGCATGGCCCAGAAAACTGCTCCACAGGGTCCCCCAACTCTCTGGAGCAGATTTTGAGGGTGAACAGGAGGCTGCAGGAGACGAGAGAAGAGGAGAGAATTCTAATGCGCAAGTGTGTACACAGCCAGAGAGGGAAATAATGGCACTGATTCTGGATACACTGCAAAGCACATTCCTTCCTTTCAGGTGGTGGTAGAATTGGGGATGAATGTCCAAGCACTATTAAAACTATATGTGAACCACAATTGCAACTGGTGACATGTAAGGCCAGTAAGCCGTCAATAATAATCACATCATTAAATTGTGAAAAAATAGGGTCGTCAGAATTTTGTTCTAAAATTATGGTACCTCAGGCTTTCAATGTGTAAAACAAGGTAAAGGACCCCTGGATGGTGAAGTCCAGTCAAAGGCGACTATGCGGTGCGGCGCTCATCTCACTTTTCAGGCCAAGGGAGCCGGCGTCTGTCCACAGACAGCTTTCCGGGTCATGTGGCCAGCATGACTAAACCGCTTCTGGTGCAACGGAACACCGTGACAGAAGCCAGAGAGCATGGAAACACTGTTTACCTTCCTGCTGCAGCACTACCTATTTATCTACTTGCACTGGTGTACTTTCAAACTGCTAGGTTGGCAGAAGCTGGGACAGAGCAACGGGAGCTCACACAGTCGTGGGATTCGAAGCACCGACCTTCTGATCGGCAAGCCCAAGAAGCTCCATGGTTTAGACCACAGCGCTACTCGCATCCCTATTGTTTGAATCTGTGCAAAATGCCTTTCCCCACTGATGGGAAATAGTGTTATAAACACAATCTGTGTACAGAGAGGATACCTTGAACGTATACATTCAGAGCACCCCTCTTCTGAAGTGTGCCGTCTATCTACTTATGCATTTATTTTTTAAAATGCATCTCATAAAAAGTATGGTTGTCACAAAAAAACACAAAGCATGGAATGTTTGCTTCTGCCTCATTCTCTTCCCATCCTGGGAGAAGGTCAAAATGAAATTTTGTCCTAGTATAATTCTGATTGACTAATAAAGTTGTGGTAAAGCCATTGTACACAGATACTAGCCAGCTTTGTATGCAGTGCGTGTTTACATTGTAAATAAATAAAGGTATACCTATCCATGTCTAGCTGCTAATTGCCCTTTTGGCTCGTTCTCTTTAAATCAGCAATTAAACCTGCTTCGTCTTGCCCTTTTCTGCATCTGTTTATAGCAAGAGCACCTAATAGCTTCCATGCTACGTTTCCACACATGTAAAACGCAGCTAATAGCCACTTTCCGGTTTCATAAGGGTGTTGTGAGAATTGGGGATTAAAGGACCAAGGCTGAAAGAAGAAGTCTGGAAGTATTAGTAAAGCAGTGGTGGTGGAAGAACAAGAGTAACACCATTGGGGGGGGGAGTCACACCCTGGAACGTGCCTCATTGATTGGATGTTAGCTAGCAGTGACTGAAGATTTTAAATCCGCCATATCCTTTCTGGCTCAGCTATTCCCTTTAGGGCTTCTGCTAATGGAAGACTGAATTGTGAATCATAGGTGTTTCCATGTCAGTGAATAAGGCTTGTTTCCCCTACGATTCCATTTCACACCAATCAGTAGTTCACACCTTGATTTAACCCAACTGTTCTCTTCCTGTAATAAAGAAGGAGGCATGCACAAAAAACTCCTCTGCTACAGACGCAGCACGACAGGTGTCCATTCAAAAGTTCATAACATTTCCCACGGATCCTTTTAACGGGATACCCCATTTTCGGAGGGGCCAGGCAGAGGCTACAACTTCCCCTCCGACCAAGACTATGCCTATTCAATGCCTAAACCACCAAAGTTGTCACAATTGTTATGAGGAAGGTGAAAAACAGAGGGCTGGAGCCAATTTGCCAACTGGGAAAATTCCAACCTGGGCCCGAATTTGGCGGCCGGCTAAGCCATAGCAAGGGCGGGGAGAACAACATGCAACAGCAATATATAAAGCAGGCTTCCTCAACCTCAGCCCTCCAGATGTTTTTGGCCTACAACTCCCATAATCCCTAGCAAGCAGGACCAGTGGTCAGGGATGATGGGAATTGTAGTCTCAAAACATCTGGAGGGCCGAAGTTGAGGAAACCTGATATAAAGGGTGGGAGATCCAACAAAAAGTGGCTGCAGAGCAAGCCACACGTCTATGTCATATACTGGATGGGTGGTCTAAGCCCTCACCCTGGTGGCCCATGCTGGCTTGCGATTCGCTGATTAGGTGAGCGGGCGGGACCAATTACCCAGGCAGCAAGCTCAGCCCAGAGGCTTCCTTTGCTGCCTAGGAAACAATTCCTGGGATCTCCCACGTCAATCCCGGCGCTTGGGGGAATACCAGCCCACAATGATGCCCACCTGAGAGGGCGAGTGGACCAATAATAATAATAATGCGAACATGAGATTGTTTTGACACTGAGGCAATTAGTTTACTGTTGACAACACAGAGATGATTACTGTCATTATCGTTATCAGATAGGAAGGATGGACATGTGGTTAGAAACACTTTTCTTGGAATGTAAGAAAGCACGAGTTTCTGTTCCAGTTCAGTGTTAGTAAACTGAGAATAGTGATGGATCTGCCAACCTTGGTTCTCTTAGTTTTTCATTTTCCCAGTCTTAAATTCTGCTCTCCACATTTCTGCCTAATGATTTCCTGTTATATATTTTAATCCTCATAAAAATTCACCAGCCTTTTAGTATGAATTTCTCCTAATAAACACATTTTCGTATGCGGTTTTGACTAATGCACACATTTTTGCAAGCAATTCCCCCCCCCCAAGAAATGCATTTTTACATTATTTCCAGTAAGAGATTCAGATGCATTTTTGTAAACAGTTGTTGCAAAAGTGTATCGCAAAATTCAGATAAGTGGGAATTTTGAAATGCTATGATTCACATATTGTTTCAGAAAGTGTGGGTTTTATCCCTTACAGAGGATAATGATCCCTCCCATATTACTAGTACATTACTTAATAAATAAAGAAAAAACTATGAGTACTTATGTGTTGGGCTAAGTGTTCTTATTCAAAGTGGTTCTGAATCCATCTTCAAAAGTTCAGATCACCTTACATTCAGTTCCCACAGCCCACAGGGGTTCAGCTGCGCCACTGTCATTAATGTGGTATGCAGTTTGTTGTATTTACTCTTTTAGAATCCTTCTTTCTCTATGTACTTCCATCTGTACCATTTTAGGCAAGTTTCCAAGCTGTAATATAATATCCCTCCATATTTGCTATGTCTGCTGTAAGGAACTGTGTTCTAGGATGATGGAATTGTCACCAAAACCTCGCTCAAATTGTACTTGCATGCATTCAGTTGATCCCATCTGATCTACTATCAAGAGTAACTATGGGTATCACAAGAGTTCCTTCCACAGTACTTAGAACAGTTGTTGTACTTCAGGTTAGTTTGTTTTCCGCAGGTGAAGTTAGTGGGGTTGCCGGTCAAGATCTGCTAACCTTTAAGGCTTCCAATCTGAAGGCCAACACTGTTAATTGTTTAATTCACTCTGAAACGGAGAATGCCTGCATGTATTGCTGAAAGGGTTTAACTGGAAGATTCCACTAAAGCTAAAAAACAGCTCTCTAAGTACCCGGATGGGTTGATAATTAACTGTTGCTGCTCTCTGCTCTATCACATACATGCCTGACTTAGATCACATGAAAGAAATAGGATTGCACTCTAAGCATATGTTAATCTGTGGGTCTTCATTTTGTGGAGACTTAGTCTTTCTCTGAACACCACAGAGAGATCAAAGGAGGTGTAAATGAATCTCCTATAGGGAGAGAAAACAAGCTCCAGGCTAATGGAGACTGTAGGAAGAGAGAGACCTTTGCTTCTAGGTCTGTTTGGAATGATCTTTTATTTATTTATTTTCCAAATTATTTTTATTAATTTTCCAAATTATTACAAGTAAAACCGAATTACTTAAATGGAACGATCTTTTACTTCTTATCAGATGCTGAGCCTGTGCTGGACATGCACAAGATATTGCATGTATAGAATTATTTGGAAGTATCTTTGATGTTTTTTGTTCTGCTTTGAAGAAAGTTCTGCAAGTAAAGTTCTGAAAAATAATTATGGGTCTGGACAATTTTTATTCCAAAAGGAGCCAGCTTTTATGCATCCAGCTGCTTCATGCTGCACATTATTAATATCTGCAATAGACATACCATCCCGGCATGCCTGCTAGGAAATGCCATGGAAGGTGACCAGTAATGCCATGGAAGGTGCCATGGAAACCTGAAACTGGTGGCGCCAGGCTCAGATTGGGAACTGGAGTTTCTCCTCAAGACGCCTTATGAGGACCCCCATTATGTTTAGATTCTACCAGGTGCCATTGCTACCAAGTTGCAACAGACATAAAGTAGCCTTAACCATCACCTGCCATCCACTAAGGCAGGGGTCAGCAAACTTTTTCAGCAGGGGGCTGGTCCACTGCCCCTCAGACTTTGTGGGGGGCTGGACTATATTTTTTTGGGGGGGATGAACGAATTCCTATGCCTCACAAATAACCCAGAGATGCATATTAAATAAAAACACACATTCTCCTCATGTAAAAACACCAGGCAGGCCCCATAAATAACCCAGAGATGCATTTTAAATAAAAGGACACATTCTACTCATGTAAAAACACGCTGATTCCTGGACCGTCTGCGGACCGGATTTAGAAGGCAATTGGGCCGGATCCAGCCCCCGGGTCTTACCCATGCACTAATGGAAAGGCGAAAACCTCTCAGCCGAAGGCCAATTGTGGTTGTCCCTCTACTATTTAAATAAACAAGACTTTTAATTTTGGCTGGATTGAGACCACAGAGGAGCCTATAGAATGCTGGCCTGCAACTAAGGATACACAATCAGAATTCAAAGAAAGGCCATCCTTCTAACAGCAATGACATACCAGCTTGGCCATTCTGTAGGGCAGGGACTGTCTAATTGCTCTGATATGTACAGCAGCCGGTGCAAAAGGATGTGGGCCTTCGGAGCTAATGCAATAAAACGTATAATAGTAGTTAATAATAAGTTCCTCTAAGTCAAGCAAAGGGAAAGAAAGAGGCTGCAGTGACTGAAGATTCATCGCAGAGGTGCTGACATAGTCATGAGACCTTAAATGCCCAAAGCCTCGCCCAGCTGTCTCATGGATGTCACAGCAAATAGGCTTGCACCATCAGTCTCCCAACACCTCCTTTCAACACCTCCTTTGGTGATGACACTGGGGACCGAAATACAATAATGTATTGTGCTGTCAGTGACGTCTGCAACGTATTTAGTTCAATGGGTGGAATTAGAGCCTTTAAATTGGGGTATGTGTGAGCAGAATGAGGTCTGTCTGCACCACAGGACTTCCCCCACCTCTCCTGCCACTGCGTCCCCATAACTTGTTCTGGGGTTTCCCCCACCCCCCCAGAGCCGATTTAGGGGCAGACACACGTGGGGAGGAGAGAAGGGAAACGTCCCCTTGCATGGGCGGACCTCGTTCCACTTGAACAACTTAGTTCAGTGTTTCCCAAACTTGGGTCCCCAGCTGTTTTTCGACCACAACTCCCATCATCTCTAGCTATCAGGACCAGTGGTCAGGGATGATGGGAACTGTACTCCAAAAACAGCTGGAGACCCAACACTGACTTAGTTGAATCCTGCCCAATAAACTTTTCAGCTTCGTGGTGTCATTCAAAACTCCCAAAGAGGAGAATGGTGAATACTCAGCATTGGAAATGTGTTATACTTTTTCTTCAAAGAGTTGGTGTGAAAGAAGGATGGCTTCTTGTAGTGTCCTCCCACTTTTGTTTCTCTAGTAACCCCACCCCATGGTAAATATTATTTGTCTGCAGCCAATGTGGGTCTGAAGAGAGTTCGCCAAAATGATTGACTAACGCCTTGTAAGGTGCATACCTGTGTGTGTGTGTGCGTGTGTGTGCGTGTGTGTGTGTGCGTGTGAGCACGAGCGTGCGTGCACACACACACACACACAGAGAGAGAAGTTAAATAGTATATACCTGGGACGGGGAACCTTCAGTCTTCCAGATGTTACAGAACTACATCTCCCATCAACCTCAGTCAACATAGTCAATAGCCTTGGATGGTGGGAGTCGCAGTCCACCAAAACCTGGAGTGCCAAAGGTTCCCCAACCTTGATGTCTAGGCTGGGGTGGCCATGTGTTTTTCTCAACAGAGAAGAATCCTTCATTTAAAGTGCTGTTAGAGGACAGAGACTGGGGTAGCACATTTGGTAGAGCATGAGACTCTTAGTCTCAGTGTCGTGGGTTCAAGCCCGACATTGGGCAAAAGATTCCCGCATTGCATGGGGTTGGACTAGACAACCCTTGTGTTCCCTTCCAACTCTAAAAACCTGTGATTCCACGAGAGCGATAGCAGGCAGTGCTTTATTTAAAGAAGTCCTCTGTTTGAACGGTAGTCTGGTGCAAGTCCATTTTTGAAGGCAAAGAACCATAAGAAGGCAGAGCGGGGAACTTGTGCAAGGAGATATTGCCTGAGTGTTGTTAGGCTATAATTATAAAGCTTATGGTTTCTGCTAATTCTTAGCTTTAGCAGATTGATTAGCCTGTTACCCATGAAACGTGGCATGCCACATATTTTGGGAACCAAAAATGCTATTGTTTTCTACTAAATTAATGATGGGGTAAATAGTTGCACCTTTACTTCCCTGAATGTCTGCCGTGTTTTGTTTGTCACTTTGCTTATTAACCTTAAGACTGTGCGTGAATGTACTTGTCTGCTGCTAGATGTATTTCACACAGTAATTTAGGCTGGGATTTATAGTTTTCTGTGCACGCCCCCAGACTTTTCAAGCTGTCCCTTCTACTGCTGGACCTCGGGAAGTTTCTGATATTTGATGTTTTATTATGTTTCTATATGTGTTGGAAACCACCCTGAGCGGCCTGAGCAACCCAGAGAGATGGGTGGGGTATAAATAATAACATTATTATTATTATCATTATTGACATTTGCCCCGGGACAGTAGGCAGGTGACCAGCTCACACAACTATGGTGAGCTTCATTGTATTTAAATTAGAGGAATTATTTCTAAGTTTGCCCATATATAAATAAATTAGCACGTGCAAATTGTGTGCAGTCCTGTGCTCTCCCTTGGTGATGCACATCCTCTTTTGTGGCAGTGCGGAAGTGGACACCCAAATATCGGCCCCAACCCAAGCGATTGTGTGTGTATCAGGAACCAATTAGCACATCGGTGAGGCAGAGTGGATGCAATTAAACCCAGTATCCCTCTTCCTTAAGCTGTTTATTGGCAGAATTCCACCTTATAATCAGAGGTTGAATTACCTAGGGCAGGGGAGACAGGATTGAGCCCCCTGCACCCTAATGGTCTCCTTTACCTATTGCTTTTAGAAGGTCACAAGGAGCAGCATGATTTGGGAATATTGTGGGGGGAGGCTGGAGGCTTGTGGGTTTCACTAAGCCACCTCTGCCACATAATACAAACACTACTACTCACCCCTTCCCAAGCTGTTGTCTTGATCTAGGGAATCGTATGTTGTTGTTGTTGTTCAGTCGTTCAGTCGTGTCCGACTCTTCGTGACCCCATGGACCAGAGCATGCCAGGCACGCCTATCCTTCACTGCCTCTCGGAGTTTGGCCAAACTCATGTTAGTAGCTTCGAGAACACTGTCCAACCATCTTGTCCTCTGTCGTCCCCTTCTCCTTGTGCCCTCAATCTTTCCCAACATCAGGGTCTTTTCTAGGGAGTCTTCTCTTCTCATGAGGTGGCCAAAGTACTGGAGCCTCAACTTCAGAATCTGTCCTTCTAGTGAGCACTCAGGGCTGATTTCTTTAAGAATGGATAGGTTTGATCTTCTTGCAGTCCATGGGACTCTCAAGAGTCTCCTCCATCAGACCCTGATGTTGGGGAAGATGGAGGGCACAAGGAGAAGGGGACGACAGAGGACGAGATAGTTGGACAGTGTTCTCGAAGCTACCAACATGAGTCTGACCAAACTGCGGGAGGCAGTGGAAGACAGGAGTGCCTGGTGTGCTCTGGTCCATGGGGTCACGAAGAGTCGGACACGACTAAACAACAAAGCAGGATTTGGGCAAAGAAGCAATCCTGGTTTTTGCAAGGAGAAATAGGGTACAGATGCAGATAATGTGAATCTCCGCTAATAAATGGGTTTGACTCTTGGAAACATTTTTTTCCCCATGAGTAATGAATATTCAAAAGATATGGGTAGCGTTTGGGCAGGAGGAGATTTGCTTATTTTTTGGCCAGCTAATTTTGAAACTGCTGGCAATCTGGTATCATTGATTACTTAACTGCAGTTAACTTGTTGCGGTCACTACATTTTTGGTTTTAGCCATACTTTGTTTTTCTTAACTATATACGGGTACCTATTTGTGTTTAATGCCTTTAGAATTCCTAGCGTTGGGGGTTTTGAGGGGGAGGGAGCATAATTTCTTATTGATCATCATGATTTCTTTTTTAACAGCTTGTTGAATTTTTTTCACAAAGTGAATATAGTTTTGTTTTGTTTAAAACCATTTCCTTTTCAGGGTCACATTGGCCTAATTTACACATCACTTTAAAGCACAAGTTAAACACAGTTTAAATGTGAACATGCAGAGTACTGGTGCATGACGGCTGCTTTGCTCCTCCCCATATCCTGTCAGGAGCCAAACCATGGTTTGATTTAGTGTTACATTCAAAATTTTGTGGTTAGTCTCTCTGCAAAATAACTATGATCTATACCCAAGGTTTGTTCTTGGATTACTGACAATGGTTTGTTTGGAGAGGTGCAGAAACAAACCATGAGCCCAGTCTTGGACATAACCCCAAGACAAACCATAGGTTAGCTTGTGGCAGCACTACAACTGTAGAAAAGAAGTGAAACAGCCAGCGGTGGAGTAAGCCACTCGGGTGCCTGAGGGGGCGCGCCCAGGGGCGGGGTGAGGGCGGGGCCTCCTGAGTCCGCCTGCCTCCTCCCACTCAGCTGCCCTACAGCTGGGGGGAAGCAGTGGGCGAACCGTTTGGGCAGCGCAGAGCCTGCGCGCGCCCAAGCCACCGCGTCTCTCCCAGGAGAGTGCCCCCCGGCATTTTGTCACCCCCTCAGTGGTGACACCCGGGGCGTCCCGCACCCCCTTCACCCGCCCCTGGAAACAGCCACAATTTTAGCCTCATGCACCAGCATGCCGCACACTCATTTTTAAATCATAGCTAACCTTAACTGTGGTTTAAAGTGATCTGCAAACCATTGTCTGCAAACCCCTAGGCCTGACAATATTTTTTTTTAAACAAAAAGGTTTATAGGCTTCTGTCATGTTGCCTGTAAATATTAATTTTCTCCCTTCCTTTCCTTTCCTTTATATGAAATTTATCCTTTCCTGAAGTGACTTCATGACATACAATCAGCTTAATATAAACATAGATTTTAACTTGGACACTAGAAAGGGGGAAGCCGAAATGTATCCTAATCTTCACTTCACAGTAATGCAGTAGTAACAGTAAGATGCTTGCCTAGAGATGAAAGTTCAAAATGATTTTTCATTTGAGATGCCAACAAAACGTGTTAACACTTGGGCTTCCTGTTACCTTCTCTTCGATTCCAACCAGAAGCCTTGGCTAGAAACAAATCTCTCCCTAGGCTCCATTTTTAAATCTACCAGTTTCAACACAGGTGGTTTTAAGGTCAGAGGAGTGAGTCATGAACAGTGCAAATGGCTATTGCCACACTTTGATGGAGGATTCCACCTGCTATGTCCTAATTGTTGAGGAGGTGATACCAGTGTCTGTGATTGGCTGGCTTCCTTTATCCGCCCTGCTTGTGATTGGTGGATCCACCCACCTCTGATAGGCTTTCCGTGCCATTCTTAGCTCAGCTGTTGCACTCCAGGGCTGTACACTTGCTGCACACTGGCCACAGGGGTTGCTCACAGCTGATCTGCACTCCAGAAACAAGGTGTGTTGGTTGGAATTTGTGGGAAGGAGGAGGAGGAGGAGAGGTTTCACCTGCTCCCTTTGTCACCGCCGTTTGCTTTAATGGGATATTCTAGAGTGATTTCATTCCTAAAGGGAAAGGTTGTGCTATGCTAAGAAATACTGAAGCTTGGTGGAAATCTGGCTGAGAAATGTGCAATTGGGACAATGTCAAAACCAAAAAAAGCATGTGGCTTCTTGAGTATGCTCTTATTTAGGTTTTCTCCATAGGGATGAAATTATCTAATATATATGTTGTATATGTAAGCATATATATTGCTGTGAAGTAATGCTAAATTATAAGTGGTTGGATGCTTTGGGTAAATGATTTGACAGTGCTGTGGTTGAGGGCAAACAGACTCGGAATGCTTTCAATACAAGGACAAAATATAGTACAGCATTTATTTCCCATTTGCACAGTTTGGCCAATTCAATGTCTTTAGTCTCTCCTTCCGTGATAGTTTTTCTGAAATTCTGGATACATTTCTTTCCATGTGAATGCCACCCATTTCCTTTTGGTTAACATTTATTTTCAGGCCTGAATCAAAAAGTCCAAAATTATTATTATTATTTAAATCTCCAAACATCCTTTGTAATATTATGCAAAAGATAAACATTATAACTTTGTGCATAGGATATCCACTTGGTATCTTTGCACAAGATTCTTATTTTTTATAATGGAAGAACACAACCATTTGTGGATTAGTTCCAGCTGTGTTAAGACCTCAGTCTGAGCAAACTGTGTGTCAGTGGTTCTCAAAGGGTTTGGCAAGCCAGACTGGTGTGGCAAGAGAAGATGGCAAGTGTGGCAGGAAGATTAAGGATTTTGTTTTAATATTTGCAGAATATGGATAGAGATATTTTCAAAAAGAGAGGAAGAGCCTCAAGTGAGACTGAGGGCAACCCTAGCTGTGTTTTCCATTGTCTTGCTTATTAATAAAAAATTCAGTGTGGGGCACAAGCAACTTTTTATTCTGAAGTGTGGCCCAGAGAAGCAAGTTTGAAACTGCTGTAGGTGAAGTGGTAAAACTTCATAATGTGTGTGTTGCGGGGGGGGGGGGAAGAGTAATTGTTTGGTTGAACGCCTTCTGTAGGTGAGTGGAGGGGAAATCACTGCATGCAAAATTAAAATATCAAGGAAAAGACAATTCTTTAGTCGTTTCCCCCTACATCTACTTTTGTGTGTCTAAACCCTGCCAGATGGGCGGGGTATAAATAATAAATTAATAAAAAATAATAATAATATTTGCTTCGCATATGGAGGGGCATTCAGCCCCTGGCTATGCAATTTGAAGTGGAACATAGACTGTAGATATAGAACATATTTACCACCTCACCTGTTAATTGTATGAGCCAGGGTTGGTAGACATGTAGAGCAAACAAATGAGAATCTGGGGTTCCAACTCTGGTGGCGATGTTCTACCTCCACTGTCAGAGGCAATATCCTTCTGGATACAAGTTGCTGGAAGCCGCAGGTAGGGAGAATGCAAGTTGCACTCAAGTTGCTAGTGGACTTTGTATGGGCACCTAGTTGGCTACTGTGAGAACAGGATGTTCGACCAAACGGTCCTGTGGCCTGATCTAGCAGGTCCTTCTTGTGTTCTTATGTCCCTCAGTGCAACTTTAATTTTGACCGTGTTGGCAGTGCCCAGCATGGGCAGCAGCAATTTCTTGGGTAGTTGTGAGGGCAGAATGTGGTAGAAATCTGGAGAGAAGGTTTACTCCGCCTTATCTGCTGTGGTTGCTCCAGTCAGGGATGTTTCGATGTGCAAAGGAGTTTTGGTTTTATATTTCCTTCCTTCCCTGGTCGCAGCCCCTCCTCAAGAAGGATTACTGACAAAATAAAATTGACTGGGAAAGGCTGCTATGGTGTCATTGTTGTTGTTGTTTGTTTGTACATGAAAGCAGATGCTGAAAGGGAAAGAGAGAAGAGGGAAAGATTACATAGCTTTAATAAGTGTGAAGGGCAGTTGATAGACCTGAGGTCATTGGTGCACAAAGTTGACAAGATGAAAACATCTACAGACATTTTCCTGAGGGGAAGTGGCTTATGGCGCTGCTGTGGAAAAAAGCAGAGGGTGTGCAGGAGTTGTGGGGCAGGCACATTAAGCTGCTCCAGAGACAAGGTCAGGCTACAATAAGACCCAAAACACACGTGTGGGTTAAAATAGGCCACAACGTAATTGTGGGGTTGGCATGGCATGGCATGTTCTCTGCTGCGAACGTCTGATGTTCTTCTCACAGAAAACCCATCCCAGAATGCCAGCTGAGGAATGTCATGGGAGTTAACCAGTGGGGAGGGCCCAACATGGTGCAAGCCATGCATGGGATCCCGCTGGCAACCTGAGTTGAGTGACACCAGGCTGAGCTCCACGGGAGCTATGATGGGCTGCTTGGTGCATCACCTCAAGAACCAACATGGGGATCCCCATCCCCGTGACTGAGATCCTGCCCAATGCAAGAGTGGGCACATAGCAAACCACTTGCTGCCACCCTCACCTACCACAGCAACCAGCCTAGCAAACCTGAGCATGGGACATCCTGCCTCTTTGAGAGTTCTGGAAAGAACAACAAATAATTTTGAGGTTCTGGAATTGGCAATGGTATAAAATAGGGGTGAGCTTGTTGTAGCAAATATAATCAAAAGGCCTGTGGCATCTTAGGACTCTTGTTTAATGAACACTCATCCTGATTTGCTGGCACAAAGCTTGCATGGAGATTATACAATGTCCACTTTAACAGAGCATTCAATCCTGATTTGCCTGCAGGGAAGTTGCATGTCTTCCCATCAACCAATCACTATCCTATCCTTTTTGGTGCACTTTGCTTTCCTAACTGAAAGAAGACCTTTAAAAAAAAAGGGGGGGGAGTGGAGATTTGTTGCACCAGAGGATTTCAATCCATTTTAATTGTGCAAGACTTAATTTCTGCCATGCAATCGAATCCCTACCGCAAAAATACCGATCGTCCAGAGGTAAACTTAAGAGTCTATCACATTTGTTGTGGCATAAACATTTGAGATCTACAGAAAAATTCATCAAATTCATGAAGTGATCTGGAAAGTTGGTCAGGCATATGGATTTGCAGAGGAAAATAATTTCCCATGCCTTGATTTGGAATATAAGAGGCTGCTATATCCTGGTTCTTCTGTACACTTCTGTATGGCCAAACAGTCATGCACTAATCAAGCTGTCTCAGCCATACTTGAGTTTCCTTTCTGTTTTGGGTAGAGTGGGCAATTGCTTCTCCTCCAGTCCAGCCCATTGCTTGGAGAAGAACAAGGACACAAGGTCCCCTGCCCACCCCATGTCCCTGCAGGACCAGAACATGCAAATGCTAACTGCACATGTAAAATACAACAAACGCCAGCTGAAATGATGCTGACGTTTGTCACATTTATGCTTCACATTTTTATGTGTACTCTTAAACCATCTTAGGCTATACTCACCTAAAAAAACACACAACCACAGTATATGAAGTGGTCCTTTCAGCTGATTATGGTCAGGGATGCTGTGTTTTGCTCCTTCACCTCCAGGTCAGGGAGGAAGGAAGATAGTACTGTACAAAGTTCAGGTTTAGAATTATTTCAAAGTTCCCATATCCCAAACCTGCCTAATTTAAATGCCACATTTCAGAACAGAGCAGAGAGGCTCATTACTTAGGAGTTATGAGTCAGAGGGAAAGATCTCAACAACACAGAGACTAGCTCATACGAAATCGCTGTTTATCACAGCACTTAAAAGAGCAGCACCCACATGCCGTACTTAAGATTTAATTAGAGGTGGGTCAAGTGGATATACCTACAGGAAAGCGAGCAACCACACCTACCACACTGATACCTGAACATAAATCCATGCGGAACATCCCATGTGAATGAGTTCCCTTGGCATCCAAGAGCGAAACAGTCTCCATCCCTTTTGTTTCATAGGGATGGTCATTGTTCCTCCAGGCGTCTGATTGCTCACTACCTTGCATCGATTGTGACAACGGCGAAGCTTAAGCAGGTCCTCCTGGGCTGTTCCCCTGGCATGATTCAGTTCTTTCATCACAGCCTTTGCAACCTCCTCCTTTTTCTGCTGACACTGTGACTTGTTCCCATGGCTGCTTGGTTTCTGTTGTCACTTAAGCTTGTGAACCTAAAACACAGCTGCCAGAAGACTCCAGCAGTCCATGGATCTTGCTTGCTAGCTTTGGGATTTGAACTTGCCAAAGTGGCGTTAAGCAGGGGATGGGGAAGCACAGCTCACCCATACTCCTTTGTAATATCCGAAATGGGGCTCAGAAGATAGGCTTGGTCCCACCTAGATCTTGTTGATGCCCCTCACTGATCCGATTCTGCTTTACTTCTGTCGATCGATTCATGTACGATGATTCTGTTTCTGTTATTCGTGCCCTTTGCAAACATTTTTGCAAACTGGGTCCCTCTGTGTGTTTGTGTAGGTGCACATGTGTCTGTATCCAGCACTTTCACCGTCTCCTTCATGGCATCCTTCTCATGGGGGTAGGTTTTTGCCTACTAAAACCCACAATAGATGCGTCGATCTCTTGTTGGTTCAAAATCTCGCACACGTTAAGAAAGCACTCGTTTCAGAAATTACAAAGAAAAAGTGCAAACGACTTCTATGTCCTTCTTTTCCCGTGATTTGGAACATGAAAAGTTGCTGCCGTTCAGCTATATCACGGAAGCCATCTGCAGCCCACTGACATCCATAGCATTCATTGTCTTAAGCTTCTGGGCTTAAGCTTGCTGCCTGGGTAACTAGTCCCGCCCGATCACCTAATCAGCAAATCACAAGTGGGCATGGGCCACCAGGGAGCAGGCTTAGCCCGCCCCTCCCGTATATAACATAGAGCCGTGGCTTGCTCTGCAGCCACTTTTCATTGGGCCCATCGCATCCCTTGCCTTTAACAGTGGTTCTATATTGCTGCTACGTGCAAAAAACGAATTACATGCCGCTTTGTGATTTTCATAGGATCCAACGGTGCGTGAATTCCTTTCGCTGTGCTTCAGGAAACTTTCCTCCACCTTGAAAGTGTAGAACCTTGTGTGGACATTGCACAGGGACTTGGCAAGCAGTGTCTCCTATGCAGGTCCTGCTAAAAAAAGCATCCACCCCCCCTTTTTTTTGCCATGTGGACAGTCAGGGGAATTGACACAGGCTCCAGTTAGGGACCATGTGGCAGGCTTGTAGAGATGTAATGAGTGAATACAATACTGAGTACATCCAGTATGCTGAATAAGGGCTCATCCACACTTCTGCTTTCTACGCATGGGTCCATAATGTTGTTCTTTTGTCCCACTGCTTTCCCCAGGAAAACCCACTGTTTACCCACTGAATGGGAATAAATGGGACAGGGCAAACAGAAGTGTGGATGAGCCCTACGGGTGCAAAATCCCCTTCCTCCATAAGCCTGTGTGGATCTCTTCATCTGTCCATCTGAAAAATTGTACCTAAAATGCAACACAATGTTGAACATTGGGCTTGTCCACACTTCTGCTTCTCCTATGCCTAGAAAGCATGAGTCCGAGCGGTTTTCCCCTTGCCCAGCTCCTTTCCCAGGGAAAACCCACTCTTTAGTGCTAACTCAGAGCAAACGTCAATCCGGAGAAAACCCGAATTGCCATTTGCTCTGATTGAGTGGTTTCCCCCGGTGGAGGGTAGGAAGCAGCGGTCAAGAGGAAGTGTGGCTATGCTCATTGTCAGGCCCTGGAGTATTAAATAAAGGATGTAAGAGTAGCTTTCCAGTGGGTATGGGAAGGATCAGGCGATGCTGAGTATGAATGGAATCCTTTAAGGAAAATTAATATGCCATGAGTTCTGAATCAAACATGTCAGTGCAGGTTCTCAGCTGATGTGAGTCCTCATAAATAAGAATCAGGAAAACAGAAAAGAGGATCGTTCACTTAAGGTGAAACATCAAGTTGGGTTGCTTTCTAAGGATTTATGTGTTAAAAGATTTCAGTGGATTCACTGCACACAAGATGCAAAAGGTGAAAGCAGTCATAATTGTTAAGGCCATGTGATTAACAACTTAGAGAAGGCTGTCATGAAACCACAGCATTCTTTAAAAAAATTCCTGTCCAGCCTTGCTTACAAAACCTTCTTGGGGTAAAAAGATGCACACTGTTGAATCCAAATCACTTCCCACGAATGGGCTTCGGTTGATCGGTAGTTGCTTTAAATTTGACAGGTGTCAATCACCTGGTGTCATTATGATGGCTGGTGATTTCGGGAATAAGGCGGTATAGAAATAAAATTATTATTAACAACAACAACAACAACAACAACAACAACTGGGGAGTCGTTCTGCTCAGCTGTCAAAGGTGATTCACTGGGGGGTGTAGAAATTAGGAATTTGGCCCACTGAGCAGATCCCATTTCTATCCTCTAGTTAAACTGCTACTACATTTGCTGATTTTCTCTCCCCTTAATATTGATTATTTAAATTAATAAAATTCACATATTTTTAATGTATTGCTCAATTTGCTGCTTGCACTATCTTTGGTGGCTGTTGGGATCAGTTGTTTCCCCTTTTTGGCTGAGATGCTTTCAAAATAATTGAAAACTGATATGCCTTTCACTTATATTTTTCATTGAGGCAGAAAATGCTCATTCATTTTCATTGTCTAGAATTATACACAATTAAGTTTTACAGTTGCTTAGCATTGGCTTCTCTATGTTCCCTTGGGTCCCTCAATAAAATGACAGCTTCCACTGCAGCCCTCTACTTACTGCCAAAATTGCCTTGGTCCATGGTGGGCTCCAGGTGTACTGTAGTGTATCAGAGTGACATCACCTCATACTTTGACCCAAGAGGTTGGCTCCTACGAGAGTCGTGCCATTTGTGTTTGCTTATTGCTAGACTTCTGCTCACCTATTTCTTGTTCTCTGTTTCCCCTCAGGATGGAGAGGTACCACTTGGTTGTGTTTCTGCTCTGTGGCATCTTCTTGTCAAGAGTCTTCAGCGTTACGTACAGGAATTTTTCAATAGATTGTGGAACTCTGTTGCCCGACGACCCAACTCAGCCTCAGGAATCTGAATTGCCCTATTCCATTTCTGTGCCATCAGAGGTGTACGACCCAGGAAGTGAAATAAAAGGTATGTTACATAAGTGTCCTCTCTTTCTCTGCGAATTTTGCTATCTTTCACCATCCTTCTTATTCTGAACACTTTCTTGGAAAGAAGGTGACTGGAATAAGATGGATGGTGAGTTATGAAAAGATAATGTTATCTTATGAGACCAACTTGTTGGTGTGTATGCCAAATTACTGTAGCAAAATAGACTATAACTTTAATTCACTGAAAGCGTCCATATTTTTCCTGCTTATACAAACTGTGCATGCAAAATGGGTATTAGAGAGATGCTTCTTTGAAATGGCTGTTTGCATAACTCCTATTTCTGCTTTAGTATAAATATTATGGATTTAGCTACAGCAGCTAAAAATGTCCCATAGTACTGAAATTAAGGCAATGTGGAGAGGCGTAAGTGAGGGTAACCCAACCATCCATATATTATTGTCAGTGCTATTGAAACAGAATGCAAAATATGCTACACTTATGATTCTCATGTTCTGTGTTTCTCCAGTCGACATACAAGGAGCACCAGGAGTTGGATTTAAATGGTTTATGCTACAAGCCCGAGACATTGATAAGAACATCCCTGTTGGTTCGTTTCAAGTCACAGATCCAAATACACAGACCCACGACTGTTACAACACGACGGTATGTGTTTACTCCTTCATCTTGGCTTTTTAACATGGTTGAATTTGTTGGTCCCATCTAGAGGAAATCTGTCTGGTACATCACACAATAAGCTACATGATAAAGGATTCTTAGTGGGTGGGATCCTTGTCTGAATTCTCCTAAGGCTAGAAATTATGGTCCTGCTCAAACAGAGAAATGGATTAAAGCAAAGTTGTAATATACTACCCTTAGGAGAATTCAGACAGTACCGCTTTCCATGATAGATTTTGTGGTCAACTCATGGTAAAATCCCCGTTGAATGAGGTTCAACGTAAGATGGGATGGGCCAACAGACATGATCCAGTCAACATTATATACTTGGCTTCCCCCGCCCCCCGCATTGTTTCAACATTCTCAGGAAGCCATGTTGTTATTGCCTGCATCCAAAAAAAGCATGGTGACCATAGTGTTAGGCAAAACAAACAACCCCTTAGACAACCCAATGGAACCAAACTGCACACTGGACATCAGTCAGCGCTGTCTAGAGGGAAGGCAACCTTTGATTTAACCCCAGGGCCCAGAACGGCAGTAACAAACAAAGCACTTTCGCAATAGTGGGAAATAAGCAGTGGATTTCCCCCAAGAATAAATATTGGGACCGTTGCAATATATTTATGAATGAATGCAGCTGCTGTTATACTTAATGAGGATGTAGCAGGGATGTGTCTATCATAGGGAATAACATTTCGACAACAGGCACCACTCTCTTACTATGTGAGCCTGCGTAAAGTGTGTACGGTGTCTGCACATGCACAGTTGTCCTCACTGGGCTGCCTTTGCAGGGCTCAGCCTCTTAAAATCAATTAGCAAATGGGGACATTTATTTTCGCAGGAGCCTGATCTGTACATAGGAGTACAAAGCTCTGGATCATGCAGTGGGTGGGAAAGGCATCTTGTTAACTGTTCACCTGAGGAGAAAGGATAATTTTGTTTGCGTCAAACCACTGGATTTCATTCAGTGTTCCAACCTTGTAGCATTCTGTTCTGTGTGCTCAGTAATGACTCCATGGTGATTCCCCAAGGCTGGGCCATTAGCACCACTTTAAAAGAAAGCAAGACGGCACCCTAGGGAGATGCAATTCAAACTGACAGAAACAGTGTTTTGCAGCATGGCCAGCTCCCCATGTGACCCATGGGGAATAGTCTCATTTTTCATAAGGCGATCTCTACAAAGGACAGATGAAATGTTACCTAGGACAGAAAAAAAAACCCTTATATGGTCCTGACACAAAGTGAAGCACAATAATGAGCTTCTGCAGAAAACACAATGGGAATTATTTTTATCATACAACGCTAGCAATGCAGAAAAACACATTTGAGTTGCACATCAAGAGCATGTGAGAGGGCTTTACAGTGCTGTTGAATGCCTTGTTTTGTCATTTTCTGGAGTGCCTATTTTTATTTTGCCTATTTATACACTACTCAGTAACAAAAGTTCTCTGGCAAAAAGTAAACTGGAGTTCTGTCTCCAGTGCTGCTGTTAAGACATTTCCTTCAAAGAAGCAAGTTCGGTAAATGTCTAAAAATGAACAAATAATCTTAACGTTTGTCTTTTAATTTTTCAGAATTCAGCATTAATTCATAAGGGCTCAGAAGAGAAGCACAACATATCATCTCTTTGGGTTTCACCTGATGCTAAAAAGGTTCAGTTTATGTAAGTACATATTAGAAAGTATTAAGCTTCGTTATGATTTTCTGTTTCTTTGGGTTTTATTTTTTTAATCCAAAACTTTCTCTGATACTCACAAAAATCCTCTAGTTTTTATTTTTTAACTTCAGCTTGGCATTCAGTTTAAATATTATAATACTGCATGCAAGAAAAGTTGCATGTTTTCAATAGACACATAACTAGGGTGACATGCAAGCCACACCTGTGGAAACTTCCCCTTCTGCACAACTATTAAAGGCTCAGGAAGAGCTCTCTCCTTTTTGCTTCTTCCTCCATCTGGCCGCCCAACGTATGACATAGTGATCCATCTGGTTTACTGGTGCGGTGATTCATTGAATATGTACATTAGGGCCAACCGAAATGGTACAAAATAGTGTGGAAATGTCTGAGGTCTCCAGAACTTTCCATCAGGCTAGATAGTAAACAAAACCAGGGAGAAAAAGCTTGGCTGATGATGGAGCCTGCATTCAATCACACTCTTAAGATAGAATGTGGATTTATTAATAATCCTGGGTAGATGGAGAAGGAGAAGGTGGAGAGAATAAAAAGGGAGGGAGGAGAGTTTTGATTCAACAGGTTATTTATATGTCACAATGGTGTGACATATCATGTGATATGATAGTTTTGGTGAATAACAACAGTCCATTAAAAATATAAGAAATATGCATACATTTGGATTTAATGGGGGAAACTGCAACCACAAAGCCTACCTTAGAGCAATAAGGCAAAATCTGTTATTGACACTGCACAAAAAAGCCCATTCTGATCCAAACCATGACCTATTATTAACAACTGCATTTTCTTTCCAGAGCGACTGTTTTTCAAGATGCTGAAACGTACTGGCTAGTTCCTAGCATAGTCCTGTTTCCTAAGCTTTCCAATGAGACACAAGTTGAAGATGAGACTAAAAAAGCCAATGTATCGTCAAAAAGTAGGAAGAAGGTATGTTGAAATAAAGACCAGATAAATCTTTGGTATTTACATGCACTTTCCCCTTACATTATTATGGCTGGAATTTGGCCCAGACGGCGAACTTTTAAGTCCCACGGATTGCACAACCAGCGAGAAAAGTCTAAGCGTGGATTGTGTGGTTAGATAGGATGAGCACTTGTGATCACGACATCTGCACTTTTAGAAGGGACAGCCGCTTTCACCGCTATGTAGTCGCTGATCCCCATACAGTCATGCGACAGAACCTTTCAACATGATTTATTTTTATGTCAGTGATACGTTCAGCTTTAAAAAAGCTGTAGCACAAGCCCTTTTCCTAAAACGTAATTGTTTTTGTTTCTTTACAGTCCGTTACCATAAAAATAGACTGTGGACCGGTAAGAATCCTTCAACTCCTTATTTCCCATGATATCCCTTATCGACACAACTGCTTTTTAATGCATTGTGTCCATTACTGTGCATGGTTCTTAGCCCGCAGAATGACGGTGCTTTTCTTCTCTGACACCTTTTCTTTTGCTGAAACCTTTGCCTACATCTGCCCTAATGCAATGGAGGAGAAGGGAAGGAACAGGAAGTGCGGGTGGCTCCAACTTCCTGTCTCCATCTTCCTGCTTCTGTTCTTCTTTGGAATGCCTGAAACAGCTCTTTCTCCTCTCCCCCTTCACTAAACCTAAAACTGTACTATATTTGCAAAAGTCCTTAAAGAATCAAATGCCTTTTATTGCTTACACAGGGAGGAGCTCATGTAGGCAGCAGCAAGTGTGCCCAGGTAAGCGCTCGTGTTTTTTTCAAAATATACGGCACAAATGACAATGTTAGCCCTTTGATAGCCTTTCTATTATTTGCTGAAAGCAATTTCCTTTATCTTTACACACACACACACACACACACACACACACACACACTGTCTGTCTCTCTCTTAAACTTCCCCCAAGCCACCCCATATACTGGGATTACTGCTATAAATATTACCACTGCTAATTTCTGTTGTCAGTGTATGCAAACACTTACACCTGACAAAAATGCCACACAGAGGTATTGTGAACAGAGGATATGCTTGAGCAGACATGGCCTCTGTTCACAAGACTCAAACATGAATCTAGGGCATGTGAGTCCAATATTTGAAACATGGGGCGTTGCCTTATACCAAGTCAAGCTGTTGACCCATCAAGCTGACTGGCAGAGGGCCCTCTCGGGTTTCAGACAGGAGCTGTTCCCAGCTTTATCCGGACATATTGGGAATTAGGACCTTCTGCACTCAGTGCAGGTGTTCTGCTACTGAGCGACGTGCGGCCTTTCTTCATATTGCTCCTCCTTCCCTATCTTGAACTGTACACACATTTATCATGTGAGCAGCCTAAGTAAGTTATGCCTGCTTACGTGGAAGCAAACCCCATTGAGTTCAACAGGATTTACTCCCAAGGAGAGTGGGTGGAATTACCGCTCAGATGTTGCAGAGCAGCAGAATTATGTGAAATAAAACACAGGATAAACTGAATAAGCCATTGCGTCTTGTTCATGCCATGAAGGAGGGTTATGGAAATTCTGTTATTTAACAGTTGTTCTTGATGGACAGAGCATCTCATTTTCATTCCTTATTACTTTACAGGGTTCGACGTTTTCCTCTCAGGGTGGTAGCACTCAAGGCCAGGTAAGCATTGCTTTCCCCAATATGTTACTAATTTCATAGGCTCACTTGCCTTTGCAATAATCTTGGGTCTTGCGCAACCACACCCAACTGCTCAGAGCAGAAATTTACACTTACACAGAGAAACAAGAGTACAACAATTCATTCTGGTGACTCCTTGATTGCATGAATTAGTGCCGTTCTGTGAAAATATGCATCTACATAGTCCGACGCTAATTGCATAGAAGTCCCCACCTGGATGCAGCAGCATCCCCATGTCACTTTGCCCTGGTTGTGAATTAGTCATTTAGAGCAAGAGGATGAAGACTGAACAGAGGTAAATGAAAGCTCTTCTTGTCCTTCACCTGTGTCAAAAGCAAGGAAGACACTTGAAGCGTCCAGTGGGTTTCATTCTCCCTTTTACACCAAGGTCTTTGCTCCCAAAGGACAGCAGCTGTACTCTCAAGCAAGCTTCCCCATCCCCTCCAAACTGGATGGGTTGCGATGAAGACACTGCAGTTTTCTATGCCTGCATTGAATAAAGTGTTTGACAAAAAAATAACCTGCCCTTACTTCCTTTACAGGGAGTTATAGTGTACCAAGGAGGTGTCAAGAAAGGCGGTGGATGCCTTGCGGTAAGCAGACATTTTTCTGTTCTCATTTAAAACCTTGTCCCTGTGCAATTATTGTAGTTGAAAATCTAGGCAGCCTTTGTGGGAGTTCTGTATTCTGTATATATTCAGCCTTCCCCCTCCCTCTGCATCCACTTCAGTTGTCCTCAGCCATCAGAACCCATATTACTGTATGCCATTAAATTCCATTTACCAGCAGACCAAAACAAAGAATCATATTAGTTCTCTGTTTTTTCCCATACAGGGTGCCACTGCTAGTATCTACAACAAGTATGGCTGCTACGATGTAAGCATTCTCCTTCTTTTCCTCATAGAGGTTTATTGTTACAGTTAGATATGTGATGGATGGTTTTGTGTCGTAAGCAACAAGTGAATAGTCGTGCAAGTGAAAACCTCCACATTGTGTCTTCAGCATTAGCTCATTTGGATGCCTAAAATCTGAATTAGATTCCCCCCCCCAACAAGGATTTCTCCAAGATCTACATATTTAAATTAAAGGTTAATCGGCAACAAAATGTCCTTCAATAAACACCGTTTTCCTGAATTCTTGCCATCTCTCTTTAAACTTACCATTGCAAACGGGTTTAATTTCATAATGTAGCAATTTGTTGAAATGTGTGGCTTTTATAAAGAAGTAACTGAAGTTTCTTTTTTATGCAGCCTGGTGTAAGCTATGGTAGCGGTACTTCCTACGGACAGGTAAGGAACTAGCAATCAACTAGTCTTCCTCCTCCTCCTCCTCCTCCTCCTCTTCTTCTTCTTTGGCAATCACTTGTAGCTGAGTAAGATTGTCTTCCATAAACAATGTTTTAACAGTGAGTCCGTAAGTGACTGTGGAGGCCAGTTCTGGATCCACACGTCCTTCCACAGTGGGGACATAGGTTTCTGGGTAGGAGTTGATCATGGTGAGGGTTTTCCAAGCATGCCTTCCTCTTGGAACATTTCTCCCTTTCGTCCTGAGTTCGAGTGCCTTCAAAGCCCATGACACCTTTGGTAAAAGGCTGTTCTCCAATTGGAGCGCTCGCAGGCCAGAGCAGTCAACTAGTACAACTGCATCAAAGGTGTCCAAAAATGTGTAACAGGCCTCCTAGAAAGGAAGTACTAGGGCAGTGGTGGCTAACCTTGGCACTCCAGATGTTTTGGGACTACAACTCCCATCATCCCTGACCACTGGTCCTGTTAGCTAGGGATGATGGGAGTTGTAGTTCCAAAACATCTGGAGTGCCAAGGTTAGCCACCACTGTACTAGGGCAAGGATGAGGGACCTCAAAGCTGGGGACCAAATGTGGCCCCCAGGAACGCTGTCTCCATAGGCCACACCTCTCCCCAACTCTACTTGACACCCTGCTTGAGTGTTTTTGCCTGCTTGGAATGTGTCCTTGAACTCTGATAATGCTTCTTGCTTGCTTGGATGGAGGATAGAGGGTGGGTGGGTGTGTAGAAACTAGCCTGCTATAGAAAGCTAAAATCCCCATTTACCTCTGGCTCTGCCCACCACTACCATGCAGCCCCTGAAATAATGCCCAGAAGGGACTGTGGCCCTTCAGTGGAAATCTGTTCCCTATTCCTGTCCTGGTACTCCCTGATGCTTCCAGGCCAGTCAGCTGAGCACAAGGGAACAAAAAGTATTGAATGTTGGCTTTCTGTTTTCCTTACAGTCCGTTTCAACTGTTTCAAACCAAGGGAAGGTATGTATCTCTTTCTGAACTAATTTCCTGCTGATTTAAGCAACAGCTGGGATGAAGATCGGTGCAGCCATTCTGTCCTCAGTAGGGATGGCTCAAGATGTTTTGCCACCTGAGGCAGAACAGGAAATGTCTTTTGAATTCAACCCAATTTAACTTGTCATTTGATGATTATTACTTTTTGGCAGGTCATAGTGTATGCTCCCAGCCAGCCCTACCCACCTGAAGTAAGCTCTTTTAAAATATCATTTTAAGCTTTGAGGTTTTTATTAATGTGGGAAAAGTTATTTGGGAATGACTAATTGTTTGTATTTCTGTTGTTTTCACAGCGCAACACATACTCGTCGGTAAGAATATTTTCAATTTTCTTGCTCTTAAGCTAATTCAACGCAAGAATTCTTCCGTTCCTGGAATTATTTCTGGAAGTGATATTTAGGCATGGGTACCTGTGGAACTACAACATATGTTGTACTAGAGTTGCTAAAAAATTTTTTGCAAAATCAATTTTTTAAAAAATACGTTTTTGAGCAATTTATAAGAAAATTTGCCAAAACCTACACTTCCGACAAAATCTACGCTTCTTGCCTTACGTCTGGATTTTCCCGGATATTTCAGCAATTTCCACCCGGACACAGCTTCTGACAGCCGAATCCCAGCTGTGTCCAGGAAATTCGGGACATATGCCAACCCTATGTTGTACTCCTGCTTTGCTTTCTTACTAAATGCCCAAGCCCAGTCAAAAATGTATGAAATTGTGCAAAAACATTCTCAGTCATTTGAAGAGAAATGGTTTTCATGAAATGCCCCTTGCAAAAACAAAACAAAGCTATTTTGTTAATTTGTTTAGCTGATTCTTCAGCAAGATTAAATTCAGTGGGGCTTACTTCTGATGAATCACGCATAAGTTTGCAAAGTTCACGCATAAGTTTACAAAGTTCATTCCTGAACAACTTTGGGGTCTGCGTTCAAATAAAGCATCATTTACTTTTTTTGCTGGACACTCTCATTTCATCGCTATGCCTAATAGTCTTTATACACAATTCATTTTTATTTCCGTGAAACGGCTTCGGGTGTATTCCCATTTTGAGCATGCCCTAATTATCAGCTGGTTTGTTTTGACAAAAGAAGCATTCTTCCAACCTCTCTTCCTAATCATTATCACAGCACAAAGTCATGACTATAAGAATAATGATGTGATGTGTGCATACGCAGTACAAATAAATTGGTTTCTGGTTCCTTTTTAGCAACTTGCCAACTCTAAATACAAACACATTCAGGTAAGCATTTCTACTCTGCTTGGTGAAGGAACCCTCACTCAGTCTAAGGGAATTGCCATTTGCTCGATTGAGCACTAAAGAGTGGTTTTCCCCACAGGGATGGGGAGCTGTGGGGCAAGAGGAACTGTAGATGAGAGCTATGATGCAAAAAAGTTATGAATGAAGTGAGAGGAGAGTATTAGGTTTATTGTTTTGAACCGCTAGCTTGAGAGCTTGTGTTTAGAATACTCCATTTGAGTGTAATGATGACTCAGGGTTCAAGATGTAGAAGCAGGATACTATCCAGCAAATAGAAATAAGAATGCAGCACAAGGGATATCACTTTATGAATGGAGTACACACAAAGTTAGCAAGTATTTCAAGAAGGCAGGTACTCCTCTGTGTTGCAACTAATTAGTTTCCGGTTCCTTTGCAGAGCACTATATATGGGGACAAAATCAAGGCCCAGGTACGTTTTAGTTTTTCTTTGCCCTCTATAGGCTTCTCTGTAACAATTAACAGCTTGATTCTGGTCCTTGTTTGCACTGGCAGGTTATCCTGTGTTACTGAGGATGCTTTGTGTGTTCAGACCCAGAGACCTCCCCCCTAAATAAAGACACATTTGACTCAAATGTTAGTTTTGGTTTTTGGCAAAATTTGGTCCACAACTTTATTGATTACAGAAAAGAGAGTGGTTGCATAGGCTCTGGTTCGACTAGCTCCCTACACCGTTGCAGGTAGCGTTGACCCAGAGCTCTATCATAGGTCAGCCAAGGGTGAACACCTGAGGCAGGTGTTCTCTTTCTAAGAAAATTAGTTGCAATTATCTCTTTATACGTCTTTAATTATATAATTGCACTTGCCCCGATGCTTTTATATCAGTACAGATCATTGTTGTGGCAATTTGCTTTGGTTTATGAGAGGGAGATCGCCGATAACATCTGTTCATGCAACAAATATATATTTTTCCAATTCAGCTTGACACCTAGGCAGGTGTGACATGCGACTAGTTCGCCACAGTTATATGCCCTCTGTTATTAAATTACATTTTAATAAAAATTGTCGTCTAGGGAAATCTTTGTAGCTGTAGGACATTCTGCTGCCTGCACTTGATTGCAAAATTGTTGTTGTTGTTGTTTTTATTATTATTATCATCTTCTCCCCCACAGGGCTCAAAACCCCAAGATGACATCCGAATAACCATCCAGGTAACTATAGTGTAGCTGCACTAAATAAGTGACAAAAATGATAACAGTTGTTTTTCTTGGTAATGTTCACTTTGCATCACAAAACCAATTAGCGTTTATATCCGAGATCAGTAATTTGCTTAACAAACAGTCTTGACTGTAATGCGTGCAGGATTTTATTCTAACATGGTGTTATATTGCATTTGAAAGATTTGTTTTACAATGGCTTCTGTTTCCCTCCCAATTAGAGTGGACGACCTGGGCAAGTTTGTGATAAGGTAAGTGCTGTTTCACCTCTTGAGTTGGAAACCAACCAACCACAGACGTTGGCCTTTCATCCAAGAAATAAGTTCGGAAGGAAGACTATCTGAATCACCAATAATGCATCAAACTTCCAATAACTGCTTTAAGGACCAAGCATTTGTAAAACAAAACAAAACACCAGTGTATATGTGTCTGCAGTTGTATACCAGTACTGAGGAAATTCCACAAAAATTTAAATTATTACAGATAGTAATCTGTACTATGCATAAACTCCCTGGCTCCTAAATATTTCACTATTTATTTTTGCAAAGAAATGTTTTGTTTGGTCTTTAAGTAACCTTAGGCTCATCAGATAACTTTTAACAGATGCTGAGATTTTCTGCAAGTTAGCATATTAGTTGTGTTAATTCAGGAAGTAATTTATTTCTTTTTCTACTTCACAGACCTCAACCTCCTACAACAGTCAAGCCTGTAAAATGGTAAACACATTCATACGGCTGCAGCTTGATTTCTGCTCCTTTGAGGGATCTGTCTGTTAAAACACACAGAGCTCTGTGAACTTACCCTGTGTTGGAATGTTCCTCTTGTCTACTTGGATATTTAATACAATTTATGGGGTGGGGTGGGGTGGGGGGGTCATTAAGAGGTTCTAAGCATACTATCAAAGAGATTTAGCATACGTGGAGAAAAACTACATCCAGCAAAACATTTTGCCAAAGCATTTAAGGCCTTGGGACCAGTTCCAAGGCAACAAATACAGCAATTAAAGGAGAACACGATCAGAATAGGAGATTGCAGTACATCATATGACTGTGTCGTGAATTAGCCCGCACCATTATATGTGAAATTACAACTGTTCCAACAATGAATGGAATTGCTTTTCAAATGTTTTTATGCTTTTATATTTGTTAATAGCCACCCAAACTGGCTGCGGCAACCCAATCAGATGGGTGGGGTACAAATAAATTAATAATAATAATAATGTGCAGGTAGGAATCTTCTAGGGATACGGGTGGCACTATGGTCTAAACCACAGAGCCTAGGGTTTGCCGATCAGAAGGTCGATGGTTTGAATCCCCGCGACAGGGTGAGCTCCTGTTGCTCGGTCCCTGCTCCTGCCAACCTAGCAGTTCGAAAGCACCTCAAAGTGCAAGTAGATAAATAGGTACCGCTCCGGCGGGAAGGTAAACGGCGTTTCCATGCGCTGCTCTGGTTTGCCAGAAGCGGCTTAGTCATGCTGGCCACATGACCTGGAAGCTGTACGCCGGCTCCCTTGGCCAGTAAAGCGAGATGAGCGCCGCAACCCCAGAGTCGTCCGCGACTGGACGTAATGGTCAGGGGTCCCTTTACCTTTTAGGAATCTTCTGCTTGTCTAGAGCTTCTAGCACAGGTCTAGGGGACCTTGGGTCCTGTAGCTGTTGCTGAACTACAACTCCCATCATTCTGGGCAATTCTGCAACTGATGGGAGTTGTAGTCCAACAACATCTGGAGGGCCGACGGTTCCCAAACCTGCTCTAGTACTTCCAATAAGGGTTCAACAGATTAGTTTATTTCCAGCCCGTGTCACTTTTCACCCAATTCCTGTATAACTCTGTGATTATTATTATTTTAATCGCACGAAGACATTCCACAAACTTTTTTTTTTAAAAAAAGATAGCATGGAAATCCACATTTTTGTACGCATTTTTTTAATTTTTTAAAAAAAACAAATTAAAAGGAAGTGGGGGGGGGAGCAAAGTCAGGCACCAGTTCTTAAAGTTAAGAGTTGTTATGAAGGCCAGGCGGGATGGAGACAGGAGGAGAAGCAATATTAAGATGGTTTCGCAGCAGAGCTGGTCGAATGGTCCTGCTGCCCTTCTTCTGCTCTGTGGACTAATGGAATGGCTGCTTCTAGTACAGGGGTAGGCAACCTAAAGCCTGTGGGCCGGATCCGGCCCAATCACCTTCTCAATCCGGCCTGCAGATGGTCCAGGAATCAGCATGTTTTTACATGAATAGAATGTGTCCTTTTATTTAAAATGCATCTCTGGGTTATTTGTGGGGCATAGGAATTCGTTCATTTTTTCTTCAAAATATAGTCCGGCCCACAACATGGTCTGAGGGATGGTGGACCGGCCCACGGCTGAAAAAGGTTGCTGACCCCTGTTCTAGTAGATAACAGTTGAGAAAGAGCCAAAGGCAACCAGTGGAAAACCTTACTTCCTTTCTTCCTCTCTCTGCTGCAAGCTGTTGGAAGTATTGCCTGCCATTTTTTCTACACAGCGAGATGACCAAAATATCTGTTTTGTTTTTTTACAGAGTATACAGTCACAGGGAAGCAGTTCCTATGGCTCTAAGGTAAATAGCCGTGTATAATTCCTACTGGTTTCACTAGGAGTTCTTAGAAGATTGTTATTTTAGTACCCTGTTTCCCCTTTTTTAATACGTAGTCATAAAGTAAGCCATGGCAGGTTTTTTTTTACCTTTGTGAGAAGTAAGACGTACCCCAAAAGTAAGCCATGGTGCCGCCATTGTTCCCGTCGCCTCCTCAGCCCCTCCTGCGTGCGCAGGGAGCCAGCGAACCAGCGAGAGGCGCACGGGGGGGGGGAACGCGCCTCTTGCGGAGTTCTGCCCCGCCTGCTCAGCGCGCAGGGGGAGGCTGTACCGTACCATACTGACGTAATAAAAATAAGACATCCCCCTGAAAATAAGCCACCCTGTGTTTTTTGGAGGAAAAAAAATTATAAGACGGTGTCTTAAAAAGGGGGAAAGACGGTAGTGTAGAAGAACTGCTGTTTGATAGTTCCTACAGCCATGCTGCTCTGGTAATGTCAGAAACCCAAACGCACCTGCGAGGGACCCACCATGATGCAGCTCATCTTTCCCATGCAAGTTTTGTCCCAGTTTCTGGGAGGGGCAGAGCAGGCGTGGGAAGGAGCTCTTTGTGCAATCCTCCCATGTTGCAGTTCCCTCAACACAGAAATCTTCTACACAAACATTTCCACCCATGCATGCGTGCACGGTTCTTGGGATACATCCACAGAACCTTCTTCCAAAAACAACAACACATGCATTGCGTCAACCGAGTTCTTGACAGCAAGGTGTGTGTGCTCCCTCCAAACAGTTCATAAGTGCGATGGATTTTTATTTTGATTATTTAAGCCAGTCATATATTGCTCAGTTAGCTAAGTTTTTAAAGACGGATTTGCACCTGCAGTTGCATCAGCGAGATCTAAACTAGAGAAATGGTTTAAGATTATGTGTTCATATAGTTTTAACCCACCCTGGGACCTTATGATGGAGGGTGGGTAAGAAATCAATAATAATTAGAATAACTACACATTTTAAATGCAGAAATCGGTTGTCTTGAGTCTTGTCGCTGCCTGGATCGGAGCAAAAATGGCCAACATTAAGTGCATGTTCATAATGTTTTCTGAATGCAATAATTTCATGACACACTATGGTTTTCCAAAACATGTCCTGTAGTCTTAAAATACGAAGCAAATATTATTTGCTAAGTTATTTCTGTAGCCTTAAAATATGGAGGAAATACTCTTTTCAGTAGTTGGAAATTACCCCCCCCCCTTGCCTTATAACTTCCATGGCCATACCTTTTGCAAATCTTCATTCATTCATTCATTCATTCAGATTTATAACTTGCCCTTCCTCCCCAAAAGGTGTGAAGAGCAGCTCAGAATAATAATAACGCTACTTAAAAACCAATTCAAAGCAGCTCTGTAACACACTGCAGGCAGCATTTAAAACCAGCAGCGTAAAAATATTCATAAAAATTTGTCTGGAGCCAGGATAAATAAGGAAGTTTTACATGGGTTTTATTGAATGCAGGTAAAAAGGGGGCCTGCCTGGTTTCCTTTGGGAGACTGCTCCATAGGTGGGGTGTCGACACTGAGAATGGCCCACCTTCATGCTATTCCTATTGATGGGCCACAGAAAGGTTCCCTCCCCAATATAACAGATTTAAGGTTGAAAAGTACAGGTGATGGCGTTCTTTAATGTTGACAAGGTTCTTTGTGTGTGTGTGCTTTAGCTGAGTGGATCCTCTACTTCGGTTGGTGGCAGTGGAGTCTCGGTGACATTCGGCGGCAGTGGATCCCCCGGCTCAGTTGGTGGCGGCAGATACCCTAATTCAGCTGGCGGCAGTGGATCCTCGACTTCAGTTGGCAACAGTGGGGTCTCTGTTACTTTTGGAGGCAGTGGATCTCCTGGTTCTGTTGTTGGCAGTGGATCCTCGAGTTCGGTGGGCAGTGGGTCCTCTTCTAAAGCTGGAGGTAGCATCTGCGGCCAGGTAAGAACTTGCCCAAATTGTCTCATATCTTGTAGTGTTAAAGAAAGAAAAGTTTGTTCCATTGTCCCTAGTGTAAGCAGGTGAAGAAAACTGAATAATACGAGAATTGGTTTAATTTGACATTGTTTTTTTCTGACAAACACCTTTTTGTATCCATTCTGATTTATTGCATTGTGGGTGATGTTTCAAAATCAAAAATTCAGATTTCTATAATAATTTTTGCACCATAAGTTGATAGTTATCATCAGTTGTCAGCAGCTTAGCTTTCTGCTGGTTCATTTTGTAAACCACTTTCAGTTACAGGCAACTCTAAACTTATGCTGGGGTTACATTCTGGATATTGTGCCTAAAGACGAAATCACGTTTAGTCAACACACATTGGGTTCAGTGGTGGGTGCGATTGCCAAAGTCTTTTTTCCTGGATACCCACCCTATTCCCATCTCCTTAAAAAACACCATTTTATTCTTTTGGCAAGCACGTGAAGCTAAACGCGCACGAGTTAAATGTGCATAAGTTGCAAGGTATTTGTATTTGTAAAAAAACAACCCACCAAAACCAAGTGGAATATACCTTCTATGAAATTAGCCTGCTCACCTTTTCTGATGGGCGGTGTTGCAGCCAGGGATCTGGGACACTGCAGTGATCAGGTGTGGGGGCAGAGAGTTGATGCCTCCCATGTCGTCCCGGCCGTGTGGCCAGCGTTGGGTAGGACCACGCCTAGTGTGTCTCCGCTGGCCAATCAGTGCCAATAGGGGGAGTGGCCACAGGAGATTCAACCACGGCGTGGTCAGGGGCCCTCCTCTCTTGCCCTTTCGCCAGATCTTCCAATCCCATCCACCCTCTTCATGCTTTGCTCTGATATGACTTTGCTATGGACAAATGTTGGCCGCCATATTGCTGGTGCTGGGTACTTGGCAAATTGCTACCAGCCATTTGGTTTTCACCTACCTTGCAGCAATCGTCACGACTTTGTGAGGTTAGGCATTGGGTAAGCCTTTGTTTGGATGGAGGGGAGGTTGTAGACTCCGCCTGCCCCTCCTCATTAAGGGTATCCTGTTAAAGGGATCCGGGGGTGTGGATTCTGTCCAATGCCCAGATGTGGGCTAGGGCCATGCCACGACCTCAACGGGGACCCCTTGGGGGGCCCCTATAGGACTCCCCCTATTGGTGGTTTACCCTTAGATGGACTCCTTGCAGATGGGCAGGAGTCAAAATATAGTCTGGCTTTACCCCAATGCACAAGCCAAACTGCTCACATCTGTAACCAATAAAGTTGTGACCTATTTGAACCCATAAACCAAAATACTCGTGTCCGCGTGTTTATTATCCACTAGGGAACGGGGCCTTGGCACACAAATAAATACTGGTTGAAGTACCTATAGCAAATGTAAAAGGCATAGCTGATTTATCTGTACAGACCGTATTTGTCTGTCTATTAAGTCTTTGTCGGCTTGATAATTAATGCCCAGTTAGTAGTTTACTTAATTGACACAATCTCTTCTCGACCAATGGAGTCGAAGATCGAAATAAATGTCCACCAGAAGTAAAAGTATGTTTTGTTTTTTGAGGAGGATGGTTAATATTAATGTTCATAATTTTCTCTTAGGGCTATACAACTGATGGCAATCCTTGCAAACCGGTAAGATTCCTCTGCTCTGAATTCTTTGAAGGCTTGTGTCCAGCATGGATCTTAATATCGTGAAATCCTTTGCCCTGACTCAGCAGCTGTAATTTTGTATTAGTCTCCCGGTCTTGCTTCTCGTCTACTAATTTGGTCCCCATATTTAAAAAGGGTGGTACAGAGAGAAATACCACATTAATGTACTTGGGACCCCCACAGTGGGGGAAGCCAGCACCCCACCCTACTGTACCGAAAGTAGTGTAGGTGCAGGTCCACACTTACAAAATTAATTAATTAAAATTAATTAATTAATTAATTAATTTAATTAAAAATTAAAATTAATGTTTTTATTAATTATTTCTCCCACAGGGTGGATCAACATCTCAGCAAAGTTCTGGAAGTAACCAGGTAAAGGATTCCTACTGAAAATACTCCTTCATGTGGCATTTTTAATGGTTCTAATTTATCATAAATTTCTATATTATTCTTTGTTTGCCTCCTCGTTGGCAGTGATATAGCGTAACGTGGCTATATACAGGATACAGTCCTCACTTACTCCCTTTACAAATGTTTCATATTTTGGTTGGTGTTACGAGGTGCCAATCTTTTTTCATATTCTGACAATATACAGTATTTTAAATTATTTGCCTTTCAGGGTGGATCATCATCCCAGCAAACTTATGGAAGTTCCCAGGTAAAGCGGCTCTTCATTTCCCTACATTTTAACCCATTTTGCTAAAACAATTAATACTGCATCATTTGCCATTTCCCTGTTTCCAAGAAAACACTGGTTTTTTTTGTATTGTTTCCGTTGTAGGGTGGATCATCATCTCAACAATCTTACGGAAGTAGCCAGGTAGAACTGTTCTGAACCTTCCTACTATATTATGGACTAAGTATTATTATTAATAGTACTGCATCATTTTGGTATTTGAAAAGGTCCCAGTTTGTGAGAAAATACCTTTTTTGTTCCTTGTAGGGTGGATCATCATCCCAACAAACTTACGGGAGTAGCCAGGTAGAGCTGCTTTTATAATAATAATAATAATAATAATAATAATAATAATAATAAAAAATATTGCATCATCTGGTATTTGAAAAGGTCCTCTTTCACAAGTAAAGACTGTTTTTCCTCCTTCTTTCCCTTGTAGGGCGGCTCATCATCCCAGCAAACTGGAAGCAAACAGGTAAATTGCATATTGTGTCTTCCCCATTAGCATTATGGTCTAGCACACATTTGGGTCACCTGTGGGCCTTTAAGTTGGACTACAAGTCCAAATTGGACTACATTGCTGATTATAGGCTGCGCTGTCTGGGGCTGATGGGAGTTGAAGTCCAATGGGCACAGGTTCCCCGTCCCTAAACATGAAGAGCATAGGACCCAATTCTACGTACATAGCTGCTGCTCCCTGTATAAAAGCCAATAACGAGGCAAAAATGCACATTCGTATGGTTTGTGCCTGCAAAGACCATTATGGGTTCATGTAAACAGTTTCCAACGCTCCACCTCCTGGAAGGAGAATATACATTCTCACAGAGGTCATGACTGATTGTTTTAATTTAAGTGTGCAGCTATTGCCCGTTTTATATTTGGAGAGTAGCAACTTATTTTCAACTGGAAAATCATTTCGCTTCTCTTTTAGCAGTACTGGGGAAGAACCTTTGGACCATGGGCTTTATTTGGCCCACCAGGTCTCTTCAAATGGTGCCTGAGGCCATTTTTAGAGAAATTCCTCCCCCTGCCAATCACGTGATGTCATTTCCTTCTCCCACCCTCATTTCCTTCCACTTTGGGCCCTTGGGCCAGAGGTTCCCCAGCCCTAATTATATTCTTTCCTAGACTGAATTTACTTTGATTTATGGAATATCTATCTATCTATCTATCTATCTATCTATCTATCTATCTATCTAATCTTTATGAAGTAACTGTTGTTTTTTCTACTTTCCACAGGGTGGTTCATATTCTCAAGGAAGCAACAATAATCCTTGTGGACTGGTATGTCCCTTCCTCCTTGTTTGTTAACTTACCGGTAGTTTAAGATATTTGGCAATAAAGTGCCAACTTCCCTGCCAGCTTTTGAGGCTGGATCTTTAACTGATAGCATATTATGCATTACTTTAAGCAACAGTTTAAATAAACCAGAGTGCCTTAAAAATGTATTATTATTTTCCTTCCAGGATGGTTATACCGGTAAAATAACCAGCAGTAGCAACTGTCCACAGGTAAAAATTCTATGTTTTCTATGGTCTTACACTAACAGGGGAAAACATCGAGCGAGGGGTCTGTGGGCGGGAGTGTGCTATAGCTACACCAAATGTCCACAGTTAAGCATTTCCAGTGTGAAAAGCAGGGAATTTCTGCAGACCCCAAATGTTCACACCCATCTGTTCACTTTTTCCTTAATATGGGACTTCTTCCTATGTGACCCCAGGAAATCCCTGGCACGTTTTGAAGACTTTTCTTTTCTAAGCAAACAAAACATTTCTATACCACCATTCAACAAAGCAGAAAGACGGGAGGTTCTCTCTCTGTATATATATTTTGCTAATAGGATGCATAAATAGACAAACACAATTGCCCTCACTCCACATAATTCACTTCCACTGAAAGCTTATCCAGTACAGTCGCACCTTGGTTTTCGAACAGCTTAGTTCTCAAACGTTTTGGCTCCCGAACGCCGCAAACCCGGAAGTGACTGTTCCGGTTTGTGAACTATTTTTGGAAGCCGAACGTCTGACGGGGCTTCCGCAGCTTCCGATTGGCTGCAGGAGCTTCCTGCAGCCAATCAGAAGCCGTGCTTTGGTTTCTGAATGTTTTGGAAGTCGAACGGACTTCCGGAATGGATTCCATTTGACTTCCAAGGTACGACTGTACTGCCACCTGCTGCCATTTGGCTCCATGCAGGACATAGCTGTCAACCCTCCCTTTTTTTTGTGGGAAACTCCCTTATTCCAATGCTGTTTCCCGCTGCTATCCCGGATTGTTGATATCCCTTAAATTTCCCAGATTTCAAAGGAAGCAGCTCCTCTCCCTCCCTGCTGGCCAGGGAGGCTCCTCAGCTGCGTTGCTCGGCTGCCAATAAGGAGTCTGAGACCGACTGGGGGCGGAGCTTGCATGCCTTGTGCAGCCAGACCCTCACGCCCAACCAGACAGACAGCTTGCCTGCCGTCTATGTGCTCGCTCTTTCGCTCACCCATTCGCGCACAGCCTCTGGAGTGCAGGGTGGCGAGGCTACTTAGTGCCATTGCACCGCCCTCACGGCATCCCTTATTTTCAAATCCGAAAGTTTGAAAAAATCCCTTATTTTCAAATCTGAAAGTTGACAGCTATGATACAGGAATTGTAGGACTGTGCGCTTTCAGAAGCACCCGTGTGTCACTTAGTGGGTCTAAGCAGGAATAGTTGCTAAAGTAATATTTTGAATACTTTGAAGTAATACGTGTTTTCTCCATAGCGCGGACAAAGTGGGTCATTTGGCAGCGGTAGCAGCAGCAGCAGCCAATATGGACAGGTAAAAGCTTTTGATGTGTAATAAAATTGATGGATTTCCTAAAAGGTTTTATTCCGTTTCCACTTCTAAATATAGAAAGTACTGTAACTTAGTGCAGAGATTTCAAAGTGGCAACCAAATCTGTTTTGCAATTATTATTATTAAGCATCTAGAGTCCAACCGGCCACATTCTAGGAGAGGATATTTATGACATTGGCTGATTCTTGGATTTTGGGCACCCTCGAGGATTTTCGGCCGTTGATTATTTAGGACGGTGGAATCTGGCATATTTGTAGGAAGGTGGGGTGGGATAGTAAAACCATTTGTAGTAGGGGCTGATTTGGTGTGTTTGGTTTCTCTAACAAGGCGTCTATCCACCGTGTCCGTGTTTCAATCTTCCGCCTGAATTATTCTTACTCTTATTCTTATTTGTATAGGCTGGCTCATATGGCAGCAGCAACAGCCAATACGGACAGGTAAAAATACCTTTTTCATATGTACAATATGTGTGCTTCTCATAGTAATGTGCAATATGTGTGCTTCTCATATGTGCAATATGTGTGCTTCTCATAGCAAGGCTTTTAAGCTCTCTGCCCTGCTTTCCAGGCTCGAGGAAGCTCTCGTGGGACTGTCCAAGATTCCCTGAGATCTCGCGAGAGCATCCCAGAGCCTGATAAGTAAGGAAGAGAGATTAAAAGTTCTTTCTGAGCCAGGAAAGCGCAATGCAAAAAGAGCTTTTAAGCTCCTCACCTTCCATGCATTTAATCTGTGTGGTTTCAGCCAGCCGGCCTTCAACCGTGCAAGGTTGAAATCACACAAGTTAAATGCGTGTAAGACATGATCGTACTGTATGCCAGATGTGAGGAATCTTTTTCATCCTGAGGGCCACAGTCACTTCCGGGCAGCCTACTGAGGGCCACATGCCAGCTTGCAGAGATATAAAAAATAAAATAGAAAGGAGTTTGGTGCAGATATGTTAAAGTAATCCTTTTGTAGTAATAAATGTTTTCTCTGCAGAGTGGATCATACGGTGGTGGCAGCAGCAACCAATTTGGACAGGTAAAAACACTTTTAATATACAGTTCATAGTTTATATAATATATGTGCTAGTAATAGTATACTCTAGATGTAGGGGACATTTTTCAGCCTGAGGGCCACATTTTCATCTGGGCAGCCTTCTGAGGGCCACATGCCATCACCTAGAGATATGGGGAATTAAAAGTAAAAATGTAATAATAATAATAATAATTTTAGTTTAGTATTTATACCCAGCTTATCCAGCTGGGTTTTCCCAGCTACTCTGGGTGGCTTCCAGTACATATAAAAAACATCAAACATTAAAACCTTCCTGAAACAGGGCTGCCTTCAGATTTCTTCTAAAAGTTGTGTTGTTCTTTATTTCCTTGACATCTGATGGGAGGGCGTTCCACAGGGTGGGCGCCACTACCAAGAAGGCCCTCTGCCTGGTTCCCTGTAACTTCACTCCTTGCAGTGAGGGAACCGCCAGAAGTACTGGAAATGTACTGGGAGCCAATGTAGATGTTTTAGGGCTGGTGTTATATGGTCCCGGTGGCCACTCCTAGTCACCAGTCTAGCTGCCACATTCTGGATTAGATGTAGTTTCCAAGTCACCTTCAAAGTTAGCCCCACATAGAGCGTATTGCAGTGGTCCAAGTGGGAGATAACCAAAGCATGCACCATGCACCCGTGAAACAGTCTGCAGGCAAGTAGGGTCTCAGTCGGCATACTAGGTAGATCTGGTAGACAGCTGCCCTGGACACAGAATTGACCTGTGCCTCCATGGACTTCTGTGTTCCCAATGTGCCTGTGACTGCAGGGCTACATGTCCAGGTCCAGAAAGTAGCTTTGTGCAGATATATTAAATAAATCCTTCTGTAACAAATGTTTTCTCTGCAGAGTGGATCATACGGTGGTGGCAGCAACCAATTTGGACAGGTAAAAAGACTTTTAATAGACAGTTGATAGAGTATAATATATATATGCTAGTAATAGACAGTATACTCTAGGTGTGGGGAAGTTTTTTCAACCCAGGGGCCACATTCTCATCTGTCAAGCCTTCTGAGGACCACACGCCAGCCCACAGAGATTTAGGATATATATATATATATATATATATATATATATATAAAGCAGCTTTGTGCAGATGTTGTTGTTTAGTCGTTTAGTCGTGTCCGACTCTATCTTAAAGTCATCCTTCTGTAACATACCGTATATTTTCTCTACAGAGTGGCTCATATGGCAGCGGCAATAAATTTGGACAGGTAAAAACACTTTTAATAGCCAGCATACCCTAGTTGTGGGGAACCTTTTTCAGTCTTGAGGGCCACATTCCCTTCTGGGCCGCCTTCCGAGGGCCACATGCCAGATGTAATGGATTTGTTGAACACAGAGGGATAGTGGGAGGAACTAACCGGGGAACCCCCAAGGGAAGAAGACTCAGAGTGATCAGAGGGAGAAGAGAGAGAAGACTGGGGAGAGGAGGTGTTGGAAAATGAGAAGGTAGCAGGATGTGGTGAGCAGGAAGAGTCTGTGGTAGAGGGAAATTCAGAAGTAGGAGCAGAAGCAGGAGAGGAGGAAAGCCAAGAGGCAAAGATGAGTCCAGCTGGTGAAGAGGCATGGGTGTCTCCCTCCCCTGCTGCGACAAGCTCCCGTCCCCCAGAACCAGAAGATGCATGAAAAGGGCAGAGGAGAGGTTGGCTCCACGTAGGCACAGTCTCAGATTGCTTGGGAAAAGCCTTGGAGGGGATGGTACTTAGATGGCTATGGAGTGGCAGGGACCTTCAGTCTTGGCAGCTGATTATTCATGCAGTAAGAGCACTGGGAATGAGCTGCTCTGCTCATTAGGCTTAACACTAAACCGAGTCTGCGGAGGTTGTGTTTTAGCTAATAAAGAGTTAATGCCATCTTTTAACTGTGTGATACTGACTGGCAGGCTTTTGTGAAGCCAGAAGACAGAGATATAGGAAATAAAATTTAAAATAAAATAGAAAATAGTGTGGTGCGGATATATTAAAGTAATCCTTCTATAATAAATGTTTTCTCTGCAGAGTGGATCATACGGTGGTGGCAGCAACCAATTTGGACAGGTAAAAACACTTTTAATAGGCAGTTTATAGAGTATATAATATATATGCTAGTAATAGACAGTATACTCTAGGTGTGGGGAAACCTTTTCAGCCTGGGGGCCACATTCCCACCTGGGAAGCCTTCTGAGGGCCACACGCCAGCACACACAGAGGGAGATAACAAAATTAAAAATAAAATAGAAAGTATCTTTGTGCAGATATCTTAAAGTAATCCTTCTGTAACATATGTTTTCTCTGCAGAGTGGCTCATATGGCAGCGGCAACAAATTTGGACAGGTAAAAAGACTTTTAATAGACAGCATACCCTAGTTGTGGGGAACCTTTTTCAGTCTTGAAGGCCACATTCCCTTCTGGGCAGCCTTCCGAGGACCACATGCCAGATGTCATGGACTTGTTGGACACAAAGGAATGGTAGATGGAACTAGTTGGGGAACCCCCAAGGGAAAAAGACTCAAGAGCCTTTAATATGCAGATTAAAGCGTATATATGTGCTAGTAATGGACAGTATACACCAGGTGTGGGGAACCTTTTTCATCCCGAGGGCATAAAAAAGTGGATTATTTAAAACGTCCCGTCCATGCTAACATCCGTCTTCTCCACTGTCTGTTAAACAATATTTCTTTTAAGTCAAGGTGTCTCAGAACCCTTCATTTCTCTTCCCCACGAAAAGTCCAAGATTGTTATTATTGATAAATGCCAACCATGTTATTTCTTTTGACTTTGCCTCCCTTAATTCCCACAACCACTACTCCATATTGAGTAAATTCTTCCGTCCATGTCCATTTAAAAATCTCTCCACTGCGATCACATATTGGGCTAATATTTCCTATTTTTTTCCTTATTATATATCCTTTAGTTCATGCCCAGTTCCGTATGTTCAAATTCCACTTCCTGTTGCATTTCCATTTCCTGTTGTGTTTATGATAGTATCCTGATCTCCTCCTCTAGGACCTATTTTTTCAGCCTTAAAAATAATATATAGAAAGTAGGCTTGCGCATATACCGTATATTAAAGTAATCCTTCTATAATAAATGTTTTCTCTGCAGAGTGGCTCATATGGCAGCAGCAACCAATTTGGACAGGTAAAAACACTTGTAATATACCGTTCATAGAGTATATAATATACGTGCTAGCAATAAACAGTATACACTGCGGGGGGGGGGGCTTTTTCAGCCTGAGGGCCGCATTTCCTTCTGAACAGTCTTCTGAGGGCCACATGCCAGCACACACAGACATAGAAAATAAAATAAGAGTAAGATAGGAAGTAACTGTGCAGATATATTCAAGTAATCCTCTTGCAATAAATGTTTTCTGTACAGGGTGGGTCATATGGTGGTGGCGGCGGCAGCCAATCTGGACAGGTAATTTATATCTATCGATCTATCTATATCTATCTATCTATCTATCTATCTATCTATCTATCTATCTATATCTATCTGTCTTCATAATATTTTTATTTTTTTAAAAACCTGCTTCTGAATATAGAAAGTAGCTTAGATTGTGTACACTATAGAAATTGGAGTTCTTGGAGATATACAGCAGTCAAAATTGAAGAGTGCAAGAACTCTGGCCAGGCAGTAGATCAGTTTTTGAATCTTCAAACAGTTTTAATATTATGGTATTGCAACAAATTCCAGTTGAAATAAATTTCTGTTCCCGGACAAGGCCCTGTTTCGCTAATTCTTCGTCAGCTGGAATATTAAAACATTCTACGTTAGAATTTGTTGCAATACCATAATATTAAAACTGTTTGAAGATTCAAAAGCTGATCTACTGCCTGGCCAGAGTTCTTGCACTCTTCAATTTTGGCTGCTAGATTGTGTACACAGCATAAATGTGGGGTGCTGTGTCACCCCATAGAAGACATCCATTCACTTTGAATGCTGGTTGGAGGACAGGACTCTGTGTCTGTCTGTCTGTCTCTGGTCTTTCATTGTGTGTGACTGTGTTTTATATCTGTCCACACACACACACACACACACACACACACACACACACACACGGTTATGGTTCACATCAAACACTACTGTAGGGTTCTTAGGCTGCGTACCCACCATAGATGTAAAGCACCCCCCGCCTCAACAATTCTGGGAGTTTCACAGACCTGCAATTCCCAGCTCCCTTAACAAACTACATTTCCAAGGCTTGTGGTGAGGGTGAATGTGTGGTGTGTACAGACTCATAGGCTGTAGATTTTAAAGGTGGGGTCGGCAGAGAAACAAAGGTGGACCAACCAGCTCATCTAGCGCCCTGGCAGGTTATGCAAAAGCACAACTGTGCCCATGCCATCCTCCACTGCCCTATTCTCATTTGTTTGTTTTAATTTACTGATTTCCAGTTACAATTCAGCAGATTACATAGCTCTGCAAGGGCGGAAATACAGTGATGGGCTGGCATTGTTTCTTCCCTGGTTTGGGGTCATGTCAGGGAACGAGGGAAGGCTGAGGATTATCGGAATCCATGACTGTAAATTGCATTCAAGGATGGTGACCAGACCCAAGTTATTTAGAGCAAACTATAACCCACCTTAAGCTTGACAAAAGTCCATCCCAGAAATCTATGGGATGTAGCCAACTAAAGTAGGCCCAGTGAAATCAATGGACTTAAATTAATTCTGGATGCGGGTGGCGCTGTGGTCTAAACCACAGAGCCTAGGGCTTGCCGATCAGGTCGGCGGTTTGAATCCCCACGACGGGGTGAGCTCCCATTGTTCAGTCCCTGCTCCTACCCACCTAGCAGTTCGAAAGCACTTCAAAGTGCAAGTAGATAAATAGGTACTGCTGCAGCGGGAAGGTAAACGGCGTTTCCGTGTGCTGCTCTGGTTTGCCAGAAGCGGCTTAGTCATGCTGGCCACATGACCAGGAAGCTGTACGCCTGCTCCCTCGGCCAGTAAAGCGAGAGGAGCGCCACAAACCCAGAGTCGTCTGTGACTGGACCTAACAGTCAGGGGTTCCTTTACCTTTAAATTAATCCTAACCCATTAATGTCAATGGTTCTAATCTGGGTGGTATCCAACCATGGCCATACTCAATCTCTTCAGTTGCCTTGAGGCTCAATTCCTAGAACTCCTGAGCTTTTGTGTTCTGGACTGGAGCACATGAAATGCAGACTGAGTGCTTTCTCCTGATCTGTTCTTGGCATGCACCCTTTCTCCTCTGCTATTATGGCAGCTCTGACCTAACATCAGTGAGGTTAGGGCTGTGAAGATAACCATGGCGCTGGGGAGGAGACCCTGGGGGTGAAATCTTCCTCTCCAAGGTCAGATCTCTCTTTCACTCTGTCCTCAGAGACGGAGATCCACTCTATCCTAGTGCCTCTTCCAGAGACCATATTATTGCAGGGCTAGTGCAGATGTATTAAATCAAGCTGGTATCTCAGCAGAAAAATCTGTTTTGTTTTTTTTTTAAAAAAAATAACAATAATAATAAACTGTATCCTCTGCAGGGTGGATCATATGGCAGCAGCAGCAGCAGCAGCAGTACCCAATATGGAAAGGTAAAAACACTTTAAAAATACACAGGATATAGGGCTTGGTCACTCAATCAATCTAATGTTTTGTCAACCATCCATTACAGAGAGACCAAAATATGAAGTAATAACAAAGTGCAGCCTCTGTAGAACCAGTTAATAAATATTAAAACTGACAAGTTAGGAAATAACAAACATAGCAGGTCTAAGAGATATTACAACCTTCAGATATATTTCCCCCCCGGTCGGTAATAAATTTATTGAACACCTCAAGAAAGATACTCAAAAGGGTCTCTAAAGATCAAATGATTTTTTTCTTTCTTTAACCCTTTGTATATATATATCCCTTGACACTTGAGATGTCTGTTTTCAGAGCCCACCTTATTTAAGTTTTTAAATACCGTATTTTCTGGCGTACAAGACGACTGGGCATATAAGACGACCCCCAACTTTTCCAGTTAAAATATAGAGTTTGGGATATACTTTCTGTATAAGAAATACGACCCGGCGTATAAGACGACCCCCGACTTTTGAGAAGATTTTCCTGGGTTAAAAAGTAGTCTTATACGCAGGAATATACAGTACTGTGTTTTCATATTGATTTTTTTTAATTGTTGTAAACATCCCTGGGGCCTTAGGGCGAAGGGTGGATAATTAATAATACCAATAACGCTTGCTAATGTGCAGAGTATCGCAGAGATCCAGAAAATAAAATTCAAATAAGTATCTCTGCTTATTTCTGCTCCCAAATAGAGGAAGTAGCTTTGTGCAGATATGTTAAGGTAATCCTTTGTTAAATAAAATGTATTTTTTTCTGTACAGGGTGGATCACTTGGTGGTGGCAGCAGTCAGTATGGACAGGTAAAACATTGTTTTAATATTATAGCATATGTGCAGATTATTCCATGGTATCGTCCACAGAGAGATGGGAATATCAAGCCTATACTAGAGACACACTTCTTCTATACCAAGGGAAGAAGCATACTCAGCCCTTTAGGGCAGGAAAAATATACACAAGTAGAAGATGCAAAGAAGTCATAAAAACCAACAGATGCCCACAGTCTTCCAGGAAATACTGCCAGTGCCGCATGAATTCAGGAACTGAGCTGGTGATGACAATCTAAATGTACCCAAACATGGAAGGACACACATCACACACACAACATGCAAGACATGTGACACAGTGCCCCCCCAACTTCCCCAGTGACAGAGCCGGCAACAAACCTCTGGTGTTCCTTGGTGTGCAGCCTTCAGTCCCAGGCTCCTTAACCCATGATATTTATGCAGTTTTTCTCATGGTCAATAATTGGGTTCCTTATTTTATGTTTTGGCAGGGATCACAGACCGGTGGACGTTACAGCAATGTCATTTGCGATCAGGTAAGAGTGGCCTTTCTGTGTTGCACCTTACACTTGGCATGTGATGTGCTGATTATCCCCAGGTGATAACATTTCACTTGTTTCTGAAATGAAATCCTAAAGGGATACGCTCACAGTTCTCCCCCCCCCCAAAAAAAAGTTTTGTTGTTTTTAAGCGTAGTCATCTTGCTCAATTACCTTTTCTACTTTCCCAACTCAACTCATTAAAAAAATAAGCATAAGCATGAATACAGATATTATTTTGGCTGAATCCTCCTACTTCACATTCCTCAAACAGTCTTTGCAATATTATAAGGTGATACAGCTGTGCATTACTTGCAGCGCAATTACATTTGCACAAAATGATTATACAAGATGAAATTAGTGCTTTTTTCCCGATTAATTCGCTGGGCTAAAGGAAAGGCAGGAGAAAATAAGACATTTGACTGGGGAAAGCCATTTTCACAACTCTTTATGTTTCTAATATCTGTACAGTACTTCAACTTTTAAAGCCTACATAGAATCTGATATGAAAATGGCTGTCTTCTGCTTTCTCTCGCATTTTAACTAACAGCATCCCCTAGTGGCACATTTCAGATTGACAAACATTGCTAGGTCTGTTGATGATACACACTTTTCTCACTTTGCGCTGTGGTCTAAATCACAGAGCCTGGAGCTTGCCGATCAGCAGGTCGGCGGTTTGAATCCCCGTGACGGGGTGAGCTCCCGTTGCTCGGTCCTAGCTCCTGCCAACCTAGCAGTTCGAAAGCACAAAGTGCAAGTAGACAAATAGGTACTGCTCCGGCAGGAAGGTAAATGGCATTTCCATGCGCTGCTCTGGTTCGCCAGAAACGGCTTTGTCATGCTGGCCACATGACCCGGAAGCTGTACGCCGGCTCCCTCGGCCAGTAAAGCGAGATGAGCACCGCAACCCCAGAGTCGTCCACGACTGGACCTAACGGTCAGGGGTCCCTTTACCTTTACCTATATATCTTGGTGGTTTCCACCACAGAATCCTGCTTCATGAAAGTACTGACAATTATCCACTAAAGCCCATTAAACCCTTAAAGAACCACAGTTCCTTAAAGTTCCCTGGAGGAGGAAATGCTAAACCATTTCAGTTAGTACTATTGATGCGTTCCTAGCATCTCTTTGGGCGAGGGGGGGGGCACCATATATTTAGATATCACAAATTAGTCTCTTGGTTCTGTTTTTCAAAACATATAACTATTTACTATTTCCCCCTTCTGCAGGGTGATGCCTCTACTTATGGAGGAAAAGCTGTGGTAAATACTTTTTATTTGTAATATTTTAAAATATCAGTTTAGGCATTGCCTAAGTTGAAGAGAAGACTCCCTAGAAAAGATCCTGATGTTGGGAAAGATTGAGGGCACAAGGAGAAGGGGACGACAGAGGATGAGATGGTTGGACAGTGTTCTCGAAGCTACTAACATGAGTTTGGCCAAACTGCGAGGGGCAGTGAAGGATAGGCGCGCCTGGCGTGCTCTGGTCCATGGGGTCACGAAGAGTCGGACACGACTGAACAACAACAAAGTTGAATTAGGGGGCCACACATTATCCTTTGAATCGGAAGAATATGACTCTCAGATTTGAACCCTATAATCCTCGCTCATGCTCAGGAACCTAAGACCTGACTAACAAATATTCTAGAGTAGGCAACTGTTACAGGCTGCTTCAAAATGCAGCCGGTGAAGAAAGTGATAATTCAAATCTTGATATGGCTGCACTACTAAATGGAACCTAATATCAGAAATTTTCTATAGCCTTCCAGGTATGGTGTGCTGAGAGAAAGCTGGCTGGCTTTCCTTATTATATCACAAGGCTGCCGCACAATTGCTCACTATTACACAGTTGTGGCGCTAGTGATTTCCATTGATCTATTGCATTTGGACCATTACGCATTTCATATTGCCTCGGGGGGCGGGGAATGTCAGGCACCTGGCTGGAGGGCTGAGTTCACCTTCCACTTTCATGGGTCACAAATCGAGTGGGCATCGTTTTAATTTTTAAAAAGGGGGGAAAAAGCTTCCTGTTTTCATTTCATTCCGTGCCACTTATCTCGACAGAGCTCAGCAAACTGTAGAGGCAAAAGGGACGTAGCAGCTCAAGTAAGTACTCTTTGCTTTTTAGATGTGTTGGATTTGCTCCAAATATACTTCTAAAGAGCATATTTGTGCAAACAAAGGCACAGAGGGATTCATTCGGCATCTGCTAACTTGGGTTTATGTTTTCCCCTTACAGGATGCATTCAAAGCTTTCATCAGAAAGATTCAGGAAAAAAGAGTAAGCGCTACCCATTACCATAATCTCAGTTTTAACTCTTAAAAGAGTCAGCAGGATTGGATTTTATTGGCAGCACTGGCTCATATGCTCTTAAAATTGTCTAAATATATGTAGCTGTATCAACAGGATGCAGGGTTCTTTGCCAGCTTTGAGGTCAAGAGAATAAATGCTTTCCAAAACTGTTTCAGGAAGTAAATAACTGCACACGGGTTCATGTACATTAGCAGAGAGTTTTAGTCACACATTCTTGACCCTTCATGTTGGGTCATGGTGTGATTGTGGTATTTGTAAGCTCTGCCTGGTTCCAGCTACCCGTGGTATTCTCTGTGGTGTTGTGTACCTAGGCACTTTTCCTAATGTGACATTATAATGAGTTTTATTTGACTTGTATATTTGTCATCTCTGTATAGTCCAAGCCTTCATCCAAGGAGTTCATGTTTTCCTGCAAGAGATATAGTAATGGCATCAGACCAAAGCAGTTTTAACTGGTCCTTGCTAGTTTTACCAAATGATAATAAAGCAGAACTTTCAGCCAAATAGAAAAGAAAAAACCAGTTATTCCATAATTTTATATTACATCTCTCACCACACCAGTGGTTAAGAGCGATGGACTCGTAATCTGGTGAACCAGGTTCGCGACCCCGCTCCTCCACATGCAGCTGCTGGGTGACCTTGGGCTAGTCACACTTCTCTGAAGTCTCTCAGCCCCACTCACCTCACAGAGTGTTTGTTGTGGGGGAGGAAGGGAAAGGAGAATGTTAGCCGCTTTGAGACTCCTCAGGGTAGTGATAAAGCGGGATATCAAATCCAAACTCTTCTTCTTCTTTCTCTCTCTCTCACTCACTCTTTCTCTTGAGTCTTGGATGTTGTATGTTTCATTTTTAATATGCAAATGTACACATTTGTACGAGATGCTCTTCCTGAGGACATGTGCTCTGTAAGCAGAAAGACCTCACTAATAGATGGCGCCAACTTTATTATGGAGCCTGAACACTCATGGGTGAATTAGCCAGTTTGTGTGGCAAAATATATCAGTCTTGAGTTAGGTTAAGTTGAGAAAGAGAAATGCGGTGAGCTTCTTAACTGCAGAAATTTGAACCCAGCTCTTTCACATCTAGTGGAGGGAAGTCAACCTTCCCACTGCTGTTGATTCTCTCTTATAATGCACTGCAGGCAAGTGTGTCGAGTGTGTTTCAAGGTGTAGGCTAGGTTTATACAGAGTAGTGCAGAGGCCCTGCAGGCCTACCTAAAACAATATTTTGTAAAATGCAGGTGTTCCTCAGTGGACAAGGTGATGTGGAAAGGTTCCCTGAACATAGGAATGTTGAAGAGCACTGCTCTCAGCTATAAGCATAAATGTTATCTAAAACTAATATTTTCTTTCCTTACTTCCCCAGGCACTTCCTGTAATCAGAAAGGCACAGAGTGTGCAAAGTGCTCTAACCAGAAAGACTCGAAGTGAAAAAGTAAGCGCTACTTGTATATATCATAGAATTGTAGAGTTGGAAGGGACCACAAGGGTCCTCCACTCCAACCCCCTGCAATGCAGGAATCTTTTGCCCAACATGGGACTCGAACCCACGACCCTGAGAATGGAAGGGAAACCTGTGGCATGTTTCCAACCAGGCGGTGTGTATTGGCTTCCTCCCATTCTCTTTCACATCCTTTTTGTTTGTTGTTTTAATGTTCAGCTCAGGGAGATTGTAGAGGTTGCTCAAGTCCCATCCCGTTCAATCTTCTGTGCCAATCCAAATATTTTTTTAAAAAAAATAGTTGGAAGATATGCCCCAGCACCAATTTTTTTCTATGCTCCTCCCACCCAGCCTGAATTACTGGAATAACATGTTATGTTGAGAGCAGAACTCCTAATCTGCTTTGTCCTCCAACACTCATTCAGAGATGGGGAAGATCCAAGAAGAGCTTTTTCAAAATTTGATCCCTTGTTATATCTCTGCAGTTCTTTCTGAGCTTCAGGTGGCCCGCATCATATTTTGCAAAGTGGCTAACGAAACTCTTAGTATGGCACACATTGCTTGATGTTCATTCAAATAAGGGGACCCAGGGGGCGCTGTGGGTTAAACCACAGAGCCTAGGGCTTGCTGATCAGAAGGTCGGCGGTTCGAATCCCCGCAATGGGATAAGCTCCTGTTGCTCGGTCCCAGCTCCTGCCAACCTAGCAGTTCAAAAGCACATCAAAGTACAAGTAGATAAATAGGAACCGCTCTGGCGGGAAGGTAAATGGCGATTCCGTGTGCTGCTCTGGTTCGCCAGAAGCGGCTTTGTCATGCTGGCCACATGACCTGGAAGCTGTACGCCGGCTCTCAGCCAATAAAGCGAGATGAGCGCTGCAACCCCAGAGTCGGACATGACTGGACCTAATGGTCAGGGGTCCCTTTACCTTTACCATTCAAATAAAAGTAAGACATTAAAACTTTCCTTTGTCTCTCTGCAGGTTCGCGCTCTGATCAGAGCAGCTCGGAGTGAAAAAGTAAGGACTGCCTGACACCATTTTCTTCATTTTGACTCTTGAGCACCTGTCGTATTTGCTAGTGCCAAAATTAACTGTACTATAGAGGTGTTAAAATAAAGTGCAGGAAATAGCTTTAACTTAGAAGCTAACACAACGCTTGCGCCTAGCAAGAGGCAGGAAGAAGCAAGACTCTCTCGCTGCAGACTGGTGGAGCGTTATAACATTTACAAATCAAGAAGGAATGGGTTGACCTGTACCTGTGGTATTTTGGAACATGTGGCTGGTCTAACTAATGCATATCTCTGAACTTACCTTTTTACATGATGTAACCTTTCTCTGATAACACTCAGCTTTCGCCTGTGTTTTCAGGCTGCCACCCACAAAAGACATATTTAGGTTTATGTTTCAATTTTTGTGTTATATGTGTGTTACTGTACTCAGTTGAATAATCTCAATAAACAAATTACAAATAAAATAAAAGAAGAAGTGTTGTTTGGGCTGCATGAGGAGAACTAAACGCAGCCCTATGGTGTAGTTAATGGAAGATTTGGGCCTTATTTCAGACAGGTCTTCATCAAACAAAGCCTTATTGACTCAGCACTGCCTACTTAAAACTTACATACATATAATTGTCCACTGAGCTGCTGTTTGCAGCAGGGTGGAGAGAAGATTTCCCCCCCCCCCAACCAGACAGCTCTTAATGGCAAAGAAAAAGCACATGTGTCTAAATAAGCACATCAAATAAACCAGAAGATGTTTCCTGAAAACTTCTAGGATTATTTATACTTACTTTATACAATGTGTCTCTATACATCGGGGTAGGGAACCCTTTTCCGTCAATGGTCCAGATTCAATTATGGCCAACCCTTCATGGGCCACCTTTCACAGGTGGGTGGAACCACATATCTGTCAATCACCCAGCATCATATGTCATCAGGTGCAAAGCAGAGCTGAACACAAGCCTTGTTTGCAAATGAACTGGAGCCTGCTCTTGCCAACGAACAATTTGGACCCAAGGTTCCTGATAGTTCCTTTGCAAACATGGCTTGCGTTCAGCACCGTTGAAATTTGGCATCAAATGCAATGTACATTGTCAATTCTCAAATGAATAGAATGCCTACTGAAAGAGCACAACTTGCTTTTTCATTTCTTTAGTAACTTTGGTGCTGCCTTTCCACTGAAAGGCTCTCAAACTTCTATAGCTTTGAAAATCCAGTGAACAGGCAGATTTTCCTCTTTCGCATCGTTTCGTTTATTTAAGCTGTTGCTCAGGCAAGCAAATAACACTGCTTTCTGAAATTTCTGGCTTTGTTACAGAATGAAACCTCTAATCCACCAAGTATCAATACCTATGGCCAGGTAAGGACGTCCACTCCCATCAAGTCTTCACTTAAACATACTAGCTATGACTTGAAATTAGGCCATTGTACATCACTTGTGCCAGCCCAGTGTGTGTGGTGTGGCACTACATGCTAAGAGCTCACTAAGAGACAAATGAAGATAAAAATTGGGCACATGAAGATGAAAATTGGGCACATGTGTGTTGTAGCTAAGAAATCAGCCATGCACACTTACTCCCCTGAGGAAATTTCTTCAACTCACCTTAAACACCATTGGCGAGCAAGTTGGGAACTATACTAACTGCTGCTCAGGCAAGCTAGAACCTGCTTCAGAGGGATTAATAACCAGGGTTTGGAGCTGAATAAATCATGCCTGCCTATTTGTTATAGAGAAGGACCAGTTACCAAAATCAGCATCCTCTCAGACTGCAGTATTAGGAGTTTTCAAGGACTTGCAAACAACTGGTGCATTTTTTAATGACTGTTTTTTCAGTGGGCTGCAGAAAACCACCCACCACGTTGTATCATGCTTTTGAAATTCCTCTTCATTTCAAAAGTGGTTTGCCTTGCAACATGGTAGGCTCCTGTCCAAGAAACAGAACTCCCCTCGGAGAGTAAAATTGATTTGCAGCTCTAGGGAATGGAAGGAAGAAGCACGAACCAGGCAGCTAAAGATCCAAATGCCAATGCTCAACAGTTCACCTGAGACAGACATACTCCTCTTTCTCATCCTTTGGACAGTGAATTTCCATGAGAACAGATATGTCGTACCCCTGAGCAATTTTGTGTCCCAGAGGAAGTAGAAGCAGCCCCAATGGCGTTGCATTGTAGTATTTTATGTAAGATACTTTGAGGGTACTTCTCGATCAAAAGGTGGGATAGAAATTAAGTAAATAAATAATCTGGATGACCTCTACAGTCTCTGGGTCCTGACTACAGTGGTCCTTTCAATTAATTTCCCCAGATATTACTAATTTGGCTTTCACTTTAGTAGATACCCTACACAATCCTGTCAGACTTTCTTGACGTTTCTGTATTTCAGTCACATCAGACTGTTTGGTTATTATTGTATATCCTAGTGGCCATAGACTAATTCTTTGTAAAGTTTTAAAATCTTTTGATAATTACATTACAGAAATAGATTGTGTTTATTTATTATTTTGCACCTTTCACAGGGCGAAAGCTTTTATAATAATGAAAACCATAATGTCCAGGTAAGAATTTTTCCATTGTAGATCAATTTGATCAGATGGTCATTCAACCAACTCTTGAGTAATTACCACTCACTTTCTATAGTTTTCTGGTGTTCATACAAAGACAGTGAGAGCAAGTAACTCTCCAGGGAGTAAACACGCTCCTATTGAAAGTGGGGGGAAATCAAGGGTTCTTTATGCTCTTAATCAGGACGTGGCATAAATTTAGGAATTTTAATGAAACCGTTAATCTCATGCAAAAGAAAAAGAAAAGAAACTCAACAAAAAAATGTAAAATGATCTTCCCAAACACAATTTGGGCTTAAAAATGAAATAAAATCTGAATCCACAGGAAAAGATTTATGTAAGAAATATGAAGCACCAGAGTTTATTTGGAAATTTCCTCAGTGCATGTAGTCCAAATGAATATATTCTTCTCCAGGATTCTGTTCTGGGAAAAAATGCAAATCTGGTTCTGAAAGGGAAAGCTAGTTACAGCAAATAAGCTGAAAAATGCAGCGGTCTTAGAACATTTTAAAAGTGGTGTGCTGGCCTAGTTTATTACTTAGTATAGGTAATGCATTGATAATAATATATATTGTCTTCAGTTCATTGCTTTGCATTTGAGTTGCAAATCTGGGCTCACCCGGTGGCTGCAGGATGCAATATGGGCTATCTTTCCCCCCTGTTCTTTCTGTCTTCACCCAATAACTTACATTGCCTCATATTGTTTATACAGGCACAATGCTAGAAAGTTTAAAATAGAAGTTTCTGGATTGTAACATGAGCTCTTAGTTGACCAAAGGTGCCTCCAGGTGCATTTTTGGGTGTATATTGTTGGTCATATAGCATTTATGACATAATGAAAATCAGTGGGACAGTGATGGGGAAATCACCTCTCTTTAACAGCTCCTAGCAGGAAGATTATTTATGGCATAGGCTGCTTCCTGACATTCTAGCTTCCAGGGGGAAGGAACTTTCACTGGTCAGCAGCAAATCCTAGGGTCTTCCACCTACATTGTACAGCAGCATGATGATCTTGTAAAGACAAATTATGGTGCTGTTGCTCAGAACTATCTATAAAAAATAGTCACATACCGCTATTGACAAAAAAAAAAAAAATGAAAGCGGTTTACAACAACTGTACATAAAACCATTCAATCGAAAACATATAAAATAAAAACAGAAATCAGCTATATATTGTGGAAAGATTTGTTCTTAATTATGTACATAAGCCTGACAGATAAGAACCATTTTCAGCAGGCGTTTAAAAGTTGAAACAGAAGACGCCTGCTAAATCTCTGCTAGTATAGCATTCCGTAATACCGGGCCGATGACATTAAAGGCCTGGTCCCTTGTTTCTGTCGAATGAGCCTCGCCAACTCAGGCCACAACTGACAACGTTCCTGCAGTTGATGTCAGCGACTGTGCTGGGGTTGAGGTGGTCCCTGAGGTACCCTGGACCTAAATTGTTCAGGGCTTGGTAAATTAAGGACCTTGAACCTGACTCAGTTGTAGAAGAGCAGCCATTGCAGATGCATTTAACAATGGCGACAAATGTTGTCGGCCAGATGTCGCTGTCAGTAATCTGACCGTTGCATTCTGCACCAGCTGGAACATCTGAACCAGGCCCAAGGGCAGCCCCACACAGAGCGCATTGCAGTAATCCAGCCTCGAGGTTACTATCACATGGACCACGGTGTGTGCATCAACCTATAAACATCTGCCTTAAATGCTTCAAAATTCGAATTACGTTTACCAGTAATATAAATTAGCTGTGCGTGGTAGAGCTTGGCGCGATGAAATAATTAAACACACGCGGTAAGCAGCACTTCAAACAGTTAAGTGCAGATAGAAGAATGAACTGTATATTGAGATGCTATTTGTTTTTAATTCACTTTATCCTTTATAGGATGGATCATTTGTGGCTTATGCCAATAGGCAGGTAAGCAAATTTGATGGGACCTTGCTCAACTGTTTCTTGTATCCAAACGTTAATGGGAGAGTGAGGAGAATTCAGTTTCTACCGTATTCCTTCTTTCAATTGCTCTCTCTCTCTCTCCCCCCCCCCCGCCCAGTCAATTTCCTCTCCTGTCAATTTCCATCCTTAGGACTTTCGGTTTCTCCAATCCTCCTCAATTGCCTTGCCTTGCGACCTTTTATTGACTTGCCAAAAGCATAGCTGTCAACTTTCGGATTTGAAAATAAGGGATTTTTTCAAACTTTTGGATTTGAAAATAAGGAATGCCGCGAGGGCGGTGCAATGGCACCAAGTAGCCTTGCCACCCTGCGCTCCAGAGGCTGCGTGCGAACGGGTGAGCGAAAGAGCGAGCTCGTAGACTGCAGGCAGTCTGTCTGGTTGGGCGTGAGGGTCTGGCTGCACAAGGCATGCAAGCTCCGCCCCCAGTCGGTCTCAGACTCCTTATTGGCAGCCGAGCAACGCAGCTGAGGAGCCTCCCTGGCCGGCAGGGAGGGAGAGGAGCTGCTTCCTTTGAAATCCGGGAAATTTAAGGGATATCAACAATCCGGGATAGCAGCGGGAAACTGCATTGGAATAAGGGAGTTTCCCACCAAAAAAGGGAGGGTTGACAGCTATGGCCAAAAGGCAACCAGCCTCTTTCTGACACTTGGGCAACTGTAGTTCATTTTCTTCTGCATTTCAAAGAAAATCTTAAGATTATCCCGAGTGACTTGCCTGCACATTTGTTTCAGGCTTTTGCTCAGTTCATATCCTGCCCTTCACTGGTTTCACCGGTTATAGGGCGAGTTGCATCTCAATACACATAAATTCATACAATTAAATTTTAAATAACAGGCAGGACAATCCAAGCCCCGACTGGGCAGCGGTGGAACACAACAGGGTGTGAGGCCATTGCCACCACATTCACATCCCTATCGCTCAAGCCCACTGGGGCAGCAAGCAGACAAATTGCCACACCAGCCTAGAGGTGGCACAGCAATTGGGCCTAATACCATCAAGCGACAGCATGCTGGATATTCCATCAGAAATCAATTTGACCTCAGAAATTCAGTAGGTGGATTTCCCCCCAGATGCTGATGCAACATTGGGGCTTGACTCCCATCCCACGTAGGAATAGATTGCAACTTAAATCCTTTTCAAATTTGCACATGTTACTTAAAATGTGGCAGAAGTATCCATAGAATCTTGCTGTTCCCATTTTGTCAATATAAACTTACGGGAAAGCGTATTGCATTTCATCTGACTTCTTACAACAAAGATGGAACTAACTTTTGTATTTTTACAGGGAGAATGTTTTTGCCCTGGTGCACAGGTAACTATTTTTCTTTACTGTTCCCAAACTGCTTGTCTCATGTGACTTCATTTAGACTTCATTTAGCATTGTTGTAGGTTGGAGGGAGCGGGTGGCGCTGTGATCTAAACCACTTGGGCTTGCTGATCGGAAGGTCGGCGGTTCAAATCCCCGCGATGGAGTGAGCTCCCGTTGCTCTGTCCCAGCTCCTGCCAACCTAGCAGTTCAAAAGCACACCAGTGCAAGTAGATAAATAGGTACCGCTGCGGCTGGAAGGTAAATGACGTTTCCATGCGCTCTGGCTTCCGTCACAGTGTCCCGTTGCGCCAGAAGCGGTTTAGTCATGCTGGCCACATGACCCAGAAAGCTGTCTGTGGACAAACGCCGGCTCCCTCGGCCTGAAAGTGAGATGAGCGTCACAACCCCATAGTCACCTTTGACTGGACTTAACCGTCCAGGGGTCCTTTACCTTATCTTTTACCCTGTTATAGGTAATAGGACACCTGGTTCACATAAGATTACTTTTCCTGGTCATGGGGTGAGGAAGACAATAAATAGGAAAGCCACTCTTTCTTCCTCTGTAGTGACACAGGTCTGGCAAGGCTATGAATATGGCAGTTTGTCTGACTTTAGTGCCTCCCCCCCCCACTTTGGTCATCCCATGTACAGTATATACTTTTACATTTATCAGTATTTCCGCAGTACAGACCTATTAAAGTGATATAGCATCTTTAGCAATTGGGTTTTGTTGTTGTTGAAGTCATTGTTTTCTGTGCAGGGTGGTGGATCATATGGCAGTGGTGGCAGTCAATATGGACAGGTAAAAACTCTTTTTTTGACACTTAGCATATATGAAATGCATCGTGTAGTACACTGAGATTTTAAAAACGAATGGGAAAAAATGGGTTTTATGGGTGATATCCAGCATCAGTCATACTCTTGGCAGCCCATCGAAGTCAGCGGACTTAAGCATCTTCAGTCAATTGATATTAATGGGTCTACTTGGAGTATGACTTAGTAGCATATCCCTCTGCTTTTTTGCTGCTCCTGAACATTAAAAAATAGTGTGCATATATTAGTGTAATACAACAGATCATCAAGAAGCTTTTTGCAGTATGGATTGTTTGTTTTTTCCTGCAGGGTGGATCATATGGTGGTGGCAGCCAGGTAATAACTTTTAATAAGTAGCAATAACTTTTAATATGCTTTAGAAGTAGCATACCCAGAGATATTAAAAGCGTTTCTGATTATACCTGCTTCTGAATGTAGAAAGCAATATGTTTTTTTCCCAGCAACATTTTTTTACAATAACTATTTTCTGTACAGGGTGGACGGTTCGGATATGGCAGCAGCAGCCAATATGGACAGGTAAAAGCACTTTTAATTTATAGTACGTACAGAGTATATACTGCACTATGGCTTGCATCCAGCTAAGTCATATTCAAAGTAAGCCCATTGAAATTGTTCGACATCAGTTAACTATGACTAACTTTATTTCAGTGGTTCTGCTCTGTGTATGATTTAGCCAGATACAACCCCTTGGTAAAATACAGTACATGCAGAGACGTGAAAATAAAATCTGTTTAATGCTTATTTTGCTCTTAAATATAGAGAGTTGCTTAGGGTAGATACATGAATGTATTAAATATATATATATATAATGTCTCCTGCACAGGGAGGCGGCAGTGGCCAATATGGGCAGGTAAAAACTCTTTTAACATACAGTGTATAAGTAATGGAGAGGGTGGCACTGTGGTCTAAACCACTGAGCCTCTTGGGCTTGCTGATCAGAAGGTCGGTGGTTTGAATCCCCACAACGGGGTGAGCTCCTGTCAACCTAGCAGTTCGATAAACCTAGCAGTAGATAAATAGGTGCTGCTGCGGCGAGAAGGTAAATGGCATTTCCGTACGCTCTGGTTTCCATCACGGTCACGGTGTCCCATTGCGCTAGAAGCGGCTTAGTCCTGCTGGCCACATGACCCGGAAAGCTGTCTGTGGACAAACACCGGCTCCCTCGGCCTGAAAGCGAGATGAGCGCCGCAACCCCATAGTCAAGTTTGACTGGACTTAACCGTCCAGGGGTCCTTTACCTTTTTACCTTCACTATATGTAATATATATGAGGTCATATATGGTATACAAATTTTTTATTATTACTCTGATCCTCCACATAAAACTAGCTTAGAATTCAATCCTAAATTGAACTGGAATAGTGATGGAATAGCCACCACTTACAAAACCCTGCCAGCTTGTGCTGGCCAGAGTAGATGGTGTTGGGGTGTGATTTTCTTTTTTGCTAGGTGGATGTTTTGTTTTGTTTGTTTTGTTTTTAATCCCCACTTCCCCAGTTCGAATAGGGAATGGGCAGGAGATAAGTAAGGCCAGCTCCATACTAACAGAGGGTAAGAGCTCAATTCAGGAGCCCAAGGCCACCATTGTCTTTCCCCTGCTCAACCTCTGTTTTGAGTCCTAACGCTAGCTACCGATTGCAAAATAAGGCACAGCTGTTCCTGTATGACCACGGAGGAACATGACAGGAACCCCCATGCCCCTTTGCTACCCAAGTTCATCTCTAGCAAAGGAGACAAACCTGCACTCCTTCCTAACCCCCTTCAGCCAGTGATAGGTTTGCACTGTGCATGTGTTAAGGTAATATTAATAAGGTAATAATTGTTTTCTGTTCAGGGTGGACAGAGTGGATCCTATGGTGGCAGCCAATATGGACAGGTAAAAAGTATTTTGTTATCTAGTATATGTAATGTAATACACACACACACACACACACAAGAAGTTAGTTGAGATATATTAAAGTATTCCTTTTTCAATTTATCATTGTTTTCTGTTCAGGGTGGATCATACGGCAGCAGCAACCAATATGGACAGGTAAATGTTATTTTGTAATACAGCATATGGAGAGAGAGAGAGAGAGAGAGAGAGGGAGAGAGAATTATGGGGGGGGGAAAACATTTTATGCTTATTTCCTGTCCTGGTTATAGAAAGTAGCTGAGTGCAGATGTATTTCAGCAATATATTATTTCAGCATCAGAGAATATTTCTTGAAATAACTGTTTTCTGGACAGTGGGCAGGGAGATAATATGGGGACAACTGCCAATATGGTTGTTTCTCCCATTCTCCCAGCTTTGAATATTTATCTGCAGTTTATTTATTATGCAGTTATATTGAAGTTTCATATTTTTTTAAAAAATGGTTGTAGTAAGTAATAAGACTTTTTTAAAAAAATACAGGGTGGATCATATGGTTATGGTCATCCATATGGACAGGGTGGATCATACGGTGGTGGCAGTCAATATGGACAGGTAAAATAATTTTATATGCATGTAATATACAATGTACATGTCATTATGGCATTATCTATGCTCTAGTAAGAACCAGGCTAGACTGTTGGTTGTTATATTATTTGCCATCTGACAGCTTTTTAGAAACTTCACTTAAATTCAGAACATGGTATCAAGATTATTAATGCTGGTCTGAACATATTTTATCCATCTCTAGCTAACAGTTTGTTTGTTTCTGGGCACCACTAAATGTGGTGCTTTTACTCTAAAGAGCCCTAAATAGCTTAAGACTAGGCTATTGAAGGAGCATTTTCCCCCCTCCTATGTTCCTGCATAATTCTTAATATGTGCTTCAGAGGCCCTTTTTTATGAGGTGGGTGATAACTAGGGAGAAATCCGTGAGGTGTTAACTCGTAGCAGGTGTTTGGACTAGGAGACCTTTGGTGTCCATTCCATTAACTTGAATGACAGTAATGTTAAGCTGAATTCCCAGCGCTGGAATTCCTGCCTTTTCTCCAATATCATTCACCAGCTAGATCCCTAAACTGCGGCCCTCCAGATGTTTTGGCCTACAACTCCCATGATCCCTAGCTAACAGGACCAGTGGTCAGAGATGATGGGAATTGTAGTTCAAAACATCTGGAGGGCTGACGTTTGGGGATGCCTGAGCTAGATCAACCAAGGCAGTTTCTTTACAAATACCAGATAGAAATGGATCCCGATTAGTTGCACAATGTGTGTTAAGCATATGGTACTATGGCATCTCAAAGAAATCATCTTTTTTTGAAGTAACATGTTTTCTGTTCAGGGTGGACAGAGTGGATCATATGGGAGCAGCAGCCAATACGGACAGGTAAATGTATATATATTATAAATGTAATCTCTACGAATGTTCTTCAGCCTTGGGTCTTCAGACACAGGACTCCAGCTCCCATCATCTGCAGTGGCCATGAATTATGGGAGTTATACTCCAGCAACATCTGGAGACATTATCTATACCAGTGTTTCCCAACCTTGGGTCTCCACCTGGTTTTGGACTACAACTCCCATCATCCCTAGCTAGCAAGACCAGTGGTCAGGGATGGTGGGAATTGTAGTCCCAAAACAGCTGGAGGGCCAAGTTTGGCCATCACTGGTCTGTACCATAGTGTTAGATAGTATGCGCAAAGATGTCTTATCATAAAAGTGATATGCTTATTTCTGTTCCTGAATACAGAAAGTAGCTTAATGTCAGATATACTAATGTAATGTGGTATTGCACCAACAAATAAACCTTATCTGAAGTAGTAATTGTTTTCTGTTCAGGGTGGATCATATGGCGGCGGCAGCGGACAGGTAAAAACTATGTTAATAGATAAATGAAATACCTGCCATAATAATATTACACACACACACACACACACACACACACACACACACACACACTGCTTATTTTGCTCTTAAATCTTGAAAATATCTTAGAGAAGGTTTGCTATTCTTAAATAATAATGATGATAATGATAATAAATAAGCATTTTCTCCCCAGGGTGGATCATATGGCAGCAGCAGCAGCGGACAGGTAAGAACTATGTTAATAGATAAACGAAATACCTGCCATAATAATATTACACACACACACACACACTGCTTATTTTGCTCTTAAATCTTGAAAATATCTTAGGGAAGGTTTGCTATTCTTAAATAATAACGATGATAATGATAATAAATAAGCATTTTCTCCCCAGGGTGGATCCTATGGTGGTGGCAGCAATCAATATGGACAGGTAAAAACTCATTTAATGTATGCATATTAGGTAACATATGCCTTAGCATAAATACATCTATAAAAAAGAAAAGAAAAGAAAACATTGGTATGCTAATTTCTGCTCCTGATAATAGAAAGCAGCCATAAAAAAACAGCTATTGTAATTAATGTTTCCCATGCAGGGTGGACAGAGTGGATCATACGGTGGAGGCAGCCAATATGGTCAGGTAAAAACAAATTCATAAAGTAGCATATGTAGATGTGAGATACATAGATGTGTGTGTGTGTGTGTGTGAGAGAGAGAGAGAGAGAGAGAGAGAGAGAGAGATCTCAAGATGGCATAAGGCCCATCTGGACTTACCCTTCTGTAGATGGAAGGTTTTCTTTTGCCCATAAAGCTTTCTGATCCATTGGATGAATCTGGTGGAAGGTGGGGGGGAGGTGACTTTCTGCCACTTCGTCCCTCTCCCTGCTCCCCCCCCCCCCATCCTTCCATGCTGTCCTGGATGAAGCCACTAACACCCTTCAGACCAGTGTGGCATTGAGGGCTACAGTGGGAGGTGCAAAATTAGCCTCTCCATCCATGATAGGAGTGAAGCCTGGATCCAATCCATACATAAGGAAACAAAAGTGTGGGGTGCCTTGAATGGTGCCATCTACTGGGAGCTAACTTTGCCAGTTTCCTTTCCTCTATGCAGGTCCCAGGTGGCACTGTGGGTTAAACCACAGAGCCTAGGGCTTGCTGATCAGAAGGTCGGCGGTTCGAATCCCTGCGACGGAGTGAGCTCCTGTTGCTTCGTCCCAGCTCCTGCCCACCTAGCAGTTCGAAAGCACGTCAAAAAGTGCAAGTAGATAAATAGGAACCGCTCTGGCAAGAAGGTAAATGGCGTTTCCATGTGCTGCTCTGGTTCACCAGAAGTGGCTTTGTCATGCTGGCCACATGACCTGGAAGCTGTACACCGGCTCTCGGCCAATAAAGCGAGATGAGCGCCGCAACCCTAGAGTCGGACACGACTGGACCTAATGGTCAGGGGTCCCTTTACCTTTACCTATGCAGGTCCCCAGCAGCCCCTGAAGATCTTTCCCAGAGACTCCTGGGACCTTCCAGAGGAGATTTTCAGGAGGTGCTGGAGGAGGGGAAACCTGCAAAATTTGTCAGTAGTGGATGGATGCCTTCCTCTGAATCAAAAGCACTAGCAGGGCCAAGAGGATTTTCTGCTTATTTCTGCTTAGAGAGTGGCTTTCTGTAGATTTTTTTGATGTGGTAATAAGATGCATCAGTGACAAACCATCTTTTTTAAAAAATAATAATAATTGTTTTCTGGACAGGGTGGCTCATACGGTGGTGGCAGCAACCAGTATGGGCAGAGTGGATCATATGGCGGCAGCAGTGGCAGCCAGTATGGGCAAGGTGGATCGTACGGCAGTGGCAGCCAATATGGAAAGGTAAAAAAATCATTTTCCGTTTATAATTCTCTTACCATTGACAGTGAATGCGCTTTTATAATTGGAACATTGGCTCCTCCCTAGTACAGGTTTGGTCCATGAGCATTTGGAATTTGAATAGAAGGCTTTTTGTTTAGTCCCAGAAAGAATACTGTGATGTAATCTTGCTTTAAATATACTTCTAAGATGCTATCATCTTTTAATGTGTGGAGCTGAGACATGCATTTGAGAAATCTTTGCAAGGGTCTTGAGAATTGGTGTTCTTCTGTTTATCAGAATGTGTTTGCAGCTCATTCTAATAGCTGTTAGGAACCATTATGATAACTGCGAAATAGTAACAAAATACTATGCTGCAGTTCTCCAGATCTGGTCAGCCGAGTTTGCATATTAAGCAAATCTGCCGGCTATGCAAATCAAGAGAGGAAAAAATGCAGTAACATCAGACACAAGAAAGAAAGAAAGAAAGAAAGAAAGAAAGAAAGAAAGAGATGAGATCTCAAAATTATTATGTGTTTGTGTGTGTAAAATTTCCAGTGCATTTTGGCAAAAGCTTTATTGAAGGGCACTGAAGGAACTATGAAAGAGAAAGAAAGAAAGAAAGAAAGAAAGAAAGAAAGAAAGAAAGAAAGAAAGAAAGAAAGAAGGGAGGGAGGGAGGGAGGGAGGGAGGGAGGGAGGGAGGGAGGGAGATTATATATTATATACATAGTCATTCATTATAATTTAAGAATTCGGTTTTAAAAAAATTAATGGAGGAAAGTAGAATCTTAGGTTAGGGGAGCCAAAATGTAAAGTTGCATTGGAGTTCAGTGTCTGTGGGAGGGGAATCTTGATTTAGGACGAAGGGGAGAGAACGGGGTTGGTATCCACAGGATTTCTTCAAGCATCAGAAATACAGGACCAGACTTGGAAATCATAAGATTGTATGAGATACTTTGCCTTAAGTTGACTTATTTTTATAAGCCTGTTAAAACCTAGGAAGCGGGAAAGTTGGGCAGCTTCCCTTCAGCTAGATTATAAAAAAGAGCAAATACGTTGACAAGGAGGGGATCGTAAATTGCTTCTTGCATTGCTTTGTAGCCATCAGTTTATGAAAGATGGAAACAAAGATTGTTATCGCTGCTTCTGTGTATGGCAATCACAGCTGTGTCTTCCTTCCTAAGACAATGGAAGGCAGACACAGATTTGGCGTCTCGCTAAACAATTGGCCAGAATCTTCCTGTGGTTTTTCCTCGTATCTCTGGATCTACAAAGGCTGGCAACTTATTATTTTTTCGATGGAAGCTGGAAATTGTGGCCCAAATGGCCCATACTGGATGGCATGCTCAGAATGTGGCCAAAACGTGGACAAGCAGGCCATAGAGCAACCTTATTCATATCTTTAAAGATACCCCATTGCACACTAGATAGGTCTGCACCTGCGTACTGCTGTCAGAAAAAAATCAGCAATCAGAGCAGTCAGCTGTTCAGAAGGACTGCAGGTGGCAGTAGATCTAGTCTGTTTCTCCTGAGCCATAGGAAAGGAACTCTGGATGCAAAGAAAATTGGTGCTGCTCTCATCCAGCACTAGAGACGCATGCAGCTGGGTCAGAATATAGACATTTACCTGTTTCCAAAGAACCGTACTGCAAAGCACCAGGAGCAGAAACAATCAATTCCTAATTTTTTGCAGAACAACTCATCCTCAGGAGGCAGTCAGCCTGGTGGAAAGGTAAGAATATGGCACCTAGCTGGGTTGAGGTATAGACGTTCTGTTATTTCCAAAAGAAGTCTAAACCACCCAAAGATTGCTTGGTTGTTGCTTTTTAAAAGGAATAGACACAAACACTTCCTACTCTTTTACAGAACTCAACTTCTTCAGGAAGCAGTCAGTCTGTTGGACAGGTAAGAAATTAACATGCAGAAAGGCGGCGGGGGGGGGGGGGAGAGAGACCACACAAAGAGAAATAGGTATATTGCCATATTAGCACAGACATTGATTGCTTGTGTATTGCTTTTAGGGGTCCTCAGGAGGAAGCCAATCTGGACAGGTAATGTTTACTCAAAATGTTAATATTTCATAAATTTGCTTTAATGTTTTATAAATTTGCTCAGATATTTTATGAATTTGCTACAATATTTTAGAGCAGATGTGCAGTTTGTCATTTGCCTGCTTTGCGGGTAAACAGATGATCTCAACTTGTGGCTCTCATCTGCATCTCTCAGCCCTTTATTTTATTTATTACATAAATATATTGCCTTTTTTCCACAATGAAATTCAAGGCATCAAACATATATAGGGCTCCCAGGTAGTCTATGGAGACACTGACCAGGCTCAGTTCTGCTTAACTTTAGCAAGGTTGCTGTATCATGTGTCTCCATCCCAAAGCCAGAAGAGGCAGCTAAGCTAGCCTTTCAATGGATGATATTAAATCAAATTCATTTATTTTATTTATTTACTATCATGGCTATACATTCTCTGGCTCCCAGGGTATTTTGGGGGCAGAGGCGAGTGAGAGAAGTAGACAACTGGCAATCAAAAAGATATGGCAATGGTGCTATGGCAGATACGTCAACAGACTTTGCAAAACTAGTTTAATTTCTTGTCCCTTTTACATTAGAGTGATGGCAGAATCCACCAGTGGCACTTGCTATAATTAAATACCAGCAACAGTAGCACAGAAAGGTCATGTACAGATAGCCACATTTCAGAAATACACATCACATGATAGTATTACTTCCAATAATTACTGATAAATTATGGGAATATAGGAAGTTGCTTTTTCCATGAGACATGGATCTCCCTTCACTGTCATGTCTATGGATCAAGGTGTCATTGTTGGACGAGGACCACAACAATCAGAAGCTTATTCCTTTGCTCCAAAAATGTAGTTGCCTATACGCAGCTAAAGTGGCTCTCTCAAAGTTAGTGCAGATTTGATGGGGCCATTCTATTAAACACACTTAAAAGATTGGTAGTGAGCTGTGTGGGATTGTGTGCTCCTTCGCTGGGATCTTTCCCTGCCTCTGGACAAATCCTGCTCTCCCTTGACCAAGATTAAATTACATGTTGGCACTATCAACCATGGATGAGGCCAATCAGCTTCCATTTAACTTCGTTTCTTAACCAGGATTTGAAGCCAATTAATAATGGGCCGCTGGACCACAGACCATCATCGTTCTCCTCTAATTCCTTTACCAAACCTTTTCCACATTTAATGCCTTTAGAGTCAGTTCATAGCAATACTTTGGGGGTTCTGACCCTCCGCAATCTAGGCTGACTTTTGCCAGTCTGTGTTGACTGTGTAATGGCCATCATAAAGCTTTATTATCATATTCTGCATACTGTATAAAGATCAGAAAGCCATTGCTATATATATTACCTGTGTTTTCACTTTATAATTACAGGGTTCAGCATCCCCTTCAGGAAGCCAGCAGGGTAGTCCGGTAAGCATTTTCCCACACACACAATTGATACTGTAATTACTGACTGCAATTGGTGAACTCTTGTGTAGTTATAGATAGACAAGTTCAGAATATGAAAGCCTGTTGGTTTGTTTTTGCAAATATAGAGCTCATCATACTCTGGAGGCAGGCAGCCTGGTGGGCAGGTAAGCATTCTCTCCTTACCATGCTTGGTAATTGCATACATTCAGGTACAAGCCAGCTGAACGTACCTGAATCTGTAAGAAAACGGACCCCGTGCTAACGGGGTTGCTATCTAATGTAGTCAACACAACAGAAATAAAATACAAATAAGAATATCAAAACTGAAACCTTAGCAATGCTTGGAAAAGGCATCTTGGAAGAGCTGAAGTTTTAGGGTCCAGAATAATAATAATAATAATAATAATAATAATAATAATAATAATAATAAATAATTTTATTATTCATACCCCACCCATCTTGCTGGGTTTCCCCAGTCACTCTGGGCGGCTTGCAACACATAAAAAATTGTAAAACATTAGACATTTAAAAATTTCCTGATACAGGGTTGCATTTCATGATTTTTAAAGTGTAAAGAATCATTGATCAATCTTAATTCACACAAAACTCCTCCATAAAAACGGCATTCTAGTAAGATCGCTAAAGAAATATAACAAGTGTTTTGTGTTTTCTTTTCAGCCTGGGTGTTATTGTCCAGGTGGAATGACTGTAAGTACCCATTGCCTGCTGTATTCATTTTTATGTTTTGGAAGCTATATGAGATGGATGCATTATCTGTGTTTGTTTATGAATGAACTACTTTCCAAAACTTCTGTTTTCTGCAGCATGGGTGCAGCTAATTATTTTGTGGTTCTCCACCTAATCTCTTGTGTGTAGCATGTCAATTATTAAATTCATGAGACTAGTCTGTTGTGGCATATATTTTAAACATATCTTTATTACCCGTAAAAGATATGAATAAAGGGCATTATTTCTAAGTGATTGTCATTCTGACCCCATCCTTATGGTGGACAAAGAATAAACTTCAACCACATGAATTGCATTAAAAACCTGGCTTGTTGTTTTTTGTTTACAGGGTTCTCAGTCAGGAAGTAGCCAGTATGGCGGCAGCCAAGGCGGCCAATATGGCGGTTGGCAAGGAAACCAATATGGCGGCAAGAATCAATATGGTGGTGGACGATACGGACAAGTAAGGAACAATTTTCAACAGAATTTACATTTAGGAGCTCGTGACATATTTTTGTTTTTCAAAAAGCAGCCTTGAAGCCCTTGATTTGGTTCAGGGCTATTTTGTGGGGTAACCAATTTCAGTGTGCCAATTTTGTGCAGCTAGTAGTCATGGAGATTGAAACCTAGAGGCACCCATATTGTGCCTGTAACCCTTTCAGCTTTGAATAATACTGGGGGAGAGGGGTTGCATTGAAAAACTTCTACAGAGGCAATGGATTATACCCTCTCCCCCAGTGCATAAAGAGAAACCATCACAGAAGCTCCAGTCACAGTATTCCAACATCTTACAGTATTTAGTTTGGCCTCTATATGGAGCCTTTTAAAAAAAAACATGGGTGGTAGGTAAAATCAGAGCTTTCCTTTACCAAAATGGTGGAAACCAAGGTAGCCAGTGTGGTGGCTGACAAGAAAGAAATTTTCTCTACAACATTAACAAACAAAATATTGGTGTTTACATTTTATATATATATATATATATAATTATTTTCTAATTTCTGTTTTGATTCTAGGGTTACCCCTATGGAAGTAGCCAATATGGTGGTGGACGACTAGGCAGCCAATATGGTGGATATGTAAGGACTGTTTAACAAATGTATTTATTATTTATAAGTCCCAATAAACTCTGTAGGACTAACTTCTCAGTAAGTCAGCATGGAGCCATGCTAAATTGCTTTGTCCTCTCAATACGATATGGCAATGAGCTTTATGCTTTTCAGAGCCAAGTCACAATTTATCAGAAGACATTTTTTTCTGAGGGAGTTTTGGAGATTTTTCTTTTTCTCACCCTCAAAGAAAAATAAGGCAGCTTTCTCCCAACACCCTCACTATTTTTCATTGCCACTGCCCTGTCCCCCTCACAGTGCCACAGAATTCTGCTAGGTCTTGCATGTTGTTTGGAGGATTCAAAATGGCGGGCAAGATGTCAACACAATTGCTGCTCCTTCCAATGGCAGCAAAGAAAACAAAGCTGCCTGTCGCTCCTAATCTTTCCCAGTTACAATGAAACTCAACAGGCCTAGCCAGTGCCTCATGAGAACTGAGTGTGAAACTGGGCAACACAAAAGGGTTTTATGGCAGATACATAGATATTCCTCAGCAGACAAGTAGGCATGGCAGTAGTTCTCTCAGGATAGAGAGTTTGAAAACTTGCTCACGGTAATTCATTTGGATTTCAAGCCTATGTCATCCTTATGAAGTAGGCTCTCTCTCCTTCTTTCAAAATATGTGACTAAATACTTTTAAAACCAAAGAGTATTTACACACTGATGCTGAGAAGTGAGGGACAATCCTGTATCTGCTTATCTGGGAGTAAACTCCATTGAACCCAATGGAGCTTTCTTCTGAGTTTACATTTCTAGGATTGTGCTGTAACCTCGGTTGGAATCAGTGGCCAATGTTCACAAGGAGGATCATAACTGCGTAGGTGATTTCTCCACCCCAGCCGGATAGTAGTGCATGTTTTCTAGAAATAATGGGTTTCTCATTTTTCTAGGGTTCACCATACGGAAGTAGGCCATATGGTTCCAACAAGGTAAGCAACCTTTCTGCATTAGCTTTTAATCTTCTTTTTGGCTTGGGGAGCATTTCTAAAAGTATATATACGGTATGGCTTTGAAAGTATCAGCAAATCTCCTAAATAGTCCAAGACTATAATCAGTCATGAAGCACTCAACCCAATACTTAAAACTGGTTTATAATCTTGTGTTGGAATATTTTCACAAGTTAACACTAATAGCCTAATCCGATACATGTCTACACAAAAGTAAGCTTGACTGAATTCAGTGGGATTTACTTCCTAGCAAGTGTGCTTAGAATTGCTGCCTAAAACACACTTTCATGGGAGTTGTTGGCCTTTAATTCAGCCAGACTTCTTCACAAATAAACAAGTATAGGAATGTGCCGCAAGTCTGTGATCGTGTGTATTCTTAAAGAGTAAATTTCGTTAAACAATCTGCATGGCTGCAGTTTTCTAGGCCCTTACAGAATAAAGTGCCTTACTTCTGTGTAGGAATGCTGCCAAACTCCTCCTTGGCAAAAATCTGTGCCACATCTTAGAAATCTGGAGGGAACTGTGTTTCAACAAGAAAGGGGCAATTCTGGGCTCCTAGGCTACGCACAGGAAGGTCTCTGCACCTTGAGGCCATATGAGGACTTACTATGAATGTGCCAAGGCTGAGTTGCTGAAATAATTTGCACCCATTTCCCTCCTTCTGCAGGGTTTTCAAAGCCATCAGTCTCCTAACTCTGTAAGTACACTGTTTTCAGAACATTCAGCCCCTCCCATCCTTATTTCTATTAAGTGACAATGGCCATGTTCACAAGTAATACTGTGAACAATATTGGAATATCCTATATGGTATTGAGTCGGTGGCGTAGACTAGAATGTGCATTGATCTTTTTGTGCAACTTTTGGTTGACTGCCACATCTGAGAGCCAGTGTGGTGTAGTGGTTAAGAGCGGTAGACTCGTAATCTGGGGAACCGGGTTCGCGTCTCCACTCCTCCACATGCAGCTGCTGGGTGACCCTGGGCTAGTGACACTTCTCTGAAGTCTCTCAGCCCCACTCACCTCACAGAGTGTTTGTTGTGGGGGAGGAAGGGAAAGGAGATTGTTAGCCGCTTTGAGACTCCTTCGGGTAGTGATAAAGCGGGATATCAAATCCAAACTCCTCTTCTTCTTCTTCTGAAAGGGGTTTCTACAACTATGCAGAAAGGGATTTTTTTCACCGCCTCACAATACTAGAAACTGATTCTAGAGTAAAAACAAAATAAAAAATTAAAAAATTCCTTCCAGTAGCACCTTAGAGACCAACTAAGTTTGTTCATTCTAGATTCTAGAGTAATTATATACGTGTGCTCTTTTGCAGGACGCTTCTGGGAAACAACCCATCTTCAGCCTGATACTTTTCAGTGTTCTGGCACCTCTACTATCTCTTACTCAGTGGGTGATCTAAACTTCTGAAGCCATACCAATGAGGAAGACTGCCTTCTTCAACAGAATACTACTTTCTATATGAAACGATTAAGTCGAATTTATGGACTGATAAAACATTTATTCCTCCCCATCCCCACCCCTGGCTTAACAATGCAATAGGTCATGACACTGACTCTTCTTATCTCTTTATTTTCATAGCAGAGCTTCATATGCGTCGTATGAAGTAGGGATATTAATTGCAAGAAATGTGATGTTTTATTTGCTTCTTGAGATGTAACGAATGCTTCCTTTGTATTTGCTCTAAACAGGATTCTATTCATTCTAAAGAATTTGGAAGTTGACAATCCATTTAGTAATAATAGTAATAATAATAATTTTATTATTTATACCCCGCCCATCTGGCTGGGTTTCCCCCGCCACCCTGGGCAGCTTACAGCACATAAAAAATTGTAAAACATTAGGCATTAAAAAATTCCTGATACAGAGTTGCCTACAGTAGGCTAGGCCTATTGTTATCAAGAGGATTAAACATATTTTAAAATGTTGGCTTGTGGTCCTAGAAGAGTGATAACTCCCACATGCCAAGACCCCTAAATGGATGTACAGAATGGTAATAATCCAAACCTTCGGCAGTACACCTTAATTTTCAGAAAGTGACCCACAGTAAGAAGGCAAGGATGATTATCCTCAGTGAATTTATAGTAATCAGCCTAGAGATGAATACAAAGATTACGAAAGAGAAACTATTCTTGCGGTGAATATCTCAACATTCCCTCTTCTTCATAAGCACAATTACCGTTATGTTAGACCTTTATGAGGATTATAAGAGAATAAAGATAAGCTATATTCAATTTCAAATAGATGCGTGGATTTAAATAACCAAAACCACTCACAAGCTTGAGCATTCCTATATTCATACGAATAGGTGTTTACTGATAGGGGTGAGCTTCTATTGGATACACAAATTAAAATTCCACAATATTTCTGTAAATCACCGCTTGCCTAACTTGCCTTCCGAAGGCCAAGCAAAATGGCCATAATAATACAGAGCAAAGGTTGATTGATTCTGTCCTGCTCAAAGCTAGAAATCACATCCTGTCCCAGCTTTTTGATGGTGCCCTCTCTTCACTAGAGCTACAGTCCTTACTTGTGTGGCATCATCAACCTTACAAGAGGGTGGGAGATTGCTCAGGCTCCCTTATCTCCAGCCAGCTCCAGTAGATCCACTCTAGCTCCTCCCTAAGTTACCAGTTGCCAGCTACCCTACAACATAGTTATAATAATAATTATTTTTTAAATCAGCCACATCCAGTCTGTAACTCAAAAGACTTTTCTTTCAAACACCTCTCAAGCAGGGATGAGGACATACATTTTGGGAAGGCTTGTTCTAAAATTACAAATATTTGGGTTATTTTTTATTTATTTTAACACCCAACCCTACTTGTGGATTCCCCCACCCCCCAATGAACAGACTCCCAGAGAGAAATGTGATAGCATCACATACAGTATGTACCAGGTACACTAGTGATGATCTAAATTAAAAATGTTTATTACATTGCCTCTGACCCACTAAAACAATGGGGTGTTTTTTCTTCAGCATGCTTTGTGTTTGCATATAACTTTTTTAAAGGTTTCAGAAATTTAAGACCACTTAAATTCCTGTCATCTTTAGTATAACATGTCCTTAAACTTAGAAACGGCATAGGCATTTTAAAATGGGCCTTTTGTTTGAATAGGATTAGGACGACACAACATTCTCCATAATTCAGTTAAAACAGACTATTTGCAATTAAATTGGTGTGCTTATTAAGCACATCTGGAGTCAGAATTCAGCAGTGCTTGAAGTGGGATTAAACCCTAACTCTACTGTTTTGGTTTTTTTATCCCACTTCAAGTACCTCAGATTATAAAAGTACAAATAGTGTCTCAAAGTGTATGTTCGTAGGACCCCGCTTATTTTTATGGTTGTTAAGTTGTTTTAAATTGTTTTTCATATTGTGTTTTCATGCCCTTGAGACCTTAGAGTGAAGGGCGGGAAATAATTAAATAAATAAACAATAGTTTGGGTGTTGTTCGCTGCTCAAAATCAGAATTCAGGCTATTGAAGTCCTTATTGTAACATCCCTAAAGCAGGAACCTCCATGACACTTTAGAAGCTAGAAAATACAACAGAGAGGATTCAGGTTGAGCCTAAACTCCAATCTGTGGACCTTTGGTAGTCAAATAATTAACTGTCAGGAAAGGGTTTTTCAGTATCACTCTTAAGCTAGTCATACTCAAAATAGACCCTTTGGAATTGATGGACTCAAGTCACTTATGCCCATTGTGATTTCAATGGATCTACTCTGAGTATAAGTAACCATGACTAATCCTTTAAAGCTTGCATCATTGTTTTACATAGCTTGTGGTAAAAACACATTTTTTCTCAAATAAGGCTTTTAGGATTCTGTTCAAAACCAATTGATAGATACAACTTTGAAAGGTCTTTAGGATGTAATATACTGTTCATTTGAATAGGTATTAAATTGTTCTAATAAATTTATTATTGGTTTCATACAAACCGCTGTGCCTATGCAATTTGTTGTTCTATTTTCAGTAACTGTATTTGAGAGATTGAAGAAGCCAATTTACGTGGGTTTCATAAAAATTATGCTTGGGAACATAAGTTAGATATCCTGGCTATATGTTGAAACGGGAATGCCTAAAGGTTTATTTAAGGGAATGTATGTTGACATAAGGGAATCTGGTGCTTTCAGATAACTGGAAATAGACACTAAAGCAACATAGATGGAGCAAATACTGCCCTCATGTTATATGCTTCTGAAATATAATTATTTATGTATTTCAGGATGTTGACATACATTATTCAACCTCCTCCACCCACCCTCTATATATTTTTTCTAATGTCAGTAGATGTAATCACTTACACATCCCATATGATGAGCTAGTGTGTGTGTCTCTTGCAAGATGGGATAAGAGTAGGAAGGAATGATGAACATGAATCAAAGATATCCCTTTGCCAAAATGAACTATTCTATGACAACGTTGTTGTTTTGTATACACCACCAAATAAATAAATAAATGTTTCAGTAGAATGGCTGAAATGCAGCTGGGGAGAAAGCTTTGAATAATTGCGCAGATAAGCCCGTCTTTAACTTTTTCTAAGAATACAACTTTAAGTGCTCATCAACAAATCCAATGTTTAAAATTCCATTAGAGCATTTTTGTGGCCAGGCCTAGTTCTATGCAAATGAACATTAAATTTAGGAATTTACAGATGATTGGCGCAATATAGCTTCCATTGCTGAAAGCATTTATTAGCGCCTTTCATCCGTGGGGCCAGAATTGGCCTCCACAGTCACCTTCGGACTCACTGTTAAGAGACCATGTTCATGGAAGATAATCTCACTCGGCTACGAGTGATCGCCAAAGAAGAACCTGCATTCGTAGCATCTCAGGACAAAGCCAGCCACACAGACTGCTTCACAGATAAACAGTTTTAAAGAGGGCATTGTGCATTCCTGGTGACATCGGAAGGGGACCACACTGCAGCAAATACTACACTAATAGTCTACTGTGAGAAGAGGACCTTAGTGCCATATATAAATTCATATTTATATCCAATACCAGAGACGTACTGGTCCATAACATTCTGTAAAGTCACACAGCATATATTACCATTCTGTGCATCTAGTCAGAAAAGAGACATGCACCGATGGAACTGGCATGGACACACAATTCTCTATTTGTAGCTGTAGGTTCATCATTGTCTTCACTTTTCACTTGCTACACCTGCCACACCCAAATATTCTTCAGAGAATATGAGAAGGAAGAACTCAGGGTTCTTGTTTCAGGAACAGAAACTTAATAGCATTCTAAGAGAGCACAATAGTCCTTTAAAAGAGGAGAAACATACCCATAGGCCTTATGAATCTGGAATTGTAAGCAATGAACAGGAAAAGCCAGTTTGGCACCATTATAATCCCCAGGCTAGACTGACCTGCTTACATACTTTGACTTGCTTTACCAGAAAGAACATCAACTATGTTACCGGCAGGAAATCTCACAAAGGCTATTAAAAATGTCATTCGTTGTTTTCAACTCCTATAACACACTGTAGTTTCCAAAGACACAAAGGCATCATAATGGACACTTGCAGAGTTTTTATTAACATGTTTTCAGCTGTTTGCAGTTCAGCTTGACAGTTTGCCCTTTGCTTTTGAATTTTCAGCAAGGTATCAAAAGCAAATATATGGGTGGGTGCATTTTGCTTGAATGGTCACAGATATGCAGGTCTATCTTAGGTGGTGGGAGGGCAAATGTTATTTGGAAGGGGGCTAAGGAAGACCCTGGCTACCTGCCGTGTCTCACAAATATTGTGAGCACAATGTTTAAACAATGTCCTTTATTGTGTGTTATAAGAAAAATACTGCTCCTTTCCTTTATGGGGTATCTAAGAGCCCATACAAAGTCCTTATGTAGGCTCTCTATTGGTAGGAGAAAATAACAGAGGCCAACCAGAGAATATTGAGAAGCAAAGCAGCTAGTAAGCATTATCTTTATTAAACTGTTGCAACAAGGTCCCCCGCTCACCCCACGCAGGGCGGGAGGAGAGGAACCTGTGCAAGCTCTTATATATAGACATTTGAAAATTGCCTCCCCTGTAGCTCAAGACCACCCCGCAAAACATCATATATACATCACTGAAGGGGAGGTCTACAGCAGAAAACCGGTCTGCCAGGATACCTGATAATGGTCACTGATTGCTTTTACCTAGGCATCCTGGCCATTCTTTTGTGATGGTAAATCCTCAGTTCCTGAATCCAGGTCACAGGCTCACCCTATTCATACACAGATACGCCCTTAAGACAGGATTTGTGAGCAAAGAGACAATGGGGAGGCTTTCCCATTTCCTTCCTCCTTGCAGAGAAACATTTCAGGTCAATTCAGGGGAGTCAAAATGGTTTCAGGATTGCTCTCCTGTACTATTTCAGACATGTAATATATATACTTATGTATGTGTTTGCCTTGTAAATTTATGAACATATGATTTATATATATGAGACCTTAGAATCCTGTAACACTGTTCTTGAAAGTTACCCATTCTCATGTAGAAGAAAAAGAGAGATAATGTTTAACATGAAGGAGAACATGGTTACATAATAATAATAAAAACACTGTGTAAGTGAAGATAGGCTTATGGCACCATAAATCTGTCCCAGGACTGTGCATGGCACTTGTAAAAAGGGGTTGAAGAGGTGGGGCAGGACGAGGGGCGGCTGCTGGCCTCCGCTCGCTTCCAGCCCCTCAGCCTCCTTTCCCCGGCCCTGCGGAAAGCTTCTCCCGCCCGGACTCCGGGGGTTCCCCGGGGGAAGTTCGCCCTGGAGGAGCGCGGGGCTTCGGCAAGGGGCCTCGGAGGGAGGAAGGGCCGTCCGGGGCGCTGGGAACCGAGCGGGCGGAGCCGCGGCTGCAGCCGGAGCGTTGTCGGGGCGGGACCGGGAGTGGATGGCGGCGGCAGCGGCGGCGCGTGGGGGGGAGAAAGCAGCACCCGGAAGGGAAGAGCGCCAGGCTCCCCGCGCGGCAGGTGAGGATGGGAAGCGAAGGGGACCCGGGCGGGAAGGAAGGGCAGCTCCTCGCCGAGGGAGGCAGCGGGAGGAATCGGGCCCCGGAGGGGATGCGAAGCTGTAGGAGGCGGGGTTCTTTGGGGTGGGGGGCGTCTTGGCTTTCAGCGCCCCCCACCCCGCCCCGAGGGATTGGGCTCCCCCACCGAACGCGGGTGGTCCCTCCGAGCATGTGCAGAGTGCCGTCCCGCCCAACCGCAGCCAGAAGCAGCGAGCCCGTTCTCGGCCGTGCCTGACGCTTTGTGTGATCACGGCAAGGAAAGGAAAGTTTCGTGTTCTCTCCTTCGCCTTGCGCATTGCCCTCAGGAGTCCCTTGAGCTTCGATTTTTTTCCAGGATAAAAGATGGGCTTTTTAGCTGGGAGACAGCTCTCAATTGGTGATGCATGAGGCTCTTGATCTCAGGGTGAAGGGTTCAAGTCAAAGATTCCCGCGCCGCGAGGGGTTGGGCTAGATGACCCCCGAGGTCCCTTCCATCTCGGCAGTTCTGTGATTGGTGCAGTGGGTCAGCGTGTCTGGCTGTTGGGGGTTTGAGGCCACCCAGGGACCGCTGTGGGCTGCATTCCTGGGTTGCAGGGGGTTGGACTAGATGACACCCCGAGGTCCCCTCCGACTCTGCAGTTCTGTGATTCTTGTTTTAGAAATGTCTGGCGCCAAGGAAAGCGACCGCTGAGCTTAGAATTAGCTAGTTAAGTTTGAGGCTTACAAAAAATTAAGGATCCAGGGATGCATGAAGTTAAGAGACATCCTGCCATTCCTTTGTGCCTTATGCCATTCCTGCCAAATAGGTTGCGGCTTGTTGGTGGGCTCAACTTGAAGGACTGTTGAGAAACAAATTTATTACTACCGGTATTGTGCATCGAGTTCTTTGGACACTCAGATGGCCTGGATTCCAGTAACTTGTACTTTGGCAAGCGAGGAGCACAGGGAGATGGTACATGGCAGTTAATTAGAAACAACAGCAACTCCTCTATGGTTTTATTTAACAAATTAATGCTAGTTTGTTGCAAGGCAGGAGCATGTAGCCCAGGGGTGTAGGTAGGTAAGGAACTGGGTTTTGAGGAAAAGTTTGAAGCTTAACACTGGGAAAGATGCAACGAAAAAGGACTGCCATTCCTTGCATATGAAAAAGACACAAACAGCAGAAACTCTCAGAATTACCACACTTGTATTAATTCAGTTTACACTGTACCTAAGGATTAATGGCACATTTGTCCAAATCTTAGGAGAAGTGCAGTGTGGTCTCACTGAGCTTTACTCTCTAGAAAACATGTATAGGTGTATAGGATTGCAGCCTAAAGTTACTATGTGTACTTTACCAGCTGGCGCCTATCACTATATTATACAAAGAGAAAACACAGAGTGACATTTACACAATGAAAACATTGTATGTACTATTTATGGATAAAGAGAGGGAAATGATTCCATTTACTTTTGCCAAAGAGAGTTGGACACAGGAACTCCTAAGTCCAAATCAAATCAAATCAAATAATATTTATTGCATTAGCCATCTGGCCATAGCACATAATAAGAAACCAGGCGGGAGCCTGTCAAAAATATACATAAAATATAACAGATACATTTTGTACATTTTGTACAGGTGCATATAAAACTCCTAAGTCAATATCAAACTCTTGCTTCCCTGTGTGTGCACAGTAACAGCTAATCTGTGGAGTAATGTAAACCTATGAGGCCCAGAATTTCCTGTATATCAGGATTCTGGTTTTGCGCTCTTCCTTATTTGATATCTGAGTAGCAGCCATCTAATCACACCTTTGTGTATCGTGTCAGGGAATTTCTATTTGGCAGGGAGGAATAGAGGAGACTGAAGATGTATCACAGGTTTTACAGGTTACAGCCTGACTCTATATTGCCTCTTTGAAAGGTTTTCCCACACAATTAGGTTGTACAATTTCCAGAAGTATTAAAAGCATGGTGAAACAGGTTTCTCATATCCTCCCTGGTAATTGAAATTTGGCGGCGGGGGGAGACGGTGATCTTGGAAAGTATCCTAAAATATCTGTGTCTTTGTAGAATTACTATTGAAGGGGAACTGAAGGATTAAGAAGTAGAATTTGATTTTTGAGCAAGAACTAGAAAAAATAACAGGAAGACGAAAGAGAATGTCAACAGGGAGATAAGAAATGACTCAGTGGCTTACAAAAGGAAGGCAGTGGTACTGTTAAAGAAGGGGTGAGGTAGACAGAGGGCATATTGGGATCTACTGGCAAATCTGTGTGAGTTGCAGTAGATCTGCAAGGGTTTCCGACTCCTGATTGTTTAACAATAGCAACAGCAAAATGACTTTTCCAGCTCAATTAGACTGCTGAAATGAAGAAAGGTTGAAGTAACTAGGAGTGGACTCTGGCGCAAAAGAAAGTACTGTAAGCTCTTCTCTAGTAGTCCTGTGCATGCAAACAACCGTTTTATATCTCTTGCACCTGACTCTAGTTGGTAATCTTTTGATTCTAGGCGGAGACAAAATAGATCCAGCAAGCCTGAACTCTGCCCACCCCTGAGTTGAAAGTCAAGCTAATAATTGCCTACAAATGTTAGTACTACTGCTGCTGTCATCAGTCTTTGAAAAACATATCTACCTTTGCCAAGTGCTTTGTTGAAATAACTATGGATGAGGTTGCATCACAGCCTACGCCATATGAGATTTGTGTCACACTGTGAAATGGGTGGGATACTCTTTTCTGTTTTGAGCAGTGAATAAATCTTAATTTACATGGCTGGTGAAATGCTTTTAAGATAGTCATGAGTATTACTACAGCTGGAATAATAATAATAATAATAATAATAATAATAATAATAATTTATTATTATTTATACCCCGCCCGTCTGGCTGAGTTTCCCCAGCCACTCTGGGCGGCTCCCAATTGAGTATTAAAAACAATACAGCATTAAATATTAAAAACTTTCCTAAACAGGGCTGCCTTCAGATGTCTTTTAAAAATAGGATAGCTGCTTATTTCCTCGACATCTGATGGGAGGGCGTTCCACAGGGCGGGCGCCACTTCCCTGCAACCTCTCTTCTCGCAGCGAGGGAACCGCCAGAAGGCCCTCGGAGCTGGACCTCAGTGTCCGGGCTGAAAGATGAGGGTGGAGACGCTCCTTCAGGTATACAGGACTGAGGCCGTTAGGGCTTTAAAGGCAAGTAGAGCAGGAAAACTGAGGGTATTTATTCATTCACATATCCTGCTTTTCTGCTTGAAAAATTGCTCAAGGCAGTTAACAATTGTGTTTGCGTGTTTTTAAGTGATTATACAACTTTTTTTAAAAAAAAATTACACAATCGAAACAGACAGGCAGCAGGGCAGATAAACAAGCCAAACATGACAGAATAATAAACTTGACTAGATTTCTTCTACCTTCACACTATGAGACTGGAACCTCAGTCTTACGGTAATTTAAAAAAAAATGCATTCTGGTTCAGGAGAAGCTTTTAAAATAATTAAATAAGTGAAGGGTTCTGTTCTCAAAGAAATGGATACACACACACACACACACACACACCGGATTTTCTTTTATGGCCTGCTTCAACAACTTTTGACAACGTTAAGGGGAAAGTTGTAATTCTCTGCAAAGTACTTGCAAGTGAGGTCTGACGTTGGAAATACTGAACTAGAGAGAGGTTTGAACAAACAGAACTATGTTTACATTGATGGGTGTAGGCCATGGATAGGCAAACTAATGTCCGGCGCCCAGATCTGGCCCAATCGCCTTCTCAATCCGGCCCGCGGACAGTCCGGGAATCAGCGTGTTTTTACATGAGTAGAATGTGTCCTTTTATTTAAAATGCATCTCTGGGTTATTTGTGGGGCCTGCCTGGTGTTTTTACTTGAGCAGAATGTGTGCTTTTATTTAAAATGCATCTCTGGGTTATTTGTGGGGCATTCATTTCCCCCCCCCCAAATATAGTCTGGCCCCCCACAAGGTCTGAGGGACAGTGGACCGGCCCCTGCTGAAAAAGTTTTCTGACCCCTTGTGTAGGCCAATGTGGTTGGTGTATGTGCTGACTAGCCTTTATTCATACACTGAAGCATTGTGAGGAATTTAAATAGTGGCTTCAAGCTGCCCCGAGGTTAGGGCAAAGTTTTTCAACCTTTTTGAGTCCACAGCTCCCTTGACCAACTACATTCCTTCTGTAGCACCCCTGTGGGGCTCAGGAGCTCAGTTATGTCACCCCTTGCCTGCAGAGCCAGCAGCCCCCTCACCCCTTTTCAAACACCCCCACCCCTTGTAGAGTGTTCTCCCAGCCTCCTTTCTTCTCCCCTCTCATTGGGAGTCCTCTAGGCAGCCACTGAGCTGCAGGTCTCTGAGCTGCCCCCCCCACCCCAAAGAGAGGCGCCTCCTCACATTGCCCCACAGGGGCCTAGGAAGCAGCCCCTGGCCAGCCCCAGAGGCACCCTTCGCCTGGGGGAGCTTGTAGCCAGGGCTGCTGCAACAAACAGCCCCGCAAGCCTTTGGGAGGCAGAGACGCGAGAGAGCATCAGAGGAAGGGAGGGAAGGAAAGATGGACAGAGGCCAGGGTTGTCCACGGCACCCCTGACCATCATTCAAGGCACCCCAGGGTGCCACAGCACCCTGGTTGAAAACCACTGGGTTAGGGGAACACTGATGATACAGCTCACCACTAGGTAACTCCATTGGAGGTGGGTGAGTGTTCAAATGATGTAGGAGGGGCCCAGGGGCTGAAACTATGCAAAAGACCCAGTCAATGCTGCAGCCAGCCCAGATTTAGCCTATTATTATATGGTGGGCAAACACATGCACCACACTCACAGTACCTTTATGTTAAGGTAAAAATTCCTTCCAGTAGCACCTTAGAGACCAACTACCAGTAAGTTTGTTATTGGTATGAGCTTTCGTGTTCATGCACACTTCTTCAGATACACAAGGTTCAAGGTTTTATCTTCTAATCTGAATAATCACAGTTCCGATTTTAATTCCTAATGCCTCTATTCCATAAGGCTTAAATGTTTATAGTGCAATCCTATGCATGCCTGCTCAGGAATAAGTTCTGTTGAGTTCAGTAGGACTAGCCATAAGTGTGTTCAAGGTTGCAGGCTTTCAGCCTTAGTTTTCTAAAAGTCTCCACAACTCCCTTGGCTAATTTGTTCTGTTGCCCAGTAGTTTCTACAAATAGGAAGATTTCCAACGTAAAACCCCTGCGTTAAAACCTGAACCCATTGCTTTTTGCCACCATATCCTCCCCCCAAAAACCATTGGTAAAGTATTTCTTATCTTGTTTTTGACAAGGTTATAGATATTTACTGTAATATTTACCCCCAAAATTATACTGCTGAATATAATAAAAATGTACCACATCCTCTGCTGCTAAGCAAAACTCCATTCATTTTGGTCTTTCATGTACCATGCACTGTTCTAAAGGAGCAAATAAGGTTATCAACCTGCGTCTTAGAAACATTTTATAGTTGTCCATTTCCATAGACACATAGCAGGGTTAAACCTTATGTTGAAAGTTTCTTTGTTCGTAAATATTTAGCGTATTGTGGAATTCATTCTCTGCTTTGAAGATCTTTAGTTTGAGATTTCTTATCTAGAGGAAACACAATATAGAAATAAATATCTCTAAACAGGCTCCGCTTCGCAGCGTGCTTAACAGTGAGTGGTTTATTGTTTCAGCGGAACACGTAGAATATTGCCAGTTACACAATTTCTGACACATGACTTGTCCTGTATGCAGTGTTAGGTACAGCATAGCATCGAAAGTGCTTTTCTGTGTGCAAGTTACTTAAGTGTCCACATGAGGAATCGGTCTTTTGGAGTCACCTCTTGACTTAGAAAAAAATTTCCCTACAAGAAAATGAAATCATTTTGCATATGCTACAAAGGTTGGTGTTTGCTGAAGAAGAACGACAGCAAGAAAAATTGGCATATAGCAAGCTGATGCTACACAAAACTTGGAAATCTACTTTCTTCTAAGACTGCTTGGGAAGGAAATGTGGCATGGAATTTATCAAACTCATACCTGATGGGTCGTTCTTTTCCAGCAAGGTTGACTGACTAATTCTATGTGCCTAACATTTCAGTTTTTGAAATGGCAGCTAACGGAGAGAAGATTATACTTGAAGTTAGTATATCTCTATGGTTATTTATTTATTTATATTTTTTTAACCATTTTCTACCGTATATGTTTTTATGAAGAATGCTCTTAAGAAAATACATAACAGTGCTGAATATGTTGGGGGTTTTCTTGTTGGCTGAACTCTTAATGGGGGTGAGGATCCAAAGAGCGACTTCTGGTATGCCAAAGGAATTAGGTATGTCAAAGAAATTTTTGCCTCCTCCCCCTTCAAATAATAGATCTGTATGCTGCTTTTTGTGCTATATTGCAAACCACTTTTGAAAATCCCCTTAGTTTCAAAAGTGGTTTGTATGTGGCATAGTTGTTTTTCTCTTTGATTACCATAAGCCCAAAATCTACTTGAACATGCAGAATTAGTCCTGAGCCATTTAAGTCTTTATAGGTCAAAACCAGCACTCTTAATTGGGCCCGGAAACTAATTGGTAGCCAGTGCAGTCGAACCAGGATCAGTGTAATATGCTCAAACTGTCTTGCTCCGGTGAGCAACCTGGCTGCTGAATTCTGCACCAGCTGAAGTTTCTGAACCATCTTCAGAGGCAGCCCTACGTATAACGCATTGCAGTAATCTAACCTTGAGGTTATCAGAGCGTAGACAACAGTAGTTGGGCTATCCCTGTCCAGATAAGGGTGTAGCTGGGCCACCAGCCGAAGCTGGTTTGACATAAAAGTTGAGAAACTTGTCGTTCAGGAGAAACAGCCATATGTCTTCTGTAGGACAACTTGTTTATTAGGCCGTAGTCAGCAGCTCGTATGTTAAGGTACCGTAGTTCATGAAAATTTAAATTAGTATTTCTTCCTGGCTTGTATTTTGTTTAGTTTTTCAGATGTTATACAAATATAAAATGCGTGCAGGAGAATTCTTTTCACTTCCAAGACATTTGTGCAAAACTCAAAATGCTGGCCAGTGTGAAATACGTCTGTCTTTGAACTGAAATGTTACAAATGTGCAAATTCATTTATGCCTTGCCCCATCCCAGAGTGTCAGGATGCCTTACGATATTGTAACTCTTCCTTCCTGTGGGCTTATTCCTATCTTATTCCCTTACAGCTATTTCTTCTAACCCTTGAACAGTTTAAAACAAAAACAAAAAACAGATAATTGTTCTCATTCTCTTTTGTCCTAGTCAGATTAGCATTTCTTCACCTAAGTTTCCATAAGCAACTCATAGTTTTGTGAAATAACGCTTCCTGAGCTTTTCTGCTTTCAGTTCACACTGAAATCAAGGATGGATGGATCTGTTCCCAAATCATCCTCTTCTTGGGGACCAGGCATCTATTAGGTTCCTAAATCTACAGTAGAAAAGGTGAACTTGGTCACAGATGCAATGGAAAGTCACCTAGCTGTAAACTTCCTTCCTTCCTTCTAGTCTTAGTGACAGCTACTACCACTTTGTGGTATAATCCTCTATCCCAAGCTTTGGTTTTCAGCTCTAAATCCACATTGCTCCAGAAAACTCAAGGCAAGAACCCATCAGATATTTTTCTCTGAAATCTTATTGGGAAATAAGCATTGTGGGACATTAAGTTCACATTTGACTAAGACTGCAGTATTCAGTTGATCAATATATTAATCAGTTAAAAAAAACCTTTTGGTCAAGCAAAAGGTTGCTGGTTATCTGGGCAGCAGATTAAAAAAAAACTTTATTATTTTAATATATGCTTAGAAAAGCACAAGTATTGGGTGCCATCCTAAAATAACATTTTTTTGTTGTCCTAAAGTGCCACAGTATTACTATACTGAGTTTTACATACTGTATATATCTCAAATCAATTTACAAAACCTAGTAAAAACCATTAAGAACAGTGTAAAAAAATAAGAAAAGATTAATTTAAAAAAAACACAATACAAAACAGACACCCCTAGCAGAGATCTGTTCAGCCAACTGGGAAAGCTTGTTGGAGCAAAAGGCATTTTAATTGCTTCCGGAAAGTACAAATAGTGGGAGGCATTTATCGCATCTGGGATTTCTTCTCTGGGTTACCAAAAGAAGAGGCTATTCAGCATCCTTGACTGGCTAGCAGGTAATAGGAGCTTGCTAAAGAAAGAGCTAGCACCTGACCTTTTAATGCCTTCATAATTTCCTGCCCTCCGAGCCAGCGTGGACAGGACAAGTTGAGGGGCTGAACAGCTTGGGCGACCATCTACTGTATTATTATTATTAATTAAATTTGTATACCACCCTTCAGCCATAGATCACAGGGCAGTTCGCAACATAAAAATACTATTGGAAAACAAACAAACAAAATGCATAATAAAAATAAGAGCAAAAAACAAACCGGTAATCCCCTCTCCCACAACACATTTAAGGGTAGCATATGTTAACCAGCCAAAATCGTCTCAGGCCCTCTCCTAAGGCTGTCATAGCATCCCATACACCCACCCCACTGCTGATAATAGACCATCGGAGAACGCACAGAGGAACATTATTTGCTAGGGACAGATCTGGATTTACAGAAGCCATCCAGGTTTCTGATTTGATCCTGGAATGTCCCGGTTTTCCTTAAGACGTCTCTTATTTCCATCGGAGAAATGTTGCAGGCTGTGGAGTTATGCGACCCACCCCCCACCCCCCCACCCAAGCCAAGGAGATAAGTCACTAGAAGACATCTGAAGGCAGCTCTGTAAAGGGAAGGTTTTTTAAAAAAAATCTAGGTTTTTATATTTGTCGGAAACCACCCACAGTGGCTGCGGCAACCCAGTCAAATAGGTGGGGTAAAATAATGATGATGATGATGATGATGTCCCTGTTTTCATCGGAAAAATGTTGGCGGCTATGCAGTTATGCAACCCCCCCCCCCTCAAGCCAAGGAGATGTCGCTATGCATACTTTAGAAGACATCTGAAGGCAGCTCTGTAAAGGGAAGTTTTAAAATGTTTTTTCTAGGGTTTTTTATATTTGTTGGAAGCCACCCACAGTGGCTGGGGCAACCCAGTCAATTGGGTGGGGTATAAATCCTATATAATAAAGAGCCTGTGTCCGTCCGTACTTTCCGTGTGTCAGTGGAATTCGCAACTGGGCATGTGCCCCACGGACACAGGGATTGGAGCGCAGAGACTCTATGCAGATGAGACGGTCGGAGGCCGCCAACCGGAAGTGCGGGAGGGGAGGGGCTGCCTCGCCCTGCACTCAAAGAAAGTTGCTGGCGGCCATTTTGTGTGTGTGAGTGATGGGAGTTACTCAAGGATTCCTCTCACATGCCCGCCCTAGGCCGACGGCCCTGCCCGGGAGGCGGCCTCCCTCCCTCAGGGGCTCAAAGCAGCCCCCGTCCCGTCCTCGCCATGTCCCTGTACAGGAACTCGGTGTGGTTCATGAAGGGGCTGGGAGCCAAAAGGGCAAAGAGAGGCGGGGGCTGCCATGGCCGTTTCCACACGGAGTTTGCTTACGGAGGGAAACCGGACCCCCCCCCTCCCCAGTACGTGGGATTTGAGCCCATTCCCCCTCCTCCGCCGCACGCTTTAGGGACTTTTATGTAACGGGAGGGGCCAGTTTCCCTCACAGCTTCTCTCGGACGCGCCGCAGGATGAGGCCCGGCTGCCTTACCTGAAGGCTGCTGTCCTAATCCCACTTGCCTGAGGGAAATAAGTCCTGTTTTTAAAAATGTTTCACCACATATGTTCTAGCGCCCGTTAATTTAACGGGCTGAACGTCCACTAGTATAATAATAATAGTAATAGTAATAATAATAATAATAATAATAATAATGTCCCTATTTTCATTGGAGAAATGTTGGAGGGAATGCTGCCCTCTTGAGAGCGGAGGAGCTACACAAGCCCAGTGAGCTCCATGCTCTTCCCCTTCCTGTCTGGGGGCAGAGGAGGAGGAGGCCGAGAAGGCTGGAGGTTGGCCTGGCTTCCTTGTCAAAATGGCACCCAGCAGCAACCAGACCCTAGGAGAGCATTGAAGGCTTTGTTACCCAGAGAGGCTCTTCTTTCCTGACTTTTATTTTTGTTACTTGGGCATCATTGCAAGCAGTGTTGCAGCTCATGCCAGCTATGCCCTCTATAGAGGCAGAGCAGGAACCTCAGCCTCCTCTCTTCACTGAGCATCTCTCTCATCCTCTTACGAGAGGCAGTCCTGGAGTGTGGCAAGAGGGAAGCACCATGGCGCCTAGCCTGGGAGGAACCAGTGCAATGGAGAAGGTTAGCAAGTCCCCATTTCCCACCTCTCCCGGGGGCAAGCAACTTCCCCTCTCTGTTATGGGGTAAAGAGCTGGAATGGGGTAAGAGCCAAACGGCCTGTTCAGGCACGAGCAAAGCCGAGATAGGTGGCAGCTTCTCTTTCCATGCTCCCAAGTTTCTTTTCATGAAGGTTTTATTGAGGGTTAATAATTAGAGGGCCTCCCAAAAAGCTTGTCACCCACACAGACACCCACAATATCAGGGGTCAGCAACCTTTTTCAGCTGTGGGCCGGTCCACCGTCCCTCAGACCATGTGGTGGGCCGGACTATATTTTGAAAAAATAATAATGAACAAATTCCTATGCCCCATCACCACAAATAACCCAGAGATGCATTTTAAATAAAAGCACACATTCTACTCATGTAAAAACACCAGGCAGGCCCCACAAATAACCCAGAGATGCATTTTAAATAAAAGGACACATTCAACTCATGTAAAAACACATAGTCTCCTGAACTGTCTGTGGGCCGGATTGAGAAGACGATTGGGCCGCATCCGGCCCGCAGGCCTTAGGTTGCCTACCCCTGCACAATATCCTGAAAACTAGCCTTTCTCTTCCTATAACAGGAGCCTAGAGAACTCCTGAACTTCTGACCAAGAAGAAACTATAGTATTATAGAGTTGGAAGGGCCCACAAAGTGGGGTTCAAACCCAAAACCCTGATGTTAAGAGACTTGTGCTCTTCCAACTGAGCTATCCCAGGAGCCCTGAAAATCAGGGAGGAAAAACGTTTTGCCCTACTTCTTCTCAGACCTATGTAGACACTCTCAAGCCCAAAAGACTTTCCCGATGAGAAAAGTTTGATAAGATGTCGGGGTGGGAAATTGTAAGGGCCAAACAAAATTGTTATTTTAAATATAAATTTGAGAAACTGATTTGCTGAGTGATTGGCCCCTTGTTGGAGGCTAACTTCATGCGATGTTAACAATATAATTAGTTATATAATAACTTGTTGTGGCTTTATGGTATGGCTTTATGTTTTTGTTGCTGTGAACTGCTTTGCTATACAGTATATATATTTATGATAGAGCAGTATACAATTTTTAAAAAAATAAATAGAAAAATACCTTTATGAGGGCCAACCAAAATGTCACAACATTTTGGCAAGCTTGCTCTTTGTAAGGTGAAAAAAAGCTGGTTTAATGTCAAGTGAAGGATGTCAGCTGGAGACAAAATAAGAAAGGAAGCGGCTATGGGAGGGGAAATTATGGACATATGTTTGCAACAGGAGCAAGAAACCTGATCTTAAGAAATTGTATTAAATTTTAGTAATTTGGTTTGATTTGTTATAATTTGGAAAAATAATTAAAACATTTTTGCAAGCTTGTGAGTTCTGCACAACTCTTCATCAAGCATGAATGGGGGGTGGGAGTGGAATGAGAAAAGTTTTTTGTTTTTTGTTTAAGTACAAAAAAAAAATGTGATATTAAGAGCCATGAGGTCAGAGGTGTAGGCTCTGTTCCGAGATAGAGAGGGCAGCCAGAATTAAGTTTCTCTCAGGTGCTACACCCTAAAGAGCAATAGCTCTCCATTGTGAGATGATAAATCTTGGCATGTAACCCAGATCTGCCCTGTACCTTAAACAAAACAATCAGATTCCAAGATAAATAGAAAGCAGAAGTAAAGAAAAACAGGGGAGTCTTTAGTTTGGCGAAATTGGAGATTAAGTTTGAATAATGTTCTGCTGCAACAGGAAGCCAGCAAGGTCATTGTCAAAGTATAGATGCCTTTGACAACCTTTTAAGTAATCTGTAGAAGTTACCTCATCAGACTGAGGGGCCTATTTGGTGAGCCTGAGAGTGGATTCATCTCCCTCATTGGTTCCAGCAGATTAAATTTGGATATAGCTGTCCATGGCCCCAGCCTGTCTCTGACAATTTGTATACCTTTCTTGTGTATTAAGGGCATGATGCAACTCTTGTGCAACCCTAATAAAGTCTACATTTGGGGGGAGAGTACGCTCCAAAGTCTGCTTTATTAACAGTATGTTCCTGTTAGTATGGAACTACATGAGACAACGTCAGGCCCAAATATTCATGCGCACACAGCACTCTAGTAAAGTTGTATGTCAGACCCCTAAGTGTCCCTATTTTCCAGGGACAGTCCTGGATTTACAGAAGTTTAATGTTTTATTATGTTTTTATATATGTTGGAAGCCTCCCAGAGTGGCTGGGGCAACCCAATCAGATGGGTGGGGTATGATGATACTACTACTGATGATGATTGATGATGGAATAGGGGCATCCCTATTTTCAATGGAGAAATGTTGGAGGGTATGGTATGTGTGTAAATGTGACTTCCAGTGGGGGAAGGTGAGGCAATGAAACCTTCAGATACAGAAGAATAGCCGCCCGCTCTTGAAAAATCATTATGAAATTCTAAAGGAGTGTAAAAGAGTAGGTTGGAGTTTCTTTTTACACAGTTCTGACTTTTTAATAAGCTTTTGCTATGCCCCATTTTCAAATGGGGAACCTGTGGCCAGGCCAATGTTCTTGGACTACAACTCACGTCAACCCCAAAGGGAAGGATGATGGGAACTGTAGTCTAGATTCCCTATTCCTGCTTTGACATTCAGTGCTTGGTCTTTTCCATTGCTTTCACCAGCAGCGGAATTCTTCACTGCCGCATAGACTAGGAATTGCTTTCAGTACAAAAAGAAGTCTCTGAAGTCAAGGAGTAACGAACCAAGTTTTTTTAAATGAAGCCACTGCATTACAGGTAGAACAAATGGTCTGTAGTGGCAGTGCTGAGCCAATGAAACAGAACAATACCTTGTTTTTGCTTACTTTGGCTGTTGCCACTTGCTTTAAGGACTATTGCTCAGTCGGTTTTTCTTTGAGCCACCTGTCAATTCCCCAATTAAAAGACATCTGAAAATTAAAATTTTAGTAATTTGGTTTGATTTGTTATAATTTGGAAAAATAATTGAAACATTTTTGCAAGCTTGTGAGTTCTGCACAACTCTTCATCAAGCATGAATGGGGGGGGAGTGGAATGAGAAAAGTTTTTTGTTTTTTGTTTAAGTACAAAAAAAATTGTGATATTAAGAGCCATGAGGTCAGAGGTGTAGGCTCTGTTCCGAGATAGAGAGGGCAGCCAGAATTAAGTTTCTCTCAGGTGCTGCACCCTAAAGAGCAATAGCTCTCCATTGTGGGATGATAAATCTTGGCATGTAACCCAGATCTGCCCTGTACCTTAAACAAAACAATCAGATTCCAAGATAAATAGAAAGCAGAAGTAAAGAAAAACAGGGGAGTCTTTAGTTTGGCGAAATTGGAGATTAAGTTTGAATAATGTTCCGCTGCAACAGGAAGCCAGCAAGGTCATTGTCAAAGTATAGATGCCTTTGACAACCTTTCAAGTAATCTGTAGAAGTTACCTCATCAGACTGAGGGGCCTATTTGGTGAGCCTGAGAGTGGATTCATCTCCCTCATTGGTTTTACTAAATTACTAAATTTACTAAATTACTAAAACATCTGAAGGCAGCCCTGTTTAGGGAGGCTTTTAATGTTTTATAGATTATTGTATTTTAATGCTTTGTTGAAAGCCGCCCAGAGTGGCTGGGGAAACCCAGCCAGATGGGCGGGGTATAAATAATAAATTATTATTATTATTATTATTATTATTATTACTATTTTCTTCCGGCAGGCTTCCTGTTAGCGTTGGTATTTGAAGTAGAGACTGTTACTTCCTTGCTGTACTGCTTTGGCTTTTGATTGTTTTATTGCATGATGAATGTTGTTGGCTGCACTGAATGCTACTTTAGTAAGTGGAAGGGCAGGTTATAAATAAGAATCACCCATCTGTTAGTTAATTTGTAAAATAAGCATCCCATGTGCTCCCCTCCCTAGTAACATGGGGTGGTTTTTTAACTACCTGCTGATTTGTGGGTATTTATATAGTTAAAAAAGACACATTTGTTTTTCTTAACTGTCTTCAAAATGCTTCCTGCTTTTGAGTAGCTTGAAGTTTTAATTGGGGAATTGACAGGTGGCTCAAAGAAAAACCGACTGAGCAATAGTCCTGGCTTAAAGCAAGTGGCAATAGCCAAAGTAAGCAAAAACAAGGTATTGTTCTGTTGCAATGGCTCAGCGCTGCCACTACAGACCATTTGTTCTACCTGTAATGCAGTGGCTTCATTTAAAAAAACTTGGTTCGTTACTCCTTGACTTCAGAGACTACTTTTTGTACTGAAAGCAATTCCTAAACAGGCTTCAATATATTATTTTACTCAGTAACCCCTGTTTTACATTTGATAAATATGTTTTCTTTTTCCCCTCCCAGGAAAGCGATAGTCAAGCTATGTCTACCAACTTAAAATACCTTTCCTTGGGGATTTTGGTCTTCCAGACAACTAGCTTGGTTTTGACTATGCGTTATTCAAGGACACTGAAAGAAGAAGGACCTCGTTATCTATCTTCAACTGCAGTGGTTATTGCTGAGCTATTGAAGATCACAGCCTGTATTTTGTTGGTTTACAAAGACAGCAGTAGGTGTCTGCTATTTGTTTGTTTGTTTGTTTGTTTGTTTATTATGAGGCAGTTAATACTTTTTTCAATACAAGGTGGGACCTTTAGCAAAATACACTACTGCATTGTATCCTCCCCCCTAAATGAAACGTTCCTGTTCAGTGTTGTAGGAACTCGTCTTCCTAAAAAAGAAAATTCCACTTCTTCCCACACCTGCCTGTCTTTTGTTTCCCCCAACTGTATTCCACAACTACTGAGCATGCTCAGACCTCATTGGGCTGGTTTTTTTGGGGGGGGGAGCAGTTTGGCCTCTTAATCTTTCTTTTTTTGTGTGTGAAAATAAATAAATAAATAAATCCACGTCTGTAAACCTCATGTTTTCTCATCCACAATTATAATATTCTTCTTGTTTCTTGGTGGTCCTGTTTTTGCTATAATTCTGTTGCTACTCACCACCTGAATTAATTATTAGAAATGTACGGAATTGTATTTTGGACACAGCAACAACTTCTTCATTTTGCTGCCAGTGTTCCTAGTGCTGAAGAGACGAGTTAGATGTCTTCATCAGCAGGAACTAGATATTGCTATCTCTTAATCGGGACAAACCATTGTCAGCTTTGCACAGTTATGCAATGAAGACGCCACAGAAAACCCATTGCTGTAAATGGACATTAACTACATAGCTATGCAAATTTTTGCTTAGGAATGGCATGTTTAAAAGCAAAGCTCTAAAAGTTTTTAGCAAAAAAAGCTCGTTATAATTAATAGGCCACACTAATCTATTTTTAAACTTACAAAGAATTTATTATCCTCTCTTTCTGCATAGAGTGCAATTTACGATCTCTGAACAGAGTGTTGCATGATGAAATCCTTAATAAGCCTATGGAGACACTTAAACTTGCTATTCCTTCTGGGATTTACACACTACAAAATAACCTCCTGTATGTTGCCTTGTCAAACCTAGATGCAGCCACTTACCAGGTATGGTATGCTTTTGAGGAGTTTGCTGTTGTTTGTTTGTTTTTAAAATTGTGCACACAAATAATGAGTCATTAATCAAGAGTCATCTTGATTTGGTCTTTTCAGGTCACGTATCAGCTGAAAATTCTTACCACTGCGTTATTTTCTGTGTCCATGCTCAGTAAGAAATTAGGTGTGTATCAATGGCTTTCATTAGTGATTTTGATGGCTGGAGTTGCATTTGTACAGGTAAATATTAACATAAACATACTCCTGAATATTAAAAGTGTAGATCTTATTTGCTTTACTACTTAACACCTTGGGTAGTATCCAGTGCTTTTTTCTACACACACAAAAAAAATGTTTAGGGGTACTCTCATGATCCTACTCATATTAAAACACTGCCCCTCAATGAGGCCAAACTTAGATTCACAAAATGTTTAGGGGTATGCGTACCCCTGCATCCCCACAGAAAAAAAGCACTGGTAGTATCCAATGAAGGACTTTTGGCTGCACAGTGGAACATCCCTTCCTTCTCTCCCTCTGTGCCCCCTAAATCTGTTCTGGGAGGATTGTTTTTTTATTGATATGTATAAATGAGGGAATAGGGGTGGAATCCTTATTAAATGTTGATTCCCAGATCAGTTTATCCATTGACTGCAGATGCTGTCAGCTGAGAAATGAGACAATACAGAGTACAAGATACAAAATCATAGCCCCAGTAAAATATCAAAGAAGATCCAAGAGACTTTAAAACATGCACATATTTTGGCACTTAGTAAAGGTAAAGGTAAAGGGACCCCTGACCATTAGGTCCAGTCGCAGACGACTCTGGGGTTGCGGTGCTCATCTCGCTTTACTGGCCAAGGGAGCCGGCATACAGCTTCCAGGTCATGTGGCCAGCATGACTAAGCCGCTTCTGGCGAACCAGAGCAGCACATGGAAACGCCGTTTACCTTCCCGACAGAGAGGTACCTATTTATCTACTTGCACTTTGACGTGCTTTCGAACTGCTAGGTTGGCAGGAGCTGGGACCGAACAACGGGAGCTCACCCCGTTGCGGGGATTCGAACCGCCGACCTTCCAATCGGCAAGCCCTAGGCTCAGTGGTTTAGACCACAGCACCACCCATGTCCCATTTTGGCACTTACTTGGTAATAAATGTATTGGTACCTTCTAGGAACATATGCAGAAGGGTGTTTTAAGATTGGCCAGGAAAGAGTCTCGTAATAAGATATATTGTGTGTTTTCTATTCTGCTGATAAAAACTGTTGTAAAAGAACACATGAAGGATAGTTTTGACACGTTGCCTACAGACTGTGCCCCACTACTAATGGTGTTTCTTTCCGGGATCATGCACATTTGCACAGTCTTCCTAAGCCAACGTTTGGCTTGGCATGTTGTGTGAAGCAGATCAATAAGTGCAACAGAACCTCGGGATCCATTTCATGTGTTTGAACTTGGTTGCAATGAAGTTGGGCAAACTCTTTTCTCTTTGTTCATGTCACAAAATCCATAATTGGATATTAAATGTCAAAAGAGGAATAAAGAAATAGAACACAATTGCAATCAGCTCTTTTGTCAATAAACATCCCTCCCTGGATCTCTGTTTGTGATTCATTTGTCAGATATACTTTAAGGGTGCATTGAACTCCTGATTAATTGAACAGTGATAAGCAGATAGTGATACTGCAGAGCAACGTGGGCCAAATGTTCACAACTCTTTTGGGCACTGTTTAATAATCTTGTTATTTTGGAAGGAAGTAGCAGAATAAATACTGTCCTAAACATGTTTTCACGCGTTCAAATTATGCATGCTGTTCTGGAATATGATCCCTAGATATAGGCCATGTCACCAATAAATGTGCCTAGTTCTTTAGGGATGCCACTTACAAAACATAGAATTATTCAGTTCTCCCAGTGTTGAACATCTGTTGAGGGACTTGCTGGATTAGTTAATAATAATAATAATAATAATAATAATAATAATAATAATAATAATAATATTTATACCCTGCCCATCTGGCTGGGTTTCCCCAGCCACTTTGGGCGGCTTACAGCAAATATAAAACATAGTGAAACATCAAACATTAAAAACTTCCTGATACAGGGCTGCCTTCAGATGTCTTCTAAAAATTATGTAGTTCTTTATCTCCTTGACGTTCTACAGGGAGGGTACCACTACTGAGAAGGCCCTCTGCCTGGTTAGATAACAAACAGCATTTAATAAAATAGTAAACCTGAGAAAACCCAAAACGCTTCAGAAGACTGGGTTAAGAACTAGATGTTTTTATTAGCATGCGTTACAGCGCAATTCTGTTTGTGTTTGTTTGGAAACATGACTCTCTGTATTCAGTAAGGCTTACAGTAGTCTCAGATAAATGTGCTTAATCTTGCAAATGCACAGCCCAGTCCAATGCATGTTTACTCGGAAGTCACACTGAGTGCAATTAAATGTCCACAGGGTTTGCAGCCTTGAACTACCAGCACATGCAGACTTATATGAGAGTACGTCTCATTGAGATAAGTGGGACTGGCTTCTGCATGAACATCAGAGCCACAAACCAAAAAGTTGCCAAAACAAAATGGTGGGCATTAATTTGGGCGAAAACACATGTATGCAACTTTTAGAGGGACTTATTAAAAACCCAATTCTATTGCCAGTACAGTTTGATTCACTGCAAAATTGGAATGCCATCAATAGCTGTTCATGGGTATAAAGATGTGAATAAGGACTAAACAAGAGCTGGATGGGAAATGTTTCTAGTATTTCATTGCCTCTTTTCGCTTCCTGTTAGCAAGAACAAAGCACAAACTTCTGCGCTATGTTAAATTATATCTGGCAACCTGTTGTACGATTTTAATATACATGTTTTATTTTGCACGATTTTAATATACATGTTTTATTTTGCTTGTTTCCTTTAGTGGCCATCAGATTCACAAGAAGCAGCCACTAAAGAACTCTCAGCAGGATCACAGTTTGTGGGCCTGATGGCAGTACTTATAGCCTGCTTTTCAAGTGGATTTGCTGGAGTGTATTTTGAGAAAATCTTGAAAGAAACAAAACAGTCAGTATGGATCAGGAACATTCAGCTGGGTGAGTCTTGTTTAGAGAGAGAAACACAGAACGGAGAATCAGATTTCCAGCAGAATTCTAATCAGAGTACCTCAACATGCTTTTGCGTAATTAAATTGTTACAGAAGCATATGCCAAATTTGCCATTAACTTTGCTAACAGGAACTCTAAACGCTGCATCCTGTTTGGAATGCAATTGTTGTCCATTTAACGTCTGAGTCAGCTTGTTTTGTTTGATTTGATATCATCTAATGGGTGCTAACTACAGTGGCTGAGATCCAAACCACAGTGCAACTAAAATTCTCTTTTAGGGGATTTTTTAATGCTTTGTCATTTTCCATGAGGGTCCTCTGTTTAAAGATTAAAAAGTCAAACACTCCGTCTGAAGTGTCACAAGTTCATGGGCAAAACTAAGATAAGTCTTTGGATCCTGGCTCATGTATTGTACTAGAACTAGATGAAATTTGACTGCATATTTCCAATTTAAAGCTAATCCAGTTATTTATACTATGCCTTCACAGTATTTTAAAAATAAACTGGGAATATCATGCATCCTGCAAAAAGTTTCTTGATGACTACTTAAATCTCTCCCCCCATGTCTGTAATAGAAATGTGTAATAAAAACACACATGAATTCCTTTTGTTTAAAACAAAATATATAATTTCTCAACAACTGATTACAGGATTATGGACTGCCATTTTAAAAATATGATTGCATGTATATTTGTAGAGATATATTATGAACCTGTAGAAAAGCTCCTCTCCAGTTCATAGGTTAGATCTGAATTGACTGTACAATTGTGCTATGAGACCTCATGTTAGCAGTTGAATCCATACTTATTAATTTTGGTAATTGCCTTTCTCCTAAATGCACTCAAGGCAGCATTAAAAAATCCAGTATTGGTTACACAGTAAAATAACTATAACAGTAAAATGTAACTGCAATTTTTTTTAAAGCACATGAAGTGCTTTAAAAGGGTGGCAAGCATAGAAATGCATTTACAGTATGATTGCATCTTGCAAGGGGGTTTGGTTCCAAGGGTTCAGCGGACACAGAAAAACACGTATATATTGAAATCCTTGGAACTGTCCCCACACGAGCATCCCTGGCATTCTGGAGCCCATGCACTGAGAAAGACAGAATTTTAAAGCAGATCTTAAAAAGTGGGGAGGCTCATATTTTTATTCTGTTTATTTGTTTTAAACTGTATACGCCAGCTTTCTTCACAAGCAACAATTGGCACACCGCTTTCCTGTAACAAATTGCTCCCAAAGCAGCTAATAATAATAATAATAATAATAATAATAATAATAATAATAATTTATTATTTATACCCCACCCATCTGGCTGGGTTTCCCAGCCACTCTGGGCGGCTTCCAACAAAGATTTAAAATATATTAAAATATCAGTCATTAAAAACTTCCCTGAACAGGGCTGCCTTCAGATGTCTTCTAAACATCAGATAGTTGTTTATCTCTTTGACATCTGAGGGGAGGGCGTTCCACAGGGCGGGCGCCACTACCGAGAAGGCCCTCTGCCTGGTTCCCTGTAACCTCACTTCTCGCAGTGAGGGAACCGCCAGAAGGCCCTCAGCACTGGACCTCAGTGTCCGTGCAGAACAATGGGGGTGGAGACGCTCCTTCAGGCATATAAAACAGAAAAGCAATGATCGATAAAACAGTTTGCAACTAATAAAAATGCAAAAACTTAGGCACAGAATGAAGAACTAGTAGCTTCAGAGCAAAATAGCCTTTTTAAAAGGGGAAACTCTTAGAAGCAACAGACTCACAAATTAAACACTTGCTTTAATAAATATGTTTTCAAATCTAAGGGGAAAGACATTCCTTTTGACAGATATGCTATGAGCATGTTGTTTAGGGCTTTAACATATCATAATATCCTGCTCCGGGTGGGTGCCAGTTTCAACCATCGCGGACAGAACACCATGCCCAGGGTGGCAAGCATTCATGTCCCAGCGGCCAGCTGGCATAAATTCCCTGGCCAGCCACATTGCAGGGCAGAACAGCCCACCAAGTCTAAAGCTCAAACTGTCCAATCGTGGGCAATCAATAGGGTGACGCTTGGTTCATGGACCTGGGCGAGGGAGTTCCCGCTCTGGTCTGGCAGCTAAGGATAAAAGGATAAAAAATCATAACAAAGGCCTTGAACAGGAGAGGCAGCCAGTTTACTTTTTACCTATGACCAGCACCTGCCAGTAAACGGATAGAGCTTTATTCTAGTTGCAAGTACCAGGATATGATTCAGGATTCCCCATGTGGAGCACATTAATTGACGCAGGAGGGGACCAACCTGCGTTTCTACATTCAAATGAATTAAGAGAGTTTCTTCTTTTATTTTTGTCGTTCGTTTCACTGTGCTTTAAAAAATCTGTCTTGTCTTTTGAAGGATTTTTTGGCAGCATATTTGGCTTGATGGGCGTGTACATTTATGATGGGGAACTTGTATCGAAGAATGGATTTTTTCAAGGTTATAACCAGCTCACCTGGATAGTCGTCGTTCTGCAGGTAATGCATCCAAAGTTACATTTTTACATAAAATCCAGCAGAACTTATTCTCTCACAGGTAAACATGTCCGTTTTCTGGGATAAGTACCGCTGCTTCTTATTGAGGAGGGTCAATTATCTTTATTCAGTTCAATTACTAGTTTAAAATATTTCGACATTAAAAAGCCCCCCCCCCCAATAATCAGACATTATTTTTCCTAAATTGAAATATACATAGTTGTGGCATGTGCAGGTGTCAATTTATAATAGTTTCATTTTTTACTTCAGATTATTCATATGCAGATTTAATCGACAAAACCCCAATTAATCAACTAAGTTTTCTTCAGTCAGTTGACAGCCCTATTATTAATGTGATATAATTTTGCACTTCCTCACCCTACATGTTCGTGTTAACAAATACCTATTTAATGCAATACTTACAAAAGCCATAGGGGAGGTGCCGTCTTTGAAAAGACAGTCTCCCATTTTATTTGCATAGTAAGGAAGGCCTCTTCTTATAAGTTTTCAAATATGATGACAACTTACTCTTCAATGTTTTGTCAGGCACTTGGAGGCCTTGTTATAGCTGCTGTTATAAAATATGCAGACAACATTTTAAAAGGATTTGCAACATCTTTGTCTATTATACTGTCAACATTAATCTCATACTTCTGGCTGCAAGATTTTGTCCCTACAAGGTAAGAGTACGTTATATAAATACTTCATTGTGAGTTTCATTGAATACAGAGGAACTTGATTACAAGTACATATGGTTCAGATAGCAACTGTAAGACATTTAAAAGAGCTCTACCTCTTTCCTCCTCAAAACATAAATCTCTGTGTCTGCTGATCCTGATTTTGTTTAGTGTTTAAATCTGAGGTGCTATCCGCAAGATCTACAATAACTAAAGTTACAGTTCAACCAGAAGCCCATTATTAATAGCTCAAACATTAACTCAGACAAGGAAAATGATCAAATTCAGTATGCCAGAGTGCAAAACATCTAGCTGAGAGTCGGCTTTGGTTTGCTACTAATTTTGACTGGTATAACATTCAAGTAATACAGTCATACCTTGGTTCTCGAACAGAATGCGTTCCGGGAGTCCGTTCGACTGCCAGAACTGTTTGAAAACCAAGATGCGGCTTCCGATTGGCTGCAGAAGCCATGGAAGCAACGCTGGATGTTTGGCTTCCTAAAATCGTTCGAAAACCGGAACACTCACTTCCGGTTTTTGATTGTTCGGGAGCCGAAACATACAAGTTCCAAGGCGTTCGGCAACCAAGGTACGACTGTATATATTTTTGAAACCAATATTCACCACCTGTTGTTTGGCTAATGTTGGGCATCCCGAGTTCTAATACAGTACATACTCAGGTATCAATATTTGCCTGGCAATTGTAATCAAACGAACTAAACAATAAATATTAGTGGAGATTAGGTGTTTTTCAGAAAGTTAATGGGGCTGTGGTCTAAACCACATGGCCTAGGGCTTGCTGTTCAGAAGGTCAGCGGTTCGAATCCCCGTGACTGGGTGAGCTCCTGTTGCTCAGTCCTGCCCATCTAGCAGTTCGAAAGCACGTCAAAGTGCAAGTAGATAAATAGGTACTGCTCCAGCGGGAAGGTAAACGACATTTCCGTGCGCTGCTCTGGTTCGCCAGAAGCGGCTTAGTCATGCTGGCCACATGACCCGGAAGCTGTCTGCGGACAAACGCCGGCTCCCTCGGCCTATAGAGCAAGATGAGCGCCGCAACCCCAGGGTCATCCGTGACTGGACCTAACGGTCAGGGGTACCTTTACCTTTTTAGACACACAAATGGCATGCCCATTTAAAGCCTTCCAAAGCCTCACCCAGCAGAGTCAACATAGATTCGGCTTTTATTGATGGCGTTGAAGTCACTTGATGCCCATCTATCTGCTCCAAGTTCCATGGTCCATCCACTTCTCGTGGAGATTCTTTTCCATTGATGAGCTGTGCCCGTTCTGTTCATCAGATGTGAAAAGCTCAATTTGATGTCATTCATTCTGAGCAAGTCTGTGTCCTATTTTTCCTGGTGGAAAAGCAGTTCCTTCAGCAAAAGTGTTTTTTGTGAAAACCTCTGAGGATTGGGGATTTTTGCAAGCCCCGAATCAGTGACTTCATCTGCTTGTATGACTATTACTAGCATGTCAGGATTTCTGTGTGGAGAACTGCTATGGCAACAAAACTGCTGCTCTACCCTTACAAGCATACAATATTGGCTCCTGTTTATGATGGAGGGAGGGAGGAAGATTTTTGGCCTAAAGTTTCTTGCTGCTCAGCTGCAATTTCATGTGCTCTAGCACAGCCTTCAGGTAAGAACAGGGGTGATCGACACATTACACCATCTGGTAGAATGAATAAAAGTTCTATCATCTTCTCCTTTAGAATGGGAGCCAGGGAACAAGGAGGGCGCTATTGATAGTACACCTGGCAACTATTTCCCTTGTCTGACACACAGGATTGTAGCTCAGTAACATGCTTTTGACAAGGGACATTGGTGGCGCTGTGGGTTAAACCACAGAGCCTAGGGCTTGCCGATCAGAAGGTCGGTGGTTCGAATCCCTACGATGGGGTGAGCTCCCATTGCTCAGTCCCTGCTCCTGCCCACCTAGCAGTTCGAAAGCATGTCAAAGTGCAAGTAGATAAATAGGTAACGCTCCGGCGGGAAGGTAAACGGCGTTTCCGTGCGCTGCTCTGGTTCGCCAGAAGCGGCTTAGTCATGCTGGCCACATGACCCGGAAGCTGTACACCGGCTCCCTCGGCCAACAAAGCGAGATGAGCGCCATAACCCCAGAGTCGTCCGCAACTGGACCTAATGGTCAGGGGTCCCTTTACCTTTAACATGCTTTTGATGCAATGATCTCTATTACAGTCCTTGGCATTTTCATGTAGGATTAGGAAAAGCCATTTATAAAACCCTGCTACAGCCAGTCATTGATTGAGCTGGACAAGCCAACAGTCTGATTTCCCATCTTCTTATGTTCCCATGTTGAACATATGTTGATTAGAATCTTTCCTTTCGTTATTTACATACTTTAAGAGAGAATATTAAAACACCAGCAGTGCATTCAGTCAGAAACGGAAGAAAAATATTTAACTCCAATAGGAATATCTCAGAGCAGGTACTTACTGCCTGAATTTTGAAAGCCCACTATTTTGATACCCACAGTTTTTTGATACCTTGAATTTTGATACCCACTATTTCAGTCCTTTTGAACCCTGCAGCACGCATATTGGACTTCTCGGTTTGAGCCACCATCTTCCATGCCTGTGGAAGTGTCCAAGGCAAAACAATGGCTTTTTTGTCCAATTCCCTCTCAGACAACATCATGAGACTTTAACAATAACCATTTGCAAGCTGGGAAGTTCTGTCGTGTTGCCGTGCAGAAGTCTCATATTTGCTCACTGCATCTATTTAATAAGGTGCCATTTTATCACTTTGTTATTGTTCCAGTTCCTTTGCAGATCTCTGTAGGTGTCCTGGTGTTTCATTATTCAGGGGTGGCCAACTCCCAAGAGACTGCGATCTACTCACAGAGTTAAAAACTGGCAGTGATCTACCCCCTTTTTGGGGGTTCAGGTCAAAGTTGTTGAGCTTTTTTTTTAGGAAGGAGGTAAAATGTTGAGCTTTTTTTAAGGGAGCTACAGTTGTTCAGCTGCTTTGGGGGCAGCCAATGATCTACCAGTGATCTACCGGTAGAGCACAATCTACCTGTTGGACATGCCTGCATTATATGACCAGGTTAAGCGAAAAGCCAGAAATCTGCTTGTAAGAAGAATGGGGAAATGGGAAAAGCAAAACTAGTGAACATTTTGGTCGTAAAATAAATACATTGAAGTAAATGAGATCCAGTTGATGAATGTCCCCCCCCCCCTTCTTTTTCACTTTCAGTGTTTTTTTTCTTGGAGCCGTTCTTGTAATAGCTGCTACATTCCTATATGGTTATGATCCAAAGCCTGCGGGGAATCCTATTAAAGCATAGCAGAATCTTCAGTGCCAGCCCTTTTTTTGCAAAAACTGTGCATTAAGGACCTCAAAATAATTATATGGAGGACCACCAAGCACTGGAATGGAAGAGTTTACATGGTATCTGAAGAATGACAACATATTAAAATAATGGTTTATGGGAGACAAAACTACAGAAAGACAGAAAACAGTATGTACCTCTGGAAACGAAGGAAGTCCTAGAACAAAACTTGAAGGGAACATGTTGCATCTAATACCTACAATTAGAAATGCTTCCTGCTTGAACTCTGAGGTTAAATCAGAATTATTTACTGTATTTGACAGCTGCAGAAATGCCCTATGCACTCTTCTTGCAAGAGCACATGACATTTGTTGAATCGTACCTTTTTTCTTTTCTTTTTTGCAAATTGACTATTTCATCTTAGTAAGTATGTTTTTTTAACTTGCTGTATATTTGTAATTATCAAATCAAAGTGAAATAAGACTTAGTGCAACCATGGCGTTTCTGATTTGGTATTCCGATTTAAACCCCTGCAAAGTAGGATTGAATCATTCACCTTTCAAACATTTTAAATATTTTATATAGAAAGCTGAACAAGTAAACAGAAATTGGTGTTGGGAAACATATCTATACACATTTATTATGGTCACGGGAAACCTTTTTGATAAGATTCCCAGAGAGGAAGAATTTGAATCCACGAATAATAAAAAGGGATTAACCAGAAGTGTTAATCCCTTTTTATTATGTAGGGTATATGTAGGGATCAGGTCACAACCTATGCTGCTGCAGCACAACCATTGAGTCTGACCAAAGGCTTCGTAAAAACAAATCGAAGAGGCATAGCTACTGTGCTTTCATTCAACAAAAGGCTATGATAGAGTGCCAGAGTTGGCACCAGATATGCATGTGTGTTCAAAGAGCAAATCATATATATATATATATATATATATATATATATATATATATATGCAAAAAAATAATAATCTTGTAATTACCTTACAGTGCATTTCATTGCTTCAAAATTTAATTTGAAAATATTTTAAACTGTACTTTTAAAATTAGTCATGGAAATGTTTAAAGGTATTATCGTTCCTTTTGGAGCCATGGTGATATATCATGTGAATATACTGTATTATATTACAGAGCTTTAAAACACACACACACACACACACACGTAAGAATTATGTAAATGAGAGTGGTTTTTGTCCAGTCTTGTGAAGAATACATGCTAACTGTATTAATATTGATAACATTATTGTGCAATGAGCATAGGACATAATTTCTCCTGGTACGAGAAATTGCCAAAGAACCTTCTTTCCTTCATCCTGGAATGGCTGGGCAAACCTTCTTGGAATGCTTGTTACGGCTTAATATTGTGGGCAAATCTGGTGTTAAACTGCTTACGGTAACATATCAAAAATGAAGAAATGTCTACAAAACACCCCACTTACACATCTGTGTAACAACCATGGTTCTTCTTGCCTTCTACCCCAACATGTTTATAATAATAATAATAATAATAATAATAATATATTATTTATACCCCGCCCATCTGGCTGGTTTTCCCCAGCCACTCTGGGCGGCTTCCAACAAAAGATTAAAAATACATTAAAACATCAGTCATTAAAAACTTCCCTAAACAGGGCTGCCTTCGGATGTCTTCTAAACATCAGATAGTTGTTTATTTCTTTGACATCTGATGGGAGGGCGTTCCACAGATGTCAAATAAATAAATGTCAAAGAAATAATTAGATGTTTCTGTGATGCTGCTAGGAGTCTCAGAGCACTCTTGTGATTCTCACAGCTACAATGCTATGGGTTTTTGTGGGGAGCTATGAGTTACATTAGTTTAATGTTACTTTGCTCCAGAATTAGTCGTATTAAAATATTTCACAGCATAATCCTATGCATGTCTGCTCAGGTGCAAGTTCCCATTACATTCAGTGGGACTTTCTCCCAGGTAAGTGTGTATGGGATTGAAATCTCAATGACTATGTGAATCAAGCAGTCCGTTAAGTCAAACCTAATAAAAGTGTCAGGTTAGTGCACAGCTTGCTTGCTTTTTTACGGTAAAGAATTAATTTACAAACGGTGCATTAATGATCGCTTTTCTGCAGCGTTTCCACTGGTAATGGTTCAAAGTGAAAGTAATTTATATTCCAAACATTGGCATTAGCAAAGAAATAAAGTGTTTATGAAAACAAAGGAGCTTTTATTTTTTTCAAAATTGTAATGGTGATTTGACCAACCATATTTAACAAAAAATGCTATATCGTTTTGACTATCAACTGATGTATCCACCCCCCCACTTTGTTTACCAACCTTGAACCTCGTTTATAAGTCGTTGTTTTAGTGTTACAAGGAGAAAATGGGAAAGTTTATCAGACTGTTGTGATACTGACTGAAACTTCTCTCGAGAGTATGTTATGTTGTATTGTGATCATGATTTCAGGCAGCGGAACTATGCATGATTTGAAGAAATTCTACCCATTTGTGCAAGAAATCCAATGCACATATTGTGGGATCTGTCACACAGAGGAGGTAGGTGTCATACTAACAGAAAAATCATGGGGAGGCAAACCAAGGCCCGGGGGCCGGATCTGGCACAATCGCCTTCTCAATCCGGCCCGCGGACAGTCTGGGAATCAGCGTGTTTTTACATGAGTAGAATGTGTCCTTTTATTTAAAATGCATCTCTGGGTTATTTGTGGGACATAGGAATTTTTTCCTTCAAAAAAAAGTCTGGCCCCCCACAAGGTCTGAGGGACAGTGGACTGGCCCCCTGCTGAATAAGTTTGCTGACCCCTGAGATAAATGCTTACCGAACATGTCTTCTTATAACCACAAATCTAGGGCAGAGGAGAATCAGTGTTTGGGGGTGGAGAGGATGCCTAACCATTTCTACATCTTAACTAACAATGCAAAAGCTGCTCTTTCCCAGTGCCATTTCCTTGCATCCTAACTTCTCCCAACATCATAACCTGACTGGGGTTGGGATGGGGAGAGAACAGCTTCAGACCTTAAAAAATTAGAAACAATTGAGAAGCCATGAAAGTCTTGCAGTGTTCCAATTTCCTGTACCATGAGCAATTTTCTAACAGTCCATATGTTATTTGGCCCTGCACCAAAGGCTTATTATTATTATTAACTAGTTGAATTAAGCCCATTAATAATGGGCGCTAGCGGTGGCGACGGGGACCCGAGGCGCTTCCTTCTCCCCGCCTCAGCCGGCCAAGCCACCACCATGGCGGAGCCGCCTGTTGCCGCTGCCCCGCCGGCAGCCCCGGCGACGGCCGCCCTCCCCGCCGCCACCACGGGCAGCTGAGGCGGGGAGAAAGAAGGGAGGGGGAGAAGCAGCAGCGCGCGGGGAGCGGCCGCCATTGCGGCTGAAACGGAGAGGTTCGGAGGCTCGCGAAGCGCAAGCGCTTCGCTCGCGCTGCGCTCCAACCTCAGGCTCCTCCTCCTCTCTGTGCTCCAATCCGTGTGTCAGTGGAGCGCATGCGCAGTTGCGATTTCCACTGACACATGGACGGCGGACGCAGGGACACAGGGAGATTATTATAGAGGATTATAACCTTGCCTTTCACCAAATGCTCCCAAGGTGGGTGGATATTGTTGCCCTCATCATTAATGTTTTAATTGCCCTCTACACCATCATCTCAAGGCGAGGTACAGTCCAAACTGCCAAAAAACTTTGAACACCAAAAGTTTTGTTTTAAAACAAAACTAAAACAACACAAAATAGATGCATTTATCCAGCTAAGAGAGAAGGCTGTTGGAACAAAAAATGTCTTCTGCTGTTTCTGGAAGATGCAGAGAGTGGGTTTCTGTTGTATCTTGATAGAAACGCTGTTCCACAGAGCAGGGATATCCATACTGAAATATTGCAGAATGCAATACTAAAACCAACAAATACAGAAAAGAAACAGCTGAAAAGTCCCAAATACAAATAATTATCTCATAAAAATAAACAACCAACCATTGCATTCAGACTGCAATTCAATACCTGCTTTCCTGGGAACAGGAAACTCCATAGAATGTACTTCTGAGTAGACTTTATTGGATCGCACTGCAAGATTTTAGAACTAGAAAGAACTATAAACACAACTGACATTAAAAACAAAACAAAAACAACTGGCCATTGTGAAGAAAATTAATTATTAAAGTTTAGTCATCTCTCATTTTGGTGGAAGGGAGCTCAGGTTGGAAGCCGATGTTGTTTTTCCTTAAATTCTATTTTACTTTATGCTTATTACAATGCTGCACCTGGAATTCATTCATTTTTCCTCCCATGCTTGCTTGGATAAAACTAGTAAGAAATTTGAGCTGTCCCTAAATTCAGCATGGGCGTGGGGCAGAGTTACAGTAGGCATGAATTTCCCAGTATTATTAGGGTTCTCTTTAGTTCTTTGGGGGCTCTTGAATTGGACAAATTCAGGCATTGTCAGAGACATATTCATTCAGTTGAAATGGTAGCTGGTTGATAACTGGATAAGTTTATTTATCAAGGGGGTGGGTTCCTATTGCCCCCGCCCCAAACACAGTATTTCTCAGGAGACATTATACTAGTCTTGATCATTTTGGCTATCTCGAAAATTCCTTTCTTTTGGGCGAACAGAGTGTTTGCTTATTTAGCAACTCTAATTCAGAGGATTAGCAAATCACTTTATATATAAAAAAATCAATACAGCATATTTTAATCATTTTGACAGTATCTGCCCCTCCCCCCCGAACCCTAGGATGAAATTGGGCCTGTGATTAACTGAAATGCAGGACTCAGCGTAGCAGTTTGAGATGAAGCCGTTACCATTTTTAATTACTTGAATGTGCTTTGCTTACCTGGGAGAAAGATCGATTGAACCCAATAGGATTAATTTCTGAGGAGACAAGGATTGCTGTGTGATAGGATATCTGAATCCTGTAATCTGAGGAAATAATTGGTGCTATGGTGTTGAACAATCTCTGCAAGTTAGAATAAAAGTTTGGAAATACTAAACTCGGCTGATGGAGGTGTGGAGAAGAATGACCTTAAAGGGCAATGTAACAGTTCAGTGTCCACTGAATGCTGTTTAGCTGTTCCAATTGTCTTCACAGCAACCCTGCAACTTTTCTCACTATTAAATTCCATTTTACAGATGGGGAAAGTTTTGCCTAAAGTCACTCTGTGCCATCCTGACTGGCAAGTGAACTGAACCTAGATCCCAGAACCAAATACAAAATAGCTATCCTCCCCCCCCCCCCGAAAAAGCGCCAATTAAAACTAGTGCAACACCTGAAGCAGGCACTCAGAGAACACGGCAGCGACGGCTTCAGATTTTTTAAATGGCACAATCGGGTTCATTTTTAAAATAGAACAATCGGATTCATTCCATACATTGCTACCCTTCTCTGTATCCCAAAGTTCCCAGAGTAGCTCACCAATCAAGAAGAAATTAAAACCTAAAAAACCCTCTAATGCAGCAAGTAATTAAAAACCAATGCACTTTTCTAATCGCAGACGTAACGGCTGCAGTCTTCCATGATTCCACACTTTACAGATTAATTGAAACTCTTAGAAAAGTTATTGAAAAATCTGATGCTCCTACTGAGGAGTCTTGCTTGCCCTTAGTATTACCCTTGCACAGACATTATTGGAGAAGCATGCAATGAAGGAGAGGGGATCCTCAGACAGGACGCGTGTGGCGCTGTGGTCTAAACCACTGAGCCTCTTGGGCTTGCTGATTGGAAGGTCTGCGGTTCGAATCCCCGCAACGGGGTGAGCTCCCGTTGCTCTGTCCCAGCTCCTGCCAACCTAGCAGTTCGAAAGCATGCCAGTGCAAGTAGATAAATAGGTACCGCTGCGGCAGGAAGGTAAACGGCATTTCCGTGCGCTCTGGCACTCGTCACAGTCCTCCGTGTGCCAGTAGCGGTTTAGTCAAGCTGGCCACATGACCCGGAAAACTGTCTGTGGACAAACACCGGCTCCCTCTGCCTGAAAGTGAGATGAGCGCCGCAATCCCATAGTCACCTTTGACTGGACTTAACCGTCCAGGGGTCCTTTACCTTTACCTACATCATACATTACAATTAGAGGAGCTGATTTATGCTGTAACATTTAAAAGCTTGCCACCACATGGTGGGAGCTAATTAAACCATTCCTGCATAGATGGGACAGCAGCAATAATAATGAGCTAAGGACCCTTTATATAGGTCCCTCCTACATGCCGGCATGCCTTTAAATGCTACAGCAGCACCATCTATGGGATAAACCTGCAGAAGAACAGCTCTCACGCCACTTCTGAAACACCCAGACTACCCAAGATGCCCTTGTTTGTAGTTTCTGCAGCCAATAATTCACTAGTGTATTTGAAAGTAGTTTTGATATACTTAAATCAACCTTGCCAATGAATACCTCACTATGTAACACACACTTTATTTATAATGAGTGCAAATTTATTTTGGAAGTGTGCATGCACGCAGTAGGAAAATTTCACTGTTGCATTTGATCATCTTAGGAATATGTGTTCTATACATCTTAAACAAGCCAGAGCAATGGCTAGAGAAACAAAACAATAGCTACCTGCTGTTGATGTGAAGAATTATTGTGAGTAAGTTTAAACTTGGCATATACAGCAATAGCAAAAACGGAAGACGACCAGGTTTCTTGGCTCATCATCAAAGAGACCCACTGATGCAAAACTGAATTTGTTAAGCAGATTCATTGATTTCACTTATGACTGCTACCAGTCATCATTCTCCCTTGTCACTTCTTTCTTTTGACATAATACCTGTTGTCAAAGTCCATTCTGGCAGATTTAGCTCTGGCACTGGTTTAAACGGATAGCGGATTTGGATGTACAATACATGAATTGCATGTACATATACACAAAACTGGATATAGAACTTCCTATGAAACAATAAAATAAAATTGAATTTGTTTGTAGGTTTTCTTGCATTCTAGGCTTAGCCAAAGAATAATTGTTCCCCTGCCAATCATTTGCACACAGAAAGATGAGCAATTTTTTTGTCCTTGCTTGTAAAAACTATATTTTTACTGCGACCTGCTGCTGCTGTTTTGTCTCCCTTTAGAAAGTGGATTGTATGTTTGGCCAGAATATTTGCTTTTTACATAATAGGATGTTTTATTATGATGTGTATGTGTTGCTGGAGTTGTAGAAATGTAATTTGATGGCTACCGTTTGGAAGAATTTAAAGACCTGATTTTGTTCACTTTTTAAAATACCGTAGATAAATCTTCCCTGATATTTATAATGCTGGACTGATTTCATGTTAGCAGCTGCTTCTATGCGAAAGAATGTTTGGATGAAAGATTCCATGCATGTGCTCTTGCATCAATCGATGATGGATGATGATCCATTTACCCTGATGAAACCCAAAGCTCCATGCATACCGAAGGAAATTTTGTACCTGCCAAGTCAGAATCCACTTAGGAGAGTCCCAAGTTCACAAGCTGTCGTGCAAGCCCGGCCCCAATATTGGTGATGATCTGCAGGGGGAAACCATGGAAGTGGTAAAGTTCCAGAGAGCCAAATGGAGCTCCCTCTTCCCTAGTCACTTTTTAGCACTGTAGGCTTCCACTGACTCCAAAAAAGTGTTAAGAACTCTCTCCCTCTGCCCCCATAGCTGCAGCTTGCTGATACATACAGCCAACCTTGTTTCTTTCTTTAGAGAGCTTCCCTGCTCTAGGCAGAGATGGTATTTCTTTGGCACACAGTAGTAAACTGCAATTGCATGACTGTTCAGCTCCACAGGCTCATTTGCAAAACAGATCATTGGCGTCAGCAAGCTTGGGGGATTGGAAGCAAAACAGGTAGAAAAGAGGGGAGGGGTGTTCTAAGCTTTTAAAAAAGTTTGAGAAATTATTACTTGGGTACCTGACCGATCTATGGCTCAAACTATGCTACAGCAGGAGACACCTCATTAGTCACATCCTGAAGCATTTGTTTTATTCTCTTCACTTCCTCACAAGTAGGTAAGAGCGTGGGCTGAGGTTTAATCTTGTTCAGCTTCCAAAAGACAGAACATCAGTCCTGCTTCCCCTCAGGCCTTTCAGTTTATAATATGCATACGCAGCCACCTTCTCGAAGCTGCAGACAGGTAAGCAGCCACTTTGCTCTGTCAAAACCTGTTGCGGCAGGTGCCTGTTATGAACCTTTCCCCTTCCCAAGGTATAATATAATCTCAAAAATACAAGCTCAGCTGCAGAGCATTGTGGAAGTGTTGTAGGCAACTCTCCAAGGATTTCAGTTTGAGTTTTAAATTCTGGTCCAGAACCTGATGGGATAAGGGGGATAATTTGGTGGACATCCTGTCTGTCAAAAATAAATTTTAGAACCACAAGGTATCAGAATAATTGAAGCCCTTTTCAGAGTATTTAAATAAATATTTTATGATGAATTTGAACTGGAGGGCCAATCCGGAAGGCCACAAGAAGTAAATGAAAGAAACCCTTGTGAGCTACGAGGTCTCACTTCCAAAACATGCTTTCTGCTAATCTCAGTGTGCGTTTTCTGCTCTTGGCTTGCCTTTTTCCAAATGCATAGGCTAGACTACTCTGAGGTTAAGAACATAAGAAGAGATTTCTGGAGCAGGCCAGAGCCCCATCTAGACCAGCATCCTATTCTCACAGCGAGCAGCTGGACACCTACATAGAGCACCCAAGCAGGACTTTGTTTTGTCTGTCCTGAACCTCCCAATGAAGCAGAACATGGGTTCTTCTGCTGTGAAAGAGGGAGAATTTTTTTTCTCTCTCTCTTCATCCCACACATGCTTTTATGTGCTTCTGTTATCTCATCTCTTGCTCACCTTTTCTCTAAACTAAAAAGGCCCAAATGCTGTGACCGTTCTTCATAAGGGAGTTTTTCCAGTCCTTTGATCATTTTGGCTGCCCTTTTCTGAAACTTTTCTGACACTACCAAATCCTTTTTTTTTGGTGAGACATCTAGAACTGGGCACAGTATTCCTAATGTCGCCACGGCATAGATTTGTATAACAGCAGAATGGCTGTGGCAGTTTTATTTTACATTCCTTTCCTAATGATCCCTATCATGGAATTTGCCTTTTTCACAGTCTCCACACACCAGGTTGACATCTTCACTGACTTATCCACTATGACCTCAAGATCTTCCTAGTTAGTTCTGGTTGGGCTGTTCTTTCTTTCTTTCTTTCTTTCTTTCTTTCTTTCTTTCTTTCTTTCTTTTTTTTTTTTTTTAGTATAAATTTTTATTGTTTTCAACTTACAAGAAAATAAACTGTTTAAACATACATTAATGGTCTACAACTTATTTACAATCCGCTCCGCCGAGCTTTGACTTCCCTCCCTCACTACAGCCGGTTTTCTAGGCCAATCTTTCCACTGCAGTCCCATTGTGTTCACCTTCTGTTCATGTCAAGGAGTTATTTCAATCCCGCTAGTGTTTTCAAACTTTTTCTATTCACCCTTAAATAGTCCACAAATTTACTCCATTCTTTTTGGAATTTCGTTTCGTCCTGGAGTCTTATCTTATTAGTTAATTTCGCAAGTTCCGCATATTCTGTCATTTTTGACTGCCATTCCCCGATCGATGGTAATTCTTGTGTCTTCCACCTTTGGGCTATTAATGTTCTGGCAGCAGTCGTTGCGTACATAAATAATCTCTGATCTTTTTTGTTTATCTCCTCCCCCATTATGCCTAGCAAGAAGGCTTCTGGTTTTTTATGAAAAGTATATTTAAACATCTTTTTTAATTCATTATACAGCTTCTCCCAGAAATCCTTCAGCTTCTCACAACTCCACCACATGTGGTAGAGTGTACCTTTTTCTTTCTTACATTTCCAACATTGATTGTTGCTTATTCTATACATTTTTGCTAGTTTTACAGGGGAAAGGTACCACCTATGCATCATTTTTTGTACATTTTCTTTTAACGATACACATGCGGTGAATTTTATACTTTCATTCCACAATTTTTCCCATGCCTTAAACTCGATGTTATACCCAAAGTCCATTGCCCACTTAATCATTACCTCTTTCGTCATTTCATCTACCGTGTACCACTCCAACAGTAACTCATACATTTTTGTTAACAATTTGTTTTTACTTTCCAGCAACTCCACTTGAAATCTAGACTTCTTGTCTTCAAATCCAATTTTTTTATCTGAGACCAGAAGATCATTTACCTGGTGGTATTGCAACCAACCCCTTAATATATTCTCAATTTGATTATATGGCTTTAATTTCCAACCTCTATCTGACTTAATCAGCATTTCTGCATAAGTGGCATTTCTATCTTCCATGTGCGTTTTTTTTACCGTAAGGACTTCTATAGGGGAGATCCACCATGGGGTTTTTCTTTCTAACAGACACTTATTTCTTTCCCACACCTCATAGATGTTTCCCTTTATCACATGATTTGTGAAACCTTTGTGCACTTTAACTTTCCCATACCACAAGTAGGAATGCCAGCCGAATCTGTTTTCATAGCCTTCTAGGTCTAACAGATCATTATCTTCCAATGTTATCCAGTCTTTCAGCCAGCAAAGGCAAGATGCCTCGTAGTACAATCTCAGGTCTGGCACGGAGAATCCCCCTCTTTCCTTCTTATCAACCATAATTTTATACTTTACTCTCGGTTTCTTCCCCTGCCATATAAACCTTGAGAGTACCTTTTGCCATTCTTTGAACTGGCTTATCCCTTTAATAATTGGTAGGGTCTGAAATAAGAATAGCAACCTTGGCAAAACATTCATCTTGCAAACTGCTATCCTTCCACTAAATGATAACTTCAATCTGTTCCATGTTTCCAGATCATTCTTGATTTCTTTCCAAACTGGTTGGTAATTATCTTCAAATAAGTTTATATTTTTTGCAGTTAGCCAAATTCCCAGGTATTTTACTTTCTTAACCACCTGTATTCCATAATTTTGTTGAATTACTTCTATCTGTTCTTTAGTCAAATTTTTTGCCAGTAATTTAGTTTTAATTTTGTTTAATTTAAATCCTGCTAGCTGTCCGAATCTCTCCATTTCTTCCAACACTTTTGGTAGACAATATTCCGGTTCTTCTAATGTCAAGACCACATCATCTGCGTAAGCTTTTATTTTAAATTCTTTTTTCCCCAGCTTAATTCCTCTTATATCTTGATTTTCTCTTACTCTATTTGCTAACACTTCCAAGACCATATTAAACAACAGAGGGGATAATGGGCACCCCTGCCTGGTGCCTTTACTTATTTCAAAACTATCCGATACTGTACTATTTATTATCAGCTTAGCTCTTTGATCTGAGTAAATCGCTTGGATCCCAGTCATGAAAGGCCCCATCCCCCCTGTCAGTTCCATTAATTTCTTTATAAATTGCCACGAAACGTTATCGAACGCTTTTTCGGCGTCGATAAACATTAATATGGCTGGTTTGTCAATTCTTTTATCCAAGTATTCTATAATGTTCAGTATATGCCTTACGTTCCCTTTTAATTGCCGACCCGGGAGGAAGCCTGCTTGGTCCTTATGTATAAGTTCGTTCAAAATTTCTTTTAGTCTCCTTGCCATAATGTCTGCGAAAAGTTTATAATCATTGTTTAACAGGGATATAGGCCTGTAGTTCTTGATATTCAGTTTGTCAGTGTCCTGTTTAGGAATGAGTGTTATGTAGGCCTCCTTCCAGGTGTCTGGAACCTTTCCCTTCTCCCTGATTTCATTCATTAACTCACCTAATACCGGGGTTAATTGTTCTCCTAACACCTTATAATATTTAGCCGAGAGGCCGTCTGGTCCCGGGGATTTTCCCAGCTTCATTTTTTTAATTGCCATTTTGATTTCTTGTTCCGATATATTTGTATTCAAAAGATCTCTTTTTTCCTGCGTTATTTGGGGCAGTTTAAATTTTTCCAGATATTTTTCTATTTTTTGGTTCTCTTCCTTCCCTCTCCTGTAAAGCTCTTTATAGAATTTTTGGAAGGCTTTCCTTATTTCCTTCGGTTCTGCTATCTCTTCTTCATCTACTTTTATCTTATTTATTATATTTTGGTTCCGTCTCCTTCTTAGCTGCCATGCTAAAAGCTTTCCCACTTTGTTCGCCGATTCAAAATTCTTCTGTTTTAGTTCTTTAATTTTCCCCTCAATCTCCTTCTCCACTATCATTGAAAACTGTATTTGTAACATTCTGATGTTCTGTTTTAATTGGTCATCTTTTGGATTCTCACTTAATTTCCTTTCGCAATCCATTAAATGCTTCAATATTTCTTCTTTTTTACCCCTTTCCATTTTCTTCAAATGGCAATTCTTCTGTATCAGAAAGCCCCGCATAACCGCTTTACTTGCATCCCAAACCACATTCAGATCTGTTTCTTTATGCAAATTCCACTTAAAATAATCTTTTACTGTCTCTTTTGCCTTTACTATTGTGTCAGGATCTTCAAATAATGAGTCATTCATCCTCCATCTGTTAGATGCCTGTTCCTTCTTTTTCAATTCTACCAGAATCGAATTGTGGTCTGAGAGAGTTCTTGGCACAATCTCACTTTTTGTCACCCTCGATATAAGTTCTTTTGTTATCCACACCTGATCTATTCTCCCCGCACTTTGATTTGGTTCTGAGAAATATGTAAAGTCCTTCACTGTCGGGTGCTTTAGCCTCCAAATATCCACCAGCCCAAAATTTTCCACTAAGTTAAAAAAAGTCTTTGGTAATTTCCCTCCCTTTGAAGCCTTTTTAAGATGTGATCTATCAAGTGAGGGTATTGCCACGCCATTGAAATCCCCCATTATTATCATTTTTCTATCCATCCATTCTGCTAACCTCTCTTCCAGTTTTTTATAAAAATCTGCTTTATTATCGTTTGGGGCGTAGATCCCCACTAGTATTATCTTTTCTCCTTGTGAAGTTATTTGCATAACTAATATTCTTCCCTCTTCATCTTTTTGAATCAATTCCGGGTTCAATTTTTCTTTTATGTACATCACCACCCCTCTTTTTTTAGTTGCATCTGATGTGACAAATTCACTTCCTAACTTTTTGTTTACCAAAATGTGTCTATGTTTTCTCGCGATATGGGTTTCCTGCAGACAAATTATATCAAGATTTCTTCTATTTAGCACATGGTTAATTTTATTTCTTTTCTTCTTATCATTTAGACCATTAACATTCCACGATATCAATTTTAAAGTCATGTTATCTCTTCTGGTGTTACGGTTTTACAATAGTCTTAAGTCTGTGGGTGTTTGTTGTTATCTGTATCTTCTTCTTCCTCTGGCACCTCTGCCTCTTCCTCCTCCTCTACTTCCTCCTCTTCTCCTTCATCCACTCCTCCACATGCTCCTTCCTCCGCCTTTCCTCTTTTCTTCTTCTTTTTCTCTTTTTCCTCTTTACCTCGTCCGCCATCATTTGGCTCAGATAAGCTGGGGTCAATCTTCCCTAATTCTGTTTCATATCTTCTTGTGAATTTCTTCACTTCCAGAGCATCGGTCAGTTTGAATCTCTTATCTTTAAAGTAAAAGGATATTCCCTCTGGGAATTCCCATCTGAATTTCACTCCATTCTTGTTCAACAAGCTTGCTAATGATTTGTAGCCGTCTCTTTTCTTCAAAAATCTGTTTGGAATCTCCTTATATATGATAATTGGTCTTCCATCAATTATTAACTTGTTGGTATAACTTAGCTTCAGGATTGCATTTCTCATGTCCATAGTGTTAAATATAACTAAGCAATCTCCAGGGTATTTCTTTGCTTTTGCTTTTGCGGACTTTACTTTTATCCTGAATGCGCTAGTGATCGAGTATTCTACCTCATCTTGATTCAAATCCATCCACCTTGCTAATTCTTTTGCCATTTTGGCTCTTATATCCTCATTCATATCTTCTGGTAATCCTCTAAATTTTAAATTATTCTGTCTTTGCCTCATCTCTATCATGGCCAAATCATCCAACATCTGTTCCTGTACCCTATTCACCTCTTTCATATCTTCTTTAACTTGGTCTATCTCTTTTCTACTTAGCTTAACTTCTTTTTGAGTCTTTTTAATTGATTCTTCCATTGTCTTTGATCTAACCGACAGTTCCTGTATCTTAGTTGTTAATTCTCCCACTGCACCCTCTATTTTCTTGTCTAGCGTTTCCTGCACTTCCTCTAGCTTTTTCCCCACCTTTTGTTCATTTTGCGAAAATTCCTCCTTAATTTTTTGCCACAAATTGTCCAAGTCTTTGATCTCTTCCTGTTTCTGTAATTTTTTTTCCCCAGGCGTACCTCCAGGTTTTTTCCCTTTATCTCCTGCCATTCTCTTTAACTTTCCTATCAAATTCGTATCTTACTCACTCGGAAAATACAATTTCCGTGTAATTATACCCCTTTACCACTGGAGGGCGCCCTTGTACAAGAAACCCATTCAAAATACACTTTGAATGTAATTACTCCCTCTCGCCACTAGAGGGCGCTCTTATACCAAGTTTCAAAGGTATGCCTACAAATCAGTGTTATTATAAGCTTAGTCCACTAGATGGCGTCCAAGTTGTCTATTTTTGTTACTCTTCCTTGCATACACTGAAAATGAAAGCTACTTTGTTTCCAACTTAACGTATAACACAGTTTCTCTCAGCAGACACTCGCCGCAGCCTCCTTTAAGGAAGCGTTTCTAAGTTTCTAGTCTATGGAGAAGTGAAAGTTTTTGTTATAATCCTGCGCTGATGAGTCAGAAGAGTGAGAGTGAGGGCACAAAGCAGCCCCCCCTTTTTTGTAATCCGGCCCCGATGGGCTAAATCCACCCTCCGATAAGGGTTAGCGAGTTCTCCATCGCTCTCCACTCCGTCCGAGGAAGAGGTACTTTATGCTCTCTCTCTTTCTCCCTCTGGAGCTCCTGCGAATCACCCGCTTACTCTCTCATAATCCGATCTCGGCTATCTCGTCTCTCCACCTCCTTCTTCTCCTCCAACTCTGAGCCTGCCGTCCGGAAAGCCTCCTTCCCTGTGGGCTGGAGGGCAGTCTTTTCTCCTCCCCACTTTAACGAGGTCTTTCCCCAGGCTTGCTCTCGAAATCCCCCTTTCAACTCTACTTTTTAGTTTTAATGTCCCAATCTAGATTGAGCCTCTTTGAGACTCCTGAGTCCCGTAACTCACTCAGCGGTCTTCCAATTTCCGTTTTCCTCTCCAATGACTCAACCCTGCGCCATTTTCACGCCGCTGTAGGACGGACTCCCTTTTTGCGTCCTTCAACTTTCCGAATTTAGCTTTTTAAATTTATACTTTTTACGGGCTTGACAACCCCTCTTACATCCAATTATAATTTTATATCTTGGAAGCCTAGCGCTTTCACCTGAAGCTTGAGACTGCGCAACAACGGGTTAGCGATACCTCCCCTTTCACGCCGGCAGCTCGATCCCTTCTTTCGCGTCCTGCAGGAGAACCCCGAAACCGGGAGAGCACGCCTCCGCGCCGCTGGGTACCGCAGCTCTCAAGGTTCCCCCTCGAGTTTTCAGGGTCCGCAGAGCCTTTGCAGAACCCCTAGAAAACCCCCGATGTCGCTCGGAAACCCCCGGAGAGGTTTACCGCGCTTCCTATGGTGTCCGCACCAGACCGGAAGTCCTTCTTTCTTTCTTTCTTTCTTTCTTTCTTTCTTTCTTTCTTTAAAACAAAAATTAAAACAAACCGATACAAAACAACCACAACAATTCCAAGGATCGCGTCGGGGGGGGGGAACGTACGTGAACAATGTGTCCTCATTACACGTGTTGGAAAGAATATATCTATAAATGCCAAACATATAGGATCAATTACAACAGCAGACTTGCAAAGCAACAACCTTCTTTAAACATTAGAGACAGTCAACAACATAATATCTAAATAAATAAAAATCTGGACGTTCAGTAAATATCTCAAATAAATATAGAATAGAAGGTGGTCCAGGTTCTTCTGTTGAGGAATTAATGAAATCAATGAATGGAGACCAGTTATAAAATTTATCTCTGGTAATATCGCCCGACTTCTCCCCTGTGTTGGTCTGTCTACAAGCACAACCTTCCAAACCCTATCATACCAGTTTTGCATAGCTGATTCTTACACTTTACACACACTAAAAGCAAATATTTAAGACTGTAAGGATAAAGTGTCCTTCCAATTTAAATTCGGGCCAGGGAGTGGGGAGAAGTTTGCAGAAGCTCTTTGGGTAACAGTGGCCTACATGAAAGCAGGTGAAGGATGAGTTGCACTTGGCTTGCTGCAAAATTCACTTTAAAAAGAAAAAAGCTTTTCTAATAAATGTTTTTAAAATAACAACCCAATTCTGAGTCATTAACAAACCAACATCTTGACTACCCTTGGCAAGTGAGAAGGGCTTGCTTCCAGTATGAGAATTGCTGTGCATGTTGGTGAATGCTGTTTCCTGCTGGAGAGCATGGGATCTGTAGTTTCCCTTGCCTCCCAAACAGAGGAGGGAAGCAGAGAAAATTTCAAATCTCAGGTTCCTCATCAGGAACCTGATGTTTCATCACATACTCAGGAGCTCATTTCCATTCAAGAGTGAGGCTTACTCTTTTCCTGTCTTGATGAGAAGCAAGCCCTTCTTATCACCAGTTCCTTCCTTCCAATCCTTTTCAAGGGTATTTTGTTTGGTTGGAGGAGGGTATGGTGATGTGGACAGGATTGCAGTAGAAATGGAGACAAACCCTAGAATGAACTCTAAATTCTGAGGCATCATAACTGAGGCTTTCCAAACTGGAGGATTTTTGTATTTCAAACTCCTACAATTCCCTATTTGCCCTTATTTGTGGAAGGCAATGGGCATCTCATGAGTTGCAGCCTAGTAGCAAGGAAAGTCCTGTGTGAAATAAGGCAACTGAACTGTACAACCACATCCACCCGTCTCTGTTCTCTGAAGTTTAGCCAGTGAGTTAAGCTTCATAATGGACATTTTTCTACTAGTCACAAAGTGTGACATCTGTGTCAAAATCATTCTGCTGCTCCGTGTATCAGTTAAAGATTTAGACTGCCAGTGCCTCTCATTTAAATAGCTCTGAAAGCAGTAGGGTTGCATAGGGCCTATTTGAGTTAGTGTATGTATTGACCAGGAGGGTCAATAAACCCAGTGTGCAAGAACTGGCTTAATGTGCCCCACTGTGAGAGAGGGGGGGAAATAATAATGGAAGAATGAAAGACATTAATGTACACTTTGTAGTTCCCTTTTTATTGCACAATGTAAATATAACCCAATGTACTATATTTACCAGACAAGGTGTAATGTTGTTGTTGCTGTTCAGTCGTTTAGTCGTGTCCGACTCTTCGTGACCCCATGGACCAGAGCACGCCAGGCACGCCTATCCTTCACTGCCTCTCGCAGTTTAAAAATAAAAATAAAATGTTACATTCATAGCAGAACAGGACATCTACACCTGAACCAAATGGGTGTGATTTGTATACTGTTGGATGCTCCCTCAATCGCCGAGTGGTGTGAGATTCCAGGAGCTTATACAGGGTTCGAATTTTGTTTTGGAATGAAACACAGTGAAGACCGTGCTGTCATCACAACCTGAGCCTTAACGGAGGGGTTCACAGCATTATCATCCCCAAAGGGTCTTGTTTCTCCCAGCCTTTGATTCAAACACAAATCGAGCATTGTACCTCTTTGGCATTCCAGCTTGCTACTTTACGTCTACTTTCTGGCTCACTTGGCACAAACTCAATTCTAAACTCTGGCTTTCCTCTGATTTGAAAGAGGGGCTCCACCCATTTTGAATCTAGCACAGAGCCCCCTTCCCTTTGCTCTCTTAATGGCCCATTCCCCAGGCTATTACCTGAACACAATAAGCTAGCCTGTCTTGATTAGCTTTTAACACTTGCTGAGTCCAGGGATTAGGTGTCTGCCACTCAGTTTAACACCCCAAGCTTGATTCCAACACTTACTGGATCCAGGAAGAGGGGTCTGGTACCTCCAAACACATAACAATACTTTAGGTTGTACCTAATTAAACCATTTAATTCAGTACTTTAGGTTGGTCCCAATTAAGTCATACTTGGAATAGAGCCACTGAATTAACAGAATCATAGAATTAAGTCCAAATGAATGGATTTAAATCCATTGGTTTTAAATGGTTCTACTTATAGGGCACTCCAACACTGATATGAGCTGCAATTTCAGATTATTGTTATTTTATCTCATTTAAAGGCCTGCACATACCACCCACTTATAAAAAAGGCAGTTTATTATTTCAGGGCATTGGTACTCCTGCTTTTCATCCAAAACGTTGTTGTTGTCGTTCAGTCGTGTCCGACTCTTCGTGACCCCATGGACCAGAGCACGCCAGGCACGCCTATCCTTCACTGCCTCTCGCAGTTTGGCCAAACTCATGTTAGTAGCTTCGAGAACACTGTCCAACCATCTCATCCTCTGTCGTCCCCTTCTCCTTGTGCCCTCAATCTTTCCCAACATCAGGGTCTTTTCTAGGGAGTATTCTCTTCTCATGAGGTGGCCAAAGTACTGGAGCCTCAACTTCAGGATCTGTCCTTCTAATGAGCAAAACATACAATCCATTCAAAGAAGGCAGGCTTACAAGGGGTGGGGTGGGGACACAGGCAGGGGAGAGTCAGGGCGGGAAAGCGAAATCAGGAACCAATTCTTCAAACTGGAACTCTAATTTATTTATTTATTTATTTATTATTATTATTATTAATTCTAATAATAATAATAAAAATTAGAATTTATATACCGCCCTATACCCAGAGGTCTCAGGGCAGTTCACAGAAAATATCACAGTATATAAAATAAAAATAAAAGCAATAATAATGATAAAATTTCATCTAACGACCAGCAGGAAACCATGAGACCGCAGCCTCATTTTAACTCAGTGATGGCTAACCTTGACACTCCAGATGTTTTGGGACTACAACTCCCATCATCCCTGACCACTGATCCTGTTAGCTAGGGATGATGGGAGTTGTTGTTCCAAAACATCTGGGGTGTCAAGGTTAGCCATCACTGTTTTAACTTATGAAATCTTGGTACATTCTCGCCTACAGAGCTAGAAATAGGGAAGAGTGACGCGCCACCCTCACGAGGCTCCTTCCTGCCACGCCCTGCTCCGCCAGTCACGTAGCCCCGCCCACCCCACTCCAGCGACGCTCGCGTCCTGTCGCGTGAACCTCTCGAAGGTTGGGAGGGGCTCGCGCGAAAATTAGCGTCGACGAAAGCGATTGGCTCCCTTCCGCCGCCTTGTGTTGGAGGGGGGTGGTGTTAGGGGCGAGGCCCCCGGGGCTCACGTGCAGGGCCCCCTGACCAATCGGGTGATCGCGTGATGTGAGTCTCTGTTGCCGGCGCCGCAGTTGTTGTTCCCCTTCCGCCCCGCCCTCCCCTCCTCCCGCCTCCCCTCCCTCTCCAACCCGCCCCTCCTCCCCTCTCCAAGATGGCGGCGCCGGCGGGTGCCTGAGAGGGAGGCGTTCGCCGCGCGGAGGAAGCGAGGTCCCGGCCGCTGCCGGGAGAGGAAGACGAGACGCCTCCGCCCCGAGCCCCTCTCGCTGCCCAGCCCACCCTTCCCTCGGCCCTCCAGGACGATGGTAAAATGACCCAGGCGGGGAAGAAGAAGAAAAGGGCCGCCAACCGCAGCATCCTGCTGGCCAAGAAGATCATCATTAAGGACGGCGGCACGGTGAGGGGTGGGCGGCTCCGAGGGGCCCTGAGGGGAGCGGAGCCCTGAGGGGACCGGGGCTGGGGGGGGTGCCCCGCGAGACCCCCGCGGTACCAGGCAGGCCCGCCCGCCCGCGTGTTTCGGGCCCAGGTGCCGCCGCCTGCCCGCCCAACGAGCTTGGGTCGCTTTTAACCGAAGGCGGAATGGGTCAACTGCCCCGGTTTGACCGGGGACGACGACTTGTTGTTGTTGTTGTTGTTGTTGTTGTTGGTTCTGCGTGGGAAAATTTTAAGGGTGGCTTTTGAAAGGAACTTGGTTGACTACACTTTCCCTAGAGAGCGAGTTTGCCTTCCGCCGTCGTTTGGTCCCGAGTGGGTTTGGGGTTCCCGTTACAATAATTGTGTCACAATAGGCTCCCTAAAACGTGTGTCCCTCTTAAGGGACAGAATTTGTAATCGGGCCTTGTGAGGAAGGTGAATTTCAGGTGGGGCGAATGGGGGGAGGGGAAGCACAGCTTCCTCTCTCTTTCCTCTGCTGTCCTATATATCGTTAGAGGGGCTTCTGGCTCAGAAATCTATAGATAGATATATCTATACAGTACTACCGTATATATATGCTATATATATACTATACTGGAAAGATTGGAAGGAAAAGGACACGTCCTTCTTTTGATTCACAAACATATGTTTTCTCAGAGATCTCCTGGCTGGTGCAGAAATCACTGGCTTTATTCTGGGCGGACCTGTTGTGCTTCCATAGTGATGGACACTCTCTTGAGCTGCTCGAATTCACTATTTGAAGGAAAGATCCACCGGGAGATTGCAAATTCTATTTAGCATATTCAGGTGTTTTTGTTAAAGGAAACTGCTGTGTGTAGGATGCCTGCTCTGTACTATATTAAATTTATGGCTGTTTCAGCAATGTGTGCTGATCAGGAAGTAATCTTGATTTGAATGTTTCACGGTCCCTATTTTCATCCCTGAAACTTTTTGCGGGGGAGGGGAGCGCAAAATTAATGTCCATACAGCTTTCTCTGTCACAAGATGTAGAGCACTTTTCAAAGGCAGTTGTAGTTTTGCAAGGATGCTGAGGTTTCTCTGTAATAGATCATTTTCTTGGCAACTAGTATTTCTAGTTCAGTCTTGCCAGTCCCCCAGATGGTATGCTGGCACATCCACTCTTACCTTTGGATTGGCAGTTTGAACAAGAGCTTTGGCCTAGGGGGCTTCAATTGCTGAACTTAGTTTTAATTTCTATGCTTTGCCATTTACAGCATGTCACACACCCACACCTTCACACACCCTGTTTATGAGCTACCAATGTGCATCTCTTGCCAGTGGATAGCTTCATGCTTTAAATGTATTTTCTGTGTGGAGATCAGCTTGTCATAGACACATGAACACACACACACTGTGTTTCTTTCTCTAGAGCCATCAAGTAACAGATGCACAATTATCTTCTTGTACTCTACTGGTCAAGCTTGTGACTGCAATTTTTACATTTTTAACACTGTGGTTGGAATCCAGCTTTGCCTGTTTTTGTTATGTATTTAAGGCAGGGGTGGCTAACCTGTGATCCCCTAAATGTTGTGAGTCTTTTAAACTCATCAACCTTAGCCTGCATGACAAGTAACTGTGGATGGCGGGAGTTGAAGTCCAGCAGTAACTGGCTGGAAAGATTAGCCACCTATAGTTTATGGGCTTGAGCAAAGAGAGAGTTTATGGCAGAGAACTGATAATAGCCTATTGATGTTTGATTTGAGTTTGGCTTGACTTTCCTGCTCAGTCATGAATTTAGAGTTGTTTTACATTTAACACATTCTGTGGTTGCACCAGTGTTTTCCATAATTCACACATAAAATGTGAACAGTACACATGTCAAACTAAAATGTGTAGAACCGTGAATAGATACTATGCATCAAAGTATTGTGATCAATTAGGGACACACACATCAGGGAACCTGAGTCTTTGGGGACAGACCTCCTGTTTACATTCTTCATGTCGCTGCTCTTGGTGTGAGCAGCTATTCTGGATTCTGCTGTTGGGTTTGTTTGTCTTTGCAGGTGTGCTCTTCACAGTTCAGCACATGAGAAAGTCATGCATGTTTCTTCATGTGCAGGAAAATGTTTTGTGTAAATTGGCAATGAAGAGCTTTGACTCAGAGTTCTGAATGCCATAATCCTGTTAGTCAAACTCATATGTTATCAATTTACACAGTTATTTCTGATGGTTCAAATGAATGACACTTTTCACTGAAGGAACAAAGCTTAGAAGATACATTTTCTGAAACAAATTCTGAGTTTCCCATTTTTAAAAGGGGAATAATACTGCAGAATTATTGAAGATATAAAGCATTTCAATATTTTAAAAAATACCACATCACATTCCTACTTGCAGTTAACTGTATTTTCAGCTTATCGCCATTGCCATGTTCATTTTATTTATATCCTATATATTTTCAGAAGATTACTCTTATGTTCTTAATAGTGCTTAAAGTAGGTAGAACACCTGTTGCAGCCTCACTTACTTGTAAAATTCACTGTCCTTTTTAAAAATCATGCTTAAAGGACAATATCTCCCCCCCCCACCTTCATCATCCTGCTTACCCCAATATACTCTTCACATTGAAGAAGTAATCTGGTGGCATTAGAAACAGGGATGTTCAGCTACTTACATCAGGTTGGATCATGTGATAATACTTGTAACCGTAGTAGTATGGTAGTTAGAATCTTAAACAGAATGGTTGAAAATACTGTACATAGATTAACATTGCCATGTCTATTCCGGTGTGTTTGGAGGGCTTGCCTCAACTTTTAAACTATAGGCAGCCACTATTTTATGTGTGCTTGATTGACATGCAATCACGCACATGCTTGTCGCTGCTGACCCAGAAGGGGCCCGAAAATGGGGCGGACTTATGCACGCTCCACTGACGCGCATGGGGGTCAGGAACGAAACCTGGCAAAATGGTTGCCCCTTGTATTGATACTAATTTCAGGTGGATAATGTGTGTGGTTCAGAGGTCACAGATTCTCAGTGCTCTGTCCATTTCTCTACTTAGGAAGGCACACAGTCTATAGATCTAATAATAATAATAATAATTTTATTATTTTTACCCCGCCCATCTGGCCGAGTTTCCCCAGCCACTCTGGGCGGCTTCCAGTCAAATATTAAAACAATACAGCATTAAATATTAAAAACTTCCCTAAACAGGGCTGCCTTCAGGTGTCTTTTAAAAATAGGATAGCTGCTTATTTCCTTGACATCCGCTGGAAGGGCGTTCCACAGGGAGGGCGCCACTACCGAGAAGGCCCTCTGTCTGGTTCCCTGTAACCTCACTTCTCGCAATGAGGGAACCACCAGAAGGCCCTCGGCGCTGGATCTCAGTGTCCGGGCTGAACGATGGGGGTGGGAGACGCTCCTTCAGGTATACAGGACCGAGGCCGTTTAGGGCTTTAAAGGTCAGCACCAACACTTTGAATTGTGCTCGGAAACGTACTGGGAGCCAATGTAGTTCTCTCAGGACCGGTGTTATGTGGTCCCAGCGGCCACTCCCAGTCACCAGTCTAGCTGCCGCATTCTGGATTAATTGCAGTTTCCGGGTCACCTTCAAAGGTAGCCCCACGTAGAGCGCATTGCAGTAGTCCAAGCGGGAGATAACTAGAGCATGCACCACTCTCGCGAGACAGTCCGCGGGCAGGTAGGGTCTCAGCCTGCGTACCAGATGGAGCTGGTAGACAGCCGTCCTGGACACAGAATTAATCTGTGCCTCCATGGACAGCTGTGAGTCCAAAATGACTCCCAGGCTGCGCACCTGGTCCTTCAGGGGCACAGTAACCCCATTCAGGGCCAGGGAGTCCCCCACACCCGCCCGCACCCTGTCCCCCCAAAACAGTACTTCTGTCTTGTCAGGATTCAACCTCAATCTGTTAGCCGCCATCCATCCTCCAACCGCCTCCAAGCACTCACACAGGACCTTCACCGCCTTCACTGGTTCTGATTTGAAAGAGAGGTAGAGCTGGGTGTCATCTGCATACTGATGAACACCCAGTCCAAACCCCCTGATGATCTCTCCCAGCGGCTTCATATAGATATTAAAAAGCATGGGGGAGAGGACGGAACCCTGAGGCACCCCGCAAGTGAGAGCCCAGGGGTCCGAACACTCATCCCCCACCACCACTTTCTGGACACGGCCCAGGAGGAAGGAGCGGAACCACTGTATAACAGTGCCCCCAGCTCCCAATCCCTCTAGACGATCCAGAAGGATGTTATGGTCGATGGTGTCAAAGGCCGCTAAGAGATCCAGCAGAACTAGGAAACCGCTCTCACCTTTGTCCCTAGCCCGCCGGATATCATCAACCAGCGCGACCAAGGCAGTTTCAGTCCCATGATGAGGCCTGAACCCCGACTGGAAGGGATCCAAATGGTCCGCATCCTCCAGGCGTGCTTGGAGTTGTTCAGCAACCACCCGCTCAATCACCTTGCCCAAGAATGGTAGATTTGAGACTGGACGATAGTTGGCCATAATGGCCGGGTCTAAAGATTTTTTTTAAAGAAGCGGTTTAATGACCGCCTCTTTCAGCAGGTCTGGGAATACTCCCTCGCCAAGGGAAGCATTCACTATTCTTGTTCAGGTAACTTGTTCCAATGTAGTTTTGCTTTTTTTAATTGAGTGGGATCTGCTGTATCAACAGAAAAGGGACACAGGTGGCCACACTGTATTCATGTTACGGTAGAAACTATTAAAGCACAAAGTTGCTCCCTTGAATGTTTAACACCACCTACATAATTATTGTTAAAATTGCTAAGTAGTCAGCACAGGTGGTGTGTTGCCTTGTGCTGCACTGTATAGAGCAGTTTTGAGAGAGTGGCCTTTGCCAACCTGGTCCCCTCCCCCCTGATGTTTTAGACTACTCCTGGCCACAGGAGTTGTATGTCCCAAACCTGTGGAGGGCACCAGGTTAGTGAAGACTGTGAATGGAGGGTTGACTTCTTATCAAACAGTTGTTCACTTTCCGGGGGCTCCCTCTGTGGACTGCCTGTGCTTTCAAGGATAGACTGCTTCATTTTTTTTGAGGGTTATGTTGGGATGCGGGTGGCGCTGTGGTCTAAACCACAGAGCCTAGGGCTTGCCGATCAGAAGGTCAGCGGTTCGAATCCCCGCGATGGGATGAGCTCCCGTTGCTCGGTCCCTGCTCCTGCCCACCTAACAGTTCGAAAGCACGTCAAAGTGCAAGTAGATAAATAGGTACTGCTCCGGCGGGGAGGTAAATGGCATTTCCGTGCGCTGCTCTGATTCGCCAGAAGCGGCTTAGTCATGCTGGCCACATGACCCGGAAGCTGTCTGTGGACAAACGTTGGCTCCCTCAGCTTATAGAGCGAGATGAGCGCCGCAACCCCAGAGTAGTTCATGACTGGACCTAACGGTTAGGGGTCCCTTTACCTTTATGTTGAAACTACTGTAAGTTGAGAAAGGGTGTATACTTATTAGTAGCCTTGAGTTCCTATTTAATAGGTGACGTCTCACTTCCCGACGTTGATTCAGTGGATGTCTCCTTACAACTTAAAGTGAAATTTATCTCCCTCTCCCTCCAGCTCCTGCTCAATTCCTATCCTTTGTGTCAAATTACTATTGCAAATGCTCACACTAGAAAACAAATATTTTAAGTTTCATAGTTGTCACTTTCACCCTCCTTATTGCAGGTCAGATTTCTAAGTTCCAGTGCAACATAAACGTACCGTATTTTTTGCTCCACAAGACTCACTTTTTTCGTCCTAAAAAGTAAGGGGAAATGTCTTTGCGTCTTATGGAGCGAATGTGTGGTCAATCGCTGGCTCCCTTTCCGGCCCTGCCCCCTTGCCTAGTCCTCCATTGTTGAATGTTCTGCAGACAGAGGTTGTTTGTTTTCCCAGCGACATGTGACTGGCTGATTAGATTATCTGTCTGGAGACTGTAGAAACGGCTCCCTTTCCTTTCCTAAAGAAGCTGCAGAACTGTGAGTTGAACCCCCTAAAAACAGGATTTTTTCCCCTTTGCAAAGTAAGCTCAACAACTTTGAGCTGATCCTCAAAAAACCAGCACTTTCCCCCTTTGCAAAAGATGCTGCACAACTTTGAGCTGATCCCCCCAAAAACTGGGCTTTCCCCCTTTCCTCTGCTAAAAACTAGGTGCGTCTTATGGTCAGGTGCGTCTTATGGAGCGAAAAATACGGGTGTGTGAAACTTCAAACATTGGGTGCCTTATAAATTACTCCAGAAATCTGGGTATTTAATGTACAGTACTTTGAATGTTTGTTGCCCTGGGGATTACTCCTCTTGATCCTTGAAGGTGCTTCAGTAATAGGTCAGTACTTGTGTGGCCTTTTTATTGCTAAGAAAGGAGTTGGCAATTGTGACCTAATGCTCTTCTCCAGCAAGAGAGTAAGTACGCTGTTGCAGACAAGTCACCGCTTTCATCCTTAAAGGGATGACTGAGACACCTGCAGCACTGCCTATTACAAGACATGAGGCAGGGTTGTCACAACTTCTCAAGGCACATGCCCTAGCTTGGCGATAGATTCAGACCTCTGAATCACTACTTAAAGAATCTCAGGTAGCAGAGGCAGGAAAATCCTCTGCCTTAGACTGTGGTAAGCTACTGATAGTGGTGGTTCACATGAATCACCAAATCATTTTGGGGCATTAGTTGTAAGAGATTATCTGAACCTTCAGGCTCACATTCTGCCGCAAAGCCAGGCAGTCAGTAAATCACACAGTTCAAAACTGGAGATAACTGTTTATTAGCAAAGCACTATTTTCACAGACTGGGTGGTTTCAGCACAGCATCTTACTTCATGAAATCAGTTGCTGAGACTAAAAGTTCCTTCCTCCCCACAGCCATCTATGTCTTCTCTCCAGCGCTTCTTGTAAGCAATTGGAGACTGTCCCTGTGTGCAGCTTGTCTTTCCTCCTCTTTCATGCCTCATCTGGTTCTGGAAGTCTGGGTGAAGAGGGGAGCTTGTTGCAGCAGGAGGGGGAGACACCCGTGACTCTTCACCAGCCTGTTTCATCTCTGCCTCCTGGCCACCCATCTGCCTCTGATTCTGGACTTTTCTCTGCCACAGACTCACCCCGCTCACTAAACCCCATTTCCAGTTTCTGACACCACCTCCCTCTGACCGCTCATGTCGTCCCACCAGCACTCCCTATGCTTTGAGCCTTTTTCCCTTGGTGGTTCCCCAGCTGGTTCATCCTACCACTCCTTTGCATCCAACCAGTCCATAACACATGGTCCCTTCCATCATGCACCACAATTCCCTACTTCTATTCTTGGATTAATCTCAAAAGAGAGAGGTAATGGCCGCACAGGAGAGTAGGAAGAAGCGTACAAGACTGAGGCTTGTGCACATAATGTCAAACCTTGGTTTAGCATTGCTCTTGAACTATTAAGAATGATGGGGGTTACAGTCGTACCTTGGTTGTCAAACGCCTTGGTACTTGGACGTTTTGGCTCCAGAACACCACAAACCCGGAAGTGAGTGTTCCAGTTTGCAAACATTTTGTGGAAGCTGAACGTCCAATGTGGCTTCCAATTGAGTGCAGGAAGCTCCTGCAGCCAATCAGAAGCTGTGCCTTGGTTTTCAAACCATTCTGGGAATCGAACGGACTCCCGGAACGGATTAAGTTCAACAACCAACGTACCACTGTATAGTCTAAAACATCTGGAGGACACCTGGTTGGAGAAAGCTGAAATAGACAGACTGACGTTTTGACTCATGGCTTAACATGCATAGGCTATACGCTCTCTACAAACCACAACTACTGGGTTAGTATTGCATCTGAACCAGTGATGGTGGTTTGTTTTGCTCCAAAAAAAACCATGGCTGATAAGCAAAGAACAAACTTTGGAGTAAAAAAAACAAACTTTGGTTTGGAGTAAAACCGAAACATGGTTCAGATGGAACATGAAGGCAGGGCTCGTGGTTTGTTTCTCGCCAGTGCAAGTAGGGAGAGGAGCAAAGCGAGCATGATCAGTGCACACATTGCAAATCATAGTTTAAAACACATATCACTCTAAGGCAACTTCATATGCAGAAAGAACAATATTGCTTCATCACAGTGCATTTCCCCCCTTGGATAAGGAGTGCTGTCGTGCTCTTTCCAGTCCAGAGTAAGATTGTTGTGGAGAATGAGGAGGTGCTGTTACTACTTTACACCCCCAAGGGAAGCATGTAATTGCCTTTCTGTGCTGATTGTACATAATGGTATAGTAGTTACCATGTGTTTGGTGCTCTGTGGTCTTCAGCTGCATATTTAACGCCCAGGTGCCTTCATGAAAAGTTGCAGAATTACTTGTAAACATGACTTTTGTATCTACATATAAAAGCAATGTGTTCAGTCAGATGCTCTTATAAATGAATGTTTCTGTGGGGATGTTTTCAAGCGTCGCTAAGAACTGTAAAATATGTTTCTGGAGGAAAACGTACATAAGTGACCGAAAGTTCTGACTAATTTTCCTGTTCCATAATGTGAACTAACACTACTCAAGAAAATGTCAATGCAGAAAAGTTACAGCAACTAAAGAAATGAATACTCCCCCCCCAAAGGAAGTAACATTAATTCAGTGTCATTCATCTTTGTTGTACTTCCCCATTTGTAATATTCAGTCAATTCCGACTCATACCACCATTTTAAGGAAGCATGCTATACAGCTCTTGGGTGTGACAGGATGTGGTTAAGCATTTGATTGTATTTGAAAGTGCTCTAGAATTTTAGAAATGTGAAGTTGTGTGATGCTACTGCAGCTTGAGTACTGTTGTTTTTTAAAAGTTTCTACAATCCATGTTTTAATCCTTTGCAGCAGATTCTTAACTTTTTTCCAAGTCTGTTATGAGTAATTACAAGGAATTGAGGCATTGCTCCTGTTTATACCTCCCCTTTTCCCTCCATCTGCCACTGTTCCATCATGTCCTTTTCGGAAAAGGATGAAATCCTGAGGGTAGCTGCAGATGAAATCCTCCCCTCTGTTGGCTTGGCTGGGAAAGCGTATCAGCATGAGTTGGCTGCTGCTGGTCTGAGTGCTATAGATGTGTCACTATGCCAGAAAAGATGCAGTGTACAGATGCAGGAGCCATAACAATTTTATGTAAGGAAATGCCACAACACCCTGGCTGCTGCCACTCTCAGCATGTGTGCGTGTGTGTACTTGGGTGTCAAAATTTTTTGGGGTGGCTTTGGTGTCTGACCAAAAACATTTCCTCTGAACATGCCCCTATTTTGGGGGAGTGGGAGATAGCCAGTGTGAAGGAATGTAACTTGATCTATTTGAAGTGTTTTTTTTAAAATGCCAGAGTGGTTGATTTCTGGTTTAAGTGGTGGTTATGAACAAGAGGCTCAAAAATTCAGCCTAATAAACTCAAATATACAAAATGAAACCCAAAGTTAAAGGGAGGAGAGACAAGAAAAGAAGAAAAATGGGGAATCAGAAACTGAAGCAACCAGTTACTCCCCTTCTAATTGGCTGAAAGATTGGGAGGGGAAGTGAATCTTTTGCATATAAGTAAAGCTGCTAAATAGGAAATTGTTGTTTGTGTGTGTGTGTGAGAGAGAGATGAAACAATATGAAAGTTAGAGATCATGTTTGGAGCTCAGTAAAAGATGGAGAAATTGTTAACTTTCCTCCATTCGCTCTCACATTGCAGCTGGCAAGGGGTGGCAGAGGCATGCAGACTTTTTCTGCCTCCCAGCCAGGTGATAATCTATCTTAGCTTGATGAACAAGACTGTCAAACCCTCCAGTTACATTTCTTCCGCCTCCCCCAGCTTTCTGTAGTCACAGAAAGAATGCAAGCGTAGATGCATCAGTGCCAGGAGCTCCTCTGGAGAAATATGGAAGCATTCTGGCAGTTACATCTCTTGGCAGGGTATTGTTTTTCCATGCATGAGTTTTGATGCAAAATTCAGCTCAGTTTGGGACCAAAACAAAAAAAGTAGTGCCACACTAAAATATTCCTTTTTGCTTTTGTGTGTAGTACAAAGGTGTAAACTGTGCTGTGACATTTGTACTCATTCTTGGCTTAATTCTGTTTGAGGAGTAATTGAATTCCTGTGGCAGTTAAGGTTTTTAGCATCAACCTTTCCGTGCCCTCAAACAGGTATTGCACTTGTAATCCCAATTAAATGTGGTCTCATGCAGAGTTATTGGGAGAGATATAGTAAGAGAACAAAAATGAGCCCACTACATGATTGTCTCTGGGTGTAGTGCCCAACAATAAGCCACTGGCTTTCCTGTACAGTGGAACCCCGGGTTACTTACACTGCAGGATGCGTACGTTCGGGATATGCACCGCGGCGACCCGGAAGTCCTTCCCGGAGCGCGCGCTGTGCGCGGGTGCGCAGAAGTGTTCTGTGCAGTTCGCGCATACGCAGAAGCGCAAAAACCTGCGACCTTCCGGGTTTTTTCTTTTTTTTCTTTGGTGCGTTCGTGTTACGCACTGCGACCCGGAACAGATCGCATGCGTAACCCGGGGTTCCACTGTAGTATGTTCTATATTGAGTTTTTGTTACAGTAAGGCATTTAACCTTATCCATTTTAGCAAAGGGCTGTGGCAGTTTTCCAATACGTTTATACAATTAATGGTCACACTTGAAAACTTGGATACTCTCATTTTGATTTGTTCAAGCAATACTATGCCTGCATCATGTTACTTTGTCATTGATACTTTTTCATGGATAGTGGGTTTTACATGAAGGTATGCAAATTCTTTGCAAAAGAACACACTTAAGTGTCTCAACACACTTAAGTTGAGAGGATTAATTGGGGAAACACCGATCTAGTAATGTAAGAATAGGTAACTGGAACATGCACCATTGTCATGAATGTCACTTGACCTGAGAGAATAGAGGACCAGTATTCAAACCTATAGTGGAATCATATAAGAGTCAAAATAGATTTTCATAATGGAAATGGAAATGCTTACTGAAAAATTGTATGAATAGTTTGATGCATTCAGACTATGGTTTTTCCATTACATGCGCATGGATAGTTGATTCTTGGGCTCATGCACTTTCTCCACTCACACACGGGGGTTTCCTAAAGTGGTTTCCTGTTAGCCAGCAAGCCATCGGTTTTCCATTTTGTCTGAATACCTGTCCTTAATTTGCCCTTAATCAAGGATCCTAACATACATTTTGTTCCTGCTTTAAGAGCAAACTATAATTGGCCAAACCCAAATTTGTCATTGTGCATGAATGTGACAAACTTTTATCTTGTCAACAAGCAAGGTCACTTTATAAATCTCTCCTGGTCGGGTGGGTTGGTAGAATACCTGAGACATAAGTTCTACCGGTATGCATGCATACAACTGCAAACTGTAATTTGCCATTATGTCTGAATGCAGCTTGGGTGTCTTTCATTCCCTTGAGTTGTAACATCTGTTTTCATCCCCTGTTGCAGGAGTGCCTCTCTGTATGCTGTTGAACTGCAAGTCTTATCTTCCCTAACCTTGGTACTGCTGGCTGGGGCTAATGAGAGTTAAAGTTCAGCAGCATCTAAGGCCACAGTTAACCACCTCTTCCCTATTATATGCTAGTGAGGAAATTATATGTGACTGTTTGGGCTATATGTAGTAACAATTATATTTCTTTCTTTCAGCCTCAAGGAATAGGCTCACCTAGTGTCTATCATGCTGTGATAGTAATATTTTTGGAATTCTTTGCATGGGGGCTTCTGACAGCACCTACCTTAGTGGTAAGTGATTTTTTTAAAAAAATACTATATTTTAAGAGGGGATTGGATCTGACTCCCACTCCTCTCTTGCTTCCTCCCTTCCTTGGTGCTTAAAGCTGGTTAGTAAACTGACATTAAATCACAGTTCCCTGTTTTGGAATAGCTGAGGTTTGATTGAATCAGCAAGCAAATATTTAGGAGGAGGAGTGAGATGGGTTTCTCATTCATGCTGCTAAACTACAGTTTAGGAAGCTGGGGATTGTGCATCTGTATCATGCATAAAACAGTGCATGATTATTTGGAAATATGCAACAGAGTAAACAGTTATGCTTGCCATCAGAGAAATGTGTTCAGTCTTGGCATGATTGGCAGGTTATGTGTATGGGTGTATGAGAGAGCCATTCCCCTTAAGCAGACATTAAGATGACTTAATGCATGCTAAAAAACAAATTCTGAATATATTCTTAAGTGTTCTGTTGTGGTTTATTGCTATTTCTGTATCTGGCAAAATGCTGTTATTGATGGTAATATGTAACTGAAATGGGGCGGTTTGTGTTCAAGGGACATCGTGTGACCGGGATATTTGTTCTCAAGTAAATGTTCTGTTCTCAGTTAAATATTCATGTAATCCAAGTAAACTGGCTTGTCTTGCGTTTGAAAGGTAAAAATAAACACTCTTTGAATATACAATTTTAGCTTTGTAATAAGAGGAGGAAGTATTTCACTGCTAACTTTCTGAAGTATGGAAAGCCTAAAAGAATCCAGCAGAGGATGTGTTTCTGTAAATTCAATTTCAAAACACACACCCATTTAGAATTTCCTAGGGCAGCTCTGCTCTGATTTCTTTCACTTTCCCCTTTTTTGATGCAGTGTGAATCTGTCTTGGCCAGAAACATGCTAGCAACATCTGGCTTGCATGTGGATAGGTGGCTTTGAATTTTGTAATATCTTCAGGGAAAGGTCTTCCTAAAGATTCCTTCGCCAGTTCTAACTCTGCAGCATGCACACTATCCATGCCTTCTGTCTCTTCAGACTTATTTTCTCCTAGCTCACCCCTCAGTAAGAGTCAAACTTTCCTTCTCAGTGCCTCATGATATAAATGTGAGCACAATTCCAAATTCTCTGCAGAAAAAGCAAACAACTGCAAATAGTGCAGTGTATGCAAATATGAAATTGGAGGTAGTAAACAAATTGCTGACCATCAATGTTCCTGTGTTTGCATGGTCATTGTAGCTTATTGTGTGCTGTTATGTAATGACTGAAAAAAAAACTGCACTTGGTACCAGAATAATTTATACTAGCTCTCTAAAACCTTTGACTGGTTACTTGCACTTTTTTTTTTAATTGTGTAAAAATGGAAATAGAAATTGGTGTTAAACATGATACAGGAAATTATCGGATATAATATTTCTCCTAAAACTGCTCTTCTATGTGTACTAAACTCAGAAGTAGTACTTATAGAAGTGCAGTTAGATTGCCAGTCTGTTAACATCTGGCAAGTTTATACATTGTCCAACCCTGAAAAGCAAAAATATTTCAATCTTTCAAAAAATGGACAGAATATATGGGAAATTTTCCTAATGACCAAATTAATGCATGAACTTTAAACAACCAACAAGCAGGCAGATTTAAAGAGAGATAAGCCTTTAAAAAAATTAATATTTGGAATAACAAAATTAGTTACAATTTAGTACCACATAATTCTTTTCCACCATATGATGCTGTGGTTTCCTTTGATGTTCATGATGTTCATGTTTCTTCAGAGTAATCATATTTTTTTCTTTTGATACATTAGATATTTATTTTCTTTAATATAATTAGAGCCTTAAGAAAGTCATAACCACATTTTATAGTAGTTTGATACACTACAGTATTTGCATTTTTTAAAAAGTAAAATATGAGTGTGTCTGCATTATCTGAATTCGCATATGCAGAAACCTAGAAACTGTCTCTTTAAAAAAAGAGGCATAGTATCTCAAAAGTCAGGGCAAAAGGAAGCTACTGTACTGTATTGCCGCACTGCCAAGTAACACCATGCCACACTGGGATTTCTGACGAATGTGGGCATGGATACATCAGCAGTTGCAATGTTCTTTATGGTAGAAACAGTTCCCATGTTGAGTGATACAGTTGTATCGCATCATAACGCTGCAGGTATTGCAGGCCCTTAGCTATAGAACATCATTCTTCTCCCGCTCCCTTTTTTAAAAGAAAAATCCAATGTATGTAACAAATGGTAATAAGCTTTTTTACAATATTGGCAGTAGTGAGCATTTTCTGCTATAAAGGGAAGTGATTCTGTCTCAGTAAACTGTGGTGGTGGTTATGGAGGCTAAGGGCTTTGAAACTTTTTTGTGCTTAAATAGAGTATTCGTACTCCTTCATTAATATGTCACATGCATAATTGTTTCACAGGTTTTGCACGAAACCTTCCCCAAACATACGTTTTTAATGAATGGCCTAATCCAAGGAGTAAAGGTAAGACCAGCCTAGTTTTTAAACATTTTCTATTGAGGTGTATGATTCATTCATAAATCAAATGCCTGCAAATTAGACCTGAATGGTTCAATTATTCCACATTATTCTATTCAAGTTCAGGATTATACCTGACATTGTGAATTAAGGGTGAGATCAAACACGATAAGCCAAAAGTTAGACTGCATTTACCGGTAATTCTTCTTTCCCTCTACGTATTTCATATCATTCCTTTAAGAATCCTCTCAAAACTCTAGGAAGATCATAGCCTTCGGTTCAAGATATGGTGTTACTAAATTTCTGTAGTGGCAGGGATTCCTAATGTTCTAGTTCAATCTTGAAGTGAAGACGTGTTATTAACACAGGCCTTTTAAACAACTTGTGTGTGTATAATATAGGCTTCTCAGTTTTATGATTCCTGTTTTCTTTATGAAAAAGAACAAGTTTATAATGCATTTTTAATCATTTTTGTGAGCCACTCAGATAACATACATTTTTGAGCGAGTATTTATTTGGAACATGCTGAGGGCCAAACAGTTTTTTCCTGCCTGGTTATCTGCAGGTGATTTGTTCTCAGCTAGTGAACCACGGTGTATAAGCCTGTTTTATATCACAGAAAAAGGCTTTTGCAGTTGCGACCTCCAAAACTGGAAGGAGTACTTTAGGGCTACCTATGTTTTTGGTGGGCCAAGAGACATCCATATGAGCCCTATCCTGCACTTTGTGTCATATGCATCCTATTAACTGAATCTGCTTGTTGTAGAGTAGTGAGTCGTTTCAAGGAAGGGGCAGATTATCTTTTTGTTTAAAAGTAGGCTTTAGATGAATGTATTTCTTTTAAAAAGGCTTTAGATCAGTGTTTCCTAAACTTGGGTGTTTTTTTCAGACTACAACTCCCATCATCCCTAGCTAGCATGACCAGTGGTCAGGGGTGATGGGAATTGTAGTCCGAAAACAGCTGGAGACCTAAGTTTGGGAAGCACTGCTTTAAATGAATGTATCAGGATGTTAAACCTTTCAGCTCTTCTTTTTGCCTTCAGTGTGTGCGTTGTCCTTCACTTAAGCATTCGTTTTTACTTCCCAGGGCTTACTGTCTTTCCTGAGCGCCCCTCTGATCGGGGCTCTGTCTGACGTTTGGGGCCGAAAATCCTTCCTGCTGCTAACAGTATTTTTTACCTGTGCACCAATTCCACTAATGAAGATCAGTCCATGGTTAGTGTCCCCTTTTAAAGTTTGCCTGTATACGTCTGTCATGTTAGCCTTGTGTGCTTGGTTTTCGTTATAAGGAAGGCACGCTTGGCAAATCCACATCGTGATCAACTCCCGCCCAGAAACCAATGTCCCCACTGTGGAAGGACGTGTGGATCCAGAATTGGCCTCCACAGTCACTTACAGACTCATTGTTAAAATTGTGTTTATGGAAGACAATCTTACTCGGCTATGAGTGATCGCCAAAGAAGAAGAAGACAAAATGTCAAAACTTGAACTGTGTTTTGTGCAAAGCTAGATGGTGCTTGTTAGCAGAGTGCCAGCTCAGTTACCAATGAACGCATTGTGAATGACATAGACAAGCTGTCCTTGGCTGCTCTCCTTGTTTTGCTCTCAGGCAGTGCTGGAGACCAACATTGCCTTTTGGTATGCTTTAGGCTTTCCTGCAGTCCCTAGGCTTTATTGAAGCAGAGATTTGGTTCATGGGACTCTGCAGTTTCTTGTTCTTCAGGTTTTTAGACAAGAATGAGTCCTATACAGTTTTTTGCGTAGAGCGTCTCTCTGGAATGACCAGTTATATATCATTTTTTGCTTCTCCTTTTCTGCTGAAACATTCACTTTTTATGACTCAAGGACATTCACTCTGACAAAGTATGCCAAATGCACCTATTCAGTGTGCTTAACATAACCCATGTTTTTCTTTCTGTGTGCATTGTATGGGCTTAGCTAAAAAGCAGTTTATAAATACTTTGAATAAATAAAACAAATATGAAAGCTTTTTAAATCTAATATATTGTGGAAAGGTTTGTCAAAAAATGCTGCCTTTTACTCAGTGGTCCTCTTGTTTTAATATTTATTTGAAAATTTGGCTGTATTTCTCCAGCCCAGGCTAGGATTTTTCTTGTTAATTGCAACTACCTTTAAGAAACTATCCCTTTAAGAAACTATTACTGTGGTTTTTTGTGTTCCTAGGTGGTACTTTGCTGTTATATCTGTCTCTGGAGTCTTTGCAGTGACCTTTTCAGTGGTGTTTGCTTATGTAGCAGATATAACCCAAGAACATGAAAGGAGCATGGCGTATGGCTTGGTATGTGTGTAGTTTATTTGAATGTTTTAAACGCAACAGTCGTTAGTAATTAGAATTCTTTTAATGTGAGTTGTAACACCTTACAGGAAGTACATACACCTAATTGGGTTCTTCTTGGTTAGCATCCTACAGTGTTGACTTCCTGTTCCTATTTATCAGAAGAATCTTTATTCTGTATTGCGAAAGAACTATCTATTGCTACTCTTACTCATAACTTTAAGTCTTTCTTCCATTACCTAACATTCAACAGTTGCTATAGGAAAATCATGATCATTAAATTATCAAAACTTATGGTGATGTTTTGTGTTAAATGCTTTCCATATCTCTGTCGACTTTCTTGAATCCTCCTTGGCATTAGAAAGAGAGGATGTGGTTACTCACCGAAAATATCATCCTTTTGTATCATTCATAGGTTTCAGCAACCTTTGCTGCGAGTTTAGTTACCAGTCCTGCCATTGGTGCCTACCTTGGTCGTGTGTACGGAGACAGCCTGGTGGTGGTCCTAGCTACAGCTATTGCATTGCTGGATATTTGCTTTATCCTTGTTGCTGTACCTGAATCATTGCCAGAAAAGATGAGGCCTGCGTCGTGGGGAGCACCCATTTCTTGGGAACAAGCTGACCCATTTGCGGTAATAATGTATTTAAACGTTTGGTACAGAGGGTGCTGTGGTGTGCCTTGAAACTCTGGAGTTTTTATTAATGTGTAACAGTAAATGTTTTGTTGAGCATGTCTGTACCGGAATTTCACCCCACTGCTTTTAGCAATTGGTTGCTTAGCTAATGTTTTAGAAGGCTCTGGGGTGGCACAATTTCAAAACATGCGAACACACTTGGTCTGCGGCTAGATGCCTGGCTGGTTTATATTTCCATATAACTTTGCTTACTTAATCTCTCTTTCCAGAGTCACACTTGTAGGTCTAGGCAGGATTCTTCTTTAGCCAGATAGCTGTCCACAACTTCCTTAAGAAACAGTTGTATCTTGGAAGTCAAATGGGATCCGTTCCGGAAGTCGGTTCGACTTCCAAAACTCTCAGAAGCCAAAGCACAACTTCTGATTGGTTGCAGGAAGCTCTTGCAGCCAATTGGAAGCCGTGGAAGCCCCACCGGACATTTGGCTACCAAAAATAGTTCGCAAACCAGAACAGTCACTTCGAGGTTTGCAGCATTCGGGAGCCAAAACGTCTGACTTCCAAGGCATTCGGGATCCAAGGTTCGACTGTATATGGAAGTTGCCAGCCAAGTGGAACAGGCTCACTAACTACTGTAAAAATATTTGGGGCAGTGTCAGGACACAAAAGAACTTGGGCTCCAACATGAGCACATTACAGTGGTACCTTGGGTTAAGTACGCTTCAGGTTAAGTATGCTTCAGGTTAAGAACTCCGCTAAGAACAGAAATCGTGCTCTGGCGGCGCAGCGGCAGCAGGAGGTCCCATTAGCTAAAGTGGTGCTTCAGGTTAAGAACGGACCTCCAGAACGAATTAAGTACTTAACCCGAGGTACCACTGTATTGAACTCAGGGAGAGGAATGAACGGGTATGGGGTGGGTACCGTGTGTCCCAGCTGAAGTGGCTAAACCAGGACTGAATTCTGTCCATTTATTAAATGGGCAGGGACAGAAATTCAGCTGTAGGAGAAAAGCTCAGTCCTCGCTGGCCTCCTTGCTTTTTATGAAGTTCCAGAATGGAGACATAAAAGTAACAAACCGATTTCTGAAAATCCCTTTCTTTGCTTCAGACCATATATGTCCGTGTGATTGGGGAGGATTTAGCTTTGACGGGGATATAGCCCTTCAAAACCTTATTGTGTCCTGGAGAAATCCTGGAGAGAGGGAAAATATAGCTGGGTTGGGGAATGCACACATTCCCTACCCTAATTGCATTAGGTGTTCATCCAAGTCGGTTTTTCTCCATCTCTGTTTATTTCAAATTCGCTTCAACATTCTGTGGCTCCTGAACGGCAGTGGACTTTCAAGTCTTTGTTGGGCTGTTTCAGGTTTTTTTCCTTTTTAAAATTTTCTCATCTTTTATCCTGCGTTCCTGGGGATATCTCTTCATGTATGCAGAAACCCCTCCATATGTGTGGCCCTGTTCACTGTCCTCCCATGAGGCAAGGAACGTTTATTTTATTGCACTTAAATCCCATCTTTTTCTTCCAAGGAGCTCAAAGTGGCATGCATGCCCCCCCCCAGTCTCCTTTAAACCCCACAACAACCATGTGAGGTAGGTGAGGCTGAGAGGCAGTGACTGGCTCAAGGTCACCCAGTGACCTTCATGGCCAAGTGGGGATTTGAACCCTCCTTTCCCAGGTCCTAGTCCAACACACTAACCACTACATCACATGGGTTCTGTAAATGATACTTGACCATTTCCCTTTCTTCCCCTTGTTCTAGTCATTGAAGAAAGTTGGTCAAGATTCCATAGTGCTGCTAATCTGCATAACAGTCTTTCTCTCATACCTCCCTGAGGCAGGACAGTATTCCAGCTTTTTCTTGTACCTCAGACAAGTAAGCATTTGCCTAATTATTTTGATTGTGGAATATTAATTGACAGAAATGAGGGGTGTTGAAGCCGGAACGATTTGTTGTTAGATTCATTTGCTAGGACTTGCCAGCTTTGCCTGGAAGGGGCAAATCACTTTTTATTCTGTGCTGTGTGGAATCATTCGCATTGCTTAAAAGCATATTCACTTTCTTCTGAAGAACTGACTGAAACTCAGGCCTCTGTACCCTTGTAAAGGTAAAGGGACCCCTGACTGTTAAGTCCAGTCGTGGACGACTCTGGGTTGCGGCGCTCATCTCGCTTTACTGGCTGAGGGAGCCGACGTTTGTCCGCAGACAGTTTTTCTGGGTCATGTGGCCAGCATGACTAAGCCGCTTCTGGTGAACCAGAGCAGTGCACGGAAACGCCGTTTACCTTCCCGCTGGAGCGGTACCTATTTACTTGCACTTTGACGTGCTTTCGAACTGTTAGGTTGGCAGGAGCTGGGACCGAACAACAGGAGCTCACGCTGTCGCGGGGATTCGAACCACCGACCTTCTGATCAGCAAGCCCTAGGCTCTGTGGTTTAGACCACAGCGCCACCCGCTTCCCCTGTACTATTGTAGGGACATTGAAAAAAATTGCCCTGCCTTGAAATTGAGTTGGCTAGCTATATTCAGTATTTTATTAAATGAAAGATTTTAGTTAGATAGGTAACATTATGTGAACTGAGCACACTTCTATGTTTCACATAAAAATGATCCGATGATTTTTATTTATTCTTTAGATAATGAGATTTTCACCAGAAAGTGTTGCAGCATTTATAGCAGTCCTTGGGATTCTCTCCATTGTTGCCCAGGTAACTATAACTGACAATTATGGTTTGCTGTAGAGGTTCTGTTAGCAGAATATCTCCAAGAACAGAGGTGGTTGGGCTGTCACTGGTGATTAGCTAAGTAAGGCACTAAAGTTTCCATGTTAGGGCACTGATGTTTAAATTATAATCTGTGGAGCCAAAGCAAAAATAAGATGAAAACAAAGGGCTTCCCGGTACAATTAGTACATAAAGTTCAACTTTTTTAAATCTCTGAGGTGTCCTGGGTGTTTCCAATAACCATATACTGCATTAACTAGAATAATGGCATTTTTCTCCCCTCAGACAATAGTTTTGAGTTTACTTATGAGGTCAATTGGAAACAAAAACACCATCCTGTTGGGCCTGGGATTTCAAATACTGCAGCTCGCGTGGTATGGCTTTGGCTCAGAACCTTGGTAAGTAACTTTTTCAGTCTGTTGCTTTTTTGTTTATTGGCAGAATCCTGTTCTTAATTTAGAAGACTCCTTAAAATATATGCTATGTGACTCATAAATCCCTCTCTCTTTTGCTTTCATCCATAGTATTGGAAAGTGTATGTTCTAAAGATGTGCAATGATGATTGTCATAATGCCTCTGTTCCGAGCCACACATTCAGGGTGATATACAATGGTTAAATCTGAGTACACCCATCCAAATGCATGGGTTGTATCTGATTAAATCCAAATGCATGGGTTGTATCTGATTAAATCATATTGTAATGCTAGAACCCGCGGCCATTCAAGACAGACAAAAAAAGGTATAGAACCATGGAATTGTAGAATTGGAAGGGATCCCAAGGATCATCTAGTCCAACCACCTGCAATGCAGGAATCTCAACACGCAGTTGCCCATCCAGTTTGAAACCATGCAATACCCTGCTTAGTTTGCAAATGTACTAGCAGTTTCACACCGCAGTTAAACAGCCACAGTACTGTAGTGATGACCGTCAACTTGCACAGCTTTAGAAGGGGTTTAGACCATATGAAAATATTATAGATAGAGAATTGGATAAAATCTCACAGTTTTGGAAGTATAAAAATTATAATTGGGCAAATAAACCAGGGAAAATATTGGCTTGGCAGATAAAAAAAAGGCAGAGTGAGAAATTAATAAATAGAATCAAAATAAAAGGGAAGAGAATAGAAAAAAAGGAGGAAATAGAAAAGGCTTTTGTGGAATATTATAAAACACTATATCAAAAGGAGGATATAAGTGAGGAAAAAATTGATGAATATATAAAAAGGATGGAGTGGCCCCAAATACCGGAGGAAGTATGTAAAAAAATGTCTGAGGAAATAACAATTGGGGAAATAAGGGAAGTGTTAAAGGATATGAAAAAGGGTAAGGCCCCGGGCCCAGACGGACTCCCATTGGAATATTACAAAAGTATAGAAGAGAGCATAATATTACCACCATTAAAGGACTTGATGAATAAGATTTTGATAAAGGGAGAGATACCAAATACATGGAAAGAGGCATCAATTATACTTCTGCCTAAACAGGAAACAGATTTAGAAATTATTACAAATTATAGACCAATTTCACTTTTAAATAGCGATTACAAAATATTCACAAAAATTATAGCAAGAAGATTGGGTAATGTATTGGGGAATATAATCCATAAGGACCAGGCAGGATTTATAAAGGGGAGGCAGGTAAGGGATAATATCAGGAATGTAATTAATGTACTCGAACTTGCAGAAAGTAGAAGAGACAAGAACATAGCAATAGTCTCCTTAGATGCTGAAAAAGCGTTCGACAATGTGGCATGGTCATTTATGGAAAAGTCAATAAAAAGTCTAAAGTTAGGAAGAACAATAGAAATGGCGATAGGGGCAATTTATAAAAACCAAAAAGCAAACTTAATAATAAACAATAAAATAACAGAAGAAATAAAAATAACGAAGGGAACAAGACAAGGATGCCCCCTATCGCCAATTCTATACATAATAACGCTGGAGATATTACTAAGGAATATTAGACAGGAAGAAAAAGTAAAAGGAATAACATTAGGAAAAAAGTCCCATAAATGTAAGGCATTTGCAGACGATATAATATTGACAACAGAAGACCCTGTAAACAGCATACCGGCGGCAATGGAAGTAATAAAAAGGTATGGCGAAGTGGCGGGATTAAAAATAAATTATAGTAAAACAAAAATGTTAGTCAAAAATTTAGAAAAGGATGAGGAAAGGAAATTACAAATTGTAACGGGATTGGAAATAAGTAAAAAATTGAAATACCTTGGAATAGTGACGACAAATAAGGGAATAGATTTGATACAAGAAAATTATATAAACACATGGAAGCAAATAAAGAAGAAATTGGAAATTTGGGCCAAATTAAAATTTTCACTATTGGGGAGAGTTTCATTAATAAAGATGAATATATTGGCGAAAATGAATTATTTATTTCAAAACCTTCCATTGTTAGGCGGAACAAAATATTTCAATGAATGGAGAAAAGATATTTCGAAATTCGTTTGGGGTGGGAGAAAACCAAGAATTAAATATAAAATTATGATTGACAGAAGGGAACGAGGAGGATTCGGATTGCCGGATATGCAACTATATCATAATGCTGCTGCCTTTACATGGATAAAAGATTGGATAGAGCTTAAAAATGTTGAGATATTGGATTTAGAGGGCCATGGAATTGGATTTGGATGGCACTGGTACCTACAAAAAGAAACAATAAGGGATAAAAATGTATTTATGAACAATGTGATTAGGAGATCATTAATGAAAGTTTGGCAGAAGTATAAAAGATACTTTGAAATGAAGACCCCATGGTGGTTATCACCATTAGAGATAATAACACATAGAAAAACAAATATGGCAAGTAAATGGCCCACTTATAGAGATCTATTGGAGGAGAAGGAGGGGGAACTAAGACTAAAAGAATATAAAGAGATCAAACACCACCTGACGAGCTGGATACAATATTTCCAGTTAAATCAACAGTTCCAAGAGGATAATAAATTGGGTTTTGAAAAAGAAGAGTCAAAATTAACAGAAATATTGTTGCGAGGGGGGAGTAAATTTATAAGGAATCTGTATGACGTTATGTTGAAATGGGAAACAGAAGAAGAAACGGTGAAGGAAGCTATGATAAAATTGTGCCAGGACTTGGGGAAAGTAATAACAGTGGAACAATGGGAAAAGGCGTGGCAAAGAAATATGGAATTTTCACCAAATTATGAAATACAGGAGAACTTACTTAAGATTCAACATAGGTGGTATATGACCCCGATCATAATATCAAAAATACAAAAAGGAAGTAGTAATATTTGTTGGAGATGTGAAAGGGAAACTGGGACACTGTACCATATGTGGTGGCAATGTGGGCTGATAAAGAGTTTTTGGAATATGATTTATAATGAGTTGAAAAAGATTTTAAGATACCCATTCGGCAAGTCTCCAGAATTGTTTTTGCTAGGAATCTTGAAAGAGGATATAAGACCAGGTGATAGAAATATGATAATGTACGCAATAACAGCGGCAAGGTTACTGGTAGCAAGTAACTGGAGAACAAAAAATGTACCAACTAAAGAGGAGTGGCAATTCAAAATGTTAAATTATTATAATTTGGCGATAAAGGATTATGAAGTAAAAGGAGATAGAAAAGGAATAAGAGAAAAGGAATGGTCAGCATTTGAAGAATATATAATAAGCAAATAGAAAAACACCCTCGGGAGCAGAAAAGGGAAAGTTCAATGGGAAAATATAATAAAAATGTAAGAGTTAGGAGTAGTTAAGAATAAAAGAATACAAAAGAAGTAACATTGCATGTACTGGGAAGCAGTGGGGAGAGGGAGGGGAGGGGGGTAGAGGGTAAGTGTATGTAAAATTACATTTTATTCTGTGATAATGTAACTGTGATTTGAATGTAATAAAGATATTTTTCAATAAAAAATAAAAAAAAATAAAAAAAAATAAAAAAAAAGAAGGGGTTTAGACCAATTCATGGAGGATAAGGCTATCACTGACTACTATTTCAGGATCAGAGGCAGTATTGCTCTGAATTCCACTGCTCATATCTTGCTTGTGGGCTTCTCGTAGGCATCTGATTGTCCTCTGTGGGAAGAGGAGGTGGTCTAGATGGGACTTTGGTCTGATCCAGGAAGGCTGTTCTTTGAAAGCAGTGGATTTGAATTAGTAATGACTTAAGCCTTTTGATTTGAACTGGTCTACTGAGAGTATGACTTTTTGGGGTATTGCCTTTAATGACTACAGAGAAGTGTAACAAGCTGTTTTCCGATGTCTTCTATGTAGACCTTAGATATATTAGTACTGACGGGACCTTTTTAATAATAATAATAATAAGGCACATTCTTTTCATACAAACAGTTGGTTTCCCTGCAGCAATACGTGATTTCAAGCTGAAATTCTCAGAGGTGATTCTGAATTGTACCTTGACAAATTTATCCATTCCAATTTCAACTTTTTTCCAGGATGATGTGGGCAGCAGGGGCTGTTGCTGCCATGTCTAGCATCACGTTTCCAGCCGTCAGTGCACTTGTTTCACGAACTGCTGATGCTGATCAACAGGGTAGGTACTTCATAAGACAAGACACATGAAGTGGAAAATTCTCAGAACCAATGAATGGCTTTGTTTTTTTAGAAGCACATTGAATACTAGTAAAAAGTGATCAGAATGTTTTTAGCAATCTCGGGACTGTGGGGAGAGAGTTTCCAGATAAGGCAGGCAAATATTTGTTGAGCACACAGTATCTTTTTTTTATCATGGCCCCAGTATAGAAAACTGTTAGCCTGTAGCTGATTCTTTTGTTGTTTTCTAGGTGTCGTACAAGGAATGATAACAGGAATTAGAGGCCTCTGCAATGGCTTGGGACCAGCACTTTATGGTTTTATATTCTACATTTTCCATGTAGAATTGAATGAAATTCCAGTGACTCAGAATGATCTGGGAGATAATGTAGCCACACAGCACCATTCGCAGCAGGTATTGTCTTCAGTGTTTCTGTATATTTTAACAGAGGGGGGCAAACACTTCACTGCTTGCATACAAGTACCTCTTAGGTGTATATGTGGTGGTAGACTTTGCTTAATGTGTGACTTGTCCTAAAGAGTCATTTCAGAAACAGAATTTGTGAAGGTTGCTCTAAAAAGTATCTTCTCTGGTACATGATGGCAGAGGTTGTGAGTACCAATCTTACAGCATGGGTAGCCTGTGTGGTACCATATAGGTGTCGTTATCTCTGTCCATCGTTCATGCTGACTGGACTGATGGGAGTTGGGAGTCCACAACATTTGAATGTACCATGTACCTGGCTTAGAATATCTGATCCTCAGAATGGCTTAATATTATCAATTCATCACTGCATGGAAATACTGAAGGTTATTTGTTTCACCATTCTCGAGTTAAAAATAATAATACTTCAGATCTGTCCACAGCCGGAAAATTATTTTATTTTGTTAACTGTGTCGTACCTTGCCTGCTGCAGTTTTGGCTGTTGGAAAGGGGAGTGAGGCCACAAGTGCACAGTGGTTTTGCAGTATCTGGAGAAAACCCATATGCAGCTTAAGACCGATTTCTGATTGATAAATGCACACTTAACCTGGGAATGGCATTCAAGTGTAAATCCAGAATTTTGCCAACAAAGATTTTGTATTACTTTTACCAGCAAACTACTGTGTGAACATTTTATTCTTGCAAGTCCAATGCTTGGTGCAGTAGTAGGAGTAGGAGTAGGAGTAGTACAGTGGTACCTCTGGTTACGTACTTAATTCATTCCGGAGATCCGTTCTTAACCTGAAAACGTTCTTAACCTGAAGCACCACTTTAGCTAATGGGGCCTCCCGCTGCTGCTGCGCCGCCGCTGCCCAATTTCTGTTCTCATCCTGAAGCAAAGTTCTTAGCCCGAGGTAATATTTCTGGGTTAGCAGAGTCTGTAACCTGAAGTGTCTGTAACCTGAAGCGTATGTAACCTGACATACCACTGTAATAATAATGCATAGAGTAGCCATCATCTCTACTTTGAATGACATATATGGGATTACCTGTTGTGTTTGGCATTCTCCAGCATCTGGAGCAGTTCTGTAGTTTGGTTTTAAATATGGCACACAGCCGGGGGTGAGATGATAGGTTACTGTTTGAGTTTAGTGGCTCAAAGTCCAGTGCCCTCTAATCGTTTAGGTTAGCGGGAGGGAGGGTGGGAAAGAAACTTCTGCAACTCTGTTGGCCCTGTGTCCAATCTTTGCTGCACTAACATGTGGCGTAAAATAATCTAAAGGGGAAACGCAATTCAAACGAAAAGTGGTGGTTTCTTTTGGTAAACTTCTCTTGTGCTTTTCCTTGCAGAACTCCATCATTCCTGGTCCCCCATTCCTATTTGGAGCATGCTCTGTATTACTGGCTTTGCTTGTTGCCTTGTTTATTCCCGAACACACCAACTTAAATGGTCGATCGAGCAACTGGAAAAAGCACTGCGGTGGCCACGGTCACCCGCACAGTCCACAGGCCCCTGGAGAGGCCAAGGAACCTTTATTACAAGACACAAATGTATGACAACAAAACTCAAGGACTCCTAGAGCGAGTTTCTTACTCTCTTCCCCCCTCCCCACCTGCAGTTCTGGATGCACATTCCATTTCCATTGAAAGTGTCGTTTCTTAAGGTGGTCTTAAGAAATTTTATCTCTTTGCATGAAAATTGTAAGAACCACAAACAGGAAGTGGAAAATCCTCCAAAGAAGTTACAACTTAAATTATTTGATTTTTGATTTTTTTTTTTTTACCCTCTAGGATTTTTTGCCATAATGTCCTAGTGAAAAAAAAACTTATTAAATCTTTACTTCTTAATTTTGAAACTAAATTATATATATTCAAGGTATCGGCATGTGTTCTTGCATCAGTTTCTGGAAGGTGTTAAGCTTTATTCTCTTCATGTTGGTCTCAATGAGACATACTAGCAGGACTTGGGTACCCATTTATTTTAACTGTAAAATCTTGGGTCAGATGAATTCAAAGCCTTAATGTAGATGCACTTGACCAAGAAAAGTGAACTGGGTTGACCTTGGACTGTCAAATCAGTGTCTGGCAGGCTTTCCTTATTTTTACTAACACAATCATGTGTTGAACACACATCCTGAACAGTACACACTCCTTTAAGTGCATTATTCTGCTAATTCTTTCATTCTTTTAATTAAGTATATATCAGTATGTAGTACTTAAAACTAGTGGGTAGCGTGAGCCTAAAAGATTTTATTACTGGCTCCAGAACTCTACCTTCCTAAATACAATTTGATACCACTATGCTTTGGATGTTTTGCATAAGGACCTCAACACTTGAACACACAAACTCAACTCTAAGCTGATAGCCTTGAAGACGTTGGTGTGGTCTATACTGGATTGCCACTTCTGTTACTGGTCAGCGACGGTAGCTTTTTAAGTACAGAGCTAAAGCCAAATGGCAGTTGATCTGCCTTCTCTGGCTCTGTTATTTGTGAATGAAGTCTGCAGAGAGAGAGCGGCGACTGGTAAGTAGCCCTGCCTAGTAATAGAGGCGGCAATCCTTGCGCTATAGTGGCCTTTCAGGACTGTCACAAGTAACACTTCAGAGCCAAGGATTAGTCCTGCCGTTTCAGGACCACAGTACAGGAGAGAGCTTTATACAATTACTGATGTGAATTTCTCTAAAAATGTATATTTTTGTGTCCGGTTGTATTATTTAAGTGTTCCTTTGTATAAAACGTGTATAAAGTATTGTATAGTTCAAAATGTTTTCATCTTGTACTGTGGTTATTGCTTAGCTTTTTTAATGCACCACGGTTGACTAAAAGCTGGAAAAAATATGTAAATACACTGTTAATAAAGTTGAATATTTTAGTGATTTTTTAAAAAACAAATTACTTGAAACAAGACTATATGCCATGTGTGTAGATGAGCTTATACCTTTCTCATGGTAACTCTGCTGCTTCTATGTACTCACAGATATTCTTTACTACTTAAAGGCATCACCAACCTGTACTTTGTATGAGACACCAGGAAGAGGTAAACATATTCTATAAGGTGTAGTATCTAATGGTGACTATGTATTAATGGAAAAGAATCTGCCAGCAGAATGGGGAGGAAAATTTGGCAATCCCCCTCCCAATCTTAAATCTGCTTTAGACGGTTGTCAGAGCACTTGGTGAGGGGAGAGATGGAATACTGTAGAAAGAATTCCCTACTGACTAGATAAAAGGGCGTTTTTCAAATTTGGCTCTTGTAAAAATTTTATAGGAGTAAAATGTATTTACATAGCACCAACTGGATTTAGTTGTTAAGATTTCTGCCTTTGGCTATAAAAAGAATTAATCAACATAGTTATTTTCCAGAAGGGGATCTTATTAGGTAATGTACAGTTTTTTGGCGTTGTCTTCAACCAGTAATGTCACTGCAAAAAGGAGTTTCCCCACAAACAATTTTCTTTATATACGGTTAGTGGAGGAGTTATATGAATAAGATAGTTTCGTATAAGATAACCGTAGAATTGAAACTTGAAATGCTTTTGGTGGGCAGCTCCTCCACTTGAGACAGTAGTGGGCAAGCACACGGGTAGTACTGCAAGCACACAGCTGGGCATTTCCATTTACACCTTTGCTGTAGTCGTTTGGTCCTAGGCAGGACTGGTGCATCTCACCTGTTATTCTCAGCCTGTGGAAAAACTTAACAGTTGAATGGGTGGAATTATGGCGGTAGATGAGCCTTTCCCCTAAGTCACCTCCTTAAGCCTTATCAGCCTGGCGACCCCTGGTGTTTCCAGTACAGCTGGAAAAAGCTATCTCAAACTCTGTGATGGAGCAATGATCTGAATCAATAAGGTGTTTAAGCTTAAAAATTGACAGTGCTGCTACTTTCCCCTATAACATCTGAGAAAAGACATGCTTTCTCTACTGGCAGAAAAACTGCAAAATTTCTGTTCTGCAATACAAGTAGGGCACAAATCAAATGCACTGATGTAAGATCAAAAAATCCCTGTGTCCTTCAAGTGAAGGCTAGGCAAATCTTGCCTATTGGACTGGGGTTGTCTCCTATTTCTATGTACCCCAGGCTCTGAGCTTTCATTTAGAAAGCAAGCTATAGAGCAAAATGTGCAGGTACCTACAAAGCAATTTCTGTGAAGTGAGAATGAGTGTGTTATGCCTACCTAGTATATTTTTCCTGGTACTGAGGAATGCATGCTGTTGCTATTAGCAACAGGTTACGGTGCATGAAGGTAAAAACCAGTGTTGTATTGATCTCCCACAATCGGGACCAACAGGATATAGCTGTCTTCCCAGGGTAACAAAGTTGTTGGAAGTAGCTCTTTCACTCATTTTGTGTTTTGCCATGTTGGAAATGTGTCCACTGGTCCAAAAAAGGTTGGTGACCCCCCCCCCTTTATAACATGGGATAGATGTAATATGGGCAGAAGCAGACTTTCTGCAACAGTCTCTTTTAAGAGCATTCACGATCCTGTGTCATATTTGTTGATAAGTCAGACCCATGTAAGTCTTCATAGGATTGCAGCCGTAATCAATACCATGCAACCCTTAGCTTTTGTCAGTTGACAAAATTAAATGTTTGCATCTTCTCTTAAGGGTCAAATTTTATATATTAATTCCACCAGCAGTATTTGGTTCATTTTATTTGAAAATTTACTGAAACGAGCATTTAGATACATGTGAACATGCATTCTGATTAAAAGACAAATGTACAAATTTTACACTGCAAAGATTCTGCCATACATGTTCAAATAATTTGTATTTACACACCTGTAACAATATACAAAAAGCCCATGTGCTTAAAAAGCAAGCCACTCATAAGTGGGTAACAACCTACTATACTAACCGCCTTTAAGAGACTTGAATATCATGACTGCTAATAGCTAAAGAAATGACACTTCAATTTTGAAATCACACATGTCGAGTTCCCAATACAAATCAGTGAGACTGATCAAAAAGCATGCTTTGCAAAAATCTTACACTGCTGCTATTTAGAATAGAGAAGTGTAATCACAACCTACTGAAATAGGTGTTGCACTGGGCATTAAAAACCCACCAAGTATTCTGAAATTCCATAGCTTTTGGGAGAATCACAATAGTGCTTATTACTGATTTCAGTAGCAATGTAAAGGCCTTAAAATCCTTTTGAAGGATTGCTGATTTTCATTAATTTTACAAAAGTTGTTTGTTATGGGTATGCACCAGTTTTATGTAATGTAAGACTTTTTAAATCATGCCACTATACATTGACTGCAACATTTTACAACTTAAAAACTGACATCCTAAATTTACAATATTTTGAAAAGCAGCAAAATTATCCTTTGTTGTGATTCAAATGTTGAACAGTAGCTTAGAATGCTAAACATACTGTTATTATACTACAGACCATTAAGATATAAAAAGTTGGTATTTCAAAATTAAATGAAAATAAGTTTGCTGTAAGGCTGAACTCACCTGGCAAATCTAATTTAGACCGCTGCATTTGGTATCTAACAAAGTCAAGTAATTCCTCCTGAACCCTGGTAAGAACTAGACACACTTGCTTACTATTAGGAATCTTGGTGGAAGAATTTTGCACTGGTGAAGGTCCCATTGAAATTAGTGGAACACTACCAAATTACTTATATTTAGGATCAATGAAAAATAAATTTGTTAGATTGCAAAATAAACCTGGAAGAGCTTATTTACTTTTCTCCCTGTAAAATTAGGAAAGCTTCAAAACGTTTATAAAGAGTGCCACCATCTGGTCAAATAAGCAACAGACAATCAATATTAAGATAATTTAGTTTGACATATGTTATGTAGGAAATTTGTGCAGTTCCGAAAGCCTCAGAAGTGTTGCAAAGAATGAATGGATGAGCTCATCCTTGGTATTATTTTAATTTAAATGTAACTTGGAGCTGGTAGCGATGACTTGAGGAGTCACAGCTGAAGTGCATAGTAACTTTGACAACCTTTAAAATAAAGAAAAAGCTCCAAGGCTTCAAAGATGAGTTTTTACCTATGAGGTCCATATCCAAGAAGAAACATGTAGCACAGAGAATCCAGTCTGGGAGAGAAATTGCAAACCCTTCTTCCCGTCAGTGCACTTTGATATTTGATACAAAATTGCTCAATCACTCATTTGGGTCCTTACAATGTTGTTTTCCTAATTCACATTACAATGTAAGCAGACCAAAGAAAAAATAGCTCTTTTTATCTCTCAGATATTTCATGGCTTACTAATTGAGTTTATGTTGACACTTTACAAGGGAGATAACCGTAAAAAGAATTGCAACTGCTGATAAACATTTTACCATGGCAAATATGTTGTCTACTATCCAGGGAAGTAAGCAGAGGGTCTGGAAGGTGCTGCAGATTTGGCTGGTATTTGTGTTTTTATCAAGGTAGTTGACTTCAGGTGTCCTAATAATGGGGAAAAGAATCTTAAATGAACAGCTTCAGAAGATTTCAAAAAGTTTTAGAGCAACTTCTCACATTTTAAGATTAATGCACATGCATGCTTGCCCACCTGTGTTGTGAGATGTGTTTTGGCTGAGCCTTCGTAAAGGAATGCTGTCTTCTCTTTTCTTCAAATATTTTGCTTCCAATCCCATGTTTTCACCACTAAATCAGAAGAAAGATACTTACTAAGAAGAAGCCGTTTCAGTTTGCCACGCTCAAAGCATGTTTCTAAGTTCACTAGGCTGGGGTTTCATAATATCTTCAAATAATACATTTTATGGTCTCCTAAAATACTGCTTTCTTTAGAAGTCAAAACTCCCCAGATGGTGTTGGGGACGGTCAGAGTTATAGTCGAACCTGCTGGCTGGTGCTAATGGGAGTCCCAACAACATATTGAGGGCCACAAGTTAGACATTTCTTCAGGAACACTCAGACATGTAGCCTGTTTTGGACTGCCTTAGTCAAAGTAGTAGTATTTGTATCTTGCCTTTCCACCAAGGAACTAAAGATAAGGTACATGGCTCTTCTATGTTTTATCTACCATAAAGTAACAGCCCAGTAAGGTAGATTAGGCTGTGAGAGACTGACTAGCCCAAGGTCACCCAGTAAGCTTGGCCGAGAGGAGATTTGAACCTGGGTCTCCCCAGCCAGTGTCCAAGGTCTGGCATCAGCTTTTGGGTTCTATTCAGATCAAGCCCATTGTCAGGGAGGGGCTACAGCTGGGAAGTGTCATATTGCTCACTAGTAGAGCATATGCTTTCCATGCAGAAAATCCCTGGTTCAGTTCCTGGGTATTTCCACTTAAAGGGATCAGGTAGCAGCTGATAGGAAAGGCATCTGATGGCGAGCCAGTCCCATAGTTACGTAGAGCAATGATCCATGTAACCCAGTATTAATTCAGCATAAAGCAGCTATACATGTTTAAGGGAAGTCAGATTGAATTCCACAAGGGATCCATCTCATTCAGCTGATAATTAAAAAGTATGCATATCAAAATGATGGCATGTATGCAATGTCACCTATACTTTGGATTCAAGTAGCTGCATCACAGAATACTTTTGCATCTTCTATGAACATCACAATCACTTGCTGGATCCCGCCACTTTTGATATGCCTAGTGTGGCCGGAGGAAAACAGACCAATGCATGCATCATTGCCATGTTGCCCTTTAGTCTCTGTCACTCTGTTATGGGTGGTATTTTGATAGTTATCATAAATGGGTTCAGTCATACTGAATAGCTTCTCCACAAAAAGGAATCTGATGAAAAAGATCAGGCATAACTGTCCAAAATCCCAAGAGATTTATCTCAAGGGTCCCTTGTGCACATTCCTCCCTCTCAAAAATAATACTGCTGCTGTTACTCTTGGGATGTGGGCAGGAGAATACTTTCATTTTTTTACAATCAGTTATCTAAAACATGTCTGAGGATCCTGTTTCAGTCAAAGGCCACATTCCTTCAGGGATAATATGATGGAGACACCTGCTTTCCTTCCTTCCTACTCCTTTTCTCTCCCCACATCCTGCATACTGCCAGCAGAGGGACAATCACTCTTGCCAAAGGACTTTGTGCCATCCATTTTGGCACCCCTTTCCTTTCTTCTGGCAACCTCCATCCATCATAATTAGGTGAGGGCCACCAATGCACCACTCCTCAACTAAAAGCACAAGTACTCACTTCTCTTTATTTGTTGGGTGATTCGTCATCACAGGAATTCCTGGCTGCGAATCCGAACATCTGTTGATCTCTTGAGGCTGCACATTGAACTGAACCTGCTGTAGACAGAAAATTTTTCACACGCTCACATTTCTATGTCTAGGCTTTAATTATACATTAAAGAATGCCAAGAAGAGTTATCCTAAAATCTGGTTCATACGCACAACACTTTAAAACTTAACTTAAGCCACTAAGGCATAAACCTTAGGCTTCCACACTCCCAGTATTTTGTTGAAATTATAAAGGAGGGCAGTTGTGAAAATTAATTTCACTTTATATACCTGCAAAAAGGAGAGGCTAAGAGATTTCAACAACTTAGAGGGGAAAGAGTTGTTCCTGAGAGGTGAGGTTTGCCAAAACTGACAGGGTAATTTTTTTGTCCATTAAAAATATTTATTTTAGTTCTGCTGCCAAAGGTAGGAGTTTCTCCATATGAGAACTTACAGCTCGGTCCTTGTTACACGTATTTTTAAAGCCTGTATTCTGGGTGTGCAGCAGCTTATAATGCTAACTTGGAGAGATGCAATAGAATATAAAATTATATATTTGGGTGCCTGCCTTTTGTCCTGAAGTTTGCTGGTTGATGCTTTTGACAGCCACTGTATCTGGGAAACCTTGAAAAGGCAGCAAAGGGGAGATGGGATAGCCTAGTCCCGAGTTCAAAAATGGGATTCTGCTATCAACCTGCAAAAGAAAATTAAAATTATAAAGCCAGAGCAACAACAGCACACTATTAGTTCCAAAGCTCCTTTCATACCTTTCCCCTTTTTGTATTTAAAAGCAAACACATCCAAAATTAAACTATACTAATAATTTATATAGTACTTCATAATTTGTACTGTACTCTTTCCATTTGGGAACAAATTCGTCTATTTGTTATATAGTACTTCATAATTTGTACTGTACTCTTTCCATTTGGAAACAAATTCGTCTATTTGTATCTTAATGGTAGTGGATATTGGGTATAAGCACTTCCTTCTCTCCCAGTATATGTAGAAATTAACTATATAGGAGATGGAAAGGACCAGAAGCAAGCATACAAACAAAACCTTGCACTTGATCTCATTGTATGTGTATGATCAGTTTCTAAATAGTTCTGTGTACTATGTGTATATATGCATGCTTTTTAAGAAATCCCAGTAAGGTTTTGTTCCATGTGGTTTAGGCGGGACATGGGTGGCACTGTGGTCCAAACCACTGAGCCTCTTGGGCTTGCTGATCGTAAGGACAGCAGTTCGAATCCCTGCGACAGAGCCAGCTCCCATTGCTCTGTCCCAGCTGCTGCCAACCTAGCAGTTCGAAAGCAAGTAGATAAATAGGGACTGCTGCGTCGGGAAGGTAAACGGCATTTCTGTGTGCTCTGGCTTCCATCACGGTGTTCTGTTGCGCCAGAAGTGGTTTAGTCATGCTGGCCACATGACCCGGAAAAGCTGTCTGTGGAAAAATGCCGGCTCCCTCGGCCTGAAAGCAGAGATGAGCACCACACCCCGTAGTTGAATTGTACTGGAGTTAACCATCTGGGGTCCTTTACCTTTTTTACCTATTCCATGTGGAACTTCCAAGTAAGAGAATGCAGCTTTGGGATCACTTTTACAGACATACAAAAATTCATAAGGACATTACTATTACCATACTGTGAGGTGAAATGCCAGTTCTTGGAGTGGTACCACTAGGACTAGTAGATGTTCCTGACACTTCTTGCTTCCTTGTCATCTGAATTTCATTCAGCTGCTTGTTTAGCCATGTGATAACTACAAAGAAAAAAACGTGCACCAAGTATTTTACTTTTCAGGACTTTTATCTGCTGTTTTAAATCTAAACCATAGCTCAGTATACTGCTGGACAGCCATACATAAATAATCCACAGTGCCATCCTATGAATGTCTACACTGAAGTCAGTCCACCGAGTTCAACACGCCTGAGTTTAGGACCGCAGCCTCAGTTTTGTGATATATTAGAGACTGAGAAACCTAGTCAGTACTCTGCGATAGCCTTACACAATAGATGGGAAGTGGGGAGATTACATTCAGGAATTATTTATTAAAAATTAAAATTACACATAATGAAGTTGCAGAAGAGAGAAGGAAACAAAAGGAGAGGAATAAATATGGCAGCCCCAGAAATTCTTCTTTAGGTTCTAGCTGCCAAACAGAATTCTTAGTCTTTGCACAATAATATTTACATGCTTGCACTTCCTTAACAGAAAGCTGATCAACTGCTACATATCTAACAACATAGAATTTGTAGACCCACAAAAGTGAGATTACGTCTCAAACCAGCTTCAATTGTTAGGCTCTGAAAAGTTGATAGGATTAGATATTAGTGGCTAATGCAAGAATCTCATATACACACACCGTTTTCATTGGTTTTGAGAAGATGCTTGCTTTCCTCCAGCTTCTGTACTGTAGCTTCCAATTGTTCCTGCAACTTGCACACCTGAAATGTTTTAACACAGGGGTCAGCAAACTATTTCAGCAGGGAGCCGGTCCACTGTCCCTCAGACTTTGTGGGGGGCCGGACTATATTTTTTGGGGGGGAAATGAACGAATTCCTATGCCCCACAAATAACCCAGAGATGCGTTTTAAATAAAAGCACACATTCTACTCATGTAAAAACACCAGGCAGGCCCCACAAATAACCTAGAGATGCATTTTAAATAAAAGGACAAATTCTACTCATGTAAAAACATGCTGATTCCCGGACCGACCGCAGGCCGGTTTTATAAGGCGATTGGGCCAGATCCGGCCCCTGGGCCTTAGCTTGCCTACCCATGTTTTAACACTATCAGTCTATAGCAGTTTAATCGGCAACCCTAAAACTTACTTTAAAAGCAAAGTGTATTAAGTCTATTGAAAAGCTCATATTGATGGTATTTCCACCACACCATAGAATTGGTCTGCCAATCATATGTACAGGGATTATGCAAAATGGTTCAAGGCAGAGACCTAGCATGAACTGACATAGCATGAGTTTAAAGTTAAGCATCTTTTTAAAAAAATCACTTACTGGATAGAAACCTGACCCTTAAGTTACCTCTTGCTCTTTTGCTCGGAGAGAACTTTCTGCTTCCTGTAGATCCTTTTGTTCTTTCTGCAGTTTTTCTTCTTTTTCAGCCAAGAGTTTTTCTTGCTGAATTGTTACTGTATTTTTCAGCTTCAGTTTGCTCATTAGAGTCTTTACATCGCCTTGCAATTTCTTTATTATCTCATTGGCCTAATAAACAACCACAGAATTTTAAATAAAGAACACATGAAGTCAAATAATCGTCAAGAAGGACAATAACGTGTTTTGAACAAACCTTAAGGAGTTCAGATGATAGTGACTTTAGTGTTGTTTCCAGATTTCCTATTTGAATTTGTTTCTTTTCTATATTTTTTTCCAGGTTTACCTTTTAAAAGAGCATATATTGTATTAGGGAGGTTTTGTTTTGCCAAGAAATATTCACATGGATCGGTTGCATAAAGTAACAAGAACACTAGTTCTGAAATTCTTATTCGGTAATGTAAAATGCTAGCAATTTCTGAAAAGCCCATCACATCCAGTATTTGTATAGTATAGTATTTGTATTACTATAGTTACTACAGCGTAGTGAAATACTTAACTTTTTTTAAAGTCAATGCATTGTAGTATTGCCTGCACTTTCTAAATATACCCATAATCCAGAGAACTACATAACTATCTGTGTGTGCCCAGCAGGTTTTGGATTTGTTTCTCTAATGGGAATGTCCCATGCCCACACAGCACACTATTTTTGAAACTTAAAAGGAATTTCAAGGGCATATTGAGGAGCACAACACTTATGTCGTATCAAATAGGAAGTAAAGTAGATAGGGCATGAGGAACCCCTGCTATGCACCGATAAGCAGCTTTTTGGATTGTAGCTCGTGTTCTTTCATTTCAGCATTCAATTCTCCATGAATTAAAGTACTGCTGTATTCTAGAAAGTAAAATTAAGAACCTTTTGCTCATGTGTTGCATCCGATACTTCTTTTGCCCTAGTAACCAGATCCTCCTTGCTTTTGACCTCCTGTTCTAAAACAGCAACTCGGGTCTGCAGCTGATTTACTAGTTTTTCCTTTTCATGGCATTCAGCATCTAGGGTAGCATTCTCTCGACGTAGAGACAGAACTTCCTGGTTTGCTCTCTGGCATTCCTATGTGGTTGAAGAAATATTTTATAAGCATTTTAACAAAAATGTTGCTGGCAAACATTAATGCTGGCAAACATTAATGCTTTGTTTCATGCTTTGTTTGACAGAAGTTAAGCATATTCCATAAAAACAAAACAAAAAACTTGTTTTCAATACATAACTGGGAATATTTGGTATATTTGTATGAGTGACTGGAAACTATCAAATTGTCTCCCAACGTAGATCTTAATAGGTGAATATTACATACATCTTCTATGCCAGACAATTTCGCTTTAAGTTCTCTGACTGTTGAATCGCCTTTGTATCTCCTTTCCATTAGCTCCTTGTTGACATTTTCCAACTCCTTCAGCCTATTCTGCAGCTGCTGCACTGTTTTCTGATGCAAGCTTTCCAGATCCCTTTTCTGTTGCTCATTCTGTTGTTGATATTGTGCTTGTGCCTGCAAAGAAAAGCAATTACCGTACTTGAGCAACTACTAAAGGCATAAGGAATCTGCTAGATGTATATAGGCTTCTCTTTACACACCTGCAGAGCTTTCTCCTTCTCATTTGTCAGTTCCTGGGTATATTTGTTGGTTAGAGATGCTGTTTTGGATGCCAATTCATTTCTCAACTTGTCCAATTCCCTGCTCTTTTCCGACAAGCTCTAAATATGAGAAATTAAAAATAGTAAGATGGTCAACTTGCATGTAATTGAAGGGTTTTAATCAATACTATGCCAGTGCTTTATAAAATGGTTACAGACAGGTTATCCTATTACAAACACATTCCACTGCAAAGACTAGCCTACAGAACATTTCCCACATCACAGCTATCCCAGAAAAAAACATAATTGCTTTGCGCTTTACATCCTTATATAGACACACATAATTCTTCTGTTTTTACAGAAACCTATAGCACCTTAAACACTAAAACTTAAGCGTAGCATGAGCTTTTACAGCTGAGACTACCCTTAACCTCCCATGCATCTGATGAAACAGGCTTTTGCCTATTTTAGCACAAGCTGCAATAAGTTTGTTACTCTTCAAGGAGCCAGAGAACTCTGTTGATTTTGCTTCAGCCATCTAATGCAGCTATTCTTAAATCATTTCCTCTCCTCCTGTACTGAATCTCAGCAAGAAGGCATATCACAGATCCTAAATTTAGACACAGTATTTATACAATGAATTCAATAAAATAGAGACAATAATCTTCATTTTCTTTTAATCCCACCCCTCAAAACACACATTTCATGGGAAGCCTTTGGGCTCATTCTCTTAGCCCCTACACCTTAGTGCAACAAATTGAATTGCATGTTCTTTCCCTGCCCTGCCCACACCTCCATTTCCCCCTTCCCTCTGTTGTTTTGCTATGCCTGATTTTGATTTGAGTGCCCCTTGGGGTAAGGATCTGTCAGACGCTTTCTCTCTAAAGGGCCACGTACAAAAAGGTCATTAAGTAAACACAATACAATAATTAAATAATAGAAGGAGTCAAACACTGCTCAAGCAGACTTTGATTTGTGCAATGGGTTCCTATCCTCTCTGCAGCCCTCCAATGTACTCCAAAAATCTTTTCCAGAGTGGTTGTCATTTTAAGGACATGCAGGGGAGAGGGTAAAGAATCAGAGAATTGTAGAGTTGGTTAGGACCCCGAGGGTCATGTAGTCCAAAGCAGGAATCTCAACTAGAGGAAGGTGATGCCCCAGTGCTTACAGTGGAAGTTTTGCTCACACACAGATAACATTGTATCCAACACAGGGCGGGTTTTTTTAACATTAATTTTCTACCAATTGACCCACAGTGGAATTCTGATCTTACCTGCTGGGCATAGTTCAGCTGTCTTGTAAGGTCCTCGTCTGTTTTTCTAAGTTTCTGTTCCAGCAGCAATTTTTCTTCCTAGGTACAGTTGACAGCTTTGTCAGTCAATTCAACCCTTTCCAGTTCTTGAAATCATTAAACCTACAATCCTAAACACTCTCACTTGGAATCAAGTCCTACTGGACACAGGGAAATTACTTTTGAGTAAAAATGCGTAGGACTGCACTGCTATTCAGCACATCAGATACAAACTCACTCCTGTTACAGGAGTTGGGCTACTTAACTATTAGGTGCCTTTCCATAGGCCTAATTCTGAAAGACGCACTGGCCTTGTTTGCACATCACATTCATTAAACCATAGTTAAAATGAAGTATGGTTTAATGTGAATGAGCAGCATGTTGGTGCACACTGCTGAACTCACAAGTGCTTTGCTTTTATTCCACCGTGCTGCAAGGAAACAAACACAGGCCTGAGGCGTCTTTCCCTCAGACAAACCATGAGTGGTAAGCCAAGAACAAACCTTGGATTCAATTCAAAGTTTGGCTGTAGAGAAACAAACTACAACCCACATCCAGATGACATGATAAGCCAGAACATAACTTGTTCCTGGCAGTGCAGCAGGAGCACCTGCAATTTCACATTAAACCGTACATTATTTCAACTTTGGTTTAATGTGATGTGTGAACTTTCAATTGTAAAATATAGAAAACTTATGTCAAGGCAGATTTGTTACACTACTGTCATGAAAACAAATGCAGAGTATGCCAGACCACACAACAGGACACACCCCACAACTTAATATTTTGCTTCCTCATTTAGACAAAGTGACCCAAGCTAGTCGCTATGCCAAAAGATCCGAAAATGTAACCCAAAACATACAACTGAAATCTTAGTTTTACCTTAACACATTTCAAACAGGTTGCCAGAAACTTCTTGATTTCTGCATCATTTCCTGGTAGGAATTTCAGTGATAAGTGGGTGAGGTGTTTAAATGGGTTTGTCTCGACCACGTTTAAAAAAGCAGGAGTGTGATCTAAATTAGGGCCCGATGAAACCAGGTGCAGCAAAAACCTAAAAAGAATGAGTAAGAACACATTAAAAATAACTTGCTAGCTGGGTCTCTCAGCACATGACGCACATATCCTTATGGAAGGTTAGGCTGGTACAGAGGAAATAACTCTTCCAATTCCACTGCTATCCCATTGGTGTGTTAATCCACCAATCATTACAAATACTGGCTACTTCCTCTGCCCACTGGTAGCAATGTTGATCAATGCAGGTGCAACAACCTTTTCCTAAGCAGTCTGCAAGCCTTATTTAAAAATCCAGCAATCATCTTTGGAAGTAGCTCATGGAAAGGCAAAGGAAAGGAAATAAGGGGCGGGTGGGCGGGCACATTGCACTATAACAGAGCATTAGATGAACTAGGCAGAGGGTTTGTACTTTGCCTCTCTCTCACAGCAAGAGGTATGTGTTCTCCACTTAAAGGGTGTCAACAACCCCAACTAGCACTCCTAGAGCCAAGTCAAAGCAAAATATAATCGACAGATTTATATGGAATAATTCAACATAGAGCTAAGCAGATTGCTCTGGCAGCACAAACATTTCTCGTTGCCTGATGGGACAGTCAGTTATCTCCTCCTCCAGCTCATTCTAGCAGATCTCCTGCCCCATCCCCATGTCAATTTGGGGGACGGCACGGGGACAGGAGAGTGGGAAAGCCCACTTGTGCAGGCTTCCACCAGCTCAGGCATGTCCAACAGGTAGATTGTGATCTACTGGTAGATCGTGGGGTGTTCCTGGTAGATCTTTGGCCCCTCAGTGATTCCCTCCCCCAAAAGGGGGACGACGACAACAACTTTGCCTTCACCGAAACTTTGGCTTCCTAAAAAAAGCTCAGCAACTTTGGTCCATCCAACAACAATGTGTAGATCACTGCCAGTTTTTTTATACTGTGAGTAGATCACAGTCTATTGGGAGTTGGACGTCCCTGTGTGACTAGCTGAATCCTGCCCAAAGGTTTTGCATTGCCCATTTGGGTTTTTTTACTGAACGTGAGATTTCAAATGGTGTTAATAAAATAAATGTTTTAGACAAAATCAGCCTCCTTGAATGCTACTTTTGTTGTTTGTATTACTTGTTTTAAAGAAAACATAGACTACTGCTTAAGCATTACTAACCTTGGGATGTCTTTATTTTGTTCTTGGATGCAATGTTGAAGAAGGTCTATAAATCGTTGAGGAAAAGCAGAAAAATCTACCAGAAGACTCTGCTGGAGTTTTAAACTATATAAAAAGAAAGAGTATAATAAATATGTATTCCTATAGAATATTTGTTACTATAATCATAGAATTGTAGAGTTGGAAAGGACCTTGAGGGTCATCTGGTCCAACATCTTGCAAGACAGGAATCTCAATTAGATCATACATGACAGATGACCACCCAACCTCTGCTTTAAAACCTCCAAGGAAGGAGAGTCCAACAGGTCTTGTGGGAGTCTGTTCAACTGTCAAACAGCTCTTAGTGTCAGAAAGTTATTCTTGATGTTTAGTTGAAATCTCCTTTCTTGTTTACTCGGAATCTCTTTTCTCCCCACTATGTATTATTGTAACCTTTTTTTCCTTCTGAGATATGCAAGTCATTAGGTATATAGGAACAATGTTCATAATAATTATTAGCTAAAACACAGCTTCCCAAACTTTTATCTAAATATTTCCTAATCAGAACTTGGTAACTTACCTTTGAAAATCTTCCTCAGAAATAACAAGGTTGTATAGAAAAAAGGGGTCAGAATCATCAGTTAGTCGAACAAGTAAATCCTAGAAGAAAATAGTTTGGAGAAATTTATTACAGCTTCACAATTCTTTTGGAGTCATGCATTCAGTGGCTGTGTCTGCACACTGCACTATGTAACAATTTGTTTTAACTATGGATTGTTTTTAATTTATTTAAATACTTCCATATCCCCTTTGATTAAGAAAAAAATCTCAAGGTGGTTCACAATCAAGCACTAAAAATACAATAAAAACAACAAATTCAGGAGCAAAAAAGTTAAGATAAAATCAACATGTTGAAGTAGTAGTATGTTTTTCCAACCACTGCCAAGGGAGACTGTTTCACTGGCAGGGTACCACAACAAAAAGGCCTTTTTCTTGGCTGTCACAAGATGAGCTGCAAACCTAATAACAAACCTGGGTTACTGTTTGGAGAAAGACAAATAACAAGGCTGAGTTTAGATTACATGCTAAGCAAAACCATGGCATAACTGACAGAAGGAAGAGGACAGCAGGAGGAACAAAGTGCCCACAATCCAATCCCCAGCAGTCTGCTTGTTCATCCTAAACCATTGTTCAGCTTAGCATTACATGCAAACCAGCTCAAAGTAGTAACAAAGTAGAAAACTAACCACGGGTACTCTGCTAGGCTTGGACATTCAAACAAACCATGCCTTAGTGTTACATGCAAACCAGGTCAGCGACAGCCTACCCATGCATTTTGTAACTGTTGAATGTATCTATACAACAGATGACATCACAGCACAATAACATAGAAATATTGAGCCCGAAGACAATGCTTATTCATAATGTTCCACAAGAAATTGTACAGCAGTTCCTACAAGAAGGATGGGGACTTGTGGATCTCCATATATTGTTGGACTACATCATCCCTGTCCATTGTCCATGCCCCAGCCTTTAGGGCATTGTTTATACTTAGGAAATGTCTCAGGAAACACAGTGTGTGTTTGGGGGTTGAAAGACTAATAATCACCAGAAATCTATTACTTCTTACAAGGCTACTGTTCATGGAATCAAATTTGTTTGGTGCTAGCTGTTTTATCGATGAGCCTACTTTTTGTTAGTAAACATGATCATATGAAGAAGCAACTAAAGGATAGCAAAACCAACACATGACAAGCAAAGTACAAACCTTTCTATGAATGGGATTTGTTGTTGATTGCAGCTCAATATTCACACGAACGTTTATTCGCCTGCAAAACAGACATGTGGCTCCATCTTTATTCATTTTACTAAATGAAATATTTTGTACTTCAGCTCTGATCACTAGGATAAGATTTTCACAGGAAAAATTAGATTAAGTGCTAAAATAAGCTACAAAACAGCAATGAAACCTTAATCATTGAATTATTTAATTATATTTATATTCAGCTAGGAAGTTTTCTCAACAATACAAAAGTGAACTTGGGTAAGAGATACTTTTCTTAATGTAATGTCTCCATACATGCCACTTGCTTTAAAATTGCTATCTTTAAACCATTCATTTATATACACATTACTAATCCTAAAACCAATCCACTAATATGGAGTGGTATGCAACTAAGTTTTACTTACAGTAGACACATTGAAATTAATGGACTTTACAGTCATGTTTGTTAATTTCAATGGGTTTCCTCTAAGTGAACCTTAGTTTCATACCACCCATTGTTAGTTGATAACAACATGCCCACTCATTGAGTGTGGATCCTTATGAAGCCAAAACAGTACAAGTTATCAGCAGGCTACATTATCATTTCCAATGGGGATGCAGTGGGGGGGGGGGGACAACCCAAAACAGCCCAATGCAGATTGTCCATGATCAGTGAGCACAAGATGCCAAGCAACTGTTGGGGCGGCAGTAACGGTGAGGAGTGATACCTTGGTTTATGAACTGAATCCGTTCCGGAAGTCCGTTCTTAAACCAAGGCATTCTTAAACCAAGGCGTGCTTTCCCATAGCAGCGGGGGACTCAATTTACAAATGGAACACACTCAACAGAAAGCGGAACATGTTCTGCTTCCAAGGCAAAGTTCACAAACCAAAACACCTACTTCTGGGTTTGCAGCTTTCTTAATCCAAGCACTCCACACTACAGCATTGTTACAGGTTCCATTTGTATACAGGTTCCATTTGTATAGACAATTTGCAGCACAAACGAAAAATAAACAGAAACTTCCTAAGTCATGCTTGTCGCGTCCAATTCATTCTAAGATCTAAATAGGATCAGCACATTATCCCCAGTTTTTAATTCTAAAATGCTGTAACAAAATACTACTGTTTCCATATAATATAGGCAAAAAAAGGAGGGAAAGCTCTATTTTAAAAAAAAAGTTACGGTACTCACAGCATTCCTAAAAGTTATGGGCTTCCTGCACTTAATGACTCAGTAACAGTGTGATTTTTACTATGCATGTTTCCTTGGAAGTTAAGTCCTACTGTAATGAACGGGACTTGCTCCCTAGCAAGAGCTTTTTAGAATTGCAATGGGACTTACTTTTAAGCAAGCGAGCATGGCTCAAATTGTGCGCTCCATCAAGTTCAAATGCAGGTGTGCTCAAGTTTGAAATCTACACAGCCTGTCCCATTCAAGTTGGAGAGAGCATGCAAACGGACCCACAACCATGGAACCACCAGAAGGCCCTTGGAGCTGGACCTGTGTCCGGGCTGAACAATGGGGGTGGAGATGCTCCTTCAGGTACACTGGGCTGAGGCCGTTAGGGCTTTAAAGGTCAGCACCCAGCACTTTTTCATTGCGCCTGGAAACTTATATATTCTATTTACAAATCAATAAAAAATACTTAACTAAAAGTGGAAAGTGTTGAAAGATTTTGACAGATATTTCTGAGCACTCGGGGTCGAAAGGAAGTAATTTAAAACTGTTGTCTGGACGGTTTCATTCCCCATCTGCTAGACAGGGGATGATGACAGGTGGGGGTTCCTACCCCCCCCCAAAAAAACACAAATCCTGGCTATGCCCATGCCCACAACCCTGTTAAAAGGTGCCAGTCTATATGCCCAAGGTTACCTTTATATGCTTTAAAGTTGCCAGTCTATATGCTCATGGTTACCTTTGCATGCGTGTGTGTATGTATATATATATATATATACATACCGGTACATAGACATAGACACACACCCACACCCACACACAGGGCCGGATTTAGGTTTGATGAGGCCCTAAGCTACTGAAGGTAATAGGGCCCTTTGTATGTCCAGCTGTCCTTTGTCAACAACAAATTGTCGCTGTTTTTTGTGTTGAATATATATATATTATATTTTGGAAATGTACATCCAGGTTTTTTTCCTTTAAAATTTTTTTGGGGCCCCCAAGAGAGTGGGACCCTAAGCTATAGCTTGTTTAGCTTATACTAAATCCACACACACACACACACACACACACACACACACACACACACATTATGATGGAGCCAACATGCTGGGCAGGGGATGAACTCGGGCAAGACTCCTAAGGCTCAGGTGTGGCGCCTGCCTCCTCCTCTCCACTGAACTCAGTTGGACCACAAACACACGCAGGTTACCGAATGAATCCGTTGCTCCCGAGCCCCGCAGCGCTTTAAAAAACCCCAACGCACGACATTTATCTGCAACCTCGAAAGGGGGTTGTTTGAAAAGCGTCAAAAAAAAAAAAAAAAAAAAAAAAAATTCCTTCCAGCAGCACCTTAGAGAACTAAGTTTGTTCTTTGTATGAGCTTTCGTTTGAAAAGCGTGACACGCTTCTTCCCAGCCCGCCAGAGTTCGTGTTACGACCAGTCTCTGAAAAAGCCCCCACAAAACTTGATAACCCCCCCCCAAAAGCGGTCAAAGTACAGAAACCCGCAGCTTTCCTGTTTCAAAAGGGTCCGAGGGTCTTGCGCTGGAGAAGTGGGGGGCAAGCAGCCGTTTTTGCCCACCCCGCAGCTCAAAGGCCCCTCCGTCTCCCCGGGTCCAGCCAGGGGACGAGCCAACCGCCTGCCTGCTGCGACGGAGACAGGGCGGCCCTTCAATCAATGCAAGCGAATGGAAAAAAGAAAGTAGGCCATTGTGAGGGGACACACGGAAAACGTCTCCTTTTTGGTGAGAAGCCGCGCCGCGCCGCTCACCTCTCCTCGCAGCCCTGGCACTTGGCCTGAACCGGCACCAACTGACTGAACAGGCTCTCGGCGGCCGCCATCTTGCGCTTTGAGTTTCGCGCCGGCCTCCCGCGGGGCGGAGAAAAGAGGAAAGGGAGGCCTCTCGGGGACGAGCGGCGCAGTAGGAGGCAAGATGGCGGCGGAGGCTGCCGTCGCCGCGCCGGTCTCCCCTCAGCCGGGCTGCTGCGCCTATTTCGTGGCGCGGAAAAAGCGCTTCTGCAAAATGGTGCCGGCCCGGGGCAAGCGCTTCTGCGGCGAGCACGGAGGCCGTGAGGTAGTCGCTTTGGAGGCGGGGGGCGGGGAGGAAAGAGACAGAGAAATGGCCGCAGCTGGAGCTCGTTTCTCACCAGGCGACGTGGAGGCAGAGGCAGAAAATGGCAAATAGCTAGTTCGCTTTCGTTCTAATAAACAATTAACCCCCCCCCAAAAAAACCCACCATCAAATGACCAAAATAAAAACCACGCCGTCAATAAGGACACCCTTCGTTCCAGAAACGAGGAAATGCGCTTTGCATGTGCTCAGAGGCACGGTGGTCTGGTACGACAGATCCACCACATATTCAGTAGTTGCAGATTCCTCGTGGCTTCGTTTGTTTCCATGCTCGATGGAGGCTTCATCTGTTGCAACACACACACACACACACACACACACACACACACACGGTTAGTTCTTCTTTAAATTAATATTTATAGTGGACGACTTGTAGGCAGTGTATCATTCCCAGGAGGGGGAAAAACACACACCCTAAAACTGGAAACTGAAATCTGAAATTCTGTGCAATGCAATCCTTTAATCAGTTGGGAAAGCAGGAAACTCTTAATCTCAGCAGGGTTGTGTGTTGGAGTTGGGCAAAAGCTTCCCCGCATTACAGGGGGTTGGACTAGATGACCATTGGGGTCCCTTCCAACTCTACAGTTCTATAATTCTACAATGGCATGTTACCCAAAAGTAAGACCCATTGACTTCAATGCCAGGTTAATATGTATATAGGACAGCAGTCTGAAACATCAGGTCATAAAATTAAAAAAAAACTTTCTCTTTTACACATGCTTTAAGTAAAACTTGTTTCCAGGTAATGTTTTAAGGGTTTGAGTGCAAACTGCATACCCAATTCTATGAAAGCCAATTTTGATTTTGTATTCTATTCCAGGGTGCAAAATGCAGTTTAGAGGTCATGGTGACTAACTGAAGTCCAGTGATCTCAGTGGGCTACTCTGTATAGCTTAGCTGGATACAATCCATTGACTGCTAAAGTAAACACACAGTTTTAAAGTTAAAACTTTTTTTGCCACCCAGGAAGAAAATAGCAGGAAAAGAATTCCCTGCCCTTTGGATCCGAAACAGTAAGCATGCTTAATAGATGTTTGTACACTAGCTTTTTGTTTGGAGACCAGTGAATAGTGCTGCTAGTTTTCTTTCTGTTTCTGTTTTTAGTACTGTATATGAAGATCAGCTACAAAAACACTTGAAAAAGTGTAATTCAAGAGAGAAGCCAAAGCCTGTAAGTGTACATCTAATGGTTTGAATGAATTAAATGGGGGTTTTAATGGTGTCCTTTAAGCAAAGCTGCCTTCTGCAGTGATGTTACTGCCATTCTTCCTTCGGATGGTTCTCTGGTGAGATAAAATCTATGTGGATTTGTTGGGGTGGTGTTTTTATTATAGTTATGCAAACATGGTTTATGGAGTACTGGGTTCTCTTAAAGCAATGGATATAAAAGTCTAAGGCAGGCTCCTCTAAAGAGGTGGCCACTAAAGTTTAAAACAGGGAAATAAGAAGAATGGCATCAAAAGAAAAATGGAAAGGGGATGGAGAAGGAACTCTTTCAGTGAACCTTTTAATGAAAGGCTAGGTCAAACCATATAAATGTATGTTGTCCTGCCATAATTAGATTCTAACATATTTCTTCCACAATTTAATTAAGGTCTACTATGCTCAAGATATTAATGCAGGACTGAAAGATACGACAGAGTTGCCAGGAGAGCAGGTGAATGATTAAATTTTAATACATGTTGTTTGTTGCAAATGATAATCAAGGAAGCAGTTGCAATATGTTCTCTGGTGCAAGGAGTAAGTGCACATTTGTAAGTGCACATTTCCTTGTGTGTCAGTCATGGTTCTGCAGCAAGATTTATTAGCCTAGAAGACAATCCAATGGGTTTAAACATTGATTTTAGCTGACCCGTATCTTAAACCTCAGAATAGAAAAAGCTGTTTCTTTGCTTTTGGTTTCGGACAGAATCATATGCTGCTGATCATTTGAGGCACCACACCCAAGGGGCCTTTGTTCAAATGACTGCATACACAGAGCAATGGATTCAAACTACAAGAAAGAAGATTCCACCTAAACATTAGAAAGAACTTCCTGACAGTAAGAGCTGTTTGACAGTGGAATTTGCTGCCAAGGAGTGTGGTGGAGACTCCTTCTTTGGAGGTCTTTAAGCAGAGGCTTGACAGCCGCCTGTCAGGAATGCTTTGATGGTGTTTCCTGCTTGGCAGGGGGTTGGACTGGATGGCCCTTGTGGTCTCTTCCAACTCTATGATTCTATGATTCTATCTTCTTATATGTGCCATTATCTTCTTCATCCATTGTTGCTGTGTCTGCCTCTGCTGAAAAAGCCTAATCCTATGCGGTTTTGCTCAGAAATATATCCCACTGAAATCATTGAAGCTTACTTCTGTGTAGATGCATGTAGAACTGGACTACGGGTGCTTAGGAATCACACCAAGCAGGATCCACTGATACCATAAACAGCTATTATAAAAAAAAGAGCACCAGGTAGGATGTAACTGAAATTGCCCAGACAACCAGGTTTCTAGATGTGTGTTCACACTTACTAGGCACAGTGAGAAATATAAAGCTCTCCTCCTCATGGGTTTCCATTCACTTCAATTAGAATGTGTAGACAAGCTGGGAGAATTGCACCATTATTACTTCTGCATTGAATTCCCTTTTATTCTCCTTTGTCTAGTCACTACATTTTTTAATTGGAGACAATTTGAGGATCGTGCCTGGGGGATCTGTACATGATCCCTTCTTCCTGGTGACCAGCACCAATCTAACGGCAGGTGTGCCTTGTTTGAATCAGATCAAATTTAATACTGCTTATTTGAGGTTTCTTCTTTTTGGATATATAGGCTAAACCTTTCTTTTATTCAGGTAGGTAGCCGTGTTGGTCTGACAAAGTCGAAATAAATTAAAAAATTGTCCGGTAGCACTTAGTTGGTCTCTAAGGTGCTTCTGGACAATTTTTTTAAAAATTTAATTCTTTTCTTTTATAAACAGACAGAAAAGAATAAACTTTGTATAAATTTCCTTTTGTGTACCCTTCAGCAGGTACCGATTTCTGCTCTGTCTAAAGAAGAGTTGGAGGACTTAATTAGAAAGCTAAGGAGAGCAAGTAACTGTGAGTCTGTTTTATTTTTATAATAGATTACGTAGGGAGATGAGGAAATAGAGTATACTTAGTATTGTAGAAATAATCCTAATGGTCAAAGCCTAACGTTTTTAGAATATATTAAAAAATAAAAAAAATTGTCCACTAGCACCTTGAAGACCAACTACGGTAAGTTTGTAAGGATGGAACTAGAAAATCGTTAAACACCAACTGTTTGAAATATTTTTGCTATTCAAAATTGTGTCATATGGTTGGTAACTTGGTCACAGGAGTGTGGTGGGTCGGTGGTGCTCACCTGACACCTCTGGGCAGCTGTGTTGCTGCTGTTTGCAAGAGATGGAGGGGCAAGGAAGTGGAGGCGTTGCTATGGTGCAACTCCATTGACAGGAGTGCAGGATTTGCTGCATAAATGAGTTGGCCCCATGTTGCCTCTTTCCCCCTCTCCATAAGCAGCAGTGGCACAACCGGCTGGAAGTTGGGAGTTGCACAGCCCCATCATGCCATCCATTACCCTTCCGTCTACAAGATGTATTTACTTGGAAGGACGTTATTTGTGACTGCCTCAGTTGAAACTCAGGCAAGGGATAATAATGCTTTTCCTCTACAGGTATAAATTATGTACTTAAGGACCAAATCCTCTCTCACCAAGCTTTACAAGAGGCCTTGAATGACCCCCAAAATGGAGACGTGGCTTTTAAGCATTTGAAACAACAGGTGAGTATTCTTAGCGCTAAATACTGACTTTAGCAAAACTTTCTTTTAAGTTTCTGTTCTGTTGGCTACACTGCTTTCAAGCCTAATTTCAGCAAGAAGAGGGGTCTATGTGGATGGCAGGAAGGGCCTCAGTGGGTGCATGTGCCTGTGGTTGCCACATAGATGACCCCCCCCCCCCGGCCTGGAATTACCAGAATATGCTCAAAATAACAATGCAATAATTTAATCCTGCAATCCAATCTCAAATACCTACAGTAGAGCAGGATCTTATGTGTGGAAAGTAAGGAGATGTTACACAGACAGCTTGGTCTTCTGTGATTGCTAAGATTGTACCATAAGTATGAGCAGAATCAGAAGTAGCATTTTAGTAGGTGCTATTGAAAATTCTTCTGATTGTCACATTGATGATATTGGAGAGAATTAATTTCGCTGGGCTGATAAATAATCTTTTGACATCTGTAGGCTTCTATATTAGGTAACATGGAAAGACTACATTTGCTTGAACCTGGCAACTGTTTTGTTGAATTTGGAGCTGGACGAGGAAAGTTGTCCCACTGGGTGGATATAGCCTTACAAGATTCTAAAGATGTGCATTTTCTTCTTGTTGAAAGAGCAACTACTAGGTTCAAGGTAAGGCAGTATTGCAAGCCTAATAACCTGCCCCCACCCCCCAGGGAAGCCAACTAAATAGTTTTTTTATGTTTCTGTTGGGTTGTTGTTGTTTTTTACAAAAATAAGTTTATCAATAAGGCCAAATCTAAACTTGTCTGTTTTAAAGGCTTGCCAATAACAACATTGCAGCAGAAAAAAAAATACTGAAATTGTTAGTGAACATTTTTTATTTCAGTTGTGAAATATAACTGGAATTTGCCGAGTTGCTTTTTTAGGAGGCAATTACTTCATAATACTTTCTTGTTGTTTTTTCACAGGTAGATGGTAAGCATAGAAAAAATTGCTTTGAAAGGCTTCAAGTCGATATCCAGCATTTGTGTTTAAGTAAGTTGCTCATTCATTTTACATATTCTTCAGTTTGACAGTAATCATTATTTATGAACTCTGTGAAAGACAGTGCAGAAAAAAACCCTCTGGTGATTTTAGAAACAGTTAAAGCAGGATCAGTCTTACTAAATTGAGATTTGAGAACACGTGTGGTGCAAGAGCTAGAGAACAGGATTTCAATGGCAAGATTTTATATACTGTTAGGTATATAAATACAACTTTTCAAATCCATTACTAGACACTCCCCATTTGTATTCCTTAAGTGTTAATAATCACAAAGCAGGTCAGATACACAAATCAATTAGAGTGTTTCAGTTTGATGCACATTGCACATTCAGATTGCCATCAGTGAAATAACTTCAGATTGGTACTCTGTATATTATTTATAGAATATTTGTTTGTGGCTAAATGCATTGCGCTGAAAAACTTGAAGGCACTGTATCCAAGTACAGTGGTACCTCGGTTTTTGAACGCAATCCGTTCTGGAAGACCGTTCAACTTTCGAAACATTCGAAAATCGAGGTGCAAAGGGCGGTCTGCCAATTAAATAGAGAAAATTGTGAAAAACAACAGATACACGTAGTATACACGTCGTTCGACTTCCAAGGCGCGTTCGAAAACTGAAGCATTTACTTCCGGGTTTTTGGCATTCGAAAACCGAAATGTTTGGCAACGGAGATGTCCGAAAACCAAGGTACCACTGTATAAAACTTGATACATTTGACTAGGAATGTGTGTTTGAATTGTTTGGCATCCTTGACCAGCTTACTAAAGGGGTTGGAAGAGGGATATTGCCTTCACATCCTTATTGCTTATGGGTTCCCCAAAGCTGGCTTCAAAAGAGCTTGTGAGATGGGCTTTTGATCTGATTCACTTATGTTGTTAGATTTGATACTTTTATGTTCCACTGTGCTTTTTTGTCATCTTTCTTTTAAAAACCTTTCATCACAATGTCTCTGGCTGCTCTATGGTTGGACCAACATGTAATTCATATGTAAAAGCATACGATTTTTTGTTTTCATTTTCTTCTGATTGCTTGATGCACGTGTGTGTCTGCAGCAGTCAGAAACATGCTGGCTGGGATTCTCTCTTTCAGATAAGGTCCCCGTTCTTGTGAAAGAGAAGATGCCTGTGATAGGAATTGGAAAACATGTTTGTGGTGCGGCAACAGGTACAACAGCACAAGACTGTCTTAGTTGGTGAAGAGAGAGGTGATTGAACTATACAGTGAGAAGCTATCGCTGATTAAAATCACACAAGCCCAAAGGGTCACATGACTTGACACAGGCTTTGACTTTATTCTGAGTATCATTATTTCATTGTCTCCCCTTGGTATATAGCTGAACACTTTGGATCTGCTTAAAAATATTCACGGAAATATAATGTAAGGCCTTGTTTCCCAAACTTGGGTCTCCAACTGTTTTCGAACTACAATTCCCATTATCCCTTTCTTGGTCACTAGGGATGGTGAGAGTTGTAGTCCAAAAACAGCTGGGGACCCAAGTTTGGGAAACACTGATAAGGTAACAAAATAAAGGAATTTAAGGCAAGTTAATAGAATTTACCAAACCCTTTCATAAATAATTGTTGTACTTGTTAAGCTGCAAGCCTTCTTACACTTAACTTGGGAGTTGAGTCCTATTGAACTCAAACTGAGCACATAGTTGGGCTGCCAAGAAAGAATATAGCTTGAAAATGTTGCACCATAAATATGGTACATCTGTTAACGAACCAAGTTTTTTTAACTGTTGTGAATGGAATCAGGTGAAAAGATGGCCCAGACATCGGAAGAACATGACCAAGATGACATAAATGTTATAAGCTATACATTATTTCTATTGCTGTTTGAAGCAGCCACAGTTCAAACAATACTTTTGTGCTCACAGATCTTGCTTTGAGATGCTTAGTTGAAACATACGCAAAACTCTGCGAAGGCGAAAAGGAGAGCCCTGCACCTAAACGCTTTAAGAGCAATGAAACCAACATAACTTCTAATAATTCTGGTGAATCGCATGGCAAGCCTATATCAGACAGCTGGAGCCCTGTGGCTGGAGTTGTTATTGCCCTGTGTTGCCATCATAGATGTGACTGGAAGCATTACGTAGGCCAAGACTTCTTCACAAAAGTAGGACTTGGGGCGATGGAATTCAATTATTTTAAAAGGATGACAAGTTGGGCCACTTGTGGCATGAGAGAAACTGCAAGGAAAAGCTATGCAACTCATACAAAGAATGAAGAACAAAGCAATGAAGCAGAAGAACATGACCAAGATGATAGATGTGTTGAATACAATTTGGATAGCCTGCAAGGGTACGTGATACTTTTCAGCACAACAGGTTATTGGAATAAATAGGTTTTAACTTTATGCATTTGATATTCTTTCAGATATGTAAATTGGGAATATTATTTTCCCTTCCAAAGTGTATTTTGTAATTTGTTACAACCTGCAAGATTTTAAAGTAGATCCCAGTCCACAAAAGCTTGCACAAACATAAATTTGTTGGTCTTTAAGGTACTGTATGACTTTTAAGGAACTCTTAAGCCACCTGTTTGCATTGCAGTGCACTAAATCTGATGTCTTGATTCCTTGAGATGTTATAGTTGCTGTATTTAAAAACCTTTTTCCTTCTGGTTTTAGGGTGTTAACCACTGAGGACCGAAAGCAGATAGGTCAGCTTTGCAAACTGTTGATTGATCATGGTCGGATCGAATATTTACAGCAGAGAGGGTATGAAGCGGTGTTGCAGCACTATACAGATCTCAGCGTTTCCTTAGAAAATGTACTCTTGACAGCTGTGCCATGTCAGTCTTCATTAACCCCCTCAACTGCTTAAAAGCGAGAGGACTTTAGAAAAAACTGGACACACAGTCTGCAGAACATGTCTCCTTTTCTAACATCCAGTATAGAGCTTACCAAATAGCTATTGGTTTTTATAGCCTCCTCTGGAACCAGAAGAAAGGAAACATCAACTTAGTCTTCTTCACTGAGAGAACGCCTTTGTTTGGAAGACATAGAATCATAGAGTTGGAAGAGACCACAAGGGCCATCCAGTCCAACCCCCTGCCAAGCAGGAACACCATCAAAGCATTCCTGACAGGTGGCTGTCAAGCCTCTGCTTAAAGAACTCCAAAGAAGGAGACTCCACCACACTCCTTGGCAGCAAATTCCACTGTCGAACAGCTCTTACTGTCAGGAAGTTCTTCCTAATGTTTAGGTGGAATCTTCTTTCTTGTAGTTTCTTGTAGACATATTCTTGTGAACTTCCAGTAACAGTGAAAACTCAGAGTGGCAAAGTTTTTTGTTTTTTACTTTTCATTGACAGCAGCACCAGCTAGCATACCACTTTCCATGTTTTCTGAAAGAGAAAATATATAATGGAAGACATCTACATGCCAAGAAACTTACATTAAAAAATAATGCTGGCAACTTATTTATAATCCTATCTGTTCACCATACCTTTTTGAAAGGTTTTTTTAAAACAAGTTTTTATACTCTGCATTATGTGCTTGCATAGAATTAAAGTACTTAGCTGAAGCCTGGTTTTTCCCCCTGCTAATGGACTGTAAATTAAATTATACCTTACATGTAACACATAGTTTATTTTTCACATGTTTATGTTTTTTCTTTTAAAATAGCAGCTGGAGGCTCCCACATCAGAACTGGGATTGCATTGCAAAGAGAGTGAGCATTGAACCCTTTCTCCTGTGCAGAGAAAACCCTTACTTTTGAAGCTGCAATTTGCCTCAGGAAGGGGTGATTTTTCACCAGAGATTTCATAGCTGTTTTCCCTTAGAAAATCTTTCGCTACAGGGGGGTAAGGCAGGAAAAATTACATAGCACATGCAAATACGCTGACAAATCTAGTAATATACAGTATTAGTGTTTCCCAGCCTGCCTTGACAGCCCAGAGAGAAATGCCTTTGTTATTTGTTAAAGTAGCGCCAACAATCTTAAGGAGGAATATATTTCCACCCTGAGGAAGAATAAAGATTAGAAAGCAAAAAATTACAAGGTTGCATCACTTGAAAATATGCCCTTAGCATTTGGTCACTGAATTCAAATATAACTTTTATTTTAATGGTATAAAGATACCTTTTCTGCTGAGTGACTCCTGAATGTATGCATGCATGAACTGAATGCCATACAGTTCCTGTTCTTCTTCTTCTTCAGGATTCTCACAAGGGGGTAGTGTTACCTCCAGCTTCAGTGGATTGTCTCTGAAGTTGACGAATCTAGTGATGTATTAGAGAGAAATTCAAAAAGCAAAAGAGGAAGAGCTGTTGCAGGCCTTAAACTCTAATCCTCAGGTGAAATGGTTTGCAGCGAAGTTTACTGGAGTAGTATGCGCTCTTTGAAACCTTATTGGACCACCTCCTCCACAATATTAAGGCAGCGGTGTGGTTGTGTGTCTGCCTATTAATACAGTATGAACATTGCAGGCACAGCGATTGCTTTCCTCTCACCTCAGCTCCGTCATGTCCTTTAGGCAGGCAGGAATATCTTGGAGCTTGTTGCTGGTAAGGACAAGCGTGCTCAGATTTTTCAGGTTACGAATGGATTCGGGTAAATGAGTTATTTCATTCCTTTGGAGCCACAAAGTATGTAGGTTTTCAGCTCTGTGAAGTCAAGCAGATACCTTAATTACGAAGAAAACCACTTGGCTATATATATACACATTTCTCTAACCCCTGTAATTTTTCAGTGCGGTTGTAGCAATGGAGCCTGAGCATGGAGTGCTACGAGCATTTTCTCTGTGGTTTTTGATTACGGAATCTCTGGCAGCTAGCTGAGGATAAATATCTGCCTGAGATCTTGAAGAGGTGGTGCTTGTCAAGGCTGACAATATCAAACCATTAGTCTGAATTGGCGGAGGGTAAACCCTTGCAATAGTAACTAACTATAGCATTTCCAGGGGAGAATATGGCCCCCCAAAGTCAGACAGTGATGCCAAAATTGTTTTGTCATTCACCTGTTCATCCCTCTTTGCACAACTCACAAAGGGCACTTCTATGATCCTCATCAATGTATGAGCCCGAACTGTTAGCTTGGTTTGCACACCCTTATATTTAAGGACTCACCTGGTCATAAGCATTCAGAATTTCATGCATGTAACTGAGTGGTAGAGGAAGGATGGGCAACTTGGTTTCTCTGCTGGCTGCAGAGGAAACAAAGCCTGTTCTGTCCCACGACCAGCAAGGACTTGTTTGTTTTAGGATAAATGTGCAATAATACAGCTTGCCTATACCGCAATATATTTCAGTTTTTACTATTTAGGTAACAAGACATTTTATTTCAGTAACTTTGACTGTTACCAATAAATACTGGAAAGCGGCAGGAATTTCCCCAAGGTTTGTAATTTACCTGTCCAGATCCCCAGGGATTTCTGTAATTTTGTTGCTCCCCAAGTCTAACCATTCCAGGTTTGGCATATCCAGGATGACTGATGGGAAGGTGGTGAACTGATTCATACTCAGATCTAGGTGATAAAGCTTCTTCATGTTGCTGAGCTGGTAAAAATGCATAAGTATAGAAATAGAAATACTTTGTCACTGTACCACATGTTTACAGTGAGATTAAACGAGCCCCCCTCTCCCCCACAATCTCTGTCTATGTGCTATCGTACAACCTCCAACCCCGAACGTCGGCTGCAATTTTGCTGTCTTCTATTCAGCAGCCTCACGGCCCACAGGTAGAAACTGTTCTTTAATCTGTTGGTGTGGCTTATCATGCTTCTATATCTCCTGCCGAGTATCTCAGTGATGATAACTTTATGAAGCATGACGTGAGCTATAAACATTGAGGAAGGGTTGGATCAAATTTTGGGCTCTTCTGTGCAATAAACCAGTAGTGCCTCTCCCCACCCCCAAGAGGTGGGAGAGATCTGAGGAGATACCTGAACATCACTCATGTTGCTTCTGTGATCTTTAATCCATCTCCCCATTGATCTTTGAAGCACCAGGAATGCAGAAGTGTAGGGTCCTAGGCATTTTACCACGTGTGCAGGACTTAGCTCAGCAGGTATTGGAAGCGAGCCAGCAGTAAACCACACCATGCAAGTTGAGGCCTCATGAGCACAGCAGCTCATCCCTGGTACGTCTTGCCCCATGGTTCAGTTGCCAAGACTGAAAGTTCCTGCCTCTCCTCCTTTCTAGGGTTTTCCCAAGCAATTGGAGACTACCTGTGTGAAGCCAATCTCTCCTCCGCCCTTTTCATGCCTCTCTTGGTTCTGGGAGACGAGAGGAGAGGGCAGCAGGAGGGAGAGACACTCCGAGGACCTTCTGGCAGTTCCCTCACTGCGAGAAGTGAGGTTACAGGGAACCAGGCAGAGGGCCTTCTCGGTAGTGGCGCCTGCCCTGTGGAATGCTCTCCCATCAGATGTCAAGGAAATAAACAGCTATCTGACTTTTGGAAGACATCTGAAGGCAGCCCTGTTTAGGGAAGTTTTTAATGTTTGATGTTTTATCGTGTTTTTAATATTCTGTTGGGAGCCTCCCAGAGTGGCTGGGAAAACCCAGCAAGATGGGTGGGGTAATAATAATAATAATAATAATAATAATAATAATAATAATAATAATAATATTAACAATGGCTCTTCACCAGCCTGACTCATCTCTGCCTCTTGGACTCCCTCCCCAGCTTCAGCTTCTGCCTCTTGATTCTGGACTTCTCTCTGACACAGACTCTCCCAGTTCACTAAGCCCTGTTACCTCCTCAGCTTCCAACACCTCTTCCCAGTCTTGTCCTTCAGCCCACTGAAACATCGTCCCACCACCACTCCCTGGGCTCTGAGCCTTCTTCCCTTGGTGGTTCCCCAACTGCTTCCTCCTACCCGTCCTCTGCATCCAATGAGGCCATAGACAGAGGTCTGGCTTTACTTGTGCCGTTGCCAGCTAAGCTCTGCCACCTACTTGAGAAGAATCATTTCTAAATCAGTGGCACCAGGGCAAAGTGTCAGATTTAGTCAGGCAGCCGGCTTACTCTTGAATCTAGTCCAGTATACAATACTGTAAGAAAGATGAGCCACAACAAAGGGCCTGCAGAGCAGGTGCCTGAGTGGCCAGTGGGATATGCTTGTTCAATAAATAAATCTGCCCTGTTTCTATAGCAATAGCTCGTTTGTTCTCTTTCTCTGTTTGACTTTGTATAATAAGCACATAAGCCTGCAGGCATTGTGCAAACAGTATGAAAGGGCCAACACAGAGTCCAATATATTTTGGTAAGAGTGACAAAGGAAAACCAAGCCTGAGAATTTCTGTGTGAAATGTAACACAAATGGCTCCAGAGTGAGCTAGGCAGAGCCATGTAAAACATTACAAAACGGAATGAGGAAGTAGAAGCATGAGTAACCTCTCTGGAAATAATGGATCTCCTTGCAATAAAATCAAGAGGATAATAAACAAATCATTAGCGCTGCCCCCTTGAACCTCTTTGGCTGCAACATTTAGGATGCTGTCCTAAGCACACTTACTAAGGAAGAATCTCCATTCAACACAGTGGGGCTTACTCCTGAGTAAACATGCATAGGCTTGTGCTGTTGTGTCATATGCCATCTTATAACAGGCTTCCCACCTTCTTGCAAACACAAAAGGAAAATCTCTGTACTGTGGAACATGCATGCATCATCTTTTAAAATTATGTTTCTCAAGTTACCGGTAACCAATGGTAAATCAGTTAATCAACCGAGATTCCTTTAATTGGTCAATCAGCCCTAATTGTACAATGGAATGTGATACTAGGGGACAGCTCAAAATGGCAGCCCTCGCATGGGATCTGTCGTTGAGCTAACCCAGGCATAGGCAAACTCCGGGCCTCCAGATGTTTGGGACTATAATTCCCATCATCCCTGACCACTGGACCTGTTAGCTAGGGATGATGGGAATTATAGTCCCAAACATCTGGAGGACCAGAGTTTGCCTATGCCTGAGCTAACCATTGGACAGTGGTTGTGCAGCAGTGTCTTTATGAGAACTGGCATACCCACATGGCGCAGCTACCGCAATTTTGGCCATTAAAAGGCTTTCACAGTTGGGTGAACTGTGACAGTTACATTAAATCCACTCTCACAAGTGGTGCCTCCATGTTGGTGCCAACTGGTTGCAAGGGAAGGGAAGGGCTAAATTGGCACACCGTGAAGGAATAGATTCCACATTTGTTACACTGGTATAAAAATGGTAATCATAAGCAAGTCCCTTGTCACCCTTGTGATCAGAGAAACGGAGAGAAGGAATATGGTCTTTCCAAACCTGATGGGGAAGGTCACAGATGTCTCTGTTCACTGCCATCTCCAGTCTTTCTAAGCTGACACAGTTGCTTAGCTCTTTAGGAACGGATTTAATTTTATTGTAACTGAGGATCAGCTCTTGGAGATTTGACAACTGGCCTGCAAAAGTTACGAATGAAACAAAAATGGGTGATAATGTTCACTTGTTAAAAGCTTATTTTCCAACAAATAGCTGTCAGTTTGCATTTCTTAGTGCAGAAAGTATTGATCTGATGTGTAGATATCTTTCCTATTCTAATTCGTTCAAGAGGGTTCTGGAAGCTTCTCTGTATGAAAGAAGCTTAATGATGTTTTGGTTATACCTTCTGGGAAGCTGGTTTGAACTGCTTCTCTTATCTCTTCCAATTAAGGTCATGCTGACTATAAATACAGGCCAGAAGGAGCCTAGGTTTTACTTTCTTTCTCTTTCTATCTCTCTTCCTTCTGGTGTGGTATTCTGTACATACCGGTAGTATGCTTAGTGCTAAGGTTTAGCCTTATTATGAGTTAAGTTTTTAAGTTTTTGTAAGCGCTGCAACTGGATTTCTTATGGACTGTGCCAATCCTGAATGTACTGGATTTGTGACCATTACGCTCATTTGCCTTCAGCGCAAGTAAAGCTCTGCTGGATGAAGTACTATTGCCTCTGGTCTGTTGTTGGTCGGCCCTCACGCATGTTCACTTCATCAAATCTGGCCCTCTTTGAAAAAAGTTTGGGCACCTCTGTTCTAAGGTTTTCCTCCACACGTACAACAATAGCATCCTCTGGAAAAAATTCAGATGAAGACATCAAGAAGGTGAACACTTTGGAGAGGCCATCTCTGATAGATTTTGAAGGCTCTCTCAATTTTATCTTCAAGACTGTAGAAGTGTTAAGTTGGGTCCACCTCCACAGAGACCATACGGGAAGACCCTCTCTGTGGGAAGCCATCCCAACAGGAATCCCAATTTATTATTATTTTATCTGACTTGTATACCACTTTATATTTCAAGCAATCTCAGAATGATTTATGTTTCAGCAAAAACCAACAGACGGTGCATTTTAAGCATATTCTTTTCGATAGGGGATAACTGTTGCTGTGGAAAGTCCTGCAGGTCTTCCTGATTCAGAAGCAACTACAAGGTTTCATGGTTCAACTCACCGATTTCCCTGGGAATTTCTGCAATGGAATTTCGAGACAGATCTAGAACAAGGAGACTCTGAAAGCGACCGATGAATTGAGGGATTTTAACCAAACCAGTTCTGTGAAGCTGCCATTCCTGGAGGTGGTTCAGTTTCAGTAAGCAAGAAGGCAGAGTCTAAATTTGCATGAGATGAAACAAGAGGGAGGTGTCACTTATCGTGCCAGACGAACAATTACAATAATCCAATCAGTTTGGTGCCAAATAAAATCAGGAACCAATGCAGAATATATATAGCAAATGAACGGGTACTAAGAGTTTTTTGTTTATGCCTATGTAGTTTTGACATCTTAAATAACCCAGTACAAAGAATATAGGTAAAAACACTTTCCAAGATTCGGGGGGCAGGGGAATAAAAATAGCAAGCATTCAGTATGCTAACATAGACCAGATTTCAATATATTAAAGTCTATAAAATGCCAGAGAGCTCAACTTCAACCCAAACCCTCATAACCCACCGCTCTCTGTATAATAACTACATTTGCAGTCATTGTACATTGTTTGCCATATTTATTGAATTTCTATACCGCCCTATACCCAGAGGTCTCAGGGCAGTTCACAGGACAAAATCAGAATATAAAACCACATAGTATATTGTTATGAGTCTAGCAACTAATAGGCAATCAGTGGCTTAAAAAAGGGGAAGAATTGTTATTTGATGGCTTAATCACTCTCCCTCTTGCTCTTGGGCTGTCTCACCCATCAGGTTTTGGGGAAGGTGTTGTGATTCTGATTGTCACTTTCCTTTGGCTCAAGAGACTCTAGCTTAGAAGCCCAACTGCAACCCGTCTCCTCCATCCCATTGGACTAAATGACTGCTGAAGCAGGCTGAGAGGAAGGTATTCCTCACACAGAAGATGAGACTAGCTATTGAAACAGAGCGACGGCTCCTATTCCAGGCTGAGGGCGGCTGTCGCTGAAGCAACATCAGAGCTCTGCTCTCATAAAGTCTTCAGCCTGAGCTTAGCGTGGAGCTGTCTAGGGTACCCCTCTGCTTGGCTGAAGTCAGCATTCACAGCAGAATAGGACAGAGAGACCGTTAGAAGCAATCTGCAGCTCGCAGGCATCTAATGGAGAGAGAATGAAACTGGAAGGCGGGTTAGGGAGGTGAGGGGAGCTCAGCGCTGTTGATGTGGGAATCTGATGCAGGATTGGTGACTGTGCTTCCTCCTTCTGGAAGCCTGTGTATTTCTGTGCTGTGCTTCTGTATATAAAAAAATTATATTATAGAGACACACATCTCCAAGCATGCACACTAATCCAAAATAAAGGAAGCCTTTGTAGCGTTGTCCCTGGAGCCCTTCTCCAAGAAGACAGGAGCATATAACAATAGATTAAATCAGTTTTACCCAACATGGCACCCTCTAGATGTTTTGGACTACAATTCCCATCAGCCTCATCCAGCATGGATGATTGTCAGGTATGATGGGAGATGTAGTCCATAATACTGGCAAAGCTTGGGTTAAACTGATGAACTGGAGCATTGAAGCTGGGATAACAATGTGAAATGTTTTGTTAGCAGCATCAAACGATACCTTCCATTCTTCCTGTTCAATCTTTAAAACAGCCCTTCCGTCTTCCGTGATAACTTTTTCTTTGAGCTTGGCCAAACTGACTCTCTCTTCCCAAACAAGTGTCAGCCTAGAAAAAGGTTGTAACATATTTAATATATAGAAGGGCTTTTTCTGTGGTGGGGCCCTGACTTTGGAATAACCCCCCCCCCAACTTAGTGTCATCTCTGTCTCCCATATTTTTAGTCTTCAGACATCAACCGGAGACATTTTGAATTACCTAAAGTTTTACAGTTTGATAACAAGATGCTTAATCCTCAGAAGCAATATGAGTCTGTGTTCTGTTGAAATTTAATTTTTAGCTCATACATGTTTTGATTGATGTTTGGAGCATTTTGCTTTGTGCTTGCTGTCTATTGCCATGAGCTCCTTTGGAGTATTAGGGCATTCATAAATACCCTAAACAAACAAAGAGATTAGGCCTTCAAAGGAGATAGTTCAACTTGTTGCTCCCGATGAAGATAGGAAATCAATTTCTAAATTGTTTTGGGGGGGAAACTCAAGTCATATTGACAACCTACCTCTCTGCAGACCTCTGACTGATTGCCTTTTGCTTTCGAAGCTCTTCGCTGATTTTCTGGATCCTGACTTCCCAAAGTGCCTTAACAGCCGTAAACGTGCCGACACAAACTGACGTTTCAGTCATGGCCCTTCCACCTCCCGGCTCAGTGTCTGGTTTCATTTTTCTGCATCACTATCACATACAGGGGCGTCACACATAAAAGAGGAAAACCTGGCGAGACCTTCAGTGTCAAGATTCGTTGATCCCTGCTAACTTTCAATAATAATAATAAAAAAAACAATGTACAATGAAAGTGAGGGGGGGTTCCACAGCCTAAAATGATCATAGCCTCCTTTGCAGGCCTATGTAGTCAAGCAGACAAAAAGAGGAGAGGTGAGTTCTTTATTTATTTTGGACAAAGCCAATCTCACAATTGCTCAGCGATCACAAGCCGTTTCAAAAGCCTGCTCCCATTTTTAGCCACAAAGCAAACACATCAACAAATCCGTTGGTAATGCATTCACCTCAGGCGTTTAACGGAAGCATTTTGTAATGGCTTACCTCAATTATTGCCTGGTTTTCCATGACTCCCTGATGCCTGTGCGACAACAGAAATCGGCCGCGAACCCTGAATGCTTTGCTAAAGCCATTTACAACCTTTGTACCAACTATGGAAGAGTGAAATGCAACGCCTGACAAGTTCTAATTTTAACCCACGAAGCTGGCCGGGAATAGTAAGTATTGCTGTGGCCGGGTGTCACAGCCCTCTGAAGTATTTCCTCAATTTTGAATCCCTTTCCGCTTTTCAGAACTCGTGTTCCTACAAGTCGAAGAAAACTCGGCTGCTCTGTACGAAAAAAGAGGAGTTTTACTAAATTGTTACTATAATACAGCTCTGGTTATGATTGGTGACACGAATCTAAATCCATGAGGAATCCTGGAAAGAAGAACTGCCAATATGGGTATATAACAACAGCCATTTTTTTTTTAGTGAACAATAAAGGGGAGCAACCAGTTTATTGTAAAGTTCCTGGCAGTAACTTCTCTCTCTCAATCCGCCTTCAACTTTCTTATCTTTGGCCAGAATTGGAGCAAGGTCACCCCTCCAGAGAACGTGAACCCTGCCAAATTTCAGAAGGATAGCTGCAGAGACAAGGGTAGACATTATAGTTTTTGGATGAATGAAGAAGAAGTAATCACTTAATCTTCCCTAGTGTACTGTGGGCAGTTCTGTGGGCATCAGAGAGGTGCTCCTGCAAAATTGCAAATAGATTCAGAGGTTTTTGTACTTGGCACCTTTAAAGGCGACTCTGGGGTGAGAAGAGAAAGAAGGGGGGCACATTTTACCAGCTAGGGCTGGCAGTCAACAAAGGTGGTCTCTCTTTTCCCTCCATAATGAGGGAAAGTTCCTTAAGCTTAGAGATCTAAGTTTTGCTCTCTGTCCTAAGTACTGGGACTGAGGTAAAAAATTAGAACAATTGAACTCTTCCTTCAACTTGTCTCCTTCCGCCACTGTTGCTTCCAGAATGGAAGAAAGGCAGGGTATAAAATTGACTTGAAAGTTTAAAGAGAGGGAAAATAGCCCAAACCCCAGGATTTCTGTTTTTAAAAAGGATCGCTGTTGTCAGGGCTGGATTTAGGTTTGATGAGGCCCTAAGCTACTGAAGGTAATGGGGTCCTTTATATGTCCAGCTGTCCTTGTCAACAACAAATTGTCACTTTTTTGTGTGTTGAATATATGCTATATGGTGATTTATGGACCTAATAGGTATCTAAAGCCATTTGCAAATAACAAAATATGTATTTTATCAAAGCAATTGTTGAACTGAAATACAATTAAGAAATATATTAATAGTGAAATACAATTAAGAAGTGAATATTAATAGTGAAATAATTATTAAGCTCTAACTTAAAATGGATTTTTTATTCATAACAAACGTAATAATGCACACATTGGCATTTGGTAATAACAAGAATTCCATTAGAAACACAATTTACAAAGACTCATAATTTTGCCCCCCCCCCAAGAGTGGGGCCTAAGCTATAGCTTGTTTAGCTTAAATGTAAATCCGGCACTGGCTGTTGTAAACATTATGATGATTTGCTTCGGTGAAAGGAAATGAGGAGGGAAATAGAAAAATTGGCATTGCTCAGCCAGATTCTTGCAAAATCTCTCGGTCTTCCCCTACTTCTGATATTCCCACCTATTACTGTCCATTTCTTCTTGTAGTTTGATCTTGCCGCATAGCCACTTTACCTCTGGGATCTGAATTTACATCCACTCTTTGATCCAGTCTGTGTGTCAGCACAAAGGTAAAAAGGAGGCCAATGTTGTTGGTACTACGGAAAATCTTTAAAGAAACAAGTTTCTGCAGATGAGCTCAAACGGCTGCTTTCATGCGACGAGACAAATGGTGTGTATTTGGGACCTTGTCCTGGTATGTGGATTTATGTTCTTGGTGGATTTAAAGTCACAAAATACCCTCAGATAAAAGTCTTAAATCACAAAGGTTGTAATAAAAAGATTTATTCAAGAACAGAAAACAATTTAAAATAAATGTTAAGACAGAATATAGTATTTTTTTTATAATCGGCAAAAGTGAATACAAAATTCCTCACAGATGTATATGAGACTTTAGTATTATTTCACATCTTTAGGTCTCGAAATCTCAGATATTTTACCTCAACTTTCTTCTCACAGATGACAAGAGGAGTGTTTTTTAAAAAAATAAAATAAAATATGAACATATACGATTTACCAAGTAACTTTCACAATGAGGATACAATATTGTTTGAAAATACGCTGTGTGTGCAACACTAAGCTTCTGTCAAGCATTTTGAGTGTATGGTTATTTCCCATATGATTTTCAGAAGCTTATTTTATTTTATTTCTTTAAAGTGCCTGTTAGTTTGTCACGTACAGCCTTTAATCCGGCATTCTCACTTTTAAGGTCACTTTAAATCTCCCTAAACAGTTGTGCATTTGTGTATTGCTCATTTTAAACCCCTTTCTGCTTGCATCTCAGGTTTTCGCTGTTCTGAAGTCCAGTCCACAATTGCACAATAGGGTTGGAATAGCCTTCCGAGCAGATGTGCACACAGCGACTTAACTGGATACAATTCTTCGGCTCTAAATGCACATGCAGGAAAAAAGGATCGTGAACTCCAGTGACACTGTGGAAAATCCTCAGATGAGACCACTTAACAGTTGACGCAGCTTGAGCCCAGCGTCTCTTCAAAGTATTCAATTCACGGAAACGGGCAAACACCTTTCTGCTGTATGCCTTTACTTCCCACTTAACAGCCTCCTTTCCAAACCCAGGCATGCACTCATGTGGAGAAACTTAACGCATGAATTGGCCATTAGCAAATTTTATTATTGCGCTGGCTCAAAATGTGCCTCTCTGATCACAGGAAGTGATGTCAGCTCTGTCTATCTGTGGCTGTCTGCTTCACAAATTACATTTGTCCACACCAGTGGTGCCAGCTTGCGAGGGCGATGGGTGGGTGGGTGGGTGGGTGGGGCTGATGTCACACATGATGTCAAGGCATCTGGAAGAGCCCGGGCAGAGCTGGACATGGCGGCCACATGGCTTCAAGAGCCAGTGGCTCCTCCTCCTTCTCCCGCTGCCATTGGCAGGGGGCTGCTTGGACTCTCCTTCCCCTCCGTGGTAGGAAGAGGAGGAGGAACTGGCTACGGAAGCTGCACTATGCTCAGACCTCCTCCTGTTTTTTGGACACTGGGCCCCCCCAAATATTGGGGGGTGGGTGTCCTAAAAGGGCTGGGCCCCCAGGAGTCTGTGCCCCTGGTCCACAGCAGCATGCAGGGGACAGCGAAATTAACAAACATACTGTGCAAACTATCCTTTGGGCACCTCTGTTACATTCATTAGATTTCACACAAAACACCTATCCATACCATCTTGATACGGAGCACCAGTAACTGTCCAAAGTCAACGCACTTAGGATTCTTAAGAAACTCCATTCTGCATGAGTTTCATTTATGGCTCCTTAGCTAAGCTGTGCCCTGTATGAGCTTCAAACTTTATTCCTATTGGACACATTCCCATTTGCCGACAGTTGCTTCACATATTACAGAAATGAATTTAGGCAGAAAGGACGTTCGGAAAAGAAAAGTTAGCATCAATAACCAATGAAAGGCCATCCCCGTGTATTTAATAAAATAAGCAATAAAAGCATTTTATTTGAACATGATTTGTGCGTTTGTTGCATGAGAAACTTGGTAACATCCCTTTTGTTTTGTCAAAGAGAAAGCCCTGTTTCCAATCAAATTCTGAGAAAAGATTAATCTACCAATAGCAGAAGCAGTTATAAAATAAATGCTAGTAACCTTCATCTGGCAATGTCAGTGTAGTGGAATATGGCCTGTTATCAACATAGATTTCTCACTGGTATGACAGTCTCTAGCCTAATAATTTACAAACTAACCCACTCAGCCCGACAAAATGTAACAGCTAATCAGTACACTGACTGGTGATCAGAAAGGCCTATCGATCACACCTTGTAAGTGATCACACAATTCACACACTGAATTGTGAAATGTAGTATTTAAGGACACTTGCTAGCATAGCTAGCTTGATAGCAGTTTCAAAATTTAAACGATGCATCCATGCATTAGTCCTCTTTATTTTAGATCCAGCAGCATGAAAGCAGGACTCTCCAAGTAAGATTTCCACAAGTTGGAAAAACGGGACATGGTTGCGCCGTCGATAATTCTGTGATCGGCCGACCAGCTCACGTTCATTATCTGTGCTTTAAATATTTCGCCTTTCGCATTAAACCGAGGAAGGCCCTAAAAAATCCAGGAAGAAAAGGAGAGAATACTAATGGAGTATTATTAATACATCAGAACTCTCTAACACAGGGGTCAGCAAACTTTTTCAGCAGGGAAGCCGGTCCACTGTCCCTCAGACCTTGTGTGGGGCCGGACTATATTTTGAAAAAAAATATGAAGGAATTCCTATGCCCCACAAATAACCCAGAGATGCTTTTTAAATAAAAGCACACATTCCACTCATGTAAAAACACCAGGCAGGCCCCACAAATAACCCAGATGCATTTTAAATAAAAGGACACATTCTACTCATGTAAAAACACGCTGATTCCCAGACCGTCCACGGGCCGGATTTAGAAGGTGATTGGGTCGCATCCGGCCCCCGGGCCTTAGTTTGGGGACCCCTGCTCTAACACCTTTGGCTATTGCACTGGATACGCAAGAGTCCCTGAAATTAGTCGGATTAGAGTTTCCCCTCTTGACTCTGAAAGCTTGCCTCACAAAACTGATAGTATCACTCATAAAACAGTCAGTTGTGTGATTTTCTCTCTCTAAAGGCCTCAACTGAGTAGACAGCAAATCTGCAACTGAGGAAAATGCTAGTATTTCAAATTACTTTTACAGCACAATCCTGTGCGTATTTGCTCAAAACCAATTCCCACTATGGGGCTTACGCCTGAGGAAGTTATGTTTGAGACTGTAGGCTTATTGAGCAATCCAAACCCCATCCCCTACTGTGGGGCTTTGTGGAGCAAGTGCTCATCCACAGCCCTGACTCTTCATGGTGACTGCAGGAGGACAATGCGCCTTTGTGAAACAGCAGCAAGACTGGTTCAAAATCTGGCCACTCCTCACAATCAGAACACTCTGAATTTTCACTGCCCCTACGTGAAAACCAACAAACGTTTGCAGAGCGTCGTGACCAGTGCTTTTTTCCTAAAAAAATGTTTAGGGGTACTCTCATTTTCCTACTCATATTGAAATGCTGCCCCTCAATGAGGCCAAACTTAAGATTCACAAAATGTTTAGGGGTATGTGTACCCCTGCGTCCCCCCAGAAAAAAAAGCACACTGGTCGTGACAATGCATTCAAAAACGTATGGGAGTGATCAATACTGAATCAATACTGAAACTGTAGGTTTATAATTCAGAATCAACATACTTGTATTTTCCCAAGAGCACCAATAGCTACTTCAGGAGGAAGAATTACGGGTTTTGCATAAGTACCGCCAATCTGAAAAAAAAATAAAAAAATAAACAAGCATTTTTTGGGATGACATCTGTATTGGGTGATCTTTAATCTGGGGGAAACAATCCCCTCCCCTCCCAGCCCATGGGTGAAGCTGTGCATGTTGAGCATTTCCTTCGGTCGTTTGCTATGTGTGCTTGCGTGTACATAACACCATTACTCTTCATGGGGGGCCCATACCACTCTCTCATATTCCAAATGCCCTGCGAGGAAGAGAAGCAACAACAGACTGCAAGGTCAATGGACACCTTCGCCATCTCCACTCGTAGCTGTTTTCACCACCCCTCCTCCGCAGAGACCATCAGGCTCCACTGCCCTGTGATGAAGTCCAACAGGACTATCTACTTTGGCAGCAGTGGGCATCATCTAAGCCGGGCATGGGGAGCCCAATCCCTCCCAGAGGTTGTTGGGATTCCAGCTCCCCTCAGCCCTAAGGGATGATGAGAGTTGCTAGCCTGATATTATTATCCATCTGTGGGAGCCTTTTTCAGCTTAAAAGTAGGGCATTTACATAACTAAATATTAATTCATCGAAACCCCTGTCCTCCCAGGGGCTTAGCCCCCAAAGCTAGTCCAGTTTATCCCTCCCCCTATGGGGTAATAGTTTGTGGCCTGGTTGTATTTAAAACAATATGGCTAGATATGTTTCTAGAGTTGTATTTAAAAAGGCTGTTTAAACTCACTGTGCCAATGTTGGAGAGTGTGAATGTTCCTCCGGTGAGGTCACTTGTTCCCAGCTGATTTGCAGACCCCAGGCTCTGCAGGCGGTTTAATTCTGAAGCGACCTCATATACACTGCAGGCCTGGACATTCTTCACATTAGGGACAACTAGGCCTTGCCCTGTATCCATAGCAACTCCAATGTTGTGAGAAGCCTAGAATGAATGAATGAATATATAAAAAAATATTCATCTTTGTTTTGGACAAAACAGAATTTCTCTTCAAGATGTAAGAAGGCATGGCCACCAATATAGTCTCCCTTTCCTGCTCCACAACTGGACTTCAATTCATGCAATGCTAGATGCAGCCCAGTATTGTTAACTGAGCTGGAAAGACATGGGTTCAAATTCCAAGTCTACCAGCAAAAGCTCAAAGGGTGGCTCTTGGGTGAATTGCTCTCTCCCTCAGGCTGACTTGCAGGGGTGTTGAGGATAAGATGGGGTTGGGGGGAACCACGTGCGCTGCTCTGAGCTCCTCAGAGATGTAACACTGGGATAAAATACAGGACTTTAATTTTAAACAACAACAACCATGCAAGCTGCAAACTGCTGTCGACGTACCCCCATAAGCACCCTGCTTGCTTGCAGTACAAACTATAATTTCCTGTATCTTGTTGGCATCAGTCTCGAGAGACAATGGAGTGCGCCTCCACAGGTGAAGTCAAACCACTGCATTAGCAGCACCCGAGTGACCTCCCTGGGATGCAAGCCTGGCTAGTGTGCATGGAGGTCCTGGGCTGCTCAGACAACAAGATGTTGTTGCCTCACTGAGGCAGTCCAAAGCGATACGTTTGGCACCAGCTTGGCTGCAGGGGTTGCCAAAAGGAGGCGCCCAAGACACCATCCAACCACCTTAGGGACTCTATTCCAGATCTGTGTTGGCTTTACTCCTTAGCCGTTTCTTCTCCTGAAGATATCCCGCAAGGCAGTGGAAGTTTAGGACCAGAGTTTTCCTTCTCCTCAACGGGCTCCCTTTTAAGGTTGATGAGCCCCATCTGCCCCCCATGCAGAAACTGTCTTCTCGTCCACTATTGGTCTCGTCCGCTCAAACCACTGGAGCCTGTCTTTGCATGCAGGGGAAGTCTTTAACCCCAAGAGTCTGAGGCCCATCGGCTCCCCTCACCTGGTTTAGCCGGCCAGTCAAGGCCATTCCCAGGGTGCTGCTGCTGTTGCATGCTGACAACTTCGAGGAGCCACAGGTGAGAGCCGAATGTAGGGGGGGGGGACCCAAGGTGGACAAACTCCCCCACAAGGAGCACAACATGTCCCCTACCAGAGGTACTACCCCTCCCCTAACACCCCCTCCCCGTATCTAATCATCATAACAGACCTGGACCTCCCTTAAGAATGCAACAGGAATGTCAGTATACAAACCTTGTAAGTGATGTTTTGGCAGTTTTCATCCAGCGAAGCATTGAGGATCGGATAATGTAATAAGGCTAAAGAAGCGGCCTGTGAAATATTTTTTAAGAAAGACAAATGTGATTATTCTAGTAGCCAGAACCAAGAGGCTGCATGCTTCAGAAACTGTGCAACGCAGCTTCTGCATACGTGTACGTAGGGTACGTGTACGTAGGGAGACAGGGGTAGAGCATCTGTTTTTCATGCAGAAAGCTCCAGCATCTCCAGGTAACCCTGTGAGAGATGCCTGTCCGAAACCCTGGAGAGACACTGCCCATCAAGCAGACTTTACTGAGCAAGATGGACCAACGGTCTGACTCAGTTAGAAGAAGAAGAAGAAGAAGAAGAAGAAGAAGAAGAAGAAGAGGAGGAGGAGTTTGGATTTGATATCCCGCTTTATCACTACCCGAAGGAGTCTCAAAGGGGCTAGCATTCCCCTTTTCCTTCCTCCCCCACAACAAACACTCTGTGAGGTGAGTGGGGCTGAGAGACTTCAAAGAAGTGTGACTAGCCCAAGGTCACCCAGCAGCTGCATGTGGAGGAGTGGAGACGCGAACCCGGTTCACCAGATTACGAATCCACCGCTCTTAACCACTACACCACGCTGGCTCTTCCTATGCTCCCAAGGGCTTCTGATTGAGCAGAGGTGCCTACTAATGCAAGAGGAGGAGATTCCTGCCCTAATTCTCCATTCTCACTTCTGCCCTGTTCCGACACATCCCCCAAACTCACTGGAGCTGATGGGGGAAGAGAGAATGGGCAGAAATCGTCTTCCCCTCCTCTTCCAATAGCAAATGCCTCTGCTGGATCAAATGCCCTTCTGTGAGCTGGATTCCACCCCATTCTCTCTCTCTCTCTCTCTCTCTCTCTCTCTCTCTCTCTCTCTCTCACACACACACACACACACACACACACACACCCATCATTTAAATAAATGTGCTTAGAAGCTCATCGGATTTTCTTTATCTAGCATTTCAGTGGAAATGTCTCCAATCATTTCTGGTATTCAATGGAAAAATTACTGGATGGAAGATCCTTTTTGTTAATTACAACATTATTGTGAACCACCCTGAGACCTTTTGATGAAGGGTGGTATATAAAGGGTGGTATAACAACAACAACAACAACAACAACAACAACAACAACTTGTGATACAGCCCCACCCAAAGAATTGCATTTTGAAAGAGGACCATGACTACGCCTCATACTTTCGAAAATATTTTGAGAAACATGAAAAAAATGAAGGTTTTTTTTTATAAAAAAGGTCAGTCTATTGTTGCAGCCAAGCATAAATGGAAAACTAAATATGTTGTCAGTGTAACAGCCTGTTGTAAGAAGGAGTGCTGTCTACCAATTAAAGGACTATTATAATTTATTATATAGATTTCTGTACTGATCCTCCATAAAAATCACCAGGACATATACATTAATTATCTCCCTTGAAACTTATTACAATTTGATGCATTTGCATCTTACCAAAACTACTGCACGGACAGCTTGAGATTCTTACAACCCCCTCTCGTTTTGCACATAAGCAAGGCCTGCTGGTTCTGCCTCACCTTTAAAAAGAAAGGCATGAAGGTGAGTTTAATTCCACGTTCGAGTGCTACCGGTTTCAGCTCCTCTCTCAGCCGGACAAGTTGCGTGAGATCAATCTCATCGCAATAACCAAAGTGAGGAATTTTCAGCGCTGCAGACATGGTTTTCACCATGACCTTCTGGAATCCTGGAAATAAGGGGGAGAAGAAGAAAAAATACGCCCAGATTCAAATTCAAATTTATTGCGGCTATAAGCCCATAAAAAGCCCAGTGATGTCCCGGTTTCCTGCCTTGCTTTCCATCTTCCTTCAAATGTATTTAACAAAATTTATATGCCACTTAACTGACGAGGACAACCTCAGACATAGGCATCAAAACTATTAAAAAGGCTAAATATCGCAGATGGGCTTACAGTAAGACATAGGAGAAACTCTGGGAGGGGGAACTATATGAGAAAATACCTTATTTATTTGCAGAAGACTGCAGTACAATAAGAATGTATTCGTCCAATGAACATATTACAGCATCCAAGGCTGTTGTACTGTTGAAGCTAAGTGGGTGCAGACTTTATCAATGCCTGGGTGGGAGACGTTCTGAGAATGACGCGTGGCCATATCTATGGTCTGGTTACCCAGAGTACCAGCGTAACCAGAAAATGCACTACGTTGGCACTGCACCACAACAGGGTGTTGTTCTCCCCTGCCCTGTTGCATGGCGATGTCACTGAATGCCAAGGCTTAGAAGTCGTACCAAGACAGTGTCTGGATTAATTTTCCAGGACTCAGGAAGACAATCCGGTAATTCCTGGTTAATATGAGAATAGATGGGAGGGGGGAGCAGTCCTGTCAGTTTTTGGAAGCTTTCATAAGTACCAGTGCCTGAATGAGCTCTCCCAAAAATTCTGCACTGCCATTTTCCTGGATTCATCTCTAACTGTAACTAAAAATTGCAGCATATCCCTCAACATTCTACTGGGATTACAAGTGGAAAAACACCAGCAGTGTGCTTCGCTACGAATGCAGAAACAAATATTCATGTTTGACTTGCTCAGTTGCCCTTTACAAATATTTTACGCATGCTGTTCTATATTAGATCCTCGGGAGGTTTCGTTTATTTATTTACCTGAAACGGCCACTGTTTTATCTTTCTGTGAAATTACGACAGGTTTGGAAATGGGCAGAGGGATTCGCGGCGTCTTTGGCGTATCCGCTGCAGGCTTCAATGTTGGCGGCGGCGCGACAATTTCCGGTTTTGGCGATAGAGGTAAAATAGCTCCCGTCTGTTTGGCCAAGTAATTGAGAATGTCTTCTTTGAGGATACGGTTATCTTTCCCTGTTCCAACAACTTCGCTCAGTTTAATCTGAAAGATAAGAGCACAAGCTAAAGAATTCTGGATATAGAGCATGAGCAGAGGGAGCGTGTTGTGTTTATTGAAATGGCAAAAGAAAATGCGAGAGAAGGCAGGCAACTTAAGCGTTTGAAGAATATGTGGGCCGTTTCCAACTTAGGCATCCCCTCAGTGCAAGTATTTCCATTTGCACAACAGAACTTGCCCTCTCTTGCCCCCATGCACCCCCCAAATTTCCTTTGCAGAAATGGAAATCCTTGCGCTGATGGGATGCATTGGTTGGATACTGCTCTCTGCAAATATTAATAGGTACTTCATTAACACTGAATCCACATGCGTCCAGTAATATAATCTGAAAGCATCTAACATTGCAGGATTGTTGAAGCTAAGTGAGTGTGGAGCTGGGAATGGTAACCCACCCCCTCCCCAAGGAATCCACATGCCCCTTAAATTGGTGTACACATACATGCAATTGAATAGTGTGAACCAAAAATTCTGTATCATCCATTTGCTTAAGGCCACACGGGAAATGTGCGGTGACGAAGATCCACACACAATTCCACCGAGGCTGCTAAAAGCCGGGAGAAGAAAGGATTTAACAGGAGATATCTTCAAATATTTGATGGGCTGACACATCAATAAAGAACAATTTTGGTTTTTGTTGCTCCAGAGTGTAGGGCCCGAACCAATGGGTTTAACTTATTGGTGCGGATGATGACATTTAGACTAAACACTAGGAAGAACTTCCTGATGGTATGATCTATATACAACAGTGGAACAGATTGTCTTGAGAAGTGGTGGACTCTCCTTCAGAGAAGCTGGGTGGGTGTAATCTCTTGTAAAAGGTAAAGGTAAAGGACCCCTGGACGGTTAAGTCCAGTCAAAGGCGTCTATGGGGGTGCGGTGCTCATCTTGCTTTCAGGCCGAGGGAGCCAGCGTTTCTCCACAGACAGCTTTCTGGGTCATGTGACTAGCATGACTAAACCACTTCTGGTGCAACGGGACACCGTAACAAAAACCAGAGCACACAGAAACGCTGTTTGCCTTCCCGCCACAGCAGTACCTATTTATCTACTTGCACTGGCGTGCTTTCAAACTGCTAGGCTGGTAGGAGCTGGGACAGGGCAACAGGAGCTCACTCCGTCACGGGGATTCAAACCGCCAACCTTCCGACTGACAAGCCCAAGAGGCTCAGTGGTTTAGACCACAGCGCCACCTGCGTCCCTGTATTTCCTGTATTGGCAGTGGGCACCTTCCAAGTCTGATTCTACAGCAGATGGGACTACGCTGTCTGCCTCACACTTTAAACTCCCCGTTTGTGTTAAACTCCTTCAGCATGGACCAGGCTGCTTCAGGGCTTCTTCCAAGGTTCTCCCGATTGTGGGAGTGCCATGAGGGGTTTCTCCTGATGACATGGGACTCAGAACATCTCCTGCACAAAAGGGGCTCGACACTGTGTGCCATTATGGGTAAGGGCGCTGGACTGCGTGCAAAGTATGAATGACCTCGTAAAAAGAGGTAAACTACAAGGCAGCTCGCTTCAGTGAAAAGGAAACGCACATTGTTTTCCATGGCAAGGCGGCGGACGGCAGGAGTTGCCAAGGTTTTGTGGCCTTTAATCTCCTGGTGGGTCTGCTCTTCGTGAGACACGGCAGGGGTTTCGACCACGTCCTCTTCGGGAGCGACATCTGCAGGTTGGACGCAAAGGGGTTAACTTTAAAACGCAGCAGTGAAAGCGGCTGTCAAGGGAAAAGAGAACGTGGGTCCGGTGACAACGCTGCCAGTTTATTTCGCTTAAGCTTTGGCACGTGTGAAACGAGACTATTTGCATGTTTAGATTACGGCAGGGTGGTTCCTTCCTTCACACATCCCTGGAGTGATGTGGGACAACACTCCAAGGGAGGCAGCTTCCAAGTTGCCCTCAGCCTGCCCTGGTCTCTGGCCAGGGTTCAAAGATACCGTATATTCCGGCGTATAAGACGACTGGGCGTATAAGACGATCCCCAACTTTTCCAGTTAAAATATAGAGTTTGGGATATACTCACCGTATAAGAAATACGACCCGGCGTATAAGACGACCCCCGACTTTTGAGAAGATTTTCCTGGGTTAAAAAGTAGTCTTATACGCAGGAATATACAGTATGTACAATTAGCTCCATGCATTCAAAGGGACTTTAGGCTTGTGGCTCTGCAGCAACGGTGCGTCATAGCATAGCAGACAGCAAACGGCTTTTGAGACATCCCAAAGCAGTTTGTGACATGGACTGGGTTTGTAGGTACAGGAATCCAGGGTTTCCCACTATCAGAAAGAGCTGCAGTCTTGTGTGCGCCTATCTCCCCTCTCCTCGTCTTTTGCATGCCAGCAGGACGAGATCGGAGGCTTCTGATTTTAAACTGTGACATACAAATGGAGGGAACTATGGTTTCGGTTCTGAGAACAAGCTAGGACCTGAAAGTATGGTTTGATCCTGCCTTATTTTCACCAACCAGAATTTCCCAGGTTTCAGGTGCCATAGTGGTTTCTACAAAATGCAAGGCAGAAGCTTCCAACCTGCTCCTTTGGCCTGCCAAAGAGGAAGAAGGGGAGAAGGTGCGAGCCCAAGACTTGTATATGGCAACAAGAAATAAGAACCCGAGTCTGTTGCTCAAAGCCCTTGTACACACTTGAAATGGTTCTCTGAATCCTGACATCTGTTTATAACGTAACTGAGTAACTAGGCTCTAAAAAGGAATTGAGAAGTGTATACCCCCCCACTGCCTAGTGAAGAACTTCATGCGACTTGCAAAGCACTTGGAAACAAGAATTGGTTTTATTTTTAAAAAATCCACATTTACCTATTCCACATTTGATTCTATGAGACTAATACAGACATCCTGACAGAATGATGAAATCCATTGACGTTACCTTTCAAGGCAGCTGTTTCTATATCCACGAGCGGTTTCCCCACATGGGCAATTTCGTCTAAGTTGTAATGGAGTTTTCTAATGACGCCATCGTAACGGCTGGTGATGGTGACAGAGGCTTTATCGCTTTGGACTTCACAGATGCTGTCAAACTGTGAGACAACATCGCCTTCTTTTACATACCTAAGAGAAAAGGAAGACCTGCGTAACACACACGACAGAGAAGCTGGAGGGTTACCAGAGAACAAGGGGACAATCGGCACCTCTCCTTTTTTTAATGCTGTGCTTTCAGTAAGACGGTGTGCTCCAAAACAGGTGTTGCAGGTAGAACCATGGGAAATATGGCAGAAATGGTTTGGCAGCATTGAGTAAAACCGCGGTTTGCTGATGTTTCAGGAAAGGAGCTGCTTTTCCTCACCTTCCCTCCGATTGCTGCGGCAACCTTGACTTATGTGGGGCCCCTAGCATATCTCAGCCCCCCCTTTCAAACTGCCAATGCACACTCAGTTTTATGTTTCCTGGCACACTGTGTGGAAAGTCCCTCTGGTTGAAAGAGCTTGTTCAAGAAAGTGGTTGACGTCCACCTTCTCACCCTTCTCTAATTCTGGCCAACTGGTTGTTCCTCACGTCTCACTGTTATCTTCCACAGATACAGAAAGATATTTCCAAAATTATGTGGAAGTATTCTTTAGTCGGATGCACGCAGAATGCTACCTCAAGCTACACTCTTGAAATTAGTGGCCTTCAAATATGAGGAACCATTTCTCCCCATAATGGGCCATGGGCCAGTCGCTGTCAGAAAATGGGGCTCTGCTCTACAAGATGACAACAGTGATGACTAGGAGCAGAACTTTAACCTGCAGACTGCAAGCTTTGGAGTGCTCTGCCTATCAAGGTCCTTTTCTTTGTATGTGTATTTTGTGAGGGGCCTCTCGACACGATGCGATTCCTGTCTTAACACAACTTGAACATCCTTTCCTACCCTATTCTAACTTGTCAGGGAAGTGCGAGGCGACGCGGGCCCTGTGGCACGAAGCGAGGGAACCTACCATTCTTTTACCGTCACCTCTGTAATCCCTTCTCCAATATCGGATAGCTTGAACTGGACAATTTGGCTATGTGACACTTGGAGGGGGAAAAGACAAGGGAACAAATGTCACACAAAACAACAGACAGCAGCATGGAGTAGCTCTACGTACAGACTATACAATTCTTACATTACATTAGAGTCAGGTCCCAACAACTGCTGATTAGAAGTGCAATCCTGTGCCCACTTTCTAACCTATTTATTACATTTTAATCTCAATCTTCTTCACTTGTGGAATTAAGTTGGGGTACACAGGGTTCTCAGGCAGTCTCCCATCAGCCCTGCTTAGTTCCAGCAGTTTATTTATGTAGATATTTATAAACCTCACTTTCCTAAAGTATATTAAAGGAGGCTCAATGCACACAAAACATAATAAAACCACTCCCATAAAACCCAAGCAGAAATATCAATAAAACATCAGCAGGTACTGGTGGTTAAAATTCTGATTGTGAAGTCCCGTCTGAACAATTTTCAGAAGACATGAAAGAAGCCAGGGACAGTGCCTGCCAAACCTTTAGTGGCAGGCAGTTCTGCTGGGCAGGGCTTGCTCCATGAAATACTTGGTCTCTAGTGAAGGCATGGGGAACCACCAGCAGTGCCCCATCAGAGGATCTCAGTAATTTGAGATGGAGTAAAAGCTATCAGACGGTCCTTAAGATACTTTGGGTCCATGTTGTTTTGGGCTCTGTGAATTAACTATGTATTGCTGCATCATTTACCTCAAGACTGTGTTCAGTGACGCTTACTGCAGAATGGAGTGCTTCAGGGTTTCAGCTACTCCATCCTATTCAAACCCCACTACCAGTTTCCCCCCCACCCTCTCTCAGTCAGCATTTCATGGCCACTGAGCACACCAGTCTTCTCTGAGCTATTTGGGACTCCTCAACCATGCATGAGGTTTGTTCCTCCTCACCTCTCTTTTAGGTTTTTTGGCTTTTTGCAAACCTCGGGATTTCCCAAAGTATGCTGATACCCAGTGGTGGCTTCCACAACAGACTGAGGTTGGGAGGGCAGTGCCTCATTTGCCCTAACGGGCCACCATTCACTGTCCATGGCTCCATTTTAGCTGCCATTTTGGCTATATAAGTCCTGGCACTTGGAGAACTGAGATTGCTCCAATTATATATGTTGATCTCTTCCTTGTTTACTTGCCTCTCTTTGGAGTGACCAGAACTCCTAATAAAATAAAACAATTTTATGTGTGAAAGAAACTCACCAATAGTTGTTCTGAACAATCGGTGTGGATTTCGATACCTCCATGAGGGCTTGTCAAGCCCACAATTGTATTTTGCCTTTAGCGAACGGAAGTTACTGTACAATCTAATATGGTGGACGCAGAGCTGGCAAAGAAAACAAAAACCAAGACTTAGAGACAAGCATGACTGAAATCGCCACTTATTCTCTTCTTTCAATTTGTCAGAAGCACACAGAAGCAACTTATTATTGAGGGAGAAACATGACAATTAAAGGTAGCAGGTATTATCATTTGCATCTTACTCATTGTTATTAATTGCATTGTTTCGGAAGGCAAATTATGCCATATTGTGTGTTCATTGGAAGTTAACAAAAAAGTGAAGATTTGTCCTCAAAATCCTGAGGGGCCTGTACAGAAGAAATGTAAACAACCATATTAAAAACTACCATCAGATTCCACTAGCTCTGGGCCATGGGCTTTGGAGTCAACATGGAGCTCCATATAAAGAGAAGCTGCCCCCTTCTCTTCAGTTTTGGGCAATATCATGAAATGTACGTCCACAGTGCATCTATGGACCATGCTCCAGCACTGAAGAGGTAGCCATTTTGTATCTTACAAGCTCATCAGAGCTTTGAAGGGGTGACCAAGAAAAAAACCACACCAGCAATCTGTCTGACCTCAACTGCGGTCCCAATCACTACAATATTGTTTACCAAAATCACAACTAAATTAATGCCGCAATTAGGTCAAAATCAGCAGTGAGAAGGTGCAACTGATTATCTTCCATAGGTGCTTACTTACGTAGGGCACAGATACGTAATCTTAATGCCAATGTTATTCTCGTTGGATATAAACTGCATGTATTTGCTTATTACTTTCTTAGTAAAATATCGGTGAGGGAGAATTCCTATGCCAAGGTTCTCAAGCTGTGGAGGAATGTAAAGGATCAGGTGCGCTGCAGAAGATCTTCTTTTGAGAAGCTGGAGGGATGCTCAGCTCAGCCGCAGAAATGAGGTCTCATCCATTCATCAATGGTGAGAGGAGTCACAGAGAAGCTCCTGCCCCCAAGTCCAGTTTTGAAGTCATTAGGACAGTGAGAGAACATCTGCAGAATAATCTACAAGGCACCGTTTTTCCATTTCAAAAACTGCACAATACTCAAAAGAGTTGTTGTTTTGCACAGCTTCCCAAAAGAGATCAAGATGCCTTAGAATCAACCTAAAATGGTTTAAAACAACAGTTAACCGCTGGGATTCCCAATAAGGAAGTGTAGCAGGTCCTGCAAAGTACCTCAAGCATTTCACATAGTAAAAACTGAGAAATGATCTTCTTGACAGATCCAGGAAAGAAGATACCTGTGTGGGAAAGTTGGCAATTATGTGTTTAAATGTGGTACCTTTAACTCTGAGTAAAGAATATTCAAACTCTCTTCCCTCCTATACTAGGAAGAAATTTACAGGACCATCCGCACGGCATTCCATGTTATTGGTTCTTCTGCAATGCTTCCCCAATGTTAGCCCATTATGGCCATGGTGGGGGGTAGTATTGCAGGACAAAAAAATAGGCCCGAACATCTGTGGTATAAAGAGTTACAGGATTTCAGCAGGATGTTAAGGGACTTGCACTGACTGGAAATGAAGTAGTTGTATGTCCACTCTTAAAACATTTGCAAGCGTAAACAGTATTGGTAGTGTGGTCATGTATAACCACCCCAATACCATCATAAGCACAAATCACCCCATGAATAAAGTACTGAAATTGGCAATTTCAGTGTCTACCATCAGCATATTAACTGCTTTCTGAAGTAAACTTCTGCCAAAACTCTTTTATACAATCTGAAGTCAAAGCAGACTGCAGCAGCATCTCAACTCACAAATCCAGCAAACCACACGCAAAATTGCACCAGACATTAAATGAAATCAAAACACCGCACCAAGATCCACACAGCAGGGTTGTTCTCATTCCCAATCCTTTACACTGGGATTAGGTATCGGGCTATCATACAACAGCTACAGCTCACAGTGGAATTTAATGGAATTATCAAAGAAGCTTAGACTCAACTAAGCACATGCATACCATTTACCAATTCAGGTTATCAAGTTCTGACCGTATGCCAAATTAATATGCACGTGTGTAGATAAGAATCAAGTTAAGGATGTACTTGCAGTTAGTCCCATGCGGCGCAGTGGGTCAGTGGGTCTGGCTGTTAACCAGGAAGTTGGTGATTCAAGTCCATCCAGGGATGGCTGTGGGCAGGATTCCTGCATTTCAGGGGGTTGGACTAGATGACCCTCGGGGTCCCTTCCAACTCTACGATATCACAAAGAACAGGCCACTGGACAAATGGCAGGAGGTCCTGTGACAAGATCTGAAGTTTGGCACTGGGTACTGTTTGTATAGATTGTATAGATTACGGTTTGTATATATATAAGCTGCCCTGAGCTCTTCAGAGGACTAAGTGCAAAACTTGACATCTTTTAACCATAATTGCCTGGGTTTTTGTTTTTTTGTTTTTCACATTTCTAAATATTCATCATGTAACCTCAGGCAGCATACATGGGGCTCCCAAGACGTCTCCCAGTCAGGCACCGACCAGACCTAGGCTCAGCAGAATGGGGACCTTGCCTGTCTTCAAACCACCAGTATTTGTCCCAACATCTGGGACCTACCCAGAGGTATGCTGCCTCTGTACATGGAAGCTCCATCAAGCCACCAGCACTAACAGTGGTTGGAAAACATCTTTCATTAATAAATTTGACTATAAACCACTGCTGTTGTTTTCAAAAGCCTTATATACAAATTGGAGTGTGGCAGGGAAGTTTCAGAGAGCTAAGACTGCAAAAATGGGCAAGACAGCAACAGCGGCAGGGGGTGTTGAATTCTTCAACTTCCAAAACTGAGGAGTGCTTAAAAAGTTGTAAGGCAAAAGATATTTTGGTTAAATCAATATAATTTACTTTGTTGGCTAAGCAAAACGTGTGACAAATTGCGCAGAAACCATTAAAAAGGATTGGTGTTATATATGCTGTTATTCTTATTTACTATTACATTACATTCTCAGATGGTAAGATTAACATGATTTAGTTCTGCAAAACTAGTTTATGTGCTTTTTTTTTAATGGAACGCAGATCTACCAAACCAAATGTCCAGTTCAAAAATAATAGCAGATTTGAATTCCTTGCGCCCCAAAACATATTTTTAAGACCCCCCCTCATGGGAGAAATCTGCAAAATTTAAGTTCACCCCACCCTAAGATGACACGCTCTACCTACTGCAGCAGCAGAGATCTCTTAAGGTGTTACCAACAGGGACGCTTTTGGGAGGGGGGTGAGGAGGAGGATCGACCACAGTTCCCCACTTTTGACGACCCTGATTCAGGTGACCTTTCAGATCCTTGCAACCTGCCTTGAGCAACCATATGGCGGGCAATCAAGGCGTTTTAACACCCGCAATCATTGGCAGATTTCAAGGCAAGGTCCTCCCAGATCTCTTGCTTTCTACAGAGGATGATCGTTGAGGCGCGGGATCGACTGAGGAGCTGCTCTTATACCCACCCAACCCACCCCTCGCCCATTTTTCATGGGCTTCACTGCACTGCCCCCTTACCAGGCGCCCCGTCGCCTTGTAAAAGCTCCTCAGCCCGACGGCTGCCGCCATCTTATTCCGGGGGAGGGAAGACAAGAGAAAGGAGAGACCCTCGCCTCCACACCCCTCCCACCTGGCAGCCAATGGGATCGCACGATTTGCTCCCGGTAGCCAATTAGACGTTGGAAGGCTGCCCCCGCCCCCTTGAAGGTCTACTATTTCTCTCTCTCTCCAATGAATGGTTGAGAGAGGGAGGCGCTTAGCTTGGAAGGTAAAGCGAGAATCGTCTATGGACAGCCGCAAGCAGCCGAGCGGCACAGAACTCTTCGGCAGCGCACGAAGACGGGTATATATTTTAGCAGGAATAGGCTTCTGCCTATGGCAATGTTGTTTTGGCATATATATGCCAAATATATGTTTTGGCATATATATATATGCCAAAACAACACTGCCATAGGCAGAAGCCTGTTCCTGCTAAAATATATACCCGTCTTCGTGCGCTGCCGAAGAGTTCTGTGCCGCTCGGCTGCTTGCGGCTGTCCATATATATATATGGAAAAGCGGGATCTAAAGTAGAATCACAGAATTGTAGAGTTGGAAGGGAACACACGGATCATCTGGTCCTGCAATGCAAGTAAGGAACAATGTTTCTGCCCTGTCGTATACCCTGTTCAGGGCTGGCCCGACATTTTGGCACTGGAGGCGAACCCTTCCCTGCCATGGGAACAAGGGGTGAATCAAGACCTACATCGGGGAACAAAGATCTGCATCGGGATCTGCTGCCCCTGTGGATTGTGCCACCCAAGGTGGTCGCCTTACCTTCTTGCCTCAAGGGTGGGGTCGGTCGGATCCTATTGCTGCTCAAACCGAATAAAAGCAAGTCGAATCACACTTAGAAAGACTACACTGCGGTATTTGTTCTAGCATTTTAACCTTTTGCTAGCACTGCTTGCAAATTGTTCTTGGTCTTCCCGTTTCACCTTTCTTTCTTTTTTGCAAATTTGTTTGTTTACAATCAAGCGGCGTCTAGAATTTGATGGCACATAAATGAAGTTTATGAGAAGGCGTTTTGACAAGCTGCCGTCTGTTTTCAGTGGCAAGTTGCGCGGAGCTCATCATTCCCTTGCGGCGCAGGAAACTTTAGCCCCACGGTGTGGAACTCGAACCCACGACCCAGAAATAAAATAAAATAAAATAAATCTCCTGCGCTCTGGGAAGGATCTTACGCATTTACCGTTTCAGTGAAAGCAAACAGTTACTGAAAGAGCCTGTCGGTAGATAAGAGAAGCAAAATCCCATTGGAGTGGGAAACGCGAGAGATGCGCTTCGTAAGCGGCGCTGCCGCACTAGCGAAGAGCGCGCCCGCGTGGCGGATCCGCAGCTCCGAGGAAAGGGCAGCTGCGCTGGTCTCCCTGTGCGCCTGCTCCGCGCGCCTCCAACCGGAGCCCGGCGGGGGCGGCGCTTCAGCCGAGTCCGCGGCTTCCCTTCCTCGCTGGCGGCGGCCTGGAGCAAAGGGCGGGTGTGCCGGCGTCTCCTTCTAGCTCAGGTTCGCAGGCTCCGGGGCTTGGATCCTCGACGGCGGCCTCCGATCATGGGGGATCCAGAGCCGGTGGAGATCGACGGCGGCATCATGGAAGGGGTGAGCTGGGAGTCGGAGAGGATTGCGCGCGGGGCCGGCTGCCTTTCTCGGGGTTCATAGTCGCCATGGACCTGAATGAATGGGGGTTTGGGGGGGGGGCGGACCACCGGAGTTGCATTCCTGGAGATTGGGAGGGGGCGTCTCCCGTTCGATCCCCTGCCGTGGAGACGCGTAACTCATTCCTTGGTTTCCCCAACGGGAATGCCAAACCCCCTTGTGTTTCCGTTTCTCCCCACCCCCCAGGTTAGATATAGTAGGCTGCAGTCCTGCTCGGTGGGGCCTGCTTCTGAATACAACTGTAGAGTTGGAAGGGACCTCAAGAGTCATCTAGTCCACCCACTGCAATGCAGGAATCTCAGCTAAAGCAGCCATGACAGATGGCCATCCAACCTATGCTAAAAATACGTCCAGGGAAGGAGAGCCCACCACCTCCCGTTCCACTGTAGAACAGCTTCTTACTCTCAAGAGAGTTTTTCCTGATGTTTAGTCTCCTTTCTTGTAACTTGAAGTTACTGGTTCGAGTCCTACTCTCCAGAGCAGGAGATTACTGCCAAATTTTGCCCTTGGCCAGGGTGCTGTATTACCAAAGTCCGCCCCTGGTTAGTAGCCCGCCTTGCAGGTATGCTGGTGCAAGTCGTGTTAATGACAACAATCACAAAGCACTTTAAAAGCAAGCTGCAGTCAAAGGAATATAGATGGCTGCCTTATAAGAAGCCAGATCATTGGCCATGTAGCTCTGAACTGTTGGCACTGACTGGCAGCAGCTCTTCAGCGTTTCAGGCATGGATCTAGCCTAGGCCTACCCTGAGACCCCAAGAACTGAGTGTGCGGCTGTTTGCATACAAAGCAGGTCCTCTGCCGCTGGCTTAGGCAGCAATGAAACTGCTAGCACACTTACACAGTATGGTTTCAAATTGGATGGGGTGAGATTCCTACATGTTGAGATTCCTGCCTTGCAGGGGGTTGGACTAGATGACCCTGGAGAGCCCTTCTGACTCTATAATTCTGTGATTCTACATCCTTTGCCCAAAGACCTCTGCCTGCCCACCCAGGTACCCAGTGGGACTTGTAAACAAGTCCGCATGCATACAAATAGACGGGGTAACTGCAATAGCAGGACAGTACTTAATTTATGGAAAGAGGAGCAGTCTGCCTGGAAACAGTGACGAGGCTGTACCTGCATGACAGTTTCTTCTGTCTGTAGCAAGTATTTGATCCTCTTGTTTACTTTCAGGGTGGCCAGATCCTGCGCGTCTCCACAGCTCTGAGCTGCCTCTGTGGTACGCCCTTGCATGTGAAAAATATCCGAGCCGGCAGAAGTCAGCCTGGCCTTAGGTAAGTCCAGGGGAACAGTTGTGAAAGCGGTTTTCTTTAGGAGAGGCATTGGGGAGCCTCATTGCCCCCAACCTCGCGGGCCAACTTTGATAGGACAGCCCACCTCTCAATCACCTGACCCCATGATGCTCTGCGTCTGGACATTATCACTTCAGACGTCAGGGTGGGAATGTCAGCGTGACTGAATGCACGGCCATTTTGCATAGCAAACCAAGAGGGTGGACAGTCATCAGGGACCACCCTGCTGAGACCCTGAGGGTCCTGCTCCTGCCTCTATCTACCTGACCCGGGGGGGGGGGGGCTGACAGGCTTCATAAGAACTCTTGCTGCTGCCCAGCAGAGAGTACTCCTTTTTCTGTTAAATTGATTTTTAAAAAAAAATCACGTTCTTTTTAAAAAATTTAAAAGTGATTTAACTGTTTTTAGCATATATCCTATACCGTTTAAAAATGTGTTGGTGGGGAGGATTGTTGGGTTGTGGTTGTTTTTGTTTGATTGTGTGCTTTGTGGTTTTGTGTTCTGATTTTATCCTGTGAACCGCCCTGAGGCCTATGGGTATAGGACGGTATATGAATTATAATAATAATAATCATCATCATCGATAATGTTTATTTTACTTATTGCTGGACTACAACTCCCATCCTCCCTGACCTTTAGCTGTGCTGATGGTTGATTGGAATCCACAGTTTGGAAGCCCACACAGTCCCCAGTCCTATTCTAGTGCAAGATTATCCCCGACATGCTCGTTTTCTATGTGTAGGAATCTTTTCTTGTTCTTGCTGGGCAGCATTCAGTAATATGAGCCTCTGCTTGCAGCTGGAAATCCCTTAGCCCCCCGTACAGACTTAGCATCCTTTCTGTGTGATTGAGGCCTCATGTGCACTGTGCATTTCAAGCATTATCGTGCTACTTTGGACAGTCACGGCTTCTCCCAAAGAATTCTGGGAGCTGTTAAGGGTACTGAGAGTTGTTAGGAGACCCCTCACAGAGCTACAATTTCCAGGGTGCTTTAACAACCAATCCCTCTTCCCAGGGAATTCTGCAGCTGTGATAGCACTGGTTTCCTCTTTCCCTGGAAGATGATTGCTGCTATGACCACTGACTTTCTTGGCAAGGGACAATGGCTGCTCACCCTGAGCTTGCAAGCAAGTTACTGCTTGCACCTGTGGTATACTGTGGAGTCTGCACTGGGCATGCAAAAATTTAGTATTCTTTGCTACGTGAGCGCATACGCAGGCTTTGCTTCTGTTCTAACTTGGTCCTCTTGACTTGAAGGCCTCAGCACCTGTCAGGATTGGAAATGGTTCGCGCCCTTTGCAACGGGCAGATGGAAGGTGGAGAAATCGGATCGACCGAAGTCACTTTCGTGCCAGGGAAGATCCAGGGTGGAACCCACGTCGCAGATACCAAAACAGCGGGGTATATCTGTGCGACTTCTTTGAGTTCTGATGTAGCAATTGTCATTCCGTGTTCAAGGGAAATTGTACATAACAGAATGAAAGAAAATGGATCCAGTATTGACAAGACACCTTTCCGGCTTAAAATGCCGATCGGTCGTGTTTCTTTCCGAATTTGCCTTTCCTTGTATGCACAAGTTGCTGTGTATAGACGTTACCTGCTGCAGGTCCACACCCCCAGGTGGTGATGTCTTTGCCAGACGTAATTGTCCAGGTGGTTTCTCTGCCTCCTGGAAATCCAGAAGGAAAGGAAATGTACTCAAATGTACCTTACCTGGGGCTTTCTGGCACATGCACCTTGATTTTTATACTTCGCCAAGTTACCTCCTTGCACAATCTTTATTAGTAAAGCAGATGAGAAACTGGTGGCAAAAGAAATTCATGGAAAGGGGTGCCATGTTTGAGTTAGATTGAAGCTGTTTTAGGGAAAACTGCATCAAAATGCAGTGTTTCACCAGAAACTTCAAGATAGCTCTGGATCTTGGGTAGCACGTATTCATGGATTTAAAAAACAGCAACGGGAGTGCACTGGAGTCATAATAAATAGTAATGTTTATAGCTTTTCTTCACAAACTCTGAACACTGGGGCTGGCTTTTTGAAGCTTTGTTAACCGGGTCGTTTAGTGAACAGATTTTCTGTAAGCTCTGTGGTGTGTGTGTTTTAAAGTATAACCCTTTTGTAAGGTTCATATCTGTCACTGGTAGATAGTGTGGGATGTAATCCATTGGAGCAGTCAAATACAACATTCCTTGTTTCCCTAGAGTGGACACAGACAGGGGGATGTTACTCCAGCCAGTATAACTTCCTGTTACACCTGGTCTGGAGCATCCTCCCCCTACATGTGACCAGGTAGGTGGGTGTGACCCTTGCAGACCCCACAGCAGGTCCAGTCACGCAGCCATCTTCCTCTTTTACTCTTTTGCCTTCTTGACACCATTCTCTTGGACTGCACTGCTGGCTCTCAGCCAGCAGCACATGGGATGAATCCCCATATGGGATGAATCCACACCTTTTTCTGTAACTGTAACTACAAGACAAAGCCTGCCTTCAGGGATCATACTGTGAACTGAATGTAAGTAAACTTCTTGTTATTTTTAAGGAAAGGCTGTTGTGTCTTTATTCTTTTGAGAAGGATCAAAGGGGACTTTCCAGAAATAAATCCAACCTGGGCATGCCAGACTGGATTGCTTAGCTAAAGAGATTCAAACGAATCTGCAAACCAGCTTCCTGCTGTGTAAGGCAGGCATGTCCAAAGTGTGGTCCGTGGGCCTAATCCGGCCTGCCGATCGGTTTAATCTGGCCCCTGTGGCAGTTAATTTCCTGGGGCAAAATCCTAAAAGAAGGCCAACAACTTCAATCCTAAAATAAAGGTCAACAACTTTGGTTGGCCCTCACGCATGTTCACTTCATCAAATCTGGCCCTCTTTGAAAAAAGTTTGGACACCCCTGGTATAAGGGGAATGTGCTCTGCCTCTTGACTCACTAGCGTGAATGAAGGAAGGATAATATTTAATCAATATATCCTCTCCTACTATCCACAACATTCCCACAGATAGAAAATTGCATCTGGGAGTTTTGGAATCCCCATTGGCTCCAGTCCTTCCGTAATAAATAACTTTGTCTATGTCTCATTCCCCTTGTAGGAGTGTCTGTCTGCTGATGCAAGTTGCAATGCCCTGTGTGCTCTTTGCAGCCTCTCCATCGGAACTTCATTTGAAAGGTGGCACCAATGCAGAGATGGCTCCCCAGATTGACTATACAGTGATGGTGAGTTGACCCTTCCATCTTTTCACCCCAAGTCATCCTTTGCTTCATTAGACTTTGGCAACAACATTACACAAGAAAGCTACATCCGAAATACATTGCCACGAAACGGTTAAGTGGACCTAAATTCCGGAAAGTGGAGATAAAGCCACAAAAAGTTACTAGTCCTCAGTTTTCCATGCCCACCTGCTTTGGCGTTGTGGCATGTTGTTGGCAGGAAGGAGGAAATAATAAATTCATTTTTGGTAGCTTCCCTGACAAGACTACTAGAATGGTCTGATGCTGCAGCTAAGATGGTATGACTCTGAGTAGTCCTTTGACAGGCAGATGTCAGATAATCCCATATAAAGGCAGACTATTTCCTTTATATAGGCAGATATATTTCCTTTAACTATAATAAATTGCTTCTTTGTCTGATCGCTTGGAAATAACTCTCACTTGTCACAGGTGACTAAGTGAATGTTTGTTTACCAGCCTGTTTGCTTCTTGAAACCATTCATTCAGGTGCTATAAATTCTTATTTGTTGAAACAGATGGGATTGTATAAGTAACACAGTACGCCTGTCTTCAGAATTGTGGTTCCTTCAGGCATTTTCATTGCAGTTCATTTTCTTGAAAGGCATGCAACTCCAAACCATGGATTATTTAGCTTAGCTGGAGTTTGTTTTAAACCAAGATATACGTAAAGACAAACCAGGATTTGTGGAAACTTAAAGTCAGCACTGCCCATCGACTCAGTTCAGACATAATGTCAAACCATGATTTTTCATTATGATTTCTCTGTCATGTGCAAGTCTTCTAGTGTGCAGCAAGCCATAGCTTGCTTTGGCTGATTGCAGGAAACTGATTTGCAAAAACTTTATTTTGCCTGCAAGCCACAATCAAACTTTGGTTTCGGATAATAGTTTGCGAATAAACGATGATTTGTGCAAATCATTGTTTTCTGCATTCGGACAAATTAGAAGCGGCTGCTTTTAATCTACCTCCCCATCAACGCTGCCTATGTGCAAATGAAGGGGAAGAGGGATTGTGAGAGTCCAAGACTTGTTTTTACCCTGTTTTTTATTCTGTGAACTGTCCTGAGATCTCATGATGATAATAATTTGTTATAAATAATAATAAGTAATAAAACATTAATAAGATTGAATTAAGCCACTACCTTACTAGCAGTTTTGTTTGTTGACTTCTTGCTTGTTACCCAAAGGTTTCCAAGTAAACGTGTAAAAACATAAATACATCATGCCATTAAAAGAATTCATGCAAATTAACTAGTATTAATTTCTAGCTAGCTATCTTTCTATCACTATATATGCAGAGCTTTTTTTCAGCCGGAACTTGCCGGAACTCAGTTCCGGCACCTGCTCAGTTGGCCGCCATTGCCATTCTAAGAGAACAAGGGACGTGTTCATGGTGAGTTTCAGCCTCTCTTTTTCCAGAAAAATAGCACTGTATCTGTGTATTATATATGCACAAAACAACCTCCCATAGCAATGACTGAAGTGTGTGCTTTGGCAGCACATAAGTCAAAAACAACATCATTCTTTTGACACGCTGACACAGGGTGATAGGAAGGAATATTTTGCTCACTAAAATATGTATGTATCTGTGTTTTTCAGCAAATGTATTTACTCTCCAGGTCTTCAAACCAATGGTTGAGAAGTTCAATTTGACCCTGGACTGTGATATAAAAAGGAGGTAGGTCTCAGGCTCCTCCTTTTGTGACTGTGAGGCGGAGATTGGAAACTTTTAAATACGGCAGTTTGACATTGTGTTTGAACCCTGAACTGTGCTTAAATAAGCGAGCCATAAACTCTAGTTTCTTAGTTGCCATGACAGGAACATAACCTGGCCCATAACCTGCTGTTTCTTCACAGGGGCTACTACCCCAAGGGGGGTGGCGAAGTGGTCATCCGGATGTCGCCTGTTAAACAGTTGAGCCCAATCGACTTAACCGACCGCGGCACCGTGACCAAGATACACGGAAGAGCCTTTGTAGCTGGAGCTCTGCCAGTCAAAGTGAGCCTGTCCTCGTATTCTTAGGGTGTGTCATTTTAGGGGGAGAAACTCAAATTTTGGCAAATTTCTTTCAGTGAGGGGGTCACAAAGTTTTTGGGTGTGAGGCTTTCAAACCTGCTCTTTATTTTTTTGTGATTGGACAACTCTCAGCTTGGTAAGCCCAGCTCATTAACTGCTTTTGGAAAACCAAGGCTTTTTAATGTTACCTTCTGGAAATGTCCTTTAATACTAAATAGTAATAAAAAATAAGATTGATATATAATCTAACTGCAAGTACAGCGGTACCTTGGAAGTCAAATGGAATCCATTCCGGAAGTCCGTTCGACTTCCAAAACGTTCGGAAACCAAGGCGCGGCTTCTGATTGGCTGCAGGAAGCTCCTGCAGCCAATCAGAAGCCACGTCAGATGTTCGGGTTCCGAAGAGCGTTTGCAAACCGGAACAGCCACTTCTGGGTTTGCTGAGTCCGGGAGCCATGCATGTGTCCGGGAGCAGAAAATGCATGTGTTCTGCTGCACATGGTGAATAAAAAAATGTGTAGCTACTTTCGTTTCACCATGTCAATGAATTTGTAACATTTATGCTTGCAGGTGCACACACATATTTTGTTATAGAACCATAAGGAGAAGGACCATAGTTTTTTTTGGGGGGGTGTCTCAAGTGCTATCACTGGAACCTTTGGTTTAAAAAAGAAACAGGGAGCAGGCCTTCTCGGTAGTGGCACCCGCCCTGTGGAACGCCCTCCCACCAGATGTCAAAGAGAAAAACAACCACCAGACTTTTAGAAGACATCTGAAGGCAGCCCTGTTTAGGGAAGCTTTTAATGTTTAATAGATTATTGCATTTTAATGTTCTGTTGGAAGCCACCCAGAGTGGCTGGGGAAGCCCAGCTAGATGGGCGGGGTATAAATAATAAATATTATTATTATTACGTGATAAGCAAGACCATGCCAGAGACCCTGGGGGAACTGATGCTGGTGAATCAGCCTGACCTGGGATAATGTAGCTTCCAGGGTCTCGTTTTTGTGACATCAGAATAGCACCTCTTTCTAAATATGCAGAGGAACCTAACCCAGGTTTAGCCAGCCAATGGGGTGCCCTGCAGACATTATAGGACTCTTAACTCCCATCAGCCCCAGTGGTTGGGGATGATGGGAGTTGCAGTCCAACAAATTTTGGGAAGGCGCTACATTGGCTGCCCCTGACCTACAATGTATAGACGCTGTCTAATAGGCAAGCGTTTACCAAGCAGTAACATGCTTTGCATGTAAGAGACACTTAGCAAGCCAGGTGTCTGTGTGTCAACCTGCCGAGGAGTAAGGAGAATTTTATCACCTGTTTTGTAGGATAGAAGCCTTTTTCTACAGAGGAACTTCAGACTATGGTGGAAAGCTCTTCTGTCGAGGTTTCAGTTGTTTTTACTTGTTTGACCTTGTCACGTTAGGTAGCAAAAGACATGGCATCGGCGGCAGTCAGGTGCATCAGAAAGGAAATCCGAGACCTTTACGTCAACATCCAGGCCATTCGAGAACCAGATAATGAGGCCTTTGGAACCGGAAGCGGAATAATGTGAGTGGGCTCAAATTGCAGGTCTCCGCATGCTCACTACCCAAAAATTCACTTATCCGCACTTTAAAGCTTTCCAAAGGGTGTTTTCTGCGCATAACTGTTCCAACCTGTCACCCTGCCCCCTTCTGTTTAGAATTCTTGCAGAGACTTCCACAGGCTGCCTGCTGGCAGGATCATCGCTTGGTAAAAGAGGTGAGGATTTGGGCAAACGGGATTTTTAATTTATTTTTTTTAAAGCTTCCAATGAAAACTAATTTGGCTCTCCGACATGGTTCGTGGTGGTGTCTTATGTTATATTATCAATGTTCTGGGTAATTATGATTTAATAATTACAGTCACAAAAAGGCCACATTCTTGAGCTGTGGTAGCTAACCTTTTTATGCGCATAGGCACAAAACACTTGCCATGCATGCAGCACAGGTGTGTTAGGTTCTAGCCAGCATGGTGCAGTGGTTCTAGCCAGCATGGTGTAGTGGTTAAGAGTGGTAGACTTGTAATCTGGTGAACCGGGTTCGCGTCCCCGCTCCTCCACATGCAGCTGCTGGGTGACCTTGGGCTAGTCACACTTCTTTGAAGTTTCTCAGCCCCACTCACCTCACAGAGTGTTTGTTGTGGGGGAGGAAGGGAAAGGAGAATGTTAGCCGCTTTGAGACTCCTTCGGGTAGTGATAAAGCGGGATATCAAATCCAAACTCTTCTTCTTCTTCTTCTTCTTCTTCTTCTTCTTCTTCTTCTTCTTCTTCTACCTGTGCTCCTTCTTCACGCAGGTAAAAGTGCTGACAAAATTGGAATCGAAGCCGCCGAGATGTTGCTTGGAAATCTTCGACACGGTGGAGCAGTGGACAATTATCTGCAAGACCAAGTAAGCGTTTCATGTAGAGCAGGGACGGCAAACCTTTTGCCCTCCTGGAGTGGTTGGACTCAGCTAGTATGACCAGTGGCCAGGGCTGAGGGGAGTTGTGGTACAGTAACATCTGCAAGGCCACAGGTTCCCTATCCTTGACACAGAGGCTCCCTTGTATAAGCAAACAAGAGTTTGACAAGGGCAGGTGAGAAGGGCAGAATATCAGGCTTGTAGGTGGTCTTGAAAGGGCTGCACTCTGGCAACTACCTGGGAGTAAGTCCCCTTGCGACACGGGTGGCGCTGTGGTCCAAACCACTGAGCCTCTTGGGCTTGCCGATCAGAAGGCTGGCGGTTCGAATCCCTGTGACAGAGTGAGCTCTCGTTGCTCTGTCCCAGCTCCTGCCCGCCTAGCAGTTTGAAAATATGCCAGTGCAAGTAGATAAATAGGTACCGCTGCTGCGGGAAGGTAAACGGCATTTCCGTGCGCTCTGGCTTCTGTCACAGTGTTCCATTGCACCAGAAGCAGTTTAGTCCTGCTGGCCACATGACCTGGAAAGCTGTCTGTGGACAAATGTCGGCTCCCTTGGCCTGAAAGCAAGATGAGTGCCACACCCCATAGTCGCCTTTGACTGGACTTAACCATCCAGGGGTCCTTTACCTTTTTTTTTTTTAAAGTCTCCTTAAACTCAGCGAGTCCGACTTCTGCAAATACATGAATAGGATTTTATTGTGAATTATGTGGGCAAGGAGTGTTACTTTAACTGGCTTTCTTTAGCTGCCACGGGAGTAAAGTTGCATCGCTCATAAGGATTGTTTTTTCTTCCTGTTTCTTCTCAAGCTAATCATTTTCATGGCTTTAGCAAATGGCCTCTCCAGAGTGAAAACTGGACCAATTACTCTCCATACAAAAACTGCTATACATTTTGCAGAACAGCTGACAAAGGTGAGTAAAACGTGGTTTTCCTTTTTTCTTTTTAAGGTCGGTTCATGAGTAGACACTCCACAGACTTGCTTTCTCTAGTTAGATATTTTCAGTAGTTTATGCTGCTTTTATGGAATAGTCTCCCTCAGGTGGGGGTCTAGGAAAGCCTATTCAGGTCTGTTCATATGACAGGTTTACTCACGCTTTTAACACCTCAAGTTTTAAACTGAACGTTGTTTACTATCAGTTTTGTATTATTATTATTATTATTTATTATCATCATCATTATCATCATCATCATCATCATCATTATTATTATAGTATTTTATTTTCAGAGCCTGATTTTAATAAGCAAGCTCTTGCACATCATGCAAACAATATACAGGTGGCTACACGTGTGCATTTTAAAAGAATACGTTAATAAACCCACTTTATGATGCTTAAAATTATTTTCATTGCAGGCTAAATTTACTGTGGCAAAATCAGAAGAGGATGCTTCCCCCAAGGATGCCTACATTATCGAGTGCCAAGGAGTTGGACTGCTAAACACCAATTTGTAGCTGCTGCTGTTTGTTGGAATTGTTTAATTATTATTTTGGCTTTGTTTTTGTTTTGCCTTTAAAAATATTGCTGACATCTTCAAGGGAGAAAAGTGTGATTAGTGTTAGGTTTGCATTACTTCTAATAAAGGACAGCCATTTTGAGCTCTGTAGATAATAAAGAGCCTGTATGGCTGCTATTAAACACAGCAGATGAGCAGTATAGATCACAGCAGAGCGGGGAAGCGATAGCTTCAGCTTTTAAAAACGGACTTCTGTGATTCAGTCGTTCTTGTCCCCTGTTGTGAGTTGATCATACGGAATCCTTCACGTGCGTCGCAACAAAAATGTTGACAAAAAGTCGTTTTCAGCAGTTGCTGTTCACATCTCTTTTTTTTTATTTCTGTAACTCTTTCCTGCACATGACTACAGATAAAAATAAAGCAGTCTCAACAGATGAAGATACAGTATTTGCTACTTATTACCAGTAAAAGGGCAGAGGTTTGCAAATAATACGGCAGGTCATTTTCTGGCGGTGGCACCTGTATGACCTGGTTTGCATCATGTCACACTAAGCCACACCATGGCTGCTAGCATGTGTGCAGGTTCCAGAAAGAGGGAATGTAGCGGTGTCACTTCTCCCCGCTCCTTTTACTGCTATAAAGTTTGACTTAGTGCAGTGGCTCCCAAACTTGAAAACTGCCGAGGGTCTCAGAATACCCGCTTGATGATATTTCTGCCTGTTGTAGCAAGTTCAGTGCGCTGTGCTAGACGCCGTATGCTTTTGTGTTTTCATTGCTCCTTTCCTTTCTTACGTTGCATTTCTTGCAGCCCAATTTGCATTCCACAGAATTCAAGCTGTAATGCAGCACAGAGCAAGAAAGAGAAGAAGCAATAAGAACGCCATTAAAAAGCAGTGCAAATATTTAAGGCAGACGTGCCACAAACCCTTCACACTTGGCACTCTCTCACTCCTCTGCAATTTCTGGCGATCTTTTTTTTTTAAAGTATTGAATGTATATCTCTCCAGCGTTGTCTGTACTTTGCCCCATGTGCAAAGTTGAAATTCAGAAGGCAGAGGTGGGCATAGTGATAGTTGTTTTAGTTTGATCAGTTACGTGTTGTTAGTACAACATCAGGGCCATGCCGAGGTGTGTGTGTGTGTGTGTGTGTCCCTATTTTCCAGGGACAGTCCTGGATTTACAGCAGCTGTTTCAGTTTCTGATTTGATCCCAGAACGTCTCGCTTTTCCTTAGAACGTCCCTATTCTCATTGGAGAAATGTTGGAGGGTATGGTAGGATGTCTCTATTTCCATCGGAGGATATGGAGTCATGTGACACACACACCCCCAGCCAAGGAGATAAGTAACCAGTGCCTCTTTTTTTTTCTGGGGGTACTCAAGGGTACGTAGTACCGACACCTTTTTTTCTAGAAGGAAAGCACTGTAAGTAACTATACAACCTTTAGAAGACATCTGAAGGCTGCCCTGTGTAGTTTTATTATGTTTTTATATACGTTGGAATCAGCCTAGGGTGGCCGAGGCAACCCAGTCAGGCAGGGTATAAAGAATAAAATTATTACTATTTTTATTTTACGGAATAGGACGTCCCTATTTTCATTCGGAGAAATGTTGGAGGGTATGGTGTGTGTGTGTGTGTGTGTGTGTGTGAGAGAGAGAGAGAGAGAGAGAGAGAGAGAGAGAGAATCTACCCTGTTAGCAGCAATAGGAAGCCCAACTGGGGCAAGGGAGGACTTCTTCTGTAGCAGGGCTTGCATGACCAGGGGCTAAGATGGCACAATTCCAGGCCAATCTGCTTCCAGGAACTCTTCTGGTTTGTGCAGGTGTTAGCTGATTTTCGCCTTGCGTTCCCGTCTGCCAGTTAGCTTGTCTGTAATCCCTTTCCAAATGTGTCCCAATGTAGTGATAGAAGCTCGGGCGGGTTGATTTTCTTGTTAATCTCACAAGGAACAACAACAAAAAAATCCTTCCAGCAGCACCTTAGAGACCAACTAAGTTTGTTATTGGTATGAGCTTTCGTGTGTATGCACACTTCTTCAGCTACCCATACGAAAGCTCATAGTAATAACAAACTTAGTTGGTCTCTAAGGTGCTGCTGGAAGGATTTTTTTTATTTTGTTTCAACTCCGGCAGACCAACACGGCTACCTACCTGTCACAAGGAACAGCTGTTCAGCTGTATTTGTAATGTTTGGAGTTGCCTGAAGGGGGCAGCAGATAACTTATTAAACCCTATTAGTATCCCTCTTTTTAAAAAAATACAATCACAATACTTTTTCCTTGAGTTTCTTGTGTTTTCCTCCCCTCCAAAAAAAGAAAAAGGAAAAAAAAGGCCCTAATTTATCCATCGACTATTTGAGAAGCTTGAAAAAGTAACACACATTCTGTGGGTATCTGCTTTCAAAGAAAGTAGCACTAGTTCAATGACCAGAGAGGCAATGCAGGAGCCTTGAATTAAAAGTTTCACATCTGTTGCTTCTGCAAAAGTACGTGGCCTTGAGCGAGTCTCTTCCAGCATCTCCTCAGACCTGCATTGCCTGTGCATTGTGAGGGTTGCTTAATCATCCTTTGCAGAGTGGAAGTGTTATGACGAATGACAGAAGGTGTTGAACTATGCTCCTAGGATAAAAGTGGCTTTCGTTTTATAGTTAGGCCACCTGGGGTTCATGTCTGCCATGCTAACCAATCTGCCACAAATTATATGAGTGATTTATTTACTTTGTGGGATTTGATATCAAAAAGGCGTAAGTTTTCCATTTCCTTTTATTGCAAGAAAGTAATTCCCGATGCCATTTTGACCTTCTAAAGACCTATAAAGACTGGTTGCCAAGATAGCTTAAGCTAAGGAATGGTTTGGGAATTCTATTTTATTTTATTTTATTATTATTACCTTTATATACAGTCAGGCCCGGTGCTAGGGCTTTTCGCGCCCTAGGCGAGGGGGCGGGGCACCGTACGTCATGCACAATGGCGTCACGTGGCCCCGCCCCCTGCCGCCGGGTGCCCCGCGCCGCCGCGATTTTCGCCGCAGGTTGGGGCGGCAGCGGGGGGTGAGGAGCAGGCTGGCCAGCACCCCCTCCATTCCCGACGGCGCTCGCTCGCTCCGCATCCGCCCCTTCTGCGGAGAGCGGCAGGGCGCGCGCGGTCTGGGTCGGCGTGGGGCTGTTTATGCGCCCCCTCCATTTCGGCGCTCTAGGCAGCTGCCTAGTTCGCCTAAATGGAAGCGCCGGCCCTGTATACAGTGGTACCTCTGGTTACGAACTTAATTTGTTCCGGAGGTCTGTTCTTAACCTGAAACCGTTCTTAACCTGAGGTACCACTTTAGCTAATGGGGCCTCCCGCTGCGCGATTTCTGTTCTCATCCTGAGGTAAAGTTCTTAACCTGAGGTACTACTTCTGGGTTAGCAGAGTCTGTAACCCGAAGTGTTTGTAACCCGAGGTACCACTGTACCACATTTTTCTTCCAAGGAACTCATGGTAGTGTACATGGTTCTTCTCCCCGGTTCATCCCCACAACAACCCTGTGAGGTAGGTTAGGCTGAGAGGCAGTGACTGACCCAAGGTCACCCAGAGAGCTTCATGGCTGAGTGGGGATTCGAACCCTGGTCTCCCAGCTCCTAGTCTAACATTCTAACCATTATGCCACAATGGCTCTAGGGCAAGTGGGGCAGGGTATGTGGATCACAGACGCCCCCTCCCAATAATGTTCCTGCTGCCAGCTTGGGACAGGATGCTTGCTTCCTAGCTTGGGACTAGGAAGCTCACAGGTGGTTGTTGGACCACAAAAAAATTAAAAATATCCCTTTTAAAATTTACAAACATTTACAAACCTCTATGCAATTGCACACCTAGGGCGTTCTCTTGAGTATATGGAAACTGTTGTTTGTGGGAAGGGGGGGGGGGCTGTGAGTCATTTCCTGCCTAGCCAGCCGGTTTCACTGAAAAGGGATTATGCCAATAATCAAGTAGGTAGGAAGCTTTTAAAAATTATTTTGTGCACTTCAAAGGGATAATCACATGATCCACACCAGATCTCCAGCTTGAAGTGAACCAGGACTGTTCTCCACAAATTACAGTTGAGCAGTAAGCACACCTTTTTTGTGTGTGTGTAAATCCAGGTGGGGGGGTTAAGCCAGGGATGGAAGGAAAGAGAAACAGAAGAAGAGTGAAGCTGAGCTACTACATCGGCAGTGCTAACCTACTGATAAGATATAGGATAGCCAATGTGGTTCTCAGTATTATTGTTATTAATTTCATTTTTATATTTTTAAGAAAAATCTCAATGCGGTTTACAGCATATTAAACATCAATAAAACAATCCAGAATCAAACATTTCTGAAGAAAATCAAATATAAATTATACAGTCAAAGCAACATAATTAACAGGAAACTAAAATATTATCTTCAAATATTTCAAAATAAAACATTACAAAGGAGGCCAACTACAGAATACATATTTAACACAAAGTTAACCAAAAAATAATAATCTTCAAAAGAATTAAAAAAAAAAAGCTAAGTAAAGTCAAATATAAAATGCACGTTTAAAACAGCATTGTTAACAAGAGAATATCATTGGACTACAACTCCCATCATCTTAATCATTGGCCCTGCTGGCTGAAGTTGATGGGAGCTGGAGTCCTAGACAGAGGTGCCCATCCCTGGTCTAGCAAGCAATATGGCAGTCTTCTTTGAGTTGGTTTCCATCAACTGCTAGACTAACATGCCAGGAATGTTTGGGAAGGAAGGGGACGTGTTTCAGCAAACTGAGTTAGATTACAGGGCATCCTTGCCAGACGTACAATTCCGTGATTGATTTTGCGAAATGTGCAATGTTGCTCCTTTCTCCACCCCATAAATCTTGCCGCTATAGCTGTTCAAGTTGTGCGGTTGCAGCCACTTAAATACTTGCAGGAATAAAACGGTCTTTCATAAACAAAACGAAGCAAAAACCCCAACATAAACATGGAGGAGGAAAGAGATTAGCTTCACAAATCATGTAGCCCACAGTCAAGCAAAAGTTATGCAATTTTAAATCCAATGGATTTCTGCCGGAGTGTTAAACAAATGCATCAATATCTCCCATGGAGCTGGCTTATTTTTTCCCCTGGGTCATGTCTTCATTTTATATTTTTGAGGTATTTTTGAGCCTTACAGATTTTGTTATGATTTCTGTAAAGCTGGTATAGGGAATTTAATTTTTTTTAAGTAAGTATTGGTGTAAGTAGAACTCCCCCTTAAACCAGAGGGGGAGATATTAATGCTTTGCCATTCCTGTTTCAATATCCTCCTACTTTCGGTTGATCTGTTTTTATCCTTTTTATTATAACTGACAAATCTGTCTTTCCTCCTAATTTTGTTAGTGATGGTCTTTCGCTATAAGCTTTTTTCATTTGCCCTAGCAAGTTTAACTTTGCGAAAGTCCATGCTGTGTGTATTCGTACCCCACTTTAGAAAATTAATTGGTCTTTAAAATATTAAGTGCAATACATTTTGATACTGGTAAGTAACTTAAAAAACAAAACAAAAAAACCTTTTGAACGTTCCTGTATTAGCTTAAGAAGCATAGTTAATCATAGCTAATCCCAGTGCAACTATATTGTCAGTAAACAATTAGGGTAAAGAAGATTAAACAAGCTGTAGAGAATATATTAACCTTCTGCTCAGCGCAAGGCGTGAGACATCTCTGTTCTGCTCTATAAATGTACGCTGCGTTCGCCTAGGTAGTTCGTGCCAATCTGGATTTCATGCTGCTGGCACTGCAGGTGTTCAGCGGAAATGGAGATGTTTATCCGTACTATTGCTCGAGTAGCAAGGGTGGATCATAAATAAGTTACTGCTTCGAAGAATTTGTCATGGTTGGTCTGCAATTCTGTCCAGGTGGTAATTATCCTATACGCTGCCACCAGGAGGAAAGTGACAATTTTAAGTGAAGATGACAATCCAAACAAACAAACAAACAAACTTATTTATACATACATACATACATACATACATACCCCGCCCATCTATCTAGGTTTCCCCAGCCACTCTGGGCGGCTCCCAAACAAATATTAAAAACACAATACAACATTAAACATTAAAAACTTCCCTAAACAGGGCTGCCTTCAGATGTCTTTTAAAAGTAAAATAGTTGCTTATTTCCTTGACATCTGGTGGGAGGGCATTCCACAGGGCGGGTGCCACTACCAAGAAGGCCCTCTGCCTGGTTCCCTGTAACTTCGCTTCTTGCAGTGAGGGAACCGCCAGAAGGCCCTCGGCGCTGGACCTCAGTGTCTGGGCTGAACGATGGGGGTGGAGACGCTCCTTCAGGTATACTGGGCCGAGGCCGTTTAGGGCTTTAAAGGTCAGCACCAACACTTTGAATTGTGCTCGGAAACGTACTGGGATCCAAATAATTATTGGCTTTCCAAAACACGGGTTAAGGCTGCCGTTCACTGGACAAGGGGAGCTTTACACACACACACACACACACACACACACACACACACACACACACCCCTCTTCAGGTTAATATAGACCAACCACCCCCAACTTGGTAACACCCAGATGTTTTGGACTGTAGCTCCAGCCATGCCAGCTGGAGATTTGTGGTCCCAAATATCTGAAGAGCAGCAGTTTTGGGGAAAGCTGCTACAGACTTGTTCCTCAAAAGCATCAATGGGAAATCTATGGCTCCTTGGCTGTCGTTGAGCTTCAGCTCCCTTAATCCCTGACCTTTCCCCATGCCGGCAAGGGCTGGTGAGAGCTGGGGTCCGTCCAACAACATTGGGAGGGCAACAGGTCCCCCATCCCTGCTCAAAAGCACCTACATTCTTGCTCGCTCGTTGGTTCCTCACACTGTTTGCTTGCGTGATTGGCAGGTGGCTCACGGGCAAATAACTCATGAAGGTCTGTGTGAGCAGATTAATGTCAGAGCCATGAGTTCATCTGCTTGCTTCAAAATATTTAGTAACACTAGAGGGGTTTGCAAAATATAATAGGGTGAAAGCATGGAATGCGGCAGTTTTGAGGGGATTCTGTTCTGGCACCAGGTTAAAACATATCTGTTCTCCTGGGCATTTGGTGAATGAAATTTAGGTTTTTCAAGGCCTTCAGATGTGTGTGAGCTGTGGCTGCTTTCTGAGGTGGCTTTATGATAATTTTTCGCTGTCATTGTTGTTTTCTTTGTACAATGTGTTGGCGGGTTGTTTAAAAAATAATAACTTTAGAAACCGCTCTGTGATTCTTTTGTAACAAAGATCGCTCTAAAATTTTCACTAAAAATAAAAATGTAAAAGCTGGTGATTTGGCAAGGAGGGCTGAAGATGACTGTGCTTTTTGAAAGATCTTCTCAAGAGGAAGATTGGCAGTAACATTTTGCTTTTTCAGAATGTACAGCAAAATGTACACACACACACAGGTGGAATCTACACACATATAAAAAAACCCTGCTGTGAAAATGCTTTTAAAAAAATGTTTTGAAAAATACGTTGAATTTGGCATAGCTCACGTTCGCCATCTAGTGTCACATTTGTATATTGCACTTTACAACAACACCTTTAAAACGTTTTTATTTGCAGCTGTATAGCTGAGTCCATACACACACAGCTTTTCTTCCAGCCGGAACTCACTGGAACTCAGTTTCTAGGATGACCAGTGTGTGCTTAGAAGTGGTGGCGTAAGCAATCCTACATAGAGAGGTGTGCTTCATTGATGGTCTTTGAATGCAGCTTGTCTTGAAGTTTCATGACATCCCTGCTTTCTGTTATTTTCAAAATGGCACAAACAGAGCTGGAATAACATTGATCACAATATCGGAGCTACAGTTTGGTGAGCTCCCACCCTCCAGCTCCCAAAGAGGGTGCCTCCCTTCCTAATAATGGGTGGGTGTCTGTCTTGCCCTGAGCGTACAAGGCAGTGTAGAAACGGAAACAGGTGTTCTATTGTATAAGTGATACTGATTATTGTTATTCTATTGTATAATAGTTCTACTTTATAATAGCTACTGATGATTATTATTTTAATAATATTATGTAAAATGCTTTGTGAGGTCTGCCTGGAAAAAAAACCCAGCATACCAACAACTTAAATAAATAAGCAGCCAAAATTAGGCACTTTGTTTAGTGGGTTGGGGGGAGCGAAGCACCAACTTAAGTCTCTTAAGAGTGCTTAACTCTGGCTGGAGGGTCCCATTTTCAGTTAGGATGCCCAGGTATCCTATCTTACAGAAGACAGTTGTCTGCTTGAAGGAATCCTCTATATGAAGGGCTGTCCAGTCCAAATCTGTTTTGGTCTGTTTATTATTGTGTTTGTTTCTTACTTTTCCTCCAAAGAGCTCAAGGTAACACACATGGATCTCCCTCTCCAACGATGCTGTGAGGTTGGCTAGGCTGAGAATATTTCCCCAGGAATTAATTCTATTTTCGCCATGTAAACGCTCCTTTGGAGCTTGCACCAGGCAGCAAGGTAGGCTGGGTATTACCTACCCACAGTAAGAAGTGCTGATTTCTAGAAGGAAGAAACATTATTTATCCCTGAAGGGGAAAAAAGCAGGGGAATGATGTCAAAAGCAGGACTCTCTGTTCCAGAATTTTTGCATCTTTGCACATTAATTATGGAGAATATTGGTTCTCCATTTTGCATAGAAATACAGAGAGGTGGGGTGAGCCAGCCTCTCCTTTAGTCCCCATGGGAACAGCTTATTTTTAACTCGATTTCCAGATTTGTATTCATGTGCTCTTACAAAGCTGATCTCCCCTATTTGGCTGGCACCGTTTATCCTGGGGAGTTTAAACATCTAATCACTGATGGGGTTGTTGTTGTTGTTGTTGTTTTTATAAAAAAATATATTATCCTAAGATCAGCACGGCACATGTGTGAAGGGAGGAAGTGATTCCTGAAGGAGCGTCTCCACCCCCATCGTTCTGCCCGGACACTGAGGTCCAGTGCCGAGGGCCTTCTGGCGGTTCCCTCACTACGAGAAGCCAAGTTACAGGGAACCAGGCAGAGGGCCTTCTCGGTAGTGGCACCCGCCCTGTGGAACACCCTCCCTTCAGATGTCAAGGAGAACAACAACTACCAGACCTTTAGAAGACATCTGAAGGCAGCCCTGTTTAGGGAGGCTTTTAATGTTTAATAGATTGTTGTATTTTAATGTTCTGTTGAAAGCCGCCCAGAGTGGCTGGGGAAACCCATCCAGATGGGCGGGGTATAAATAATAAATTATTATTATTATTATTATTATTATTATTATTATTATTATTATTATTCATAGCCTTCTGGGCTCTAAGCTTATGCACCTCTCCTTTCATTTGTGTGCTGGTCCTTGTGTCTCCAACAGAAGCATACCTAGGCTCCCTTGCATTCTTGGCAAGGAGCTATATTGGTGCCTCTGAAGCTGGGAGAAACCATGGACCAGAAACCCAATACGTTTGCTTTTTGTTGCCTTTCACACCCCACCAGTGACTTCCTCCACAGCCTCTGAGGTCGGCTCTGCTCCACCTCTCCTCCTCCTCCATCAGTCCACCTTCCTCCCAGCCTGCGGGTCATAGTTTGGAGACCTCTGAGCTAAAGGAACAGGCAGGGGAGCAAGATGCAGAATAAGGAGAGGCACAACCACACACCCCAACAGCACCCTCTGGCCTGACCCACTGTGGCCTCATCCCAGCACACTTTGACCCCCTTTTTATTTTTCTTAATTCAGTTGCCTGACAACCCAGCAGCCTGGCCCCTGTTTGCCAGCTGATGTCACAAAGTGTTGCTTTGCAAGCAAGCCCTATATTGCCCTGCAAGAGGGATGCCTGTCAGATGATGGTGAGAAACTTGGCAAGACAAGTGTGCCCATCAGTAATGATGAGAGGGACCTCTGAAGGTAGGAGGAGCTCCGAGGCCCAGAGGAGATGAGTGGCATAGAAATAACATTATTATTATTATCATCATTATTACTATTATTATTAGCGTCACTGATACATGAGGCTTGGCTCCCTGGCTTGACTTGTCCACAGCTGTTGATAGTTTGGCAGGTCCTCAGTTGTGGTCCCCAGATGATATTTTCTGTTGTGAATATCTGGTTGCTTACAAGGTTGAACCATATGGCCTTTCCATGTCTCTATTCACTTAACTCTAAGGCTCCGTACACATCACACCTGGAAGTCACAGGGGCATTCCATTAAATGTCAACCCACACACTCATTGTTCCTAAACATGTTCTAGAATCATTTTAAAGAGAATTTCCCAAAGCTTCGGGATCTTGCCATTGTGTAAAGGTAAAGGGTAAAGGGACCCCTGACCATTAGGTCCAGTCGTGTCCGACTATGGGGTTGCGGTGCTCATCTCGCGTTACTGGCCGAGGGAGCCTGCGTACAGCTTCCGGGTCATGTGGCCAGCATGACTAAGCCGCTTCTGGCGAACCAGAGCAACACACGGAAACGCCGTTTACCTTCCTGCCGGAGCGGTACCTATTTATCTACTTGCACTTTGACGTGCTTTCGAACTGCTAGGTTGGCAGGAGCTGGGACCGAGCAACGGGAGCTCACCCCGTTGCAGGGATTCAAACTGCCAACCTTCTGATCAGCAAGCCCTAGGCTCAGTAGTTTAACCCACACCGCCACCTGGGTTCCCCTGCCATTGTGTAGGATGGGTTTTAACAGGAAGGGGAGTATACGTTAATTGAAATCTATCTCTCCAGATACCAACAAATGTGAATTGAACAGAGTTTTAAAATCCCCTCCTTGGCAGCAAAACTAAATGTTTAGGAATTAGGCTCTGAAACCTGGTTTGCGTGGACAGGCAGAGTCCCCCAACCCCTAGGCGACCCCTGAGCGGAATAATGACACAAGACAACATACTATGGGATTAAAATTGGCCACAATTTTAAAGAAAGTTTCAAACGCCCAGGGAACTACACGTACTATTGAAACTATTATTACTTCTGATACTTATCTGATACATCCTTCGTTGTCCTTAAATATTTGTTTAGCATTATATTTCTTTTTTACATATACCACCACTCCTCTTTTTTCCTGAACATCCGATGGTATAAATTCATTTCCCAATCTGGAATTTTTTAGAACTCTATTATGTTCCCTTATAATTTAAAACGCTATGAGTGAGTCAGCGTTAAAAAGAACTACTGAGTAAGCAAGAAGGTGTAAGAAAGGGCCCCAGTACCCGAAAGGGGAAAAGAGGCTAAGGAGAAGGCTTTAACTCTGACTTTTGTTGGGAGATTTACAACACGTTTTATCACAGACAAAAAAAAGTCAGACCTCGGTGCCTAAACCGGCAGAAAAACATTTTTTCGAAAAAACCGCTAACCTGCGGGGTTACAATTTCACCAAAAATCTGATGTTTCACCAAATTTCACCAAAAATCTGATGCAAGGCTTCGCGGTGCAAAAAGCCCATTTAATTACAGACAAAAAAAATCAGACCTCGGTGCCTAAACCGACAAAAAAACATTTTTTTCGAAAAAATCCCTAACCACCAGACCTTGGTGCCTAAACCGCCCCAATTTTTTTTTTCAAAAAAATCCCTAACCCGCAGGGTCACAATTTCACCAAAAATCTGACGTTCTCCAATTCACTCAGAAATGATCCCAAACTGTTGCAAATTCTCTGCTGCAAGGTTTGGCGGTGCAAAAAGCACGTTTTATCATAGAGAAATAAAACCAAACCTTGGTGACTAAACCGGCAGAAATTCCCCCCCCCCGAAAAAATCCCTAACCCGCGGGGTCACAATTTCACCAAAAATCTGACGTTAACTAATTCCCTTCTCTGCTTCTGGGCTGCTCTGTGCCACACAGGAGAAGGAGGGATGTGGCTGGGGGGAGGTAGCAGACTGAGGAAGGGAGATGGGAAGACAGGGGGGGGGGAAGAGAAAATATTGAGGGGACTGTGTCCCACAAGAACATTAATGGAGAGGGCCCATGGGACCCCTGTCCCCTAGAGTGGATGCTTATGCCAGCAAAATACAATGTCCTTCTTCTTTCCCAGGGCCATGGTTTGGGAGAGCAGCTTAAGGCTCCGGTCAAGCAGCAGCAGCAGCAGCAGCCCAGCGATGCCAGGGGGAAACCCAGAATTTGCAGGTATGCTGTGACCTTCTATGGCAGGGGATGTGTTTCCCGGTCATCTTGCCAGCTGGAGGAGGAAGGCCTGTTTCAGATATTCCTATAGTTTTACGGGAAGTGTTTCTTTGTGGTCCACCTGGGCAGGACAAGGGGCATGGTTCTCCCCTGTGCCAAAACCACATCCCAAGATTGGGCCAGGGCAGTTTTAGGATGGCACGACCGGGGCGCTCACACTGGGCACCACGCTGCAGAGAGTGCCAATACAATGTGGAAGAACAAGAGGGAGGGGTGCCGAATTTTAGGGTTGCACAGGGCACTGCTGACATTTGACAGCCCAAAGTTTTCCCTTGGTTGGGCACAGTTCCAGATTAAAACCTGTGGAGGCCCCTAGGCAATCAAAATCCCGTGGGGCCCTAGCAGATTATCTCCTGATACGTCTTTGATTTTACCAACCAACAATATTAATAACCCAATTTTATTACACAAAACAAGGAGTATTTATTTTGATCCGTTGTTGCGGTGCCCACTCTGCCCATTGGGCAATCTGGCTCTGCTTCTGCAGAGATGAATCCCAGAATTCTCCCAGACTGCCCCCATGCCCCCACCTTTCTCCGCTACTGAGGATGAGAGACCAAATAGGCCTTTGGCCCAATTCAGCAGGCCTTTGTGTCCGTTTGTAACTTGCAAGCTCTTCAGTGTGGAGAATTTCTTCTCATATACTCTTGGCGTATCTACACAGAGGAGCTTATTGTGGACTCAGCACTGCTCACGTACACAAGAGCCATTGTGGTGTGGCAGTTGGATTGGGACCTGGGAGACCAGGGTTTGAATCCCCACTGGGCGATGAAGCTCACTAGGTGACCTTGGGCGAGCCACTGCCTCTCAGTCTAGCCTTCCTCACAGGGTTGTTGTGGGGATTAAATTCGGAGGAAGCAAACCATGTATGCCCCCTGGAGCTCTAAACAACTGAGCCTCTTGGGCTTGCTGATCAGAAGGTCGGCGGTTCGAATCCCCGCGGCGGTGTGACTTCCCGTTGCTCAGCCCCAGCTCCTGCGAACCTAGCAGTTCGAAAGCACACCTGTGCAAGTAGATAAATAGGTTCCGGTGTGGTGGGATGATAAAGGCGTTTCCGTGCACTCTGGTTTCCATCACGGTTTCCAGTTGCGCCAGAAGCGGTTTAGTAATTATGTAAATCTTGTCATGCTGTAAGCTTCCTTGAGCATTGTTTTAACTATGGAAAAGCAGCATACAAATAAAATGATGATGATGATGATGATGATGATGGTGATAGTCTTGCTGGGCACATGACCCGGAAAGCTGTCTGTGGACAAACGCCAGCTCCCTTAGCCTGAAATCGAGATGAGCGCCACAACCCCATAGTTGCCTTTGCATCACTTTATTTCTTTATAATTTAAATTCTGACCATCCATATATATATATATATATAGCGCAGGTGATTGGGCCCAGTGCGGACTTCTGCTCTCCTCTCACTTCCTGTACGCTTTGTTTTCAGCGTTTGTGTGGACATTTTGATATAGCGTGTAGGAAGTCTGGCTGATGTATTTGGGCAAGATCCACACACAGGGGCCAACATGGCTGCCCCACAAGCACAGCGTGCCTCTGCCTTATCGATGGGCTCAATATGCTCCCAACCCACCAGGGTCCCCAAGGAAGCAGCACAAAAGAGTTTGTGGGACTGCACAAACACCCCGCTTGTTAAATTTCCTCAGTCCTTCCCCTTTCCTGCTGGTCTTCAGAGCACTTAAATAGTAGGGGAGATGGTGGCTTAACAATCAGCCCCTCTCCCCATGGAGCTCTGGGAATTATAGCTCTGTGAAGGGAATAGGGGCTTTCCTAACAACTAACTACAGCTCCCAGGATGCTCTGAGGGCAGCCATGATTGTTCAAAGTGGGATGATACTGTTTTAAATGTGTACTGCAGATGGGGGGGGGTCTTACTCTGCCTAGTCTGGCTCTGTCAGCTGTGCTAGAAAGAGAAGCACTATATGAAGAGACAGAAGTGGGTGACTGTATACTTGAGAGAAAGGATATATACTTGTTTTACTTGTAGGCAGCATCAGGTTTTTCTCATGGGAACTGCATGCTTTCAGTTGGGGGCCGGTCTGATCTTTGTTAACTCTGTGTAGAGCCAAAGGAAAACGACATACACCGAAAGCTGTAATGCCTGGTACAAGTGCGTCCAGATTTAAATAGTTCAGCTAAGAATCTAAGCACTTGAAGATTCATTGCCCGTGAGCTTGTCTTATGCAGTGCAGCTGGCTCACCTGACGTTTTCCCATTTCATTTTTCAAAACCGGGATTTGCACTTTCCGAAGATTGCACTACCAACACAATTAATCATAACGGCTGTGAAACAGACATCGCGAATGGTCGCTGTGCAATATCGCAGGTGTTTATAGTTCTATTTTTTAAAAATAATATTTTATTAATTTTTCAAGAATAACAAAAATAAAAAATAAAAACAAAACAAAACAAATTGACTTCCATCTAATCCCTTCCTTGGTTCAATTATTTATCAAGATACTGCATGTCCATTGTTAAGTTTTTAACATATTTAAATCATCTATTATCCACTCATAATAAAATTACAAGTAATCTTAAAACCCTGCTAATGTATTTACCTGTGTACATTGCTTCTGTGTATATGCAATAAGCATCTTCCATTCTTCCTTAAATTCATTATCGTCTCTTCCTCTTAATATAGTTCTAAACCTAATTGAGTTTTTTGAAACAAACAAACAAACAAAAACCCTGAAGGTGAGGCTGAAAATAATATTGAAAAGCAACCTTTGAAGGACCCGTGTGAAAATGTGATGAATTTGCAAATAAATGGACTACTGTTGTGAGATTGGCGCTTCCAGAAGACCTGCTTATTGAGCATTCATCTTGATTTGTTTGTAGGGAGATTAGACGGCATTGGCTATTAAGGAACATTAGTTTGGATTTGTTTGCAGGGAGGATGAATGAAGTGAAACTGGTGGTGCGTGATTGAATCCCACCCAAAAATAGTGACGGCCTAGAAGCACCATAAGTCCATATCCTGAGGCTCAGTGCTTCACATGACCTCTCCTCTCTGCTGGGAATAGTGAGCTGCATGCATCCAATATGGTAGCTTCATTTTTATTTTATAAAAAATAAGACCACCCCACCTTGAAAGAATGACTGGATCAGGAGCTTAGTAGGTTGAAGAGAAAAAGCATAGGGCTGTATCCAAAGTAGCCCTAAGCCATGGTCCCGTCAGTGCAAGGATTTCCACTTGCTCAATGAAACTTCCCGCCTTCCTCTGCACCCCCTAAATCTGTTCCAGGGGTTCCCCCAATTCTTCAGAGCAGATCTGAGGAGGCAAACAAGGAGGAAGGAGAGAGGGGAAAGTCCAACTGCAGAAGTGGAAATCCTTGCGCCAACAGGATGTGTTAGTTAGATATCACTCACTGTTTATAGGTAGCATCTTGTTTCTAATTAAAATGGCCCAAATCCCTTGCACTTCAAATGACCTCGGATTGCAGCCAAGCTCCTTCTCTATCCCAATAAAATTTTGTAGCGATGCAACTGCATCATATTTGTGCGTTATGATGAATAGACATCACCGCATACAAACTGATAGCTCTGCTCTCTGTCACTTGGAAATGAAACGTATCAGCTCCAAACCACATGGTCATCATTCCGGCATGTTCTGATATGATACTGAGAGAGGCTTGTCCTTCTTTTCTGTCAGCCTTCTCACCGACACTCTCTTAAGCATAGACGTCTTGGAAAGACAGCCTTTAAGTGGCTCTCCAAAGTAAACATCCACGCACACTCGGTTTGTGTAGGAGAAAATGAATGAGGGCATAGAGTAACCATATGGTAAGTCAAATTACTAATATCACATTCTGTTGCTTCCAGACATGTTGTAGGGGCCCAGTAAAAACACCAGGAAGAAGATCAGAAAAGAAGTAAAAGTTAATCTGATGTGAATTAAAATTTAAGATGCAAATTATGGCCAAACAAATGAACACACACAAAAAAACCAGATTACAATCTAGGTAATCTTAAGAATGTACTTATTTCTCTACTATAGAAGTCAATAGTGGCTCTCTTTGGCTGGATCCTGGCTCATAGTTTTAGCAAGCTGCATTCTATGTTCATTTAATTTTTTACTTCGTGCCACTATAAATTGTTATCTGGATCCCAGCGACATCATGCTTGCCCTGAAAGTATGGTGCTATCCTATTCCTGAGCATTAACAGAATGAACAGATAGGTTGATGCTGGAAGGCCTTGTGAAACAGACCATCTATGCAAAGAACAAACTAAATCTTGCCTTTAATAATTAAAAAAAAGCATGTCTCATTGGTTTTAATGGAAAATTTCAGCATCTCTGCAACCATTTCCCATTTAAACTGGTGGAACTTAAAAGTAAACAATAGGAATGTGATTGGCCAATTTGATATTCCTCTCAACAACACAATTTCATTTTCAGGTAAGATGACCTTTTGACATGGACAAAAGCAATTCATATTTATAGTCTATGATTCTTTGTCCCCATAGAAGCATTGTTGTATGAATGACTCAGCTGCCATTTGGATGAGGCGCCCGGAAAAAGTGTAAATTAAAGTCAGTATCTTCCAGTTTTGTCACACTGCGAATTTCCTATAGGAAAACTGGGAACAATCAACATCTTTCAAACGATCTTTGATTCAGGATGAAGATTTATACTGACCTAGATTCTTCCTGTAATTTGGTCCCCTCGAGTGCTGTCAGTAAGTCAAAATGTACTGTGATTAGTATCTTTTTGTTGAGGACTTCCTCATCTTTGAACGGTTTGCTACACAATCCAACTTCCAAAACATGTTGAAATAAAATTAAAATGTTGGTCTGACTACTGATGATAAAATACCTTCCATTCCTTTTATCATCTGCAAGCAAATCCATTTCATTTAGATAACATGCACATTATCCAAGCTTCAGATATACAGTAGGTGCCATTTTGAGATGCTGAAGGAAATTTACTTCTTTCTAAACAAGAGTGAACAATCGTTTCGTGAAGAAGAAAGGAGCAGTTTTTGTATGTTCCTCTTCGGTTTCCTTCACATGCACACTGGAACCAAAATACCCTAAAACAAACAAAAGTGTGCCCTTAATTTTATTTCACCAATTAAAACTGGCCATCGCCCAGTACTAGTTAATCAACTCAGGACTAGTTAATCAACCCATTCATACCCTACAATTTCCCATTGCAGGTAATGTAGCAGTGTTCCCCACAACTCCTTGTATCCAGGAAGGGGAATGGGAAAAAGGATACCTAAAGGAAGCTTCATAGGTTGAATTCGAAGTGATCATAACTAATCTTGCCCTGTAATTCCAAATGTATTGGCGTCCATCTATCTCAGGAGACAATGGAGGAGTGTGCCTTTGGGTGTGAAGTCAAACTATGGGAAGGTTGCAGCGCCTTCTGTGGCTGTAGAGACTGATAAGGGAGAGACATGTTTTGTTGCAGCTGAGGCAGGTGAAGGCTTCCGGGCTATAATTTCAGATTAGTGATAATCTAAACATCTGTAAAGGCCTTCACCTGGGGATAATAATACTGTGGAAGGGGTTATTGCTTTTGTTTGTTGCCACGGTTTATATTTTTGTGTTTTCGTATTGTAAACCACCCTTCGTCTCTTGAGGGACCTTAAATCCTGGTGGGTCGCTGTCAGTTGTAGAGATGTCAACGCTGCTCTAGATCATGGGTAGGCAAACTAAGGTCCAGGGGCTGGATCCGGCCCAATCGCCTTCTAAATCTGGCCCGCGGACAGTCTGGGAATCAGTATGTTTTTACGTGAGTAGAATGTGTCCTTTTATTTAAAATGCATCTCTTTATTATTTGTGGGGCATAGAAATTCATTCATTCCCCCCCCCAAATATAGTCCGGCCCCCCACAAGGTCTGAGGGACAGTGGATCGGCCCCCTGCTGAAAATGTTTGCTGACTCCTGCTCCAGATGGACCAATGGATTGACTTCTTATTGATGGACCAATTAGGCAGCTTCTTATGTCTCATGGAACTGGGATTTGCTCAGAGCCAAGACTTTGTGGTGGAGCCTAACTTTTCACAGGAAAACACAGAAGTAGAGCCTTCCTAGAGCTCCGACAGTTATAATGTAAAGAAAACATTGCTGTTGTGTTTCCTGACAATTCATGGTGCTGCAGTTGTTCGGAACTGCTGATGTTTTCCATGCAAATATTATAAAATGCCAGACCTTCCAAGTGTCCTTATTTTCCAGGGACAGTCCTGGATTTACAGAAGCTGTCCCGGTTTCTGATTTGATCCCGGAATGTCCTACTTTTCCTTAGGATATCCCTATTTTGATCAGAGAAATGTTGGAGGGTTATGGAGTTATGTAACCCCCGAACCAAGGCGATAAGTAACTATACAACTTTTAGAAGACATCTGAAGGTAGTCCTGTATAGGGAAGTTTTTTAACATTCAATGTTTTATTATTATTTTTTATATGTTGGAAACAGCTCAGAGTAGCTGGGGTAACCCAGTCAGATGGGCATGGTATAAATAATAAAATTATTAGTAGTATTATGGAATAGAACGTCCCTATTTTCATCAGAGAAAATAGGGGGGTATTAAATTCTTGGCAATGGCTTAAATAACATTCTAAATTACTTTTTCATCATAAATTATGAAAAGCATCATGAATTTCTAGTGCACGGTACCACTGGGCAATTTCTCTTCATATATTTTAAGCATTCAGTGGAGACCTTCACTCGATAGGAAAACTGCCAGTTTTTGCCCCCTTGGCTTCTCTTCCTACTGACAGCGTGCAGAGATGCAGAACAGATTTCCTTGCATTGCATTCTCTCTGTTCGACATGCTATCTAGAAAATCCAGCCCATCATCCCAGTGTTGAAATGTTGCGCAAATTTCCGTCTTCTGGTTTCCTTCACTTCGGGGACCAGCGCCTTCAGAACTTTGCAGGAGGGCAAAGGCAGATCAGAAAATAGTGGTAAGACGTCCAGCTTTACAGAGGACCACCACCTTTTTGAAGGGCTGTCCAGTTTAAAGACAAAGAATGATGTGTGCATGCTCCATATAGGTGGTCCACTATAAATCCATCACTAGTGACACGTTGCAGAATACACACAGCCACCCACCCAGCCACACACCATAAGTCTGAAACAAAAGGTAGGTAAAAAGGTAAAGGACCCTTGAACAGTTAAGTCCAGTCAAAGGTGTCTAGGGTTGAGGCGCTCATCTCACTTTCCTCACTCACGCCAGGGAGCTGGCGTTTGTCCACAGAGTTTTCTGCGTCATGTGGCCAGCATGACTTAGCCGCTTCTGGCACAATGGAACACCGTGACGGAAGCCAGAGATCACAGAAACACCGTTTACCTTCCCGCCACAGTAGTACCTATTTATCTACTTGCACTGGCATGCTTTCAAACTGCTAGGTGGGCAGGACAACGGGAGCTCACACCATCGCGGGGTTTTGAACCACCGACCTTCTGATCGGCAAGCCCAAGAGGCTCCGTGGTTTAGACCACAGCGCCACCTGCATCTTTAGTCTGAAACAGTGCGTAGTGGAAAGGTCAGTCTTATTCATCCTACCATGTGGTTTTAGGGTAGCCTTTGGACAAAAGCTGAAATACAGTAAACTCCCATGTTCCTTCCTTCTCTGCCATATTCCTTAAGACACCACTGCCTTAAGACATTTGTGAGGATCATTGTTGCATTGATTGAAATAATAAGGGCAATTTAACACCAATCTAACTTAAAATTGAATGTATAAAATTAGACCCATCTGGAGGAGCCCTTGACGGCTCTTTCTGTGTACGTGACATGGCATCATTAGAGAAGAAACAGCAAAACATTTTCAAAAAGTGGTTGCATTCCTCTCTTTCTAAACAAACTATCAAATGTTTGCATGAAGGGATATGTCAAAAGCTGCTGAGAATCAATGCTGGAATCTTGGCAGAAGAGAAGCTTTCCTAGAAGAGGTTATGTGCTTACTGGGGAAGAGGGAATTTGGATCAAGGATTCCTAATCTGCAGAATGGTTGCTGTTGACCTGGCTAATGTACTTAGACTAGCAGTCATAAGCCCAAGAATCACACAATTGCTGTAAAACATTCCAACCCTGTAGTCACTGGCCAAAAATGATAAGAGCAAAAGGCTCATATGGAAATACTGTTTCTTTTCCAAAGCAGAAAGTGGTCTTCTTACTCGGGTCTTACTCAAAATTTATTAAATATTGTAAACTTTAATATTTAATTTGTTAACGTTTTAAAAAAATGCCCTGCCAATGCCAATATTTCATAGGAGAATATTCAGAAGCACTCCCCAATGGCCATAGGATCATCCCAGGCAGAGAGAGAGAGCTCTCATCATGGTAAAAATAAAAGTGAAAATGGGGATATCAAGGTTAGTTATTTCCTTGGGAAGAAAGAGTGAGATATAAGCAGGAATGGGGTTGTATCGAGAGAGTGTGGGTTATGGCCGCTCTGCAAAGTAGTCCAATATTGTTACACCCATTTTACTGAGAGTGGGATGGGATGCAGAGTTTATGACCACTTAGCAGTGTAGCAATCCCATCTCCTGTTGCTCTTGCCATTTGGGGAAATGCAAGTTGAAGTTGATTGCATCAGCGGTGCCATTAATCGAGGGCCAGAGCGGGTTGATGGGAGCCAGAAGTGAGATTAAGAGTTTCATTGGCAAGATATAATCACACACGTCAGGTCTACTCATCATGAAACCACAGAGGAGTAGAGATGGTATAGAAGTTTCTCAGAGGCCAGGCCTACCTAGCTTGGTATTTACCAGTCTGTTCTCAAACACTAGTTATGTATGTATGGTAAGTATTTTGCCCTCAACCTGGAAAAAATCCTGCAGACTATTGGTTACATGTTGGCCGTCTGAAAGGCCTGCTGTGAAATTTCTCATCCACCACCCTCCGATGTTCTTTTCAGACACCCTAGGCTCATACTGTCAATGACATTAGCACAACTGCCACTGCTAAAGTAGACAAACACCTTGTGAGGCAACATCAACATCCATCAGTTCCTAGTCCTACTAGCTAATTTCCATTGATTGAGAGAGCTGCAGTGCTGAAGACAGGTGTAGTTAAGCAAACCAATGTTTACAGCAGAGCTGGGGCACCTTTGGCTGCACAGATGTTACTGAACTACAACTTCCATCCTCCCTGGGCATTGGCCATGCTTGCTGGGGCTGATGGGAACTGGAGTCCATCTGGAAGGCTACAGGTTCCCTGTCCCCAGTTTACAGCAAACAACTAAACAATTCTATGAAATCTGGCAAGGGCCAAAAGAAAACAGCAACCCTTACAAAGCAAGGAAAAGGACATTTATTTACAAAGGTAATAATAACACATCAACTAGCTACAGCAACTTTGCTGTTTAGCGGAACAACATTTTACAAATGGGAGCGGAGGTAATGTAAACACAAATATTCTATTCACGGGATAGAAAAACTTTGTTACTACAAACAGATTTAAATAATACTGTGCAAGACATAAAAGTACCAAGAACATGAAATTGCAGGTGGGGGTGTTGAAAAACTTCTCAGAAGGACATATCATCACTCCATTGGAAATGAATTGCATGTGTGCTATTGTACAAGCTAATTTTTGTAAAATTACAGTTGAGAGCGTCCTTCAAAGTAGACATAAAAAGTCAGTTTTGTTGTTTTGTAGTTAGAATTTAGGGAGACAACACATGTTTTGAACTCACTCTTATTAGCTCCACTTAATATGAGTGGGGGACGTTCTGCCATGTGATCATAAGCATATTTATTCAGATAAATAAGCGTGCGTAGGATCGCAGCCTTAATTTTATTCAGTCGTAAAGAATGACATCACAGAACATTGTCTACACACTACCATGTTGTGACAGTTTTAAACAAGCTTAATTGTTGCAGCTTCCCCCCCCCCCCAAGATTCCTGGGAACTGTATTCTGGCATGGGTGCTGAGGAACATGTTAAGAGTTCCATCTAGTCTTTCTCATAGAACTTCACTTTACACTGGTGTAGGTTCATGAAACTACCAGATTGTATTGCTGAAAAGGAGGGAAAGGATCGGGTATGTATACAGACACGATGTCATGTTAGTTCAAATGTGTGATGTAAGAAGTACAGTTGATTTCAATGGAAAGATTAAGTGTGTCTTTTAAAATACCCTCCACTGAAATCAGTGGGTCTTTAAAATCCCTAAATTAAGTTGGATTAGAGGGGGAGGGAACCCCACACTCTGTAATAATACAAACTCACCAATGTTGCTTTCTGAACCATGTGGCAATTATTCCGCTATATGTGGAAGGAAATGCTCGGGCACAGAACTACGTAGGGCCATTGCAAGTTTTGGCATTTCCCCCTCAGATCTGTGACTTTATGGCCCATGTTCAGCTAAAATATATGCTCTTTATAAGGATGGTCTAATACTTCCAGGATTTCCTTCTGTGGAGGCAGTTCGAAAGCAAGCGATTGACTTTTTATTAATAGGTAATGTCTGCCCCGCAGACAGAGGTGGATTTAGGGTCCTGAATTATGGTGTCACTGCTGAAATTTGAAACCCCAAGGTCTGCCATTGCCCACAGATCCCTTAACTTAGCTACCAAAAGATGTGAAGATCTATCACATTTTAAAACCTTCAGGTAGGTAGCAGTGTTGGTCTGACGCAGCCATAATATATTAAAAAATAAAATAAAAAATTGTTCAGTGGCACCTTAAAGGTAAAGGGACCCCTGACCATTAGGTCTAGCCGTGTCCGACTCTGGGGTTGCGGCGCTCATCTTGCTTTATTGGCCGAGAGCTGGCATACAGCTTCCAGGTCATGTGGCCAGCATGACAAAGCCGTTTCTGGCGAACCAGAGCAGCGCACGGAAACGCTGTTTACCTTCCTGCCAGAGCGGTTCCTATTTATCTACTTGCACTTTGACGTGCTTTCGAACTGCTAGGTGGGCAGGAGCTGGGACCAAGCAACGGGAGCTCACCCCGTCGCAGGGATTCGAACCGCTGACCTTCTGATCAGCAAGCCCTAGGCTCTGTTGACCCACAGCACCACCTGGGTCCCTTTAGAGACCACCTTAGAGACCAACTAAGTTTGTTCTTGGTATAAGCTTTCGTGTGCATACACACTTCTTCAGATACCTTGTCCTTCCACTAAGAATCTCAGGACAGCACCCATAGCCCCATCCCCATTTTCTCACTACAACAACCCTGCGAGGTAGGTTAGCTTGAGAGAGTGACTGACCCAAGGGAGCCCAGCGAGATTTACGGCTGCATAGGGAAAACCTGGGTCTTCCCAGTCCTAGCCCAACACATTTAACAACTACACCACAGTGATTCTCACGAAAGTGCGTATTTTTGGTTTATCACATTAAGTTATGATGAGGAAGTTCATCAAAGCAACGCACAACATTATCCGCCTGTTAATCTTGCAGAAAACGTGTGGTTACTCTTGCTCCGTTTATACTTTTGGTTTCAGGGAGTTCACCAGGCTGTAGGATCTGTTGATCTTTGCCTTTCGAAAAATGTAAATCAATAGGGCTGCCATGGGCCCAGCCGCCGTTGCTAACGAAGAAACAGCAATGATTGCAGGAGTCACGTAATCTAGTCTGTCTGCAAAAATCAGGGAGAAGGTAAAGAAGTTGAGTGAAGTTGGGCTACTATATCAACAGTGCTACCTTAAAGACAAGACTCCTTCACACAGGGTAGCTAATGTACTGCCCTACAGATGATGTCGGACTACAACTCCCATCATCTCTGACCAGTAGTCAAGCTTGCTTTGGCTGATGGGAGTTGTAGTCCAACACCATGCGAAGTGTTCCATGTTGGTTAGTTCTGTCCTAACAAAATAATTTCCTTCCCTTCTGAATTTAACGTCACTCTTACTCCCTCCCCCAACTCAATTGCTTGCGTCGTTGTTAGGGATGGAGGGAAAATTCAGTTTGGTACACCTTTATAAGTCAAATCCACAAAATTCGCACTTTCTGAAACAGTATGTTCAATATGAATTTTTCAAAATCCACACCTATCTGAATATTGTGATGTAAATAATATTTACAAAAATGGATAGGCTAGGTCAAAAGTGTGCATAGAATGAAGGTATTAGTAAAAATAACATACAAAAATGCAAATTGCTTGCAAAAATGTGCACATTGAAAGTGCAAGGAAAAACGTGTTTGTTAGGAGAAATTCACGCTAAAATGGCGATGAATTTTCATGTGGATTTCTTTTAAAACACACACACACACACATTGCTGCAAAATGTGGAAAACTGAATTTAAGATTGAAAACCGGAGAAATGGAGAGAACCAAAATGGACAGTTTATTCCATTGCTAGATCCTCTTGAGTAAAAAGACATAATAAAACACCCAATCTTTTGCCGAAGACATGGGATTTCTGTTTTTCCTCCCTTAAATTATTTTCCGTAGTTTAACTTCTTTATCAATTTTGCTGTACTCTTTTTGGCATGTCTTCAAAACATTTTTTGTTTAGACAAGTACATGGTATCATGCTTCATTTTTATTTTTACTATTAGTTTTAAATAACTTTAAATGTTTTAAATTGTTTTTTAATCTATTTTTACTGAGGATCCTAATATTTCTTGTAAACCACCTAGAGCTTATACTGCAACTAAGTAGATAGCTCTCTGGCTAACTCAGGTATTGATTGACTACAACTCCCATGATTGCCACATCTCTGGTGTGACGATACAATAGTTGGGGAGGGGCAGTGAATTACTTACCTATGACTATTTTGTCCTCTTCTGTACTGTTTGCAACATCATCAACTTTCACTGCGTACGTGATTGTATTGTTTCTGGATGTTGTATACGTTGTAGAGATTCTTGTGTTTGTGGCAAGGGAAGTTTCATTTTCCAGATCGTCCCCTTCGCTGTCAGTCATTTGATGTTGAGTATTATAGGTTGTACTCTTAATGGTGAAATCTTCCACCTCAGTAACAGCTTCAGTTAGATCTGTTGATGCTGGAGTGGAGGGTGACAATTCTAGAGTGGAGGGTGACAATTCTGGAGCAGTTGGTGACAATTCTGGAGTGGAGGGTGACAATTCTGGAGCAGTTGGTGACAATTCTGGAGTAGAATGTGACATTTCTGGAGTAGAGGGTGACAAGACTGAAGAAAAAGGGGGATATATTTAGTGGCATTCATAATCAATCCAGATAAAAAGGTTGAATTACACTGCGCAAATACTGTCAAATGTTGAAATCAAGAATCACATACAAATATCAAGTTTTCAAATATTTGGCAAGCATTTGAGCATTCAGAGCTGGAGAGTATACCAGCATTAAAAACTGAAGAGAAGGATTTAGTGGGCAAGTTAATTTCATCTCTGCCCTGAACCAAAAGTGAAGAGCCCACAATCTGGCCCTAGAAATCAAAGCTGAACTTGTTTCGTTGCAAACCTTTATTTACCTTGAACAATTATTTCCACAGTCCTGCTTTCTTTTCCAGCCACGTTAACTGCTTCACACTCATAAAGTCCCATAGCTTCTGCCTGTACGGCTTTTATGGTTAAAGTAGCACCTTCCAAAACGAGCCGAGAGCCTCCGCCCAAAAGCTGCTTTTTCCAGAAAACCTTTGGGGTGGGACTCCCATAGGTGGAGCAAGTCAGAGTTATGGTGTCTCCTTCCTTCACTGTGCTAGAAGGCACGGCGACAATCCTTGTATTCCTTGGTCCATCTAGAAAACAAAATGCAAGAGGGATGCACTTTAGCCAAGCCTCGACTAAAGATGTAAGATGTGTTTTGCAGATACCCTGGGTGGTCTTAAGACAAACCTCACAACCTTAGCCCCACATCTGGAATATGGAGGTTTGTTTTCCCATTTATCTGTTTCAGTTATTTATACCACACTCTTCAAAGCAAAAGCTTTCACAAAGCAGCTTATGCTAACATCAGCGCCTTCCAGAACATGAAGGTCTTCTGCTAAACACATCTGAAGGCAAGAAGAGGGGCGCTTGGTCAGTCTTGACCTGTCTTACAGGGCAAGGGCACTCGGAAATGTAATACCGACACCATTCTGCCCTGTGAGAAGGCAGAGAGCGGGGCAGGCAGAGATACAAAGTCCACCCTCTTCCAGGGCCAACAAACATCATCTTCCCTGTAAGAAGGAAGAGAGGACTTTGGGAGAGGGCTGTTTGTGTTCGTTTGTGTTTTTGTTCTTATCTGCCAGAGAGTCGATCGGCGAATTGCAAAAATGGAGAGAGAGCTCTAAAACTCAGTTTGGGTGCCTCAGCAGAAAGGCAGCATATAATAATAATAATAATAATAATAATAATAATAATAATAATAATAATAATAATAATAATTTATTATTTGTACCCCGCCCATCTGGCCAGGTCTCCCCATTGCATATCCATTGCATAAATAACAAACAAATAAAATACCGGTACATGCTAAGTATTGCTTATTTATTCAAACTTACATTCCACACTTAGTGTTTCTGCCCTTTTGACTTCCCCAAACTCATTCTCTGCTTCACATTCGTAATCTCCTGCATCATCAGGAGTCGCTCTAGCAATGTGGATGACTCCATCCTTGCTATCAAGGACCACTTCTTTACTGGCTGATTTCTTCCTTATGGTGACCTTGGCAGCAGGGTTGCCCTTTGCAAAGCACTGCAAAGTAACACTTTCTCCTTCCTTAACTAACGCGGCAGGAAGGATGGAGAAGTCTGGAAGTCTGGGAGCATCTACGAGAGGAGAAACAACCACGTTGCAAACCTGTCATTAGTGTGTGTTGTTAAATGTTTTCATTCAGTTCAGTAAGTTTATTGTGCTAGCAAAAAGCTCTGACCATTACATTATAGTGTACAAAATACAAACATAGCAACAATACAACCAACACCAATTATATAAAGGAAAGAAAAATCAGATTAAACCTCTGCATCTCCAAAACAGTTCATAGCAATATCATCTAACTCTCCCTTTCCAGTTTTTCTTTTCTTTTTGCAGCCAGTGCCAAAAGATCTACTTCGTGTGTCACAAAGCCTTACTGTCTCTCAAAAGATGTCAATCCATATGTATTATTGCTTCCATATGGTTTGTTTATTTTCTTTACTTATCAAAATGTACTCATCGCTTAATTGTAGTAAAAACCAGCAAGTGGTTTACATTAAACAACGGCCAAATCAAGAGCCAAAATGGGATAGATTTATTATTACAGTGGTACCTCGGGTTACATACGCTTCAGGTTACATACACTTCAGGTTACAGACTCTGCGAACCCAGAAATATTACCTCGGGTTAAGAACTTTGCTTCAGGATGAGAACAGAAATTGGGCAGCAGCAGTGCAGTGGCAGTGGTGCTTCAGGTTAAAAACGTTTTCAGGTTAAGAACGGACCTCCGGAACGAATTAAGTACATAACCAGTGGTACCACTTAATTCATTCTGGAGGTCCATTCTTAACCTGAAACCATTCTTAACCTGAGGTACCACTTTAACTAATGGGGCCACCCGCTGTTGCCATGCTGCCAACACGCGATTTCTGTTCTCAGCCTGAGGTAAAGTTCTTAACCCGAGGTACTACTTCCGGGTTAGTGGAGTCTGTAACCCGAAGTGTTTGTAACCCGAGGTGTTTGTAACCTGAGGTACTACTGTATTATTAACCCAACAGGCCTTTTTTTCAGCAAGGTTGTTCCCACGTGTCACTAAATTTATCACACATTACAGTGGACGCGGGTGGCGCTGTGGTCTAAACCACAGAGCCTAGGGCTTGCCGATCAGAAGGTTGGCGGTTCAAATCCCCGCGATGGGGTGAGCTCCCGTTATTCGGTCCTGGCTCCTGCCCACCTAGCAGTTCAAAAGCATGAAGTGCAAGTAGATAAATAGGTACCGCTCCACCAGGAAGGTAAATGGCATTTCCATGCGCTGCTCCGGTTCGCCAGAAGCGGCTTAGTCATGCTGGCCACATGACCCGGAAGCTGTCTGTGGATAAACGCCGGCTCCCTCGGCTTATAGAGCGAGATGAGCGCCACAACCCCAGAGTCATCGGCGACTGGACCTAATGGTCAGGGGTACCTTTACCTTTACAGTGTGTAAAAATGAAAACTAGGTCATGTCCACACTGATGATGATGATGATAATGGGATAATTAATCAGTGCTGCACCCTAGGTCTTGATTCTCTCCTGTACATATAACGTAGCCCTGAAGACCAATTGTCTCAATTTACTTACAGTTAACATGCAGTATTTGTGTTGTCTTCCTTTCCTTGGGCGCAAACTCCATCTCATCAATTGGCAGTTCAGCTCTGCATGTGATTTTCCTCCCATTATCTTCTTCTCTGGGAGTAAACGTCATACTCGCACTTTTCGTCTCGACAGATTTGATAAGGGGTTCTCGGGAAAACTCTGTCATCTGACGAACCTCCCCTTCTATCTCCAAGTAGATCTCTAGCCGGTCAGCGGGATACACTTTAGGAACACGGCAGGTGATAGTGGCTGGTTCCCCGAGAACAAGCGGCTGGCTGATCTCTATAACAGGATCACTGGGAAATGCTAGAAATAGGACACAGAAGGAGAAAAAGTTTACTTGAGAGAGGCTCAAAGTGGAACGTCTGCATGTTGTGCACACACCCTAGATTCAAGTTTCTGGTGTTTTGAGTATGATCTGTTTCTCAAGTTAAGACGTATCGCAGCTGAAGGAAAACTGAAGCAGCAGTGAGGGGATTTTCATATGGGAATTCTTCCCTGACAGAAAGAACTTTCCAAATTCTGCATATTTGTTGAACAAGTACTCATTCAGCTGCATCAAAATATGAATGACCCACTTGCTTTGCTTTGCTTTCTTAAGAGCGGTAGACTCTAATCTGGGGGACCGGGTTCGAGTCTCCGCTCCTCCACATGCAGCTGCTGGGTGACCTTGGGCTAGTCACACTTCTTTGAAGTCTCTCAGCCCCACTCACCTCACAGAGTGTTTGCTGTGGGGGAGGAAGGGAAAGGAGAATGTTAGCCGCTTTGAGACTCCTTCGGGTAGTGATAAAGCGGGATATCAAATCCAAACTCTTCTTGCTTCTGTGTATTTTGAAAGCCACATGGAAAATTTCTACCGTGTGTTTTAAATTATAATGGCTCCGTCTGTACAGTGGGACCTTGGTTCTTGAACTTAATTTGTTCTGGGAGTCTGTTTGACTCCTGAAACCATTCGAAAACCAAGGCGTGGCTTCCGATTGGCTGCAGGACATTCAGCTTCCAAAAAAGTTCGCAAACCGGAACACTTACTTCTGGGTTTTTGGTGTCCGGGAGCCGATTTGTTCGGGAGCCAAGCCGTTCAAGTACCAAGATACCGCTGTACTGGGGAGTCGTCACCCTCGCTGACAACATTCAACCGGAAACTCTTCAAGAGCTTGACTATGCTTTGTTCACCTCCTGCTCACTTCAATGAGGCTTAAGCAGGTGGATTTCCATGGAGATTTTGTTCAGCACAACCCATTCAGTATGTTAATGCACGGTGCAGAGAAAGCGGGTAATGGGAAGCTTTTTCTTCCTCTCGCACAATACTAGAACTCAGGGCCATCTAATGGGCAACCTCACATATAAATCATTGCAGTGTTGGAAGTGGGAGGTTATTAGAGCAAGGATAATAGAACTGTAGAATTGGAAGGGATCCTGAGCATCATCTAGTCCAACCTTCTGCAATGCAAGAACAAGCAGCTGTCCCATATGGGGTTTGAACCTGCAAACTTGCCGTTATCAGCACCACGCTCTAACCAGCTGAGCTATAATGGTAGCAAGGCTTTTTGTGTCCAGATAGGGCTGCAGGTCGTAGATCAGCTAAAGCCAATAAAAGACATTTCATGCCTCTAAGGGCGACTTCATATACAGTGGTGGGTCCAAAATTGCTTTACTGAACTTTTTTGAGGAGGGGGTGCAGGCCCCTCCCCCCAGGAGAATGCTACTCAATTTATTCACGCTGTATAAACTGGTGTGCAATCTCTCTCTGTAATCTGGATTGTCTTGAGCAAAGCAAACAAATCCAGAAACCAGCAGAGATCAAATGAGATATACACGTGGAACAATGAACATGTAAAATCCTGGATCTAGACCGTGGGAAAAGTAAGGTGCAACTAAAACAAAGAACACAAACTGGCGCCAAGGATTATAATTATTAGCAGGTTGAAATGTGATGGTTTCAGAGGGTTGTGCAGGAGTACTACTTACAGTAAATGTCAATTTGCACCCTCTGTTGTTTTCTGACCTCCCCGCATCTAGTGTTGCAGAGATATTCGTGCTCGTTTTCAAAGCCAACCTTCATTGTTAAGGCTGAGCTGCTTCCCTGCTGGCTCACATCTGCACCTAACGGGAAGTCAAGCTGCGTCCTCCAGGAAAATGTGGGGCGATCACAGCCAGTTGTGCGGCACCATAGCTTCAGGTCTTCACCGATCTGTGCGGCAACTTGGTGGCCTGGCACAATATCCTGCACCTCAAACGCTTTAGCTGAAAGAAGAGGGAAAGAAACAGGGTCAATCTCTTCAATTCAGATGGGCTTTATATTTTCCTGTAATGGCATTCCCCACCATATAGGCAATGTCTAAATCCATCTATACTCAACAAGTCATCTCCAGTCCAGATCCCATTGAATTCGATGGCACATTCTACCAAGCAGGCACACACAACTGTCTAAGCCAGTGATGGCTAACCTTGACACTCCAGATGTTTTGGGACTACAACTCCCATCATCCCTGACCACTGGTCCTGTTAGCTAGGGATGATGGGAGTTGTAGTTCCAAAACATCTGGAGTGTCAAGGTTAGCCTAAGCAAATACTGAACTGAGTTTCAGATGTCTGGGGCTAAATCTACAGTTGTGACAGTTCATAAACCTATACAAGTTTATTGTTTGCTGGCAACCTAAGATCCATCTGTCACCAACTGCTTTGAACAGCCGACAACAGGTGAATTATTGCCCCAAGGGCCTTGTTTAATCCATTTCACTTTAATGCAAAAATTGATTTTGCATACAACTGTAGCAGCATCTCCAAAATTGCATGATCTGTACATAAGTACAGGAATTCCAATGTAAAATTACCTGGCTGGGAATATGCCCCATTGGACTCAGCAAGATTTAGGCTGCAATCCTAACCCCACTTTCAATAGGACTTACTTCTGAGTAGACATTCTTAACAGGCATGGCTACCTACTTCAAGTAAGTCTTACTGAATTCAGGGGAAAGAATTTATGCTATATATGAATAAACACAGACAGGATCAGACTGTCAGCAGCACGATCTTATGCATGAATCCACTAATTCTCAGGAGTAGGGATGTTGGAGAAATTTGGTTCTGTTCACATTTAAAGCTGAAGCAAATTCACGCTTTCCAAAACAGAAATGGTGCAGCTCTCCTTCAAAATTCACACTTACTTGAATTTTGCAATACAGTTCGCCGAACCAAAAAATAAATAAATGCATATTTTGTGGGGAAGTGTGCATAATAATTAATACATTGGTGAAAAGAACTTAATTGCTTGCAACAATGCATATGTTAGTTAAAACAGAAATTCACACTAAAATGCAAAATGTGGATAACTGGAAAAATGATAAACAGAGATAACCGAAATGGACTGATCCATCCCTGCTCAGAAGTAAGTTCCACTGCAGATTTTATTCTCAAATAAGGATTAGGACTACCCCCCCTTATTAAGGGGCCTTTTCTGCACCTAAATAATTTAGATTTATCATTTAAATTTCTTCCTTGCACAAGTGATGCTATTTTCCTGAAACCATTCATTTATAAGGTAACAGCTTAAGTGTCTCATTCTACTAGACTGAGCATGCAATTTATAAAAAACATGCCTCACATTAAACAAACTACAACTATAATTAGGATTTTTTAAAAAATAAAATAAAATATGCTTGACATTAAATAAGTTTATTTTCTGAAGTGAAGGGCAGGGTGGGTGGGCAGAGCCGAAACTCAAAGGATAGCCATGTTAGTATATATCTAAAAGCACAGGATTCCCGCCTCCTGAAAAATACCAAAGCAAAGCACACAACTCACAAGTTAGGGCAGCCATAAGTAAAAGCGCCGTCAACGCTGACAAAGTTCCTCTTGACATTTGGCTGCCTTTCGTCTTAAACTGATGTCGAGAGGGAAAAGGAAAGCAATCTCAAAAGCTGGATGCTGCTCCTTCAGAAGTGAAAGCCGAGGGTTTTGAAAGTATTTATATACAGTGAAGGAGGGGGTGGGCTGTGGGGAAGGGGTGAGGGGGAGAAGACAAGTTGGAATTTCCATGCCGGGAAACCCCATAAAGCAAGAGTGAAAAGTGAAACCCCCCTCAGTGAGGAGTGGACTCGGAGTCGCTCCGTGGGCTTGGCTCCCTCTACTGCTTCCTGAGCTATATTTCGTTTCTCACACACACACACACACACAAAAAACCTGACAACAGCATGAAAGAAAAGCAAGAGGCTCTCCATCAAGAAGGGAATGGAGTGGGGGAAGGAGAGAGAGAGAAAGGAAGAGAAAATAAATTTAAGTGCAGGAGAAAAATGAAAATCTAATAGGAAGGAATTTTAGGGCTCGTTCTACCGGTGGGAAATGGTGAAGAAAAGGGGTTAAATGACTTCAAGTGACAACATATACAGGACTTTAAGTGAGCCTCTTTCTTTCTCACTCGGTTCTAGTACCACCACCCCCAACCCCTTGCAAAGAGGGAATGAGAACACTGGCCAACTTTACAGGGTTGTTGTAACAATTCCTATATTAAGGTTCCCGTTTTTATTTGCTTTACTGGCTCACGGTCCATTGATCTGTCAGGCTGAGGGCCTGATCTGTACTCATTAGCAAAGGGGTGGGCAATCTTTGTCAGGCCGAGGGCCACAGTCCTTTCTGAGCAACCTCCCAGGGGCCACATTTCAAAGCTGGGCAGGGCCAGAGGCAGAGCACCAAATTTTTCTCTAGCTTCTGCACCGACTTCTCTCATCCATCTGGTCATGCAAGACTTCAAGGGCACATTGCAGCCAGGCAAAAACACCAAAGAACAGTGCTAAAGTAGGAACAGTGATGTGTGTGGCCTGAGGAATGCAGGTGGGGCTTGAGAGATTTCCAAGGGCCAGATAGAGAGGTCTGGAGGGTCACATCTGGCCCCCAGGCCTGAGGTTCCCCACCCTTCTGTTCCTCCCCTCATCACTGAGCCTCTTGAGCTCACCGATCGTAAGGTCGGCAGTTCGAATCCGCGCGACAGGGTGAGCTCCTGTCTCTTTGTCCCAGCTCCTGCCAATTTAGCTGTTCGAAAGCATACCAGCATGAGTAGATAAATAGGTACTGCTGCAGTGGGAAGGTAAACGGCGTTCCCATGCACTCTGGTTTCCGTCACAGTCATGCTGGCCACATGACCCGGAAAGCTGTCTGCGGACAAACACCGGCTCCCTCGGCCTGAAAGTGAGATGAGCGCCGCAACCCCAGAGTCACCTTTGACTGGACTTAACTGTCCAGGGGTCCTTTACCTTTGACTTTACTTGTACAGATGTCATCCCTGTTCCACGCTATTTGTCAGTGTGACACTGGAATGGTTATAATCTGTTTTGTGCCAAAGTGGTACCTCTCAAGCACTTCCTGCGCACATGTGTGCACAGAGCTCAGTTTCCCCCTCTTGGCATCTGTACAGCGACTTAGATGCCTTCATATAGGCCTACTGACATGCAGTATATCTTTTCTGTATATCAGTGGATCACTAAGCCTGGTTTCTTCCGCTCTTTCAAAAGACTAGGGAATTAAAATAAATGAATAAAAGGTCTGTGGAAATGCACATTGAAGGGAACACTGATGCACACTAGTTTGAAAGTGCCCTGGCAATATTCTAGATGTTCCCGCTAACCCACCTGGGTTAAGCACTACCTCTCAGCCCACACAATGAGGCAGAAGAATGGGTTATGTTTGCTGACCTGAGTTTCTAATGTAAAGGATGGAATAGAATTGTAACGGATAAATATAGAAAAATGCCACACCAAAACTGTCATTCCTCAGTACCCCGCACCCCACCCCCAGTCCATAATACACAGTAGAAATTGGCCACAGGTTATATTTTAAAGAGATAGACTAGAGATATAAAGGGTAGAAACACAAGAGATTGACTTTAATTACCTCAGAAAAGCTGGTAACTAAAGCTCGTTCATTCTTTTACCAAAGTACAGTGGTACCTCGGGTTACAGACGCTTCAGGTTACAGACTCCGCTAACCCAGAAATAGTACCTTGGGTTAAGAACTTTGCTTCAGGATGAGAACAGAAATTGTGTGGTGGTGGCGTGGCGGCAGAGGGAGGCCCCATTAGCTAAAGTGGTACCTCAGGTTAAGAACAGTTTCAGGTTAAGAACGGACCTCCAGAACAAATTAAGTTCTTAACCCGAGGTACCACTGTAATCTGTGATTTTGTTTCTCTATCCTCCAGTGGCCTAGTAGGGGTTGCTATAGCCTAGTAGGGGTTGCTCCTAATTCCAAGAAATGAATTTAAAAGAAAATTACTTTAATCTAGACTTGGGTGGCCCTCCCAGTGGAAACAATGGGTGACTTAAAAAATCCAGAAACAGAATGGAACCAGGAAATGAAGCTGTCTGAAGGAAACCGAAACTAAATGAGCGTTTTCCACCTCGGTAGACAGAGCAGAAATCTGAATCATTTAACTATACTCTGCATTTTCTCTCCGGACCCTTATTTCTAATATTCATCCCTAGTTTGTAGGTGAGCTGACCAGGAAAGCAACACATTGGTCTGCTCATTAACCCAAGCTTGATCTACAAATCAGCAGGTGGAAAAAGTTTTGCAGTTTGGGAATAACCACAATCACCTGCTAATGTCTGAAGAGGAATCTGCTCTTAATGGCGAAGGTATAGAGACTGGCCAAAAAGTTGGCCACCCTCTGAATTTTGCCCCATTTCATGGAACGGCTGAAGCTGAACCCTCCACCAGCCCTTCTGGTGGAAAATGTGAAATTTCCTCTTTTCCAACACATTGAGCAACCGTCTTCGAACTTCTAATAAACCCTCCTCACTCTCAAAAATAAAGGGAAATTCCTGTCTTCTATGTAGATTGGAATGGAATGTAAAGGAGGTGGAAACAAGAAGGCAAGAAAGACAGAAAGACAGGTAGATTTACCAAAATACAGCTGACCTCTTCCCAGTGGATAATGGACCATTAGGGTGAACATACCCACCAACCATCCCAATTTGACTGGGATACCCCAGAATTACAGAAGCCACCCCAGCTTCTGATTGGTTGGATCCCAGAATGTCCTGCTTTTTGCTTGTGGTTTTTTTTTGGGTGCCACACTCTTGCCTCGCACCTGCCCACGCCCTCCTCCTCCTCCATGTCACGTGGCCCAAGTGACACTGGCTTCCGGAAGTATGTCACAAGCTCAGGCCTGGCTCCTCCTGAGTCCCACCCCCCCAAACTTGGAGCTTCAGCTTGAAACAAAACAAACTGTGTGGGTGGGAGTTGCTGCATGTCAGAGAATGGTCTGAAGATAAGGACTGGGGAATGCTTCCTATGGCAGACCAGTTTCTCTCCAATGGAGAGCTGAAGGGGGAAGAGTTGCCCCTCTTGTCCACAGCGTATTCAGAAGCAGAGAGAAAGACAGGAGGTGTACAGCTTAGGAAGGTGTTACCCAGTTACGAGATAATGACAACAGACATTGAAAGCCCTAAACCGCCTCGGTCCAGTATACCTGAAGGAGCATCTCCACCCCCATCGTTCTGCCCGGACACTGAGCTCCAGTGCCGAGGGCCTTCTGGCGGTTCCCTCGCTGCGAGAAGCCAAGTTACAGGGAACCAGGCGAAGGGCCTTCTCGGTAGTGGCACCCGCCCCATGGAACGCCCTCCCACCAGATGTCAAAGAGAAAAACAACTACCAGACTTTTAGAAGAAATCTGAAGGCAGCCCTGTTTAGGAAAGCTTTTAATGTTTAATAGACTATTGCATTTTAATATTCTGTTGGAAGCCGCCCAGAGTGACTGGGGAAGCCCAGCCAGAAGGACGGGGTGTAAATAATAAATATTATTATTATTATTATTATTATTATTATTATTATTATTATTATGTGATAAGCAAGACCACTGCCAGAGACCCTGGGGGTATAGATAATAAATTATTATCATTATAACCAGAAGAGAGGGGGGCAGCTAGTTGATACATCACTTGAGAGCATGGGGGGGGGGACCTCACCACAGACTCAGAGGTCCGAACGTATCAGAGAGCAAAGGAGTCAGAGGGAGGGAGGACCTTCCCATTGGCATCCAAAATGCTGCAGAAGGAGGGTTTAGAGTAGCCAATTGCCCTCCTTGCGGAGAGGTGCATATTTGCGCTTGCAACATGATGCTGTAATAAAAGGACTATAAATCTTTCAACCACTCGTTCATTCTTATCTGTGAAGTTACCGAAGGGAGGGGAGGACTCTCCACGCCTGCCACTGTGGCCCTTGTGTGTGGGGTGTGTGTGTGAAGAGGCAAAGGTGCCCACCAGCGAGATGGTGGTAGTGCGGAAGGCCCGAGTGAGAGGGGCCCTCCATTGTGTCCTGGTTTTCACCTTTCCTTGAAACAGGGATTCCTCTTTGGATGAAACGAAACATTATCTATGAATCTAGTGAGCTGTAACAAGAAAAATGGCAACCAGGAAAAAAAGAAAAGAAAGGAAATGCCCTGTTGTTGTTGTTGGCACCAAATCGACGTTGTGGATATCCCAAATTTAAAATGTGAAAATGGGCATGAATCTAGTTAACAATGCTCTGTCTAAAATCAGACCTTCTGTCCGCATCCTGTTTTCAAATAAACTTGGCTAGCAGAAACGTTGTTTCAAGCAAAAGACGTCTTTGAAAGGAAAACATTTAATTGGTTTAGATGCCTTCACCTCCATTTCTTTCTGTTCCAGATCAGACTTCCATAAATCTATCACTAAAGCACTATAACTGCACCAATGACATGTTGCAGAATACACTTGCAGAAATACACCAGCCTGGAGCAGCCTGAAGCTAACCACTAGCTTAGATGTGTATCTGATTTGTATAATTATGTCGCTCAAAGTACAATTTGGCTGAAAACCAGGGTCTTAAGAGCACATTGATACATTGAGAAATTTTCATAGGTAAGGGATCAAATGAGTCACTTCGCTCAATTGAAATATTCTTCAAAATCATTCAGCACCCAGCCAGATAGCGCATGCCAGGATTTCACATGCACATCACATTATTTTAAAAAGAAAACTTGCTTCTTTATCTCCAAAGAGCACTCACTCTGTGCTCTGATAGAGGGTGACACAGTCATGCAAAACATTTTCCTTCAAATATGTATATCTGAATACAAGGACTGCCGTCTTTGATGCCCAGCCAAACAATCCTCTTGAAAGGGAAACTCAATCTCAGCAGCTCATGTCTCCATTCACTTGGCTTGTCTGCAAGATGTGGCTGCGTATATTTCTTATCAGGCTACGAGCTGCTCATACTTGAACACATTTCTGTCTCTTTTGCTATGCACACTAAAGGGAACCTATCCTAAAAATACACTTTCCAGATAAAAGTACCTGTAAGAAGAACTGTTGGACAGTGGGAGAGTCTACCAACAGAGATTATTGAGTTCCCAAGTCTGCAATTCTATGCAGAGGCACTTGGGAATTTTGCTTTTATTCATTTATTATGGCATTTATTTCCCACCTTTTCTGCAGAGAGTTCAGGGTGGCGTATTCCCTTCTTGCCCCCTCCATTTTTATCCTCACAACAACCCTGTGAGGTGGGCTCGGCTGAGAGAGAGTGACTGACCCAAGATCACCCAGCCGAGTGGGGATTTGAACCTTGGTCTCCAAGGTGCAGCACTCTAACCATTACACCACACTGCCCTTGTAGGGGTAAATATTCACTTCCAATCAAACATTGTCCATCTTGATCATGGAGTTCTTCTGATGGGACACTGTGGGTGGTCCCCCGTGCCCCTGAGTTTTGGCTAGCCTTCGCCAGGGACCAGTTGTTGTTGTTGTTGCTACATATTGAATGTATATCCTTCTCTTTCTTCCAAAGGAGCTGAAGGCACCAAGCACACCCATACTTAAAACCCCCCGAAAAGCCTTCTAAAATAGTTAAACATTCTAACAACAACAACAACAACAACAACAACACATTTGTTTTAATGTGCCTTGCCAATGGCAGTCTTCTGGGAGACACCCCTGCTTTCTCTTAGTCGTCTTTTAAAAACTGTAGCTACAGCTTCGAACGACGACCTTTTCATCAACCGGTTTACTGGCAGGCTACTGATGTTTTTCTTGATATTCTTGCAGCGTTGTGTGTTTTTATGCTGTACACCACCTAGTGATATTTTCTATGAAAGTGCCATTTATAAATATTTAAACAAACAGTCGAACAAAGAAATGCTCTTTAAAATCTCTGTGGCAGGTATTTTCGATGGAACAGGCCCAATTGCGGAGGGACTGTGTTCTTGACAAAATGATTTAGATTAAAACCTCGGCTCTTTGGTCTAAAATTGTAAGATGGTTTTCTTTCTGGCTGCTTGTTCAAAAATCATAGCCTCCATTTCACAGAATTTAGCTGGACCATCAAATCATCACTATTATTATTATTATTATTATTATTATTATTATTATTATTATTACCACATTATTTACAAGTTCTTAGATATTCCTGCCAGGTAGGAACTTGGGCCCTTACTGTTTGCTGAGGCATGGAGGATTTTCAAAGGGCTAAATAAATTTCCCTTGCAAACGAAACATCCTTAGCGTTAATGAGTTGGAACAGCAAAGTCCACAGGCCTACGAAGATGGGGGGTGATTTGCAAACGTCAAAGCTGATGCTTGGATTATCCAGGGGATCAAATATTTCATATCATGTAAGTAAGACAAAATATCATGTTATTACTAGCTAGCCGCCCGCCAAATGATGGGAATTTGCAAGGAAATGTAGCCATAGGCTTCTACCACATGGGAGGTGGGTTAATGCCAGCATAAACATCCTTTTCCTGTCCTCTGCTGTGTTTGGGCTGGCTTTCATTCCCCCATGAATGCAGCATTTGGGGCCTTTGAGTTTAGAGAAAATGCTAGCAAGAGGAGACACGATGGAAGCATGTAAAATTATGCACGGAGAAAGTGATGATGGCTGAGTTATTGACCTAACACGGGCAGGGAGATGGGCAAAAAACAAAGCAGTTTGCCCTGGAGAGCAGAGGGGTGTGAGCTCCTACGTACTCTAGTGAAGCAGGAGATAAAAGGCCAGAGTTTTTAGGATAGCCGTTGGAAGCGATGTGCTGGCAAAAACTGCAACGGGCTGCAGAAAGAAATCAGAGAGCATGGCTGTTTTGGATCCAGTCATGCTGTGCCTATGGGAGAAGCAAGAGACCTTACTGGAGTGTATTTCCATGAACCTCTCCACACCATAGGCTCAGGTTGCATATATGCGTAAATAAACCCTATATCCTAAAGACACCACAGTCTCCGCGTTGCCTCATTCCCAAAGGGCAAGTGCCTGGATCCCTGGATCTCGTACTGCTGTGGAGATTGGGGTGGTGTGCAACAATATTTAAGGATTCTTAGCCACGCTATCTTATATAGACCAATCCTTAGGCATATATTGGATGGGAGATTTCACTTCGTATTTCAACATCACCCACCATCACTTCGAAACATTTGTGGGGGGCATTTTGTTTTCCCAAATTCTGCATCATGTCGTGCATTCTTCTCACCGGAGTTGCTTTCGGAATCTAACTATTACACAGGGCACACATAGACAGAGGCAGGATGTCCAAGCAAAACAGACAAGAGGAGATGCTGCAGCTATAAATTACCAACCAAATTACTGACATCCACAAGATTTCCATTGTTATTTTTCCTCTTACCATCAGATCGCTGACCCTCCTTGCTTTGTTTGACTTCTTTGTTTTGCATTTTCATGTTGACCATTATTTTGACCCATGTTCTGCCATGGCAAAGGTAAATATCCCTCGAAGGAAGCCCTCATCCTCCTGTTGTCCCTGCAGATTTCCTCCAAGGGCAGTTGAAAAAGAACATTGGTGCGCTGACTTGGCTAGAGTTGGCTGTCTGGATAATAGTGTGCACTCAGATTGGTGTTAGTTGGCTTTGGGGTGAGAGAAACCCTGGCTCTTATGCTGGAAGATATTTTCATTTGTCAGCAAGACCACTTTAATGATCCAGTATCCTGCCTATTACAATGCTGAGCACCTGTTGCCATTTCAGGAGGAAAGCGATGGCCTTGAAGATTGGGTTTTCTCTGTTATTTTAAGCTACGCATGTCTTTCTGTTCCATAAAGTCCAAGGTAGTTTTAGGGACTTTCTCTTGTGGGGCATTTTGGGGGTAGGAGAAAAAGGGTCATCCACACTCTTGGAACTTCCATAACCATCCGTTTCCCAGTCCAAGCAAACAACAATAGCCACATATGTCTTCTTAGGGTGTTTGTGTATGCGTATCCATCACTTCAAGACCGCAACATCAACTGATGAATTGCCATGTGAAACAGGAAGTGCACTTTAAGCCCCACCAACAAGACTCTCTATGTCACTTCCAATCATAGCTGTCAACTTTCGGATTTGAAAATAAGGGATTTTTTCAAACTTTCGGATTTGAAAATAAGGGATGCCGCGAGAGCGGTGCAATGGCACCAAGTAGCCTCGCCACCCTGCACTCCAGAGGCTGTGCGTGAACTGGTGAGCGAAAGAGCGAGCGCATAGACGGCAGGCAGGCTGTCTGTCTGGTTGGGCGTGAGGGTCTGGCTGCACAAGGCATGCAAGCTCCGCCCCCAGTTGGTCTCAGACTCCTTATTGGCAGCCGAGCAACGCAGCCGAGGAGCCTCCCTGGCCGGCAGGGAGGGAGAGGAGCTGCTTCCTTTGAAATCCGGGAAATTTAAGGGATATCAACAATCTGGGATAACAGCGGGAAACGGCATTGGAATAAGGGAGTTTCCCGCAATAAAAGGGAGAGTTGACAGCTAGGATTCCAATGAAGCCCCAATATTTTATGGCACATAGGTGTATAAATTGCCTGTAAGAGACTGAGCGTATTCTGGTGTACAGACCCAAAAACCACTCTCTGCTCCAGGAAAAGTTGAGAGTACAACTTCTGATCTCTTCTTAAAACTTGAAGATAGCTATAGATATTGGTATACTATACTATACTATACTATACTATACTATACTATACTATACTATGTGCTTTTTTTCTAAAAAAAAATGTTTAAGGGTACTCTCATTTTCCTACTTATTGAAATACTGCCCCTCAATGAGGCCAAATTTGGATTCACAAAATGTTTAGGAGGATGCGTACCCCGGCATCCCCCCAGAAAAAAAGCACTGACTACTATGCTATGCTATGCTATGCCATGCTATGCTATGCTATGCTACGCTACACTACGCTACGCTATACTGACTTGTACCCAGTGCTTCTTGGGAATTCTAGGAAACAAAAGAAATCAGTGCAGTTTTTAAAGGTTCAGTCCACCATTTTGATTCAAAATGGTGTCCAGTTGTAGCCAAACATGGATGGAAACAATATTTTTTATTTCAGGAACCATCATGCAGGTAGTAACTTTATTGACTGTACCACAACATATTATGAGTGAGAAGAATGCTTCGCTGTGTTCAACAATAAACAAAAGCAAAGCTGTTTTTTGACTACAACTCCCATCTTCCCTAGCTAGCAGCACCGGTGGTCAGGGATGATGGGAATTGTAGTACAAAAAAAGCAATTGGAGACCCAAGTTTGGGAAACCCTGATGTAAATGAAGCTCTCACGGGAAATGGATGCTATTAAAGAGAGAGAAACCTTTGCTCATTAGTCTGTTTGGATTATTTCATATTTTCTAAGATGCTGAGCCTGTGCTGCACAGCACAAGACTTCGTATGGATATTTTTGGATGTAACTTTGATGCTTATGTTCTGTTTTTGAAGAGTTCCGCAAGTAAAAGTTTGAATAGTACTTTTATGGGCCTGGACAAAAATTTCTTCCAAAAGGAGTCAGTTCTTATGCTTCCAGTCACTTCAAACTGCGCAATATCAATCCTAAATCAATTCCCAAATCAATCAAGAGATAATCCCGGGAATGGTTATTTGTTGAGGATGCTGGGAAATGGAAGCGTCTAAACTACAAGTTGCCAGGATAAAGTTACCATTACAGTTAAAGGGACAGAACTGTGCTTGGAATGGGTGGCCTGGGTGGGACTTGATGAAAGTTATTTCTGAACTATTAACCAGCAATCTGACAAAAGATAAAAGGTTTGGCCGCCACCATAGCAAGAAAACTGAAATGACTCACAGCTGCATATTTCCCAATGGGAAGGCAATTAAACAGGTTAACAATGAAGATTTAAAAAAGTGCACAGGGTGATTCACTGTTTGCAATAAATATATTAGGAAAACAAGGAGACAAGAGATGTCTTTGGCTGTGTACACATTCCTGTTTACTTTGGCTCCAATGTGCTCCCACATCTGAAGTTAGAAGCCAAATACCTATCTCCTTAGCCACAATCTATAAATATCTACCCTAGAGCGAAAAGGTTAGAAACCTCTGGCCCTGTGTGACAGATGCAAATGAAGCTCCAAGCACCAGCAATTTTAATATAGGTACAAAGCAGGGTATTACTGCAAGACAGGTTCTGGCAGATTGAGTGGACAAGACCCAAAATGAGTCCAACGGTCAAGAAGGTGGTTTCTGCACGTGCTGTAGAGGGAAGAGAGGGCCAGATGGGGCTTGCGAACCTGGGAAGGTAGCTAATTGGGAAGAAGGAAAACACAGACCTTAAATCTCTGCTGCCTTGCTACAGTGGTACCCTGGTTCTCGAACGGCTTTGTTGTCGAACAAATCGGCTCCCGAACGCCGCAAACCTGGAAGTAAGTGCTCTGGTTTGCAAATGTTTTTCGGAAGCCGAATGTCCGACGCGGCTTCCGCTTGAGTGCAGGAAGCTCCTGTAGCCGATCAGAAGCGGCGCCTTGGTTTTTTAACAGTTTCAGGAGTCGAACAGACTCCCCGAACGGATTAAGTTTGAGAACCAAGGTACCACTGTATACTCATTTGTAAGAAAGGCTTTGGGAGTAAACCCTGAGGAAAACCCTGAACCTTGTGGGACACCTTTGGGAGAAGAAAAGGCGAAGGAGTAAACACAACACAAATCTGGAGTGGAGTCCCTAAGACAGTTGGATGGTGTGACGGATTGGCCCTAAGGTGAAAGAGTTTTTTACCTCCCAGTTCAGAAGGAGTTAATCCACCCTCACCTTGACTGGCAGCTCATCCTTTAGGGGCGGGGCGGTCCCCGGTTTAAAAGGAGGGGACAGCCGTTTTGACAGTTGAGAAGAGGGAGGGTGTGTGTGGTGACAGGGAGAAGAAGGGTGTGGGGCCAGGATAGTGTTGGTATAGGTTAGGACTAGTTTGTCGTGAAACTATAAAATGAAAGAGTTCCTGTATTACGTTAACTAAGCTTGTGAATGCATGAATCTTTAAATCAACTATGTTTGCCAGAAAATAAAGTTCCTTTTGTGCCAAAGAGGGATCGTCATTATTGGTCCAGCAGGGTATCAAATCTCACAGAGGTGTGTACTCAGGAAAAGGGCAAAACTTACCTGAGAGGGAAAAGGGTGTTAGTTTGTGTCTTAGAGTCACACAGAAAGGGGTTAGAAGGTGAAAACCTGAAGTGCCACAAAGTTGCCAGAGTGGTGATGCAAATCATAACAGTGGGGATCCGAGCTGAGTGAGGCCCTTTACTGTAGGCAAGAGGTGGTTCACCCAGAGCTTTAAGGATACCAGGCCACGTAAGCTGGATACAGACTCTCATTACTAATAAACCCTTGAAGTAAGAGGGGTTTGTTTTCGAGGCGAACCTAGAAAGGGAAGGGGGGTTTTCTTTACCCTGTAACCCTTTGGAGAAATCTGTAGTAATTGAGAGAAGGGGGTTCGTCGCAGATGGCGCCTTGAACACCTCTTTCTGGCAACTCCTGCAGCCAAGCTGGTGACAAATGTATTGCTCTGCTTTCATTTGGACCACATCACCGAGGCCAAGAGGTCGAGGGGGGGGTCTTGTTGTCTGGGCAGCCCAGGACAGTGGCAGACTTTGGGCTTCCAAATTTCAGTGGTGCCCTGGGCAAGGCCAAAATTCGGTGCCCCCCACCTCTCGCTTTCCATTCTAAGTCATTGTTGGGGTGCTCCTGCAGCGCTTTCTTGGCTCGATGCCTAGTGTGGCCAAACCACTTGCGCTCCTCTAAATCTACCTCTATCCAGGACCTCAAAACACACTGCCCAGGCTTGCACCCTGGATAATTATATTTTTCTAACGGTGCACTCTTCCATTGTCTCTTGAGACAGAGGAATGCAAACAAAAGGGGACAGGAAGAGCTCCATCCATGGCAAGAATGTCACTTGCCCCAAAAATGGAAAGAAGAAGAAGTCCTGACAAAAGGACAATGGATACAAAAACTTATGGAATACGCAGAAATGGCGAAACTTACTGAAGAAATAAGAAATCAAGATAACAACCTTTTTTTAAATAAAAGAATGGAAATGTTTTATTGAATATTTGCAAACAAATTGTAAACAGACCATTGGCAGGATTATTGCCATAACCTGCAGTTTTATAAGCGTAAATATTTAAAGTAGACGAATAAATAAGTTAAGTTAATTTGAAATATGCAGAAAATATAAAAAATAAATTTAAGGGGCCGCAGAAAGAGGGGGAAGGAAGTTGAGTTTCGAAATGTTAAAATGATTGTAAAATTATTGAAATGTATAAAATTGAAAATCATAATTTTTTTAAAAAATGGAACAGTCTCACCCTCCTCCAGTGCCCACCTTCCAGTGCCCCCTGCCAGTTCAAGGCAGTGCTATACTGATGAATGCTTTTACAGAGTAATCTTCTTTATGTCTTCTCGGAGCCCCTCCAGACTGGCGTTTATTTCGTGGGTGTATTCTGTAACACGTCACCGATGCAAAAATAGTGAATTAGAGGTGGATTTATACTGGACCTTCGGCATACCATCCTTACTGCATTACAGGATCATTTGTGGTATAGAAAGATAAAGGATCTCAGTGCAAAGTTTTGGGACGTGCACTGATAGGAAACAAAGCAGTATATCTGCCCCAAGCTGCAAACAGTGTTGGAAAAGGTTGTATGTCCACCTGAGATACCATCATGAGCACAAACAAATCACCACGAGCTCACTGCGGCCTGAATCGCTGTTATTTAAAAGGAAGCCGATTCAATGTGCTAGGTTTGTTTTCAGATTTAATTTAATGAAATTTAGTCTTCTTCTGCTTTCGTACAGGTTCCCATTCCCGCTAACTGCAACAGTTCAGGTCTCTCCTCTCTTCTGAACTGTCTCTCATCTTGTAATCTTTGGCAGCGTCCCATTATTCTTTTCAAGTTGGGTGGCACTCTTCATTCCAACCATCCTAAGGTGGGGAGAAAAAGATGTAATCATTGTCCTGAGCACACACAATGAACATAAAATGTGACCAATGAACATAAAATGTGACCAATGAACATAAAATGTGACTAACTGCAGGTGTCGTCCCAACTTGGATATCTTACTGTCAATAACCAGTGCAGATTTATGTATAAGATAAACAAGCTATAGCTTAGGAGCCCACTCTCTTGGGGGCCCCAAACTTTTTTAAAGAAAACAAAACCTGGATGTACATTTCCAAAATATAAGATAAAAAACAAATAAAATAAAACCTACATACAGCAACAGTGTTTTGTGTTGTGTAGGCTCCTATGATGTACGTATTTTGTTATGTGCAAATGGCTTTAGATACCTATTAGGTCCATAAATTACCATATAGCATATATTCAACACAAAAAACAGTGCCAATTTGTTGTTGACAAAGGATAGCTGGACATATAAAGGGCCCCATTACCTTCAGTAGCTTAAAAGGTAAAGGTAAAGGACCGCTGTCAGTTAAGTCCAGTTGCAGACGACTCTGGGGTTGCGGCGCTCATCTCGCTTTACAGGCCGAGGGAGCCGGCGTTTGTCTGCAGACAGTTTTTCTGGGTCATGTGGCCAGCATGACTAAGCCGCTTCTGGCGAAACCAGAGCAGCACACGGAAATGCCGTCTACCTTCCTGCTGGAGCGGTACCTATTTATCTACTTGCACTTTGACGTGCTTTCGAACTGCTAGGTTGGCAAGAGCTGGGACCGAGCAATGGGAGCTCACCCCGTCACGGGGATTCGAACCGCCGACCTTCTGATCGGCAAGCCCAAGAGGCTCAGTGGTTTAGACCACTTAGCTTAGGGCCTCATCAAACCTAAATCCGGCCCTGTCAATAACATGCCAAGTTTGGAAGATGGGGGCTACAACACAAAGGCGGATTCTCTTTTGACATTATATAAAAGCTATTTACGGAGAAGATGGGGGCAAATCTCTGAAATACGATATGAACCCCCCAGTGGCAGATTTGCCATAAAGTACTTGCATTATTGCTGTGCATGTCTATTAGACCAGAATAATACTTAGGTTGCAATTCTATACCCACTTACCTGGGAGTAAGTCATATTGAGCTCAATGTGACTTACTTCTGAGTGGATTTGCACAGGATTGTGCTGTTACAGTGTTGCTGTTTTTCAATTATTCTCTCACACACAAGCTCAGTAAATCTTTGCAAACCCTATTTTAAAAACCCTTGTTATATATTTTTAATCCTGAATTGCAGGTGGGAGGCTGATGTTGGGAGCTAGATGCTAAGCACAGCTGAAGTGAAATCTGAAATGGAGATTTCACCCCTCACAGCTTATTCTCTTGGCGATAATGTTTCTGTCTTCCTTAACAACACCCAGGGTTTGGAGCAGACATTTATTTATTTATTCTTTTATACTAATAAATTATCAGTTTAAAATTTCCCAAAAGGAAGCTGTCGCAAGTGACTGTCATTTCTTGGCTGGGCTGCAACATTTACTGATACTCTCCGGGGCAGCTTTTCATCTTACAGGATGCATGATTCTTTTTTTAAAGAATGTATTTCCAATACGGAGAGCCTGGCAACATTACAAAAAACAAATCTGTGTCACCTTTAATATTCTTGTGCTGACCTCTCAAATCTTGAACAATAGAGGACAGACAGCATTCACTTCTGATCATCACTGGCGGCTGCCTAATACGGGGTGGGGGTGTCATATTTTCCTAAATGTTTATGGTACAATTATCAGAAGTACTGAATAATAATAATAATAATAATTTTTATTTGTACCCCGCCCTCCCCGGCAAAGCCGGGCTCAGGGCGGCTCACACCGCCAAAATCACAATAAAACATGAAACATAAAAGAAAGAACAATTAATTAGAATACAGATTAAAAGATTTAGAAGATTTAAAAGACTGCCTTAATGCAACAGCCCATGAATTTATATCACATAGGGGAGAATCTTATGATACAATGTTATATTATAACACAGGATCAGAATGCTGAATCGGGCTCAAAAGCTAGGCGGAACAGCTCCGTCTTGCAGGCCCTGCGGAAAGTTGTCAAATCCTGCAGGGCCCTGGTCTCTGGAGACAGTGCGTTCCACCAAATTGGGGCCGAAACTGAAAAAGCTCTGGCCCTGGTTGAGACCAGTCTAGCCACCTTATGGGTTGGGACCTCCAGCGTGTTATTATTTGTGGACCTTAGGGTCCTCCACGGGGCATGCCTCCTTATTGATTGAAAGGGGCAAATTAGTTAAGATCTTCTCGTTAAACTGCTGATTTACCATTTGTTAGCACCTGGGTTTTCTAGAACAGAAGACACCTATCACAGCAGGCAGGGACACAGCGCTCTGGATAACCTGTTTTATTCAGCATTCGTCTGGATTTGCCTGCACAAAATTTACACTGTCATTAGACCTACGCCCCAGCTGTTATTGAGCATTTATTCTGATTTGCTTAGGGGGCAGTTATATGGCAAAGAGCATTCATCCTGATCTGTTTGCAGGGTGTTTAACACCTCTTCCCGATAACAATTTATTTATTATTGATTTCTAAAAATATTTATATACCAGTGCATCATAAAACATATCACAGCAGTTTACAATAATATAAAAAACATAAAAGCAAACAATAAAACCACGAAAAGCTAAAAGCAAGTTAAAAGTAAAAAGAAATCAAAAGCTCCATAGCATAATTATGCAAACCTATGAAGGACTTCCTTTTCTCTCTCTCTCCTGGATCTTCTAACATTCCGCTTTATTGACTGGCCCTGGGTTCTAATTTTATGAGAATAATAGAGAATCAGAAAATCGGAATGGACCCTGCGGATCAACCAGCGTTTCCCAAACTTTGGCCTCCAGCTGTTTTTGTACTACAGTTCCCATCATCCCTGATTACTGATCCTGCTAGCTGGGGATAATGGGAGTTGTAGTCCAAAAACAGCTGGAGACCTAAGTTTGGGAAACTCCCTGCAATGCAGGAATATGCAGCTGTCCCTTATGGGGATCGAACCTACAACCTTAGCGTGATCAACACCATGTTCTAACCAAGCTGTTCATGAGAGAGGGAGAATAACAGAATCTGGAATTTCTTTTTGTTAAAATTTGTTTAGCGCTTCTTTAAATTTCATTCCATAACTGTACGAAACGATATTTACACAAAATGCAAACATTAAATTACATAATTCACAAATGACACATATGTTCCTACCAACACTTTTTACATTATCTCAAGAGATGAAAATGATTCCTTTCTCTTTCACGTAATCCTTTCTCTTTCGTTTATGGGTGGCAATCGGGCCAATTCCAACTTCCTCCACTTAATGGGAAATCATTCAAGAAGTCAGGCATAAGTTTAGAAGCTGACTCATTTCAATGTACATGAGCCTCTGATCAGCAACATGAAGAGGTAGACTTTGAAGAATGGGGCTGAGTCATGCGTGATATTAGTCACAAAGGCTGAGATGGGGACGGGATCTGTTAGCTGAAAACAAGGATTTGGGCAAAAAAATTTTTAAAAGCCCCTTTGAAAGAGGAGACTGATACCATATCACATTATCACAGTTTGAATTTGAAAGAAAAAGTAGGTTTAGTAACTTTGACTGTTATTATATACTCTGTTCTCTCTCTCTCTCAAATGACTTAGATTTGATGATAACTTTATTATTATTTATTAAATTCATATACCGCCCTTCAGCTGTAGATAGCAGGGTGGTTCACAACACAAAAATACAATAAAAGAAACACAAAATACATAATAAAAATAAGAACAAAAACAAACTAATAATCCCGCCCCCCCAACACATTCAAAAGGATTTCGGGTGCTAATTGGCCAAAGATCTGGTTGAAGAGGAACGTTTTTGCCTGGCGCCTAAAGTTGTATAATGAAGGCACCAGCTGAACATTCCTGGGAAAAGCATTCCATAAACAGGGAGCCACCACAGAAAAGGCCCGTTCTTCTGTTGCCACCCTCTGGATCTTGCATGGAGGAGGCACACAAAGAAGGACTTCAAATGATGAGTGCAGAATCTGGGTCGGTTCATGTGGAGAGAGGCAGTCCTTGAGGTATTGCGACCCTAAGCCGTTTATCTGATTCGTTTCCTTTTGCCTGTCAGCCACACTGAGAGCATCTATCTATCTATCTATCTATCTATCTATCTATCTATCTATCTATCTATCATCTTGTGTACCAACCTTAATTGCAAAGTAATAACTTTTGCTTTTGGGCAGCATAGACAGCTTGTAAATAAATGATGGAAATAAATGTGTTTTCTAAAATTTCTTTTGCTTTTCTTTTACCATGTCAAATGATGCTGTTAGCCACCTAGGGTGTTATGCGTGGAAGAAGGATATGAATTTAATAAATACACGAAAGGGAGAGAGAATCTCTCCGATAACTAATTATGAAACACAAATATGATTCTGGCGGTAATCCTAAACACACTAATAAATATAGCTAGCCTATTCAGTTTGATGAAACTTCTGAGTAAACATGCTTAGAACTGCACTTATTATATACTACATAGAACAGAATCCAAACTGGCTCTGTAGATTTAGACCTAACAGAGAGGAATAATGGTCAAGAAAACATATGAGCTCTGGTCTAAGAAGAAAGGCAGGATATGAATTTAAAAATAAAATATAGTAGATCTGACTAGAACAAATCAGCTTCCTGTATCCTTTTGCTGGACCAGGACTAAGAAGATCCACTCTCAACCCTTCAGTCAGTTACTATGTTTTTTGGCTGACGTTTTGCAATTCACTGACTCTCTCTCTAACCCACCTTTTGTAAAGATAAAATTGGGGGATGGTCTATATGTGTACTTTCCTCTCATCCTTTAGTGAAAGGGCTTAATAAAATGTGATAATTAACTTCTAAAAATGTGTTTGTATGCATACTGTTAGTGGGGGAAACATTATCTTTAACAGTAGGAGAATAATTTATTTTCTGGTACAGCTGCCTTCAAGGAAGGAAATCCTAGGACCATTAGGCTTTCCTTGTACATAGCGCATACTTTCCTGAACATATGGCATAAACTGAAAAGAGCTGAAAATAAACCAGTGCAACTTGCAAAAGCCCTATGGCTCAGTGAGTTGACATTCTTTATTTCACCGTTAGTAGAAAACATTTGCCAAACTGTTCAGGAAACAACATGCCATGTTTGTATTATGATGGAACGCTTCGTTTTCAGTATGGACACGATCCAAGCTAAGCACATTTAACGTTCCAATGATTTCAATGGGAAATATATGAAAAAGGTAAAGGTAAAGGGACCCCGGACCATTAGGTCCAGTCGTGTCCGACTCTGGGGTTGCGGCGCTCATCTTGCTTTATTGGCCGAGAGCCGGCGTACAGCTTCCAGGTCATGTGGCCAGCATGACAAAGCCGCTTCTGGCGAACCAGAGCAGCACACTGAGACGCCGTTTACCTTCCCGCCGGAGCGGTACCTATTTATCTACTTGCACTTTGACGTGCTTTCGAACTGCTAGGTGGGCAGGAGCAGGGACCGAGCAATGGGAGCTCACCCCGTCGTGGGGATTCGAACCGCCGACCTTCTGATCAGCAAGCCCTAGGCTCTGTGGTTTAACCCACAGTGCCACCTGGGAAATATATGAAAACATGCAGTTAATTCTTCCATTGAGGGCTTAATAGCGATACACAGGAGGATGGAGGAACCAAGAGCTGCTTGCAGGAAGAATGGGATATAAATGCGATTTTAATGTGAGGTGTGCCTATGAAAATATTCAGGCACTCCTAGTCAACATACTTTTAGCCCCATATAGTAGCTTATTTCTTTTACATTGTCTAAATGGCTTTTTTTTTTTTTTTTTTTTTTTTTTTTTGGATGTCATGCTATCCAGGGCTGGGCAGTGCTCCCAAAATCAACAAGACACAGGAACAGTGGAATTTCCCAGCCTTTTGTGCTGTTAGCCACACCATCTTAATACAAAATATTTTTAAGCTCCTGCTTACTTACAGATATTTTTTGAATGGTCTATGAAGCCGTGGAAATACCCTAGCCTAGCAAAAAAGAGGAAATGCTAAGGCGTAAACCTTTAAAAGTGGGAAAGAAAATTTCAATTCCTTTGCAGAGCCGTTTATTTGAATCCACTGAATGTTTATTGAAGCCTTTCTGCGATCAGCTTTTATTTTGATCCGATCTCTCTGCTGCTAGCAATACTCCCTTTCTCCAAAGGCCCCCCCACCCCCCACTGTGGAGCTATGGCTTGGACTTTTGCCTCAGTTAGGTTTTTCTGCTTTTAGATACACAATATGAAAGGGAAAAGAAAGGGGATTTTCCCCCCTTTTCTTTTCAGCCTGCTGAGTAAACATTCATCAGCAGGAATTCTGCAGGAAACACTGGAGCTCTGGCGTTTTGCGGGGTCATCTGGCTCTGAATATCTAGCACCTCTGAACACAAATAATAAATCATAGAATTGTAGGGTTGGAAGGGACCGCAAGAGTCATCTAGTCCAACCCTCCTGTGATGCAGAAATATTTTGCCCAATGTGGGGCTCGAACCCACGACCCTGAGATTAAGTCCTGCTCATGCTCTACGGACTGAGCTATCTGGGTGGGCAATCTCATGCTGGTGTGCTGCTGCTTATATCAACTCAGCCGTTTGGTGTGTTGCCAAATGGTGATAAACCAACCCAGGAGCTGAATGAATTGCCAGATCGCTCACTCATAGAAAGAAAGGGGGGAGGGAACCCAAAAGGAGCCATAAAATGGGAGGTTTACAGAGAGGTCCTCAAGGGTGTCTCTCTGAAGATATGCATCCCATAGTCAGGCAGCAGAGGGTGTTTCTAGATGCTGAGCACATGATCCAGGAGAAGCCAAGCGCTTTGATTGCGATAGAAGAGTTAAGCCAAGCATCGCCTCTCCCCCACAATCCTATGTGCACTTTCCGAGAAGTAAGGCTCACCTAACTCAGTTCAGTCCCATTTGGACAGCTGCTCCAGAAGGTTAGGTTGAGATGGTGACTGGCCCAAGGTCACCCAGTGAGCTTCATTTCATGGCTGAGTGGGGATTCGAACCCGGCTCTCCCAGGTCCCAGTCCAACACTCGAACCATTATGCCACACTGGTTTATGCTACGCAGCAGTGACAGCCAACTAAGCAGCACAGCCCAACCATGGCCTTCAGCTACTGACTCCAATTCCCATCATCCCTGACAACTGACCATGCTGACTGGGGCAGATGGTAGTTGTAGTCCAACAACATTGGGAGGGCACAGGGTTGGCTAACCCTGACATGCGGGAACAATCGCTGATGCCACACTGGTTCTGCTGCATGGCATGATCGCCCTGCAATCATTCCACTCTCCCTCCACAAACCCACACTAGATTCCATCAGGTTAGGGGAAACTGCTGCAATTGCTAATTTTAAAGGCTAGGAAGCAGGGAAGGATAGGAGAAGGGGCTCAGATCTGAAGATAGAGGCTGCGGAAAAAATGCTTTAAAAAAACCACCACGTTTTAAAATATATATGGAATTTGCCATTAGTTCATCAGCGCCATCTAGTGCCACATTTGTATAATGCAATTAAAACGTTGTATTTGCAGCTGCATAGCTGAGTCCACAATTCGGGAATCCAAAGTCAGCACTGCTGCATGTGGCACGAGCACTTCCTAAAAAAACAAACCCAAAGTTAACGCACCTGGGAAAATAGCCAGTAAGCCATATTTTATTATAGGTCGGAGCAGTTAAGGAAGATGCAAAAGGAAGTTGTTTTATGAGTGGCAGCAACTGTGGAAGAAGTGAAGAGGACAGAGTGTGCCCCCATGTTATTTCCTGGAAATAGGTATCAGATTTAACAAGGAAATCTTTGCATCCCTCAACACTAAATGCTGGCAGCATCTCTTGTTTGTCCAGGGCTCAAGCAATCTTGTGCCTCCAGCCTCCATACTAGATTCAACTTGAGCCATATAGCATAAGAATGCATAGTTTATAAATATCATGTTTGTTTGTTTTTTAAATATTAACTCTTCCTCAAACTTCTGCACAGCAGTATCTTGGAAAGGATCCAAGGTGCTTGAGAACAGCTGGCGAGCCTAGCCTGATATGAGTTCTGCATATTTTTTTTAAAAAAGTGCTTAGTTGACAACAATTTAAATAGAAGCTTGCTCTTTGGGTCAAATAAGAAATTGGCATACAGCAAGACCAGATATTCTGCACTGAGAAGGGACTAAATAAAGGAATCATACAACACCAGGAAGATTGGATTTCGCCACAGTCAGGGCTGACACCAGACGTCAGGGGACTAACAACAACAGAAGAAGAAGAAGAAGAAGAAGAAGAAGAAGAAGAAGAAGAAGAAGAAGAAGTTGTTTTCTGTCCATCTGACTGGTTTGCCCCAGTCATTCTGGGCGGCTTCTAACAGAATATAAAAGAGCACATGATACATCAGACATTAAAAACTTCCTGATACAGGGCTACCTTCAGATGTCTACAGAAGTTGCATAACTGGTTATTTGTTTGACACCTGATGGGAGGTCATTCCACAGGGAGGACGCCACTGCTGAGCCTCTGCCTGGTTCCCTGCAACTTCGCTTCTCACAATGAGGGAACCGCCAGAAGGTCCACCCTCAGAGATGCTCCTTCAGGTATACAGGACCAAAGCCGTTTAGGGTTATAAAGGTCAGAGCAGTGCTCCCAATGAGACGCCACGCCACCCCAACCCACCCCCTTCCACCAGCAGTGGCCCATCTTGTTTCGCCACCTGAGGCAAAATAAGAATGGCTCCCCTGCCCCACCACTGCATCCCTCCCCATGCCCACTGTTTGCTCCACCACTTCCACCACAACTGGAATGTGTCCCTCTCTTGTAAACTTGAGAAGGGAGCATCAAGAGAAGGGGCTTTCCGCAAGGCCTTCCACTCGTCTTCCTCACCCCTGGAATGGGGGAGATGAGTGGCAACGCCACATGCCAAAACACCCCCCTCTCACAGAAACTCTGTAAGAATTTCGGACGTCGTTCCGGTAATCCAACGTTTCATCGCTAAAAAGCTTAGTTGTCGACCTCCTTCAGGTTTAACAAACTGAAGGACATCATCCTCTTTCTATGCTCCCCCCGATGGAAACATGCAGATGGGGACAGATATACCCCTACTTAAAGTCCTTTACATACTGTCTTCTCTTGTATATTATTTACTACAAAGCGCGATGACTAAGATCTTTAGCGACGAAACGTTGGATTACCGGAAAGACGTCCAAGCACTGAACCACTGGTATATCACAAGTGGATTCTTTATTACTGCATTTGCAGTTGTTCAAGATAAAATCTATTTTTGAAAGAGAAGAAATGAGCACTGAATCACTGGTGTATTACAAGCAAACTCTTTATTTACTATGTTTGCTATTGTTTAAGATAAAACTGATTTGGGAAAGAAACTACTTTTGTCATTTTTATGGACGTTTATCATTTGTTTACAGATAGTTGCCTTGGTGATATTATCTTGTGCCTATTGCAGTAGTCATCGTATCACCACCCTGTTCATTGTTTCATTGTTAGGAGCCAGCAAAGGTCAGAACTGATGGCATGCGATTTGCTGAACTGAACACCTGCCATATATATCGCAAACTGGGAGGAAGCTGCAATTTCCCTGTATAGGAAAGTTTCTAATGTTTGATGTTTTATTGTGTTTTTAATATTTTGTTGGGAGCCCAACAAAATCATCATCACCAACAACAATAAATTTTATTAAAATAATAATTTTATATACAAATATAAAATATATAATTAGGAAACTGATTATAATATAATTATAATATTGCATCTGTTTCTGCCCTAAATTCAGCTGGGTGCAAAATAAGTCCTGAATGTATTGTTGGAGGTGCTGCCTACTCAAATGCCAAGAGATCCAGGGGCAGATGGGGCAGACTAGGAAGAACTTGATGATGCTGAGAGCTGTTTGACAGTGGAACGGTCTCCCTTGGGAGGTGGTGGACTCTCCTTCATTGGAAGTTTTTAAGCAGAGGTTGGATGGACATCTGTCATGGATGCTTTAGTTGCGACTCCTGCATTGCGGGGGTTGGACTAGGGTTCCCATACGTCCAGAATTTCCCAGACATAGCCAGGATTCTGCCATCGTTAGCAGTGTCCAGGCAGGAATCGCTGAAATGTCTGGACGTATGGCAATCCATGTCAGCAGTGTAGATCTTGGCGATTTTCCATAAAAAATACTGTGTTTCTCCTAAAATAAGACACCATCTTATATATATTTTTCCTCAAAAAAACACAGTATGGCTTATTTTTTTGGGATGTCTTATTTTAACCGCTCTGCGTCGGTACGCTGCATAGCCACGCCTATCCAGGTCGTCTTAAGGGAGAGGCGTCGCGTCACTATGTCTTATTTTTGGGGTATGGCTTATTTTGGGGGTATGGCTTATATTTCACAAATGCATAGAAATCCTGCTACGGCTTATTTTATGACTACGTCTTATTTTAGGAGAAACAGAGTAGCTCCAAAATGTATTATTATTATTATTTTTCCGATTTTTTTGGGGGGGGGGGAGCTCAACAACTTTGGGCAAAACTAAGAGAAGTTCAACAACTTTTCTCCCCCTAGCAAAAAAAGAGCTCAGCAACTTTGCCCAATAAAGCTCAACAACATTTGTGTCCGGATTTTCACTTTTTGAAATACGGCAACCCTAGGTTGGACCAATTGACCCAACTCTATGATTCTATGATAGCGTGCCTGGATTCGAAGCCGGAGGATGCAGCTATCCCTTTACATCTTTTGACACTTCTTTGCCTTTGGGGGACCAAAGGAGATAAAGCAGTTGCAGTATATATGCCCTTCTCTCTCTCTCTGGCCCATTGCACAAGGGCTAGGCTCCAGGCATGTCGCACAGCAAGCGAGGGAGTTGGCCAACAGGACTTGGCAAGGAGTGAGCAAGACAAGGTGTGGCTGCTTTATTTCCTCCCACATCAGGAGATTCAGTTACATAGGGACAGCTTTCAGAAATAAGCAGGATGTTCAGGAGTCAGGAAGTCAGGGCTTCAGCGTTCTGAGTGTTGCTTAACATCCCTCACTATGATTAGCAGAAATACACACACACACACACACACACACACACACATGGGCGTGCCCAGGGGGGCAGGGGGGGCAGCTGCCCCCCCAGAAGCAAAAATGATCAGCGTCCGTTCAAAGCAAACCTGAACGACCATGGCTTGCCCCCCCCCCCAGTTTTGATCCTGGGTACGCCCCTGCACACACACACACACACACACACGCACACACACACGGAAATATCCTTAGTTCACAAGGTTAATCTGTCTTGCCGAATTAGGGCTTCTTTGGCACAGGGTTTTGTAAAGAGATTCCATTCTCTTTCAGCTCAGAGCGTACATGGTTTGTGGCCATTTCCTGGAACCGTTAGCTTTCGATGAAGGCAGGGGTCTTGCAACCTCTGCGGACCCAGGGACATATTTATCGAAGGGGGGGGGGAACCTAAGAAACTGTTGTGCGCACCACAAAATACCCATTTCACCAAGAGGGAGAAAATGGCAATGTTCAGAACGTTTCCCCCTCCACCCAAACCCAGGCAGAACGCTGATAAAAATAAAATACACAGGGTTGGTGGGTGGAATCAGACAACGTCCCGCCAAAAACAAGCAACAAACAACTCCACACCCAAAGCCATTTAAATAAAGGGGGGTGCAAGGCAGAAGGATGGCCACCTGTCATGGATGCTTTGGCCTAGATTCCAGCATTGCAGGGGGTTGGACTAGATGATCCTTGGGATCCCTTCCAACTATGATTCTATAGGGCCTCAACAGATGCCATGGTCTGAGAGCGCCATGGTGCCCAGGGGCATATTTGGGACCCCAGATGTAGGAGTTGATGACCTCAGTTTGAAAAATCCCCCACAGGATAACATTGCTGGCATTATTTACAATTTCTGGGACCATGGGAGCTCATTAAACTTCAATCCCAGAGCTAATCTCTCCCACTCTGAGTGGGAAAATCCCTACTGATTTCCATCTCTTCTACTTTAAATCCTGTTCTTTTAAGTGCAGCCATTGTTCTGGTTACTTTAATCTTTGCAGGGATTTCCAGGGCAATGTTATATTACCAAATAAGGGAGGAATCCGCTTGTTTTGGCTACTCAAAACTACAGGAGATGTTGGAGATGACTGACTGAATCTCCAGTCTAAATCTTTGTAAAAAGCAGGAGCAGGAAGGCCTGATGAGGACTGAGACTACAATGCCGGGAGAATTTTGTGGGGACCATTTTCCTGAAGAAAACCACCCCTCTGGAGCTGCTATTTGCCCCGTTAAGGGGCAGCGTACAATACAAACATGAAAGTTTTCCGCCACTGCCATAGAAGTGACCCTAATCTTCCCACAGATACTTTCCCCAGACTTTAAAGGCAAAAGAGATACACATCCATAGCATTTCCTTCAGTTTGGCTCTCAGCTCAGCTCTCTGCCGGTTAATGAAGGTAAAGTCTGAGCTTAGATTTAGAGCCTCACAGGTAGTATTTGCTAGCAATGGCTATATCAAAAAACTACAGGAGAAAATAATATAGATTGGCCTGCACAACTTGAGAGTCCAGCAGCCAACCATCCACATAACATGGCCTTCCAGGTGCATGACAGCATCCCTGGTTTTTTGTTTGTTTGTTTTTCAATTCCCAACAGGCAGCAAAAAAAAAGGTGACTTCTAGATACCTTGGTGTGGGCCGCCATCCATGGTTGGTCAGGAGTGCTTGGCTTGGCAAGGAGGAGCCGTATAATTTGTGCAGACCTGTCAGAAACCATTGAAGAAAACTAGACGGACAGGCTCATACCCTGCAAGTGTCCCAGAAAAACTGGGACATCCCCGCCCCCACGAGAGCGTGGTGGCCATTTGGGGCACCATGATCTCACCCCAAGATTTCGCCCCGAAACAGCGCTACTTTCAGGGCCGCGATCTCACACTACGCCCCAAAATGTGTGTTTTGGGGCGCTGTGTGAGCATGCCCCCCAAGCATGTATTTTGGGCTCTGTGATCTCATGCGGGTCATGTGACTCGCATGGGAGCACCAACGGGAGGACATGCATCCTGGTTTTGGGACTCAAAATGTTGGCGGGTATGCAGTCTGCTTGTCCTCTTCCTTGTCTGTCTTTTTTTGGGGGGGGGCAAAGTTGTTGAGCCAAAAAATCAACACTTTTGATATGGGCTGCCATAGGGCCGGATTTTCACTTTAGCTGCTATTCGATACTTTCGCCCGGATGCCATTTTTGACAAACAATCTGACTATGTATGGCAACCCAATCAGAATTCTCAAAGCCAGAAAGATTATCGACCATGCCTTCTATTTCAGTTTGTATTTACCGGTATTTTGCCTGCTGGAGCGACAGCCAATGTTTCATCCATAAGCACATGTCTGTGGGCAGTTCACAGAAGGAAAGTTTCCTGTCCCCTCCTCTCCTGTGCAGCCAAGCTGTACCTCCTATCTTAAGGGTCAAGGGCCCCGCCTGGGCAATGTAGGATGGGCTGCAAGAGGCTTCTGCAGGAGCAGAGAATCACCTAGTATTGGATCGGGTGAAGACTGATTTGGGGGCAATTTCCTCTTCACCCAGCAGCCCACTGTACCTTGTTCCACATTACCCAGTAGACCACACTGGGAAGTTTTCAATGGGCTGCAGGAGGCAGGAGGGGAACAAAATGTTTCTTCCTTGAACTTCTTTAAAATAACACATTTAAGGTTTCAAGCATGTGTCTCTTATAAGGAGTTGCACACACATCAGAACTGCATTTTCTGGAAGAAAAAAGAAATGGTGCACCAGCTCACTCGCGCCTAAGCATAAAGGTAAAGGGACCCCTGACCATTAGGTTCAGTCGTGGATGACTCTGGGGTTGCGGCACTCATCTCGCTTTAGTGGCCAAGGAAGCCAGTGTACAGCTTCCAGATCATGTGGCCAGCATGACTAAGCCGCTTCTGACGAACCAGAGCAGCGCACGGAAATGCCGTTTACCTTCCCGCCGCAGTGGTACCTATTTATCTACTTGCACTTCGTGCTTTCAAACTGCTAGGTGGGCAGGAGCTGGGACTGAGCAATGGGAGCTCACCCCATCGCGGGGATTCGAACCGCCAACCTTCTGATCAGCAAGCCCAAGAGGCTCAGTGGTTTAACCCACAGCGCCACCCTAAGCATAACTCAAAGTAAATAATCTGAAGTATCTGAAGAAGTGTGCATGCACACGAAAGCTCATACCAAGAACAAACTTAGTTGGTCTCTAAGGTGCTACTGGAAGGATTTTTTTTATTTTGTTTTGTCAAAGTAAATAAGATATTGTGGTACTTTAAAGACTAAGGGTTGAAGGCAGACCAAAGTTAACTGAATGCAAAGTGTGAATATCAACAGGGCAAGTTAGTTGTGTCTTAATTTAAGTCCCACTGATTTAAATTAACTCGATCTAAGAGATTTACTGTGGCCTAAACTTTCATAGAGTAAAGCTGGTGCAGCAAATCTTCCACCGGCAACCATCGGCCCCAGCCAGCATGGCCAATGTTCATGGATGTATTGCGTGTGTGGCTTTGGCGTTAAGATGTGCCTGTTTGTTTGTCTGTTCTAAAAAAAGAACAGAGAAAGCAACCTCTAGAATAATGCCAGAGACACACAACTACTCAATTTCAATGTAGCCAACCTGCTACGCAGAATCTGCCTGAAGAACAGCACCATCTAGCTTCACTCTTTATGGATGTCGAGAAAAAGCCTCCATTGACTCAAAGCTATTCCGATCACTTAGAACTGGTTCCTTTGTAAAGGGTTCTTTACTTTTTCCATGACCCAAGATCATCTAGAGCAGGGGTCAGCAACCTTTTTCAGCCGTGGGCCGGTCCACTGTCCCTCAGACCATGTGGTGGGCCGGACTATATTTTGGAAAAAAATATGAATGAATTCCTATGCCCCACAAATAACCCAGAGATGCATTTTAAATAAAAGCACACATTCTACTCATGTAAAAACACGCTGATTCCCGGACCATCTGCAGGCTGGATTGAGAAGGTGATCCGGCCCACGGGCCTTAGGTTGCCTACCCCTGATCTAGAGAGCACAAGGAGCTGATGGAAGGGACAAGGGCACAATCACGAGAGATGTGAGGGCGATCTGGCTGCGACATCTGTCACCCCACTGATCGCCAGGGTTGATTCGGCTGATCTGGCTGGCTAGGCGGGTGTCCCCTTCCTCCCTCACCGCTCCATGTGCATCCCTCCCGAAGCTGTGCGCTCGGTGGAAGAGGACGACCATCCCAGATTGAAGGAGTGTGTACCGTTCTTCGGTCAAGGGTATACGATAGCTGCGCTCCCCTGCTAGAACCTCCAAACAAGGGCACAATCACGAGAGAACTCAGAAAAATGGGCAGGGAACAGCAAGATATGTTTACCGAATTTTGAAGGAAGCAAATAATACACACATTAGCGCAACTGGATTTTTAGCAGAGGAATGTTCAAGCAAAGGCGGGAATTCATTGCCTTTCTATGTCACGCCTTGTTTCGTGTGAAATTTAAAGATCAATTTGCAGACTAATTTTGCTTTCAGGCAAGGGTAAAATGAAAAATCCCACATCGGGTGAAAGCCAAGCAGCTTGTGTCCCTCTAGCCCAACTCTATGGTGTAGAGCCTTATCGCATTGCCCCATAATGGAAAGGATTGGATTCTGCCATCCATTGCTGCCACTACGCGAATGCAATTCATTTCTCTCTAGGCCCGTCAATAAATGGCAGGAGTATCTGGGTTTGGGCAGCCTATAATCGTAGGTTATATATTAATGGGTTATCTTCCATAAAATGAAGTATAAGCCTTTTGTGTATTAACAAAACCATCTATGATTCACATGCTACCTGAGGTCTCTCCTGTACAATGAATGTGTCACCAAAGGTTCCTTCTTTGCCTCTGTTCCGTCTGCTTAACCTTACTTTTCTTTCTCATCATGCTCCTGCTGGTACTAAGCGAGCCCCGAAACCTAGTAAACTCTTATTTCTGTTCACCGTCAGCCTTCTGATGTCACGGCGGGTCTTTGTTACCCATGCGAATGAGTCAGAAGCCCACATGCCACGCTTCCTTCCTTTCATGTCATAAAAGTTCCTAGCAAGCCTCAGGCTACAGAATTTAGCTACGCGGAGAAAATGGGAAAACCAGATTCGATGCTGCAATTCCGAGGTCAATGGGCAACTTTGGGCAAGAGGACTGTAACAATTTTTGACATATGCACTTTTGATCGTGCAGGATGCTTGAATGGTTCGCTGTACTGAATGAAGCAAAAATGAGGGGAGAGAAACGACCCCGTGCTTAATCTGCCACCTCAGAAATGATGTTGTGCTGCAGAAATGGTGCCTATTCTAAGATTGGGTGACCCTGTTAATTTCAGTTTCTCCCCGTTTCTAATTTTTCCACTCTGAAATTCACTTCACCACATTTTCACACCAGTCTGATTTTTTTTAATGCAATTTAGCAGCATTTGTGTTCAAAAAATTGCAAAGCAATTATATTATGCATGTTATGGTACACTTTACCCAGTATATGCATTTTTGTAAATGGCTGGCGGGTGGACCTGAGTGAAGCCTGCTTCCCTCAAGTCCGCTCCCCAAAACCATGCCCCCCAGGCCACCACGGATTGGCTAGTTTGAATATCAGGTTTGGCGAAGGGAGTTAAGTGGCCATTTTGTACACATTACTTCTTTGGAGTACTGCAAAATCTGGAGAAGTGCAAATTTCAAAGAATGGCTGTGTCAGTTCACATATTCTGTGAGCCGCCCTGAGATCTTATGATGAAGGGCAGTATATAAATCTGATAAAATAGATTAATAAATATAATATTGTTCCGAAAGTGCAAATTAAGTAGATCTTCAAAGGCAAACTGAATAGAATTTATCCCTATCCGTCATGTGTTCATATCACCATATACAACACATGACATATCAACACTGCATGACTATGCAAACTGGCTAAATGGAAAAGCATTGCGGTTGAGTGGACATTATGGTCTAGACTGCATGTCATGATAAGCAGCAAATTGTGCTGAACCATGGTTATGAATATGCCTCTCCCCGCTATGTGGGTCCCTGCGCAACTCAGACAAGCTATACCATGGCTTGCCATGTCATCTGAACCCAAACCATAGTTCATTTGTTTCAAACAAGTGATTGGCCATGAGCCATAATACAGACATAAACCTTTCTGGCTTGCCACTTGTGACTTGTTTGAAACAAACAAACAAACAAACAAACATGTCTCTGTCTAGGTTCAGATGAGCTGAGAAGTCATAATTTGGCTTATTTGAGTCATATGCACATCACACATCTGAGACAGGGAGAAAAGCTGTTCAGCACTCATCTCTCTTTCAGGTTGAAGGAGCTGGTGTTTGTCTGCAGACAGCTTTCTGGGTCATGTGGCCAGCATGACTAAACCACTTCTGGCACAACGGAACACCGTGACGGAAACCAGAGCGCACAGAAATGCCATTTACCTTCCCGCCGCAGCGGAACCTATTTATCTACTTGCACTGGCGTGCTTTCAAACTGCTAGGCTGACAGGAGCTGGGACAGCAGTGGGAGCTCACCCCGTCGCGGGGATTCGAACCGCCAACCATCTGATTGGGAAGTCCAAGAAGCTCAGTGGTTTAGACCACAGCGCCACCTGCGTCGACAGGGGAGCGGTATGTTCACAATTAAACCATGGTTTAAGACTGGAGCATATAGTGACCTGGGAACCAGGCCATTGGGTTCATGCAGACAAGTTATCATTTAAAGCTACCATCAACGTGGGACAACTGAGCCTCAGTATCAGAAAAAATGGCTTCCCACTCTGGTTCCCGTCATGGCTAGGGCCACCCCCAAATTCAACACACATCAGTTTCAATAGTTCCTGGAATGTCTGTGGATATTAGATAAAACTGGAAATGCATGATGTATAACTAGTTAACAGAGGACAAGAGCTGTCACGACTCCACTAGATACCGAGTTCTGAGCAGATGCTTGGTTGTTTACTACCAACTTTGAAGTACGGCTACAGCTTGACATTGAAAATGGGTGAGATTTTGCTCGTTTCCATTTGTTTGTTTCTTTTAAAGTGCATATTCTTTCAAAGCAGCCTCCGAGAAAAAGGGTGGCATTACATAGAAATAATTTTTAAAGGCCCTATATCTATATCTATAAAGGTAAAGGTAAAAGGACCCCTGACCGTTAGGTCCAGTAGTGGACGACTCTGGGATTGCAGCGCTCATCTTGCTTTACTGGCCGAGGGAGCCAGTGTACAGCTTCCGGGTCATGTGGCCAGCATGACTAAGCCGCTTCTGGCGAACCAGAGCAGCGCACGGAAACGGCATTTACCTTCCCACCGGAGCAGTACCTATTTATCTACTTGCACTTTGATGTGCTTTCGAACTGCTAGGTTAGCAGGAGCTGGGACCCAGCAACGGGAGCTCACCCCGTCATGGGGATTCGAACCGCTGACCTTCTGATCGGCAAGCCCTAGGCTCTGTGGTTTAACCCACAGCGCCACCCACATCCATATCTATACACTTTGCTTCCCAAATCCTTTTAGATGCTGCGCTGTGAAGAACAGGGACAGGAAGGGAAAACCTTTAGATGTACTGTACATTTCCCAAGGCAAGGTGAAGGATGCAGCGCCCCCTACTATGTCTGCCTCCAGACTGTCAATGTTTTGCAGGAGGGATTCAGTTGCATACTGGAAATTTAGGATTTGCACAATATAAATGCTCTGGCGCAACAAATCAACTTCAAAAGAAGTCACACATTTCTTTTGCGGTTAGGAAAGTGACAGGGAAATACAGACTAACAAAATGTGGGCTAACCAACCAATTACAGTCGTACCTCGGAAGTCAAACGGAATCCATTCCGGAAGTCCGTTCGACTTCCAAAACGTTCGGAAACCAAGGCGCGGCTTCCGATTGGCTGCAGGAAGCTCCTGCAGCCAATCGGAAGCCACGGAACTCATGCCAGACATTCGGGTTCCAAAGAACGTTCGCAAACTGGAACACTCACTTCCGGGTTTGCGGCGTTCAGGAGCCAAAACGTTCGACTCGCAAGGCGTTCGGGATCCAAGGTACGACTGTATTGGGAAAGTGCAAAACTACCATGCAAGCGAATCAAGATGAATAGCCATGGTCATGTTAATACCACCCCGAAACAAATCAGAATGATTGCTCTATAGTATACAGACTGCACACTATCTAATCTCTGTGCAAGCTTTATGCAAGAAAATCTGGATGGATGCTCAATAAAGTCACCTGGAGAAGCTTGGAAGCACCTCTTTCTGGTTTATGTCAAAGTAGCAGACTATTAAAAGGCAGCTAATCATGGATATCAACACCTTTAAATATAGGTGTTGCCTCACTTACATGGGGGTTACATTGCCCCCCATAAATGAAATAGCGTAAAGTGGGGAGCACCCTCTGAAAAGCCTCTGAACTTCCATTTCCCCCTGCTCACTCTTTGTGCCTAGCTACAGTTCCGCTTGTGCTGCTGCTTACCTCAGGGGAAAACTGCTCTTTAGTGCTCAATCGGAGCAAACGGCAATTCAGGTTTCCTATGGATTGCCGTTCGTTCCAATTTATCCCTAAAGAGTGGGTTATCCCTGGGAAAGGAGCAGGACAATGGGAGAACTACTCACCCCCGTGTCTAGAAAGTGTGAATCAAGCAGAATATTTCTGAATATTTGCCTGTCCTACCCTCCATGCACCCTTAAAAAGCACCCAGAGATCCCAAGTCTCCAAATACTTCATTTTAGTGTCATGGTTTTAATTTTGAAAATTGCTCTGAGATTAAGTTGGCAATTAGGTTGGAACGGCAATGCAGTAGAATGAAACGTATTAATTGCAAAGTTAAGTGTTATTACTGCAATATTGCAACACAATACAAGACAGGGTTCTCCCAAGCCTCGAAGAATCTCTGCTTCTGTGCGAAAAAAAGCAAACATTTTCAAAGGATAATATTTTTTTGAGCTATAGGGAATTTGACAACGGGGCAACATATCTCTCTGCCCTCACTATGGCCAAAAGACTGATACTGCTGTGTTGGGAAAATAAATGTACAGCTCCATTTGTTCAATGGACTCAAGGCCTGATTGCAGTTGCCACCTAGGAGCGGATTGCTTATAGATGGAGACTTTTCATGACCAAGTATAATGAAATTTGGAACTCATTTATACAAAATACAGTAGGTATGGGGGGAGGGGGGAAATGAAAGTTATATAAGTGCATTAGAAATAATAATACATCTATTTGGATAATATCAATATTAGGTAAGTATATATGGAATTCTAACTGTTATGGTGATATATTGTGCCCTAAAAAATAAAACAATATATTAAAAAGCATCTTGACGGCTGCAGTATATCCTATAATGGCTTTGCCTAATCACAATGCTGGACCCACGGAAAGCATGGGAGCACAGCCTTGTACCCAGCGCATTAATTCTACCTTTTAGATCTGCTGCAGCAGCACAAACAATGACATGTGTTCAGTACTAGCTCACATCGTGCCCCCTTGGAGGCTTAACTTTGCAGCCTACCCACTGTCAGCTGTCATCAGCCTCTGCATTCTGGGGAGAGAGAGAGAGCAACGTTCAAGCGGGCTGGAAAATTCCATATTAGGAAAGATGAAACCTGCTTTTGTTCATAGGTAGAGCTGGTAAATCTGTACCTGTATAAATAGTTCTCCCGCGTTACTCAAGGAGATTGTTCACTGAGTCATAGGATGGAAGGGGCCAGATGGCCATCCCATCTTGGCTCAGTGCCGGGGGGAAAGTTCTGTAGAAACCTGCATCAACGTATTCTATTAGGAGTAGGTAAAGGGATGCGGGTGGCGCTGTGGTCTAAACCACTGAGCCTCTTGGGCTTGCCGATCAGAAGGTCGGCGGTTTGAATCCCTGTGACAGAGTTAGCTCCCGTTGCTCGGTCCCAGCTCCTGCCAACCTAGCAGTTCAAAAGCACGCCAGTGCAAGTAGATAAATAGGTACTGCTGCGGCGGGAAGGTAAACAGCGTTTCCGTGCGCTCTGGTTTCCGTCACGGTGTCCCATTGCGCCAGAAGTGGTTTAGTTATGCTGGCCACATGACCTGGAAAGCTGTCTGTGGACAAACGCCGGCTCCCTCGGCCTGAAAACAAGATGAGCACCACAATCTTATAGTCACCTTTGACTGGACTTAGCCGTCCAGGGGTCCTTTACCTTTTTACCTTTATTAAGAGTAGGCAATGCTGTGGCTCTCCAGATGTTGTTGGACTACAACTCTCATTATCTTTGGCCTTTGGCCACGTTGGCTTGGGGCTGGCGGGAGCTGGAGTCCAGGAACATCTGGAGAACATCACGTTAGCTACCACAACCAACGTAATGTAGACCAGGTTTGGTCAACGTTCACAGACTCAGTCAGAAGCCACTCTGTTCTCTCTCTCCTGTGATCCAGGAACCAAGATTGTATTTGCTCCATTCCTTCCAAGATCTCCACAAGAAAGCCAGCTAGCAGCAGGGGTTTCATCATTACTACAGCATAGACATATTTCTGCAAGCCTGGGACAGTGCATGCAAACATGACTGTAACATTACAGCAGCCTTCCCCCAACATGGTGGTTTCTCAATGGTTTGGACGTCCAACGCCCATCAGCCTTCACCAGCATAGTGAGTGATGAAGTTTGGCAATGTTTTTGGTCAACAGCATCAGGATATGGCACTGCCCATTAAAAAATGGCTGCCGTTCCATAAAATGGCTGGAAGTAAATGACTGCATTCAGGGACATCAGGGATGAGGAAAGAGTCCATTTTGATTTTTCTGATTCTCATTTTTTCAATCTTGAGCTCAGATATCCGCATTTCTTTTCTTTTTAGTCTTTTAAAAATATTATTTTTATTGGATTTTGTATGATTTTTACAAAGCTAAATATGAAAACACATTAGTTTGTAGTTGGTTTTTTTTAAAAAGTCGTCATGAAACTTCGCCCACGTTCTTAGAGGAATTTCTCCTAACACTCACAAGTTTCGTATGCAACTTTATTTAATATATATACCTTTTCTGGCAAGCCGTTTCCCTCTAATGCAGTGATGGCTAACCTTGACACTCCAGATGTTTTGGAACTACAACTCCCATCATCCCTAGCTAACAGGACCAGTGGTCAGGGATGATGGGAGTTGTAGTCCCAAAACATCTGGAGTGTCAAGGTTAGCCATCACTGCTCTAATGTAATGATTTTGGAAGAAGATATGCCATTGTCATCAATATATGCATTTTTACGTACATTTCTCCATAATATATGCAGTTTACTACACATTATTTGCCTGGAAAACACCACTGCAGAATTCAGAGAAGTGCTTTGGTCCACTTATTGTATTGGGAAGTGCGAACGAGGGAAGGTTTGCCTTTAAATGCAAATTAGACGGAACCCCCCACCCACCCAATTCCTAGGGTTGAGCCACCGCCCATGAGACTGGGCACCTTTACTTCCACTGATGGGATCTTCAGAGAGATCCTTCCATCCTAACCTATGAACAGAACCTCTCTGTTCACTGTTGCCATTTCTTCATGCCCTTCACACACACAAACCCTTTCATGAGGTAGGTTAAGCTTGTAGGGGTGTGTTCAATGCTAGCCATCCTCAGAGTCGACCCATTGAAATTAATGGGGATGACTCACTTCAGTTTGTTGATTCCAGTTGGGTCTATCCTAAGTAGAGTCGGATACAACCCGTAATGGCTACTTGGTTGCCCAGTGAGCTGTTTGGTTGGAGAGTTTAGGACCTCACAGCAGCTGCCTTAACTCCCCCTCTGCTCTCTGCCGTCGTTTCTCATCATGATGGGGAGTTCTCGACCCTAAAAAAGGGAGATATTTGCCCTAGCTCACTTGCTTTCAATTACGAACTGAGGAGTAGATTACTTCTGCCTTGGGTGTGCTTAAAAAAAAAGGTCCACCGTTCGTAAACCAAGCAGAAAGACAGCACCAGCATACATTTAAAGAACATCCCCCCAATAATCATGGGAACTGTAGTTTGCCTCTCACAGAGCTGCACAGCCCAGCATCCTTAAGAAACCACAGTTCCTAGGAGTCTTTGGGGTGGGGGTGTACTTTAAGTGATGTATCTGCAGCATTAATGCCCAATATTCTCTACTGTCCAAGCCCCACCATTTGTGTTTTGGTAACAGAAAAGGAGTGAAGCCTTGTCTGCCTCTGGTGATAGGTTTTCAAGGGTCAGACGGAGATTCTTTCCCTCTGTTTTCCCTCTGTTTTCTGAAATCTTTGCACCTTATCTGTGGCCACCGTGTGCTCTTTATCCATCGGCTAAGGCAATCTCTCCTTTACAAGCCAGGCTCCTCCGTTGGTAGTTTGTAAAAGCCAAGAAGGAATGCAAAATGTTCAGGCGAAACAGTGAAGGCATAGAGAGGCCAAAAATTGAGGTATATAATCAGACCCTTTCATCCGCTTGACTGTACCGAGCTACTGAAAAACTCCACAAAGTGTGAAAGCGATTTGATACAAATATATACATTTCAAAGCTGACAAGTGTCTGTGCATTATTATTTTTTAAAAAGCCTCTCCTTAGGGAGTGGAAGTACTGTGCAGTTCAGTGAGTCATTTGGTGGGTGCTTCCAGATGGCTGCTTATTATGGGATTGCCGCTCTTCGTGCATGCAGCCTCAGTTGTATCCCCCTCCCCCTGCCATGCCCTGTTTGGACTTCCCATTTCTGGGGGGCGGGGATCTAATAAAAGCGCTTCCAGACTGTTGCTATTTTCAGATGGGATTCCATCCCGTCCAGGCAAATTCAGGTTGTACCATTAAAAATGGATATTGAGCAACTAATCCACTTTCTCTCCCAAAGGGAAAGTGGCACCAGAAAGTTTGGCGTGGCACTTGCCCAACATGAGGTCACCTGACCTCACTGCAAACCAGTCGGAACAGACGCCTAATAAATAGCTAGCATCATCTAACCTCCCTATGAACTTTGTGCAAACAAATCAACGTAAATGATGGCTAAGCAGGCTATCTGGAAGCAACCTCTGTAAAGGACAACATCCCCACCTGCTGACAATGGCCCACATGCGATACCTGAGTCCAGGGGTAGGCAACCCAAGGCCCATGGGTCACAAGCAGCCCACGGGGGTCATTTAATCAGCCCATGGACCCCCGCTGCCTGCTTCGTTGGCTCCTGTGCACCGCGCTAAACCGGCGCGGAGCAGAGCGGGGACTGCCTTCTGCGACGCTGGCCAGCTTCCCATTGGCTGCAGGAAGCTCCTGCAGCCAATGGGAAGCTGTGCACGCCTCCTCCGCGCCGGAAGGAGTGCCGGAAATAGCGTTTGAGCATGCATGCACACGCACACATACAGACTCCGGCCCACCGTGGCATCTGCAGGACCGCGAACCGGCCCAAGCCACAAAAACTTTGCCGACCCCTGCCTGAGTCCAAGGCTAATGTCTCCTAATACCTTTTCACTGAAGAGCGTGCAAATTTAGGGGGGGTGTCAGTGAAGCACTAAGCTGCCTAGACTTTCCACCTTGGTCCCCAGCTGCGATGGCTCCTGAGAGGGAAGAGACACTGTGGGGAGGGCGGTAGTGGCCGCAGCTACCGCCACTGCCGGGTTTTCCCCTCCAGGTAGCACTAAGCGGGCACAGCGGCGGAACTCCTCGTTCTTCCACGTATAGAGCAGCGGGTTGAAGGCGGAGAGAGAGCAGAAGAGCAGCCAGCTGGCGATCTGCAGCCCCCGGGGCATAGGCCAGAAGAAAAAGCCCAGCAGGCTGACCCACACCAGAGGCTGCGTGGCCAGGAGGAACGCGAGGCAGAGGAGCAAGACGGAGATGCTGCTCAGGCGCCGGGCCCGGCGGGGAGCCGCCGGGGCTGCTGGGAAGGGGAGCTGCTGGAGCAGGTGGAAGTTGAGGACGCTGACGCGCTTGACGCTGCCCCGCACCCTCCTGACAATCCCCATGTAGCAGTAGAGCAGGAGGACTGTCTGGCTGAGGACAGCCAGGGAAGCCAGAAGGCCCATGTAGTTCGAGCTCTTGGTACTGGTGCCGTTTCTAGTCTCCTGCTGGCCAGGTTGCCACATCTGCAGTCCCAGGGGGACCGAGGCAAGGAGGAGGGCCAATCCCCAGGACGAGCCGATCATCCAGGCTGTGTGTTTCCTCTGGTAAACAGCCTGGTACGTGATGGGTGGCTTGGTGATGAGGACATAGCGGTTGAGGGCCACCAGCAGGTGGGAGAGCAGTGAGACGATGAGCCCGAGGCCCACCAGCCCAGCACGGAGCAAGCGGTATCCTTCTGAGCGCACCGTCGGGGACCCGGAAGGGAGCAGCCCCTGCACCGCTTCTTGCGGCATCCAAAGGCCGCAGACACTCAGGTCCGCAATGCAACCGTTGACAATGAAAGCATTGCTGGTGGTGCGTAGCTTCCTGAAGGTGAAGACTAGGTAGATGACCATGATGTTGGATATGGTCCCGTAGATGGCTAGCAGCAAGTAGAAGAGAGACAAAGAGATCCTCGTCCCCAGGGAGTCTTCGTCACAAAGCAGCTGTTGCAAGGATCTAGAGCTCCAGGAGGAAGAAGAGGAGAAGGAGATATTGGGCATTGTGCGGCACACAAATCAGGCACCCCAGACCAACCTCAGCACTGCTCAGTTCTGGAGAAGGCTAAGCCGAGCCAGGAAGAAATCCAGGAAAATCTCCTAGACCATACAGAGCACAGCAGGAGCCAAAGCAGACCGTCAGAAAAGTCCCAAACATACATGACGTCCCAGAATGTAGACGGTGATCTCCAAAACAGGAAGAGAGCAAGACTGGATCCCATGGAAGAACACCAACTTCTCAGATCGTGCCAGGTCTCCAGAGTCAGTTGTTGGCAGAGGTGAAAGAAGGGATATGTGGGTCTTCTTCACCGTATTTCTACACAGAGGAGGCTGCAAGTATGCCAGATCACAAAAGAGCAAGCTTGCCGATAGATCCAAGGCTGGTGTTTGCAAGCCAGGCAAGCGGAAGGAGGGCGAAATCTAGAGCTTGCATCCAAATCTCCATGATTGCAGCGAAGTTCGATTCTCCTGGTCGAGCGCAGGCAGCAATGAGTGCCCAAAGACAGGCAGGCGAGCGATGAAGCAGGCAAGGCAGGGAAAAAGAAGCCTCAGCTGTGGAAATACCAGGAGTCCCAGCACCCTCTGGGCAATGGCCTCAAGAGCATCAGCAGCTCATCTGAAGACCTGGAGCATCTTCTCTCGCTTTACAGCATGCACGCTGTATTATCAGCCTGGGGAAATTCGGCGCTTCTCATCTTTATGAATTATTCAGCAGGTTTCAGGCTTGTGAGAGCAGGAGAGCGAGGGGAGGGAGGGGAGGGGGGAAAGAAAAAGAAAGAGCCCAGCTTGCACTGAAAAGCCTGCAATTACAGAGACAGATACCTCTCCCCCTGCCTCCATCGCCACCCACTGGAGTTCTCAAATCACACCCCTCTGGTCTCTTCCTGGACCTTTGCCGTATCACCGATTTCCAGGATGGACAGAAATTCCTCTGCTCACATTGACTTCCATTTCCTCCGACTCCGTGTCATTTATGAGGATGTGGTTGGTTTCCCTCCCTCCTTTTTCTTCTTTTTTTAAAAAATAATCTAATTTTAGATCAAATCTTTAGTTGCAATATGGGGGGGGGGGGGACCACGCTCTTGCTTAAAACATGCCGCTCCTTGGCAACGGAGTCTTCATCATATTACTGTGCCGATTCTCGAGTGTATTTTTGCCATAGGATTCCCCCACCTCCGGAAACTGTCCTTGGGAACACAAAGCATCGTGGCAACAGAGTTGAGAAAGGTACAAAATAGGAGGGGTACAGTAACATGGCTGTTCCTAAGGGAAAGAGAGGGGAGGGGCAGGTGCTGTCCTCATATTGAAAGCTGTCGATTTAACACGCATCTCCCTGCCTGAAAATGCCCAAGGTGGGTGCACCAAAATGCCCCAATCCAACAAGGTGGAAGTTGCTCATGGGCTTGGTCGGGGGGGGGCAGCTGCTCCCCCTAAATCAAGTACAGTGGTACCTCGGATTACATATGCTTCAGGTTACATACACTTCAGGTTACAGACTCTGCTAACCCAGAAATATTACCTCAGGTTAAGAACTTTGCTTCAGGATAAGAACAGAAATTGTGCTCTGGCGGCGCAGCGGTAGCGGGAGGCCCCATTAGCTAAAGTGGTACCTTAGGTTAAGAACAGTTTCAGGTTAAGAACGGACCTCCGGAACAAATTAAGTACGTAACCAGAGGTACCACTGTAAATAAAAAAATTAAACTTAACCAAAAGTAGGAACGATCAGAATATTTGAAATCCAAGCGCTCACCGAGGTCACTTGGATGGTGTTGTGGCGCGTTCGAGAGACGCAACCGACTGAGCTATAGGCGTGGCTTCCGCAAACCGACCAATCGCATCGCAGGTAGCTCGGGTTCCGGAAGCTTCTCATAGTTCCTGGCCTTCTCTCCTGAGAACGCGCCCCTGCAAGGCCTGTCTAGAAACGACTGGAAGTTCCCCAACAGGCTATTTATACTGCAGAAAGCCCTCAGGCCTCAGTCTGTACGATGTTGTTGTTATTTTTATTTAATTCCCTAGTTTTGAAATCACTGAAGATTTTGACAGATTCCCCCCCCCCCCAGGGCTTGAGGTCAACAGAAAGTAATTTAAAACAACTGTTGGGGAGACGTTTCGTTCCGAATCTGCTAGACGAAGCCAGACGGATGATGATGACGAGCGGGTGCCCTGCCCCACCCAACATAAATCCTGCTATGCCCCCCATGAAGTTGTCTACTAGGCATGTAGCTGATGCGAATTCCAGACACCTTATACTTTCTGGATGTGTGTTTCAATGCACATGGGGAGGTACATACCTATTCAGAGACTGTACGGAGGACAAAAATGTAACTCGGGTCACATTTTAAAGGCAAATCTACCCAAGCTGCACTTTCTGAAATGCAGGCATCCCCCATGCATGCAACCGCGCATGCATGCGTCGCCAGGAAATAATGAAATAAATAGAACTGTACCAGGAAGTGGCAGGAGAGAGCTGGAGATCTCCTCAGAGCCTGGAGATGTCAGTGAGGGCGGAGGAAGCCCCAAAGAAACCTGAGGCGCAGTGGGGCTTTGTTTAGGCTGCTCAGATCCCCGTCTAGCAGCCGACATTCGGGGTAGCGCAGCAGTAGCTCCACAGATGCTTTTCCGCGCATCGTCCAGCCTCCAGCCAGCCCCAGAGCTTCGACTCTAGTTGGAGAGGGAGTTGTGTGGAGAGAGAGCTGGACAGCAGGAAGAAACGGGTGTTTTGAGGCTTTTAAGAGGTTTTTTTAGAGGGTGCTCCCCAATTTATGTGATTTCACTTATACATACGGGCTCCCGGAATGTAACCCCCCACATAAATGGGGACGACGACACCCGTAATATGAAAACTGAAGCACAGCCATCCTCATTCATCCCCCCAAAAAATAGAATGATGCAGTTCTCCAACCAAGTAAGGTTTACAAAAATGCATATGTGTAAGGTAAAAAAATATGCATAAATATGAATATATTGGAAAGTAACATTGAAAAATGTGTTCTTTTAGGAGGAATTGCTTGCAAAAAATCTGGACTCTATAAGTCAAAGCTGCATACAAAAATGTGCTTATTGGGATACATTGACAATAACATGCTGCAGGATTTAAAAATAAATTGCAGATTGCTGCAGAAATGTGGAGAACTGGATTTAAGATTTGGGAAGAATCAGGAACCGAGAGGGCTGAAATCAACAAATTGTTCTGTCCCTAATTCTGAGTTACCAATTCTGATTTTCAACTACAGCTGGATCAAAACCACATCCTCTCTCTCTTTTTTTGGGGGGGGGGTGGGGAGGCACAAATCATAATGCTGGTTCTCCATTGTGATGCTCCCATTATGGAAGGCCCTTGCAAGGTTCATCTACAGCCACCCGGCGCTCTTTTGCTCCCAGGCAAAGAAGATGTATCTGTTTTGTGCATTTTTTACTGAGATTTTCTATTGCTGGTTTTTTTGTTTTGTTTTGTTTTTTTGCTACTTCCTTGTATGCCACTGTCATAAATTAGCCAGCGTGCATTCAGGTTGTTCTTTGGGGGGTGGGGGTGGAAATGGAAATGGCATTATTATAATAATAAATTTATATACTGCCTTTCCTCCGAGGATCACACTATAAAAACAGTCACGCCACTCCAGCACATACTGCAGTTGTATGTACAGCCTCACATGCCTTAGCAGATTCAAGGGGAAATCACACCAAACAAGGGAGCAACCCAGCGCCAGAGACCACAAGCCATAGTTTCTCCAGCTTCTCGCTGGATATGCCACAAGGAACTTGTGATCCTGTATGTGCCATTAGTGGCACCTATGCTGTCAGCTGACCACATAGGGGAAAACATCTAAGCCCGCAGCCCTCATGCTACCTTCCTCCTGGGAAGGTGTGAAGGCTTGGACAGGGTCCGAGAGTCTTCTGGCCTCCTTCCTAAAGACTGGATTAATTTGTTCCGAAAAGGTAATCCGAGAAGGAAGAGCTTGGCCTGGCTGTTTATGAAACGACTTGCAGTAAAACATCTATGGAAGGATCGACATTACAGCAACCTCTTTCCAGAAAAGTGGCATCCTTTTATTAGATACAGGAATAGCACTAAACTGCAGGAAAATGTCTGACAAGAAATCATTTTAGTGGTATAAAATGTTTTACAGGGGAGGAAAAAAATGGGACTTTAATTTTCACTAGAAAATCTAAAGCAGATGCTTTTAGGAGAATATCTACACCCACACCCACACAGCTCAGTGTGTTGAGAAAGCAAAAGGGGCCGAGCAGAAGCAGCAAAGAGGTTTCAAGCTGCTCTCTGGGTACCCACACCGTCGTGGTAAGCCATAATATGGCTTGCCATATACTTTGTCATGTGAACCGGGCTGCTATGAACAGACTGAAATGGTAAGGCATTGTTTGGGAATTTCATATAAACGTGCATATACAGATCTATACTACAAAAAAAGTTGCTTTTGTCCTGATTGATGTCTGCTCCGATTCAGCAGTAAAAAGTGGAAGTGGAAACGAGCCCCAACTTCTAACATTTCTTTATTAATTTCAGGCCAGATAGCTACTCCCCAGGCTCTGCTTATACAGGGTTTTCCTATTCTCTATGAAGAAACACTCTCTACTTGCTCATGGTTAACCTCCTGGTAGGTCTGCCGAACACTTTCCAGCTAACAGAGCAAGGGGACAACTTTGTACATGATGCTGACATGTTTTTTTTAGCACAGCAAGACTGAGAGGATGGTTTAAAACAAATGCTAATGCCTTAGGAGAGACGTTGGGCCACGGTTGGGAAGAAATAAGGCTGGCTTCAATTGCAAGACCAGGAACAGGAAGACTGTGAGGGGTCCCTAAGACAAGGTTGCCACCAGAACAAGAAAGGCTAGCATTCAAGAAAAGAGTAGTGAGGAGTGGGTAGCTGCAAGAGCGAAAGAATCCACATTAACAGCTAATGTGAAGGAAGGCTTGAATTTGAGGGGAGGTGGTTTTAGATTCTAGGGGGTCCTCAAAATAACACTTTACAAAACTAAAGTATTGGGTGCACCAGCACCTGATTAAAACAAAGAAATTAAGTTGTGCATAATTTTTACTTTTATTATCTATTAGCATTTATTATTTCTGCATTGCAAAAATAGTACATCTTTCTAGCAACTAAGCTAGTAACAAAATACATGTCAAACTTTATAGAGGTAGAATTACCTTAGAATCTGCCTATCGCTTACTCATATACAGTGCGTTTTATGTACATATGATAAAAATATTGAATTCAGTGATTAAACCAGTTTCAGTCAAGAAGAATTTATCCATCATAATTAGGACTATTTCCCTTCCAAATAGTGATATATATATATATTTTTTAAAAACTCATCAGTAATTATCTCTCCTTGATATGACCAAACAATACATTCCTGGGACGGTGGCCTGGTTTAGACAACTGTATCTTGGTTTAAATAAGAGAACTGGAAAACTATAGTTACCAGCTTTGCAACAAGCCAGGAAATTAAATCAACTTCAAACCTTGATTTAATATCCCAATTTCTTCTAAAACTTGCTCATAAATTTTCCGGTTTGGCTGAAAAAAGAAATTATGCTTAGAGGTTTCTGGGTTTGATTGTTTGCACTGTGAAGAGATAAGCAATGGGGCTGCGTATGAATGCAAAAGTTTTGTTCTTATCTTGGCCAATTAAGCGGAGATGTGATTGTTTGAACATGACCAAGGAGTGCAGAGGTTTCTTCTTCACATAATATGAATTGTAAGTGAAATGAACTGACAATACTGCAGACGGGAAATATTGGAAGTGCAGTTATTTCAGAACTATTTTTGAATGGTTATGGCGAATACCTACAATAGTATTGTTTGAAATAGTTCTGTGATTAAATTGAACTGGGAAAGAGACATTAGCGAAAAGCAAGAGCATTTACTGGTATAGTAAGTAGGACAGCATGGCTGAACATGGAAGGAGTAAAACACAAAGAAGGGCATAGTTTTAACAGTGCATCTGCAATCCATAGTGGAAATGTGCAACTTCTGCCTCCATGTCTAAATATGCAGCGACAAAATCTTTGCAACTATTACAAATTCAGACAGTACGTGTCTTCCGTGCTATGCACAAACTCTTTGCTCACTATACATAGATGGATATTTCATCCTGGCTTCGCATTCTGATACAGTACAGTTTCTAGAACTGAATTATACAGAAAAGGAAAATACAGAAAGGCAAGGCTCTAAAGAACAGAACATATTTCCAGAACAAATTATTGGGCTGAAAATGTTAACAAGGTAACATACTAATTATTTATTTAAAAATTACTTTCCCTTTCCATGGAAAAGACACTTAATTAAGGATGCTAGAACAGGCCTGCTTCATAGGCATTCTATATCCCTTTGAAAAATGTCCATTTCAAACATTAGCATTTTCAAAGCCAAAGCAATGAGGCTGATATTAACTTTCTTCCCACTATTAAAAATTATTTATAATACTGTAGCCACAGTGCATGAAAATAAAATCAGCAAGCAGCTCTGTTCTTAACGGCCAGGTTCAAGAGATATGAACAGGAGGCTTCCAAATAGGCACATATATATTTTTAGTTCCCCTCTTCTGACACCTTGTTGCATGCTGCAGAAGTTGAAGGGCCCTCTGAGATGCAGCAACCCACAAGGTTGAGGTGGGGGGGTGGGGCGGCTGCCACTTACCAGCAAACCCATTCCCCTCCAGGTGTGCACAACAGTGGTTGTCACCCGTTGCTTTCTCTGGGTGCTGGCTAATGTTTGAAATGTAAAACAAGAGACATTTAAAAATACACACAGTTTTGGAGGGATTAAAAAAGTGAAGCTTAAATCAAAATATAGCCTATGTTTACACAATTTATAGATATTTATATACACACAATATATTTTACTCAATATATATATATATATATATATATATATATATTTATATATATACTTATATACACACATTATAATAACACTGTTATCGAGAACCATAATTACAAATATATTGCTAAAATCCATTAGAAATATTCTCCATTTTAAAATCTTCCATCTATACACAAAACTGTACTAGTCGTAAGTTTTAACTTCAGTGCATTCGTAGTAGTCACTAACTGAAGTCTCTAGGTCATTCAGAGATTTTGGTGTCTTTAGCTCTAATCATGTGTGAAGAGGTCTTGTCCCCTTGGGCTGGTTGTTTTCCCCTCAACATTGCTCCTCTTGAAGAGAACCGAATTTTAAGAATTGTCCAGCTTTCACCGAAGCAACAAGGCTTTAGTACTGAACATATTCAGACTGAAGGGACTGTGCAGGCGAGAAACAAAAACTAGTGTTAAGATTCAGTTAAGAGACACAGTGAGGTTCAATTAACAATCAACTTTCTCCATATCAAACAAGCTTGTCATTATGATTATTTTTGTTCTTTTTTTAAAAAAAAACCTGACTAGAGAGATCAGGGCATGGCCAGGAAGCAAAGTTAATACAGTACAAATGGACATCTGGAGGAGTAAAAGGGAAGTGCTAAAATCAGGTTTCCCAAATGTCTGCTAGCTGAGGCACACCCCCATTTAAAATGGGAAGCGCACTCGGGCCTTTACAACCAGGCAAGTTTACATTTAGAGCAGTGTTTCCCAAACTTAGGTCTCCACCTGTTTTTGGACTACAAATCAGATCATCCCTAGACAGTGGGACCAGTGGTCAGGGATGATGGGAATTGTAGTTCAGTAACAGCTGGGTATCCAAGTTTGGGAAACACTGATTTAGAGTGTGAAAGAGGAAGAATTACCCGCCCTCAGAGGAATCGACATCCTGGTGTTTCTCTGCAAGAGTCTCTGATCTGGCCTTTCCTCCTTTATATCAGGAAGGAGATGTCCCCAGAAGAGAGACTCATGCAGACACACAAGGGACATTCTTCCTTGAGGACTGCTAATTATGATGTGGCTTTGTATCAGCTGCACCCATGCAGAGACAGCAAAAATTAACAGTAAGATTGGGCTGGAAAAGCACTTCAGCTAATAGGATATTTTAAATAAAGACTCTTTTTCATGTAATGTGTGTCCCACAAAAACCAATGGAACTACTATAGAAAACTTCTTTTGTGTTATGGTAATTAAAGATGAATGTTAAATTATGAGGAATAGAAATGTATTGGTTTTCTTTTCTTTCTTTCTTTCTTTCTTTCTGGCAGCTGACGTTTCTTCAGAGACCAACTTTGTTCCGCGGTACTCCACGTTTTCAATGTTGCTACCAATTAAGAATTTTCGCTGCCTTCTGCATTAAGTGCTTTAAAACAAAAGACGCAGTCATAATCACCTCTAAAATTCATCTCCGTAAAGAAAGTGGCAAGATGAAATTGCAGTAATTGTAGTTTAATTGCATTCACTTTAGCTTCAACAATGAAAAAACGCCCTTCAGGTTTTAACTTTGTTCGGGAAGTGAGTGTAGCACAGCTAACTTGTGTGAAATAGCAGCACACTTTAAAGCACAATGAAACATTTTAGAAATATGTCCTTTAGAAGGGGAAGGAGCAGTAGGAAGTACAAATGGGTATCAGTAGTACTGCAAGCAGCAAAGATGGATGGGGGAGAAAGTTAGCAGAGTTAAGAGCAAGCCATAAAATTGCATTCCGTAGTTAGTGTATATTGCATGCTGGTATTTGTATTAACAAAGCTCTGTGAACTCTGACAAGAGAAAGTGGATTTCAAAGGACGACATTTGAAACCCTGCTCATTCTTGCAACTGGCACAAGTATTATTGCTCATTGCTCGTCCCAAACCTAATCTCACTTATCTGGCAGTAAGCTCCAGTGTAGTCAATGGGACTTACCTCCAGGTAAATATGTTAGAAGAAACCCTTCCAGCCACATGCCAGCTAAGACAGATAACACCGAAAAGACCTTGTTCAATTGCAGGAGTAACTTTACTAAGACATCTAAGCAGGGAGAAAGCTGTATGCAAGCCTCCGCAGGCTTATAATGGTCCAAAGGTCAGTGTAATAAAGTGTCAACTATTAGAACTGTCAACTATCAATACTCACATCCTGCTGTTCTACAACTTCTCCCATCATTGTGTTTACTCGTTTGAATAACATTTCTGGATTAAGTTAAAAACAAAAACCCTTACACAGTACAATGTGCTCCATGTTATCAGAACTTCAGAACAAGCCCAGATTCTTCTCTCCATTTAGTCATGCATGTGTGTATGTACCTATATAAAGAGACATGCTCCCCATCGTTCAGTAGTAATCAAAGCCGCTGTTGGAAAGCCGTATCTGTATTCACGGAAATGGCTGCTGACAGGCTGCGTGCTGTAACCACGTGAAGAAAATGTGCAGACACTGAATGTTTGAACCAGCCCTGACTTGTGCTGCGTATTCTCAGCACTGGAGCCAGTCTCTGCCCATTTGACAGAAGAAAAAGCGAACATAGCAATACACCCAATGTGTAAATTTCTGAATACGGCACAAGCAATGAAAAATTAAAATGTCAAAGTTTTGCTTTGTGGTCTCTGTATTGGGGAAGATTTTTCTATTTTGGAACTCAAAACGCCCATCTTGCCTTCCTTATCTTCTTTGTAGCTATAACAACAACAACAAAACCCACTTTCTACAGTGGAGCCTCGGATTACATTGCCTCCAGCTTATGCCACCCTTGGCTTGAGACCGGCGCAAACCCGGAAGTACCGGAACGGGTTACTTCTGGGTTCGCGCTGTTCGTGCATGCACAGAAGAGATAATTCGCACGCATGCGCAGACACGACGCTTTGGGTTGCGTTGTTTTCGGGTTGCAGCGGTGCCTCCGGAACAGATCCCCGCCGTAACCCGAGGTTCCACTGTATATGCTTTTGAGATTTTTCAGAGACTTTCATAAGGAAGAGCTAAGCCAGCTTTTACTCAAAGGGAGCAAAAAAAGATACAGACCTCAGGAGGACTCAATTTTTGGCAGCGCATTTGTTGCATCTACACTTTCCCCCTCAAACAACTTTGCTATTTCCAAGTCTAAGTGGCGTTGATTAGAGGTATAGCAAGGCACTTCTGATTAAGATCAATGTTTTGACACAGTACATTTGTTTTTGACTTTCTTGCCAACAGGTGCAGGCCCTAAACTGTTTCTCTAATGCTATATTATCCTAAAGTGTGTGCCATGCTGCTATCATGCTATCAAGCAGGCTGTTATGTACAGTCAGAACCAATCTAATCTTATGTATGCAGATCCTCCAATATGAAATGCAATCTACCTATTATAGCCTGCTGTGCAACCAAAGGGAAGGGCTATGAAGATACATTCCCCGCTATATAATCAATTTGCATTAAACAAGAGATGTTTCTGAGTAAGATAAATAAAAGCCAAGAGCTGTCATTAAATATCAAATGCAGTATGTATGGCCTACAGCCCAATTCAATATCAAATGCATTCAGTATGGCCTGCAGCCCAATTCAGACCTATCTCTTCCCCCTCCCCATCCAATTCTTAACTTTCTTTTGTCTCAATCTGCACTTAGTGGCAGACAGAGAGTGGAGGATGAATGTACCTAACAGGGCTACCATGATTTTGAGTAGCCACAACTGTATTGTTTTTCAGTAACAAGCCGCTATAGAGGCCCTACTAGATCTCCTTGCGCGCCATTATTCATGGGAATCATACTGTAAGTAAACTGTGACAAACTAGTTGTCTAATCCATTCTTGTTTGTTAAGGATCACTGACATTGCATATATAAGCTCTCATCCTTTGCAGAAAAGGATGCTCCACTCAAACATTCAGGAGATTTACAGCAAGCCTCTGCTACAGAATAATATTGCAAAATGTAATTTACAACACCTGCAACTTAAGGTAGTATATGCCAGGAAAAAGCACTGAGAAATGGTCTGCTTCAGCCATGGTGCCTTCCTTCTTAAAACTGCTGCCATTTTATGGTGTTTTATACAATGTTCTGACACAAGAAACTCAATGTAAAAACAAATGCACCTTTTTATATATTAAAAAAAATGGCAACTGCCACAGACACTTCTTTCAATAAACTTCTGGGATTACAATATTATTTCCAAAGAGGGGGGGGGGAATTATCCCCAAGTGAAGCAGGATGCTGGATGCTCTCAACAGCATGATCACAAATTTTCAAGAAAAAATTAATAGGAAGAAACCCAATTCCCAGTTTTGAGAAGCAGGCTTCCACACTAACCTCAAATGACCTTTATGACAGATAACTCATGCCAATCAAAGTAGCTGCAGGGATGCTGGTTTTGGCTTCAGTGACTGCAGTATTCACTAATAGTTGCAATAATTCTACAGTCTGATCCTAAGCACTGCTGTGCTGGATCATTAAACAGTATTCAAAGAGGTCAAGGGGGTTAAATAATGGTTGTTGTGTGGTTTTTTTTAATGCAGCATGTACAATTTGAGGAAGATTAGGGAATGTAAAATAAACATATATTGGCTTTTCTGTCTGAAACTTTCAAAAATATAATGCAAGTATGTTCAATACTATACATTAATAGTATGCACTTAAGTTATCTGCACATTTCATTCACACATAGGAAAAGGCACCATAAAGAAGAAAAGTTGCAGAAGGCACAAAAGCAAGGAAGCTTGTTTTTAGGGCAAGTCAAAGACTTCCATTGTTTCAATCCATTACATTGTTTTACAAATAGGAAAATACTGATTCTTTTATGATGCTGAGAATGCTACGCCCTATTTAACTTTGTTTATGCTACCTTTAAATACATCTAATGACTCAGGAAGACCTCACACTGTCAGGTGAGGTTCAGGTTTTCAGCGTTTTGCTATGAATTATTAGAAATGGATAGATTAATGCAAGAATGATATGCTCATGGAAGATGTTAGAGTTAAATGAATCTGCTTTTTAGAGCAAACGTTGAAGAAGCAGAAGTAAAGAGCAGCTTATCCATTTGGCTTAGAGGAAATGGCAAAGGTGAAAAGATCTACATGTCTTAGATAGGAAAAAAGACCAGAAACGGAGATCTAGAATGGTTAGAAACCCTTTTGAGAGAGAGAGCTCAGGCTTAAGGGAGATTCTGTCAGGTTCCTGGGAGGGCTGCTTTGGCTGTGAACTTACAGGAATTGAGCGACTCAGGTATCTTGCTGGAGAAGCAGCGAGCCCCGTAAAGGATCTGTAGGTGCTGTACTCGTCTGTCAGGACGCTGGGAGAATTGGCATAGCTGTTGAGGTTGGTAGCGCTACTGCCACTCCTGTTGTACATGTTGTTGTTCTGCTCATGGTAATTTCTGGCAGGCAGGTGTGCGCTGCCATTCAAGTGACTGCTGATTTGGTTTACAGAATAATCTGTCCTAGAGGACGATGATGTCAGTTTGCTCTCGGCATCATCTGAAGCGGCATACAGGTTCCCTAGAGAACTGGCTAGCCTGGAGTTTATGGAAATGCTGAACGGAAAACACATGCGGGGTAAAAACACACACACACACACAAAATGTACATAACGTGATGGTTAATGCAAGGCACATTTATAAAAGGTACTAAGGGGGAGGAAACAACAAAAGAACCATTGTCACAAAATTAAGTGATGGCAATACACAGCTTCATTCTCTCCTGTAAGGCAAACGATGAAGCAACCATCAAAAAGGCCTGGAATTGTAAGTGAAGACCATCCCCAAAGCCATGCGTAAGAGATGACCATGGATATTTGGAATTTCCAGGCTCCTAGCTGGAAACTCTGCAGAAATCCCTGCATGTGGATATTTTAATACAGGGCCCTCTCAGTATCACAGTTGCATTAGTACTCAAGGCCACTTGTTCAGACTATCAAACTAATTTACCACGATCAGGAGTCCAATCACAAAGACCAAGATGCAAATCTATGAAACTGAGATCCATCCCCCCCCCCAAAAACCTTGATATTGCCCTTCCTTTATATCTCCCCACCCTGCAAAGGAAAAGATAGAATAGAGTAAGGCATACCTTTTAAAATTTGGGCTTGAGGAGGACTGAGAACTTCTGCTTATTCTCTTCGCTGAAGGTGATGTAGCAGCCGTCACTTTGGAGGACTTCAAAGGAGATACAGATCCCTGAGAGATAGTTGCAGTATTCAATCTGAAAGAAGAAAAAGAAGAACAACAAAAGTATGTTTTCATCGTTCAGACAGAAGCATCTTGCTTAAACTAACATTTTGAAAAACACAAGCTTAATATTTAGGCTACCTATCGGTAGGATTGAAACCACTGGGGAAGTCATCTGGGGATTTGGGATATAGTGACCCCAGTATATTGATAAGATGCAGATTATCTTCTCCCAGAGTTCCATCAAATCCCAGGGAGGCAGTGGAAACACCACTCTAGTCGTCTGAGGTTAGTGATGCTCAGCAAACAAGCAAACTAGCCTGGTGAGATGGAAACACTGAAGACTGTTATATGGACCAATTCATGCAAAGTGCTGTGCCCTGAATACTCGGGTCCCCAATCTGGATGTACTCTTAGATGCTGTGCCTTTTTGGATGTCCGGGTGGCAACAGTGACCAGAAATTTCACCAGCTTTGTGTGACCAGCAAGCCATGACATCAAAATGATAAGAGTGGTAATGAGCTCTCCGTGAGGCTGTCTTTAAGATGGCTTGGAAACTACAGAGCAGTTTCACAGAATGAAGCTGCCGAGACATTAACCTAGGCAGATTGCTGGTTCTTACCTACCGTACTATCTTCCTAGAGAATCGTGATATGAGAAGCGGCTCTAACACACACAACGTACAGGGACAATGAGTATTAAATGAGAGGGCGAGGACGTTTCAAGATCTGCCAAAAAGTCAGTGAAAATATAATTCAAATTGCTTCTTTGTAAACTATGGAAATAAGTACCTGAAAGGCTGGGATCTGGATCTGGCGTGCAGTTTCATATCTTCAAGCCTAGAAAATCAATGGCATTTTAAATCAAAAGTATTCCCACTATACAGCCAAACCTTAAAATATATACAGTATAACAATCTAATTAAAGAACCAACAAGAATACTACATATTGATGAAATAGGAGTTTACTAATATACAAAGTACCAAGCACCACATTTCTCTCCCAATCCGGAAACTGATTCCCAAAAAGGAAAGGAAATGAAAAACAAACATTTTACCCATGCTCAGGAAGATTGGGATCTTGTCCAATGTCCCTGAGGAGGGAGCTCAACAGGGCATGTGTCTGCGCTAAGAAGGCCCTCAATCTCATGCTCACATGCTGTACCCCTCAGATAGTGACCATCCAAAGCAGGGCCTCCTTCAACAGTCTTAAGGCACAGAGAGCCACATTCGGAAGGAAGACACAGCCTTTCATGGACAAGGTCCGAGGTTCAGTCCCTGGCATCTCAAATAAAAACAAAAGGATCAGGTAGCAGAGACGCCTCTTGCTGAATCCTAGAGAGATCCTAGAGAGTAAGAATGTGGGTGGGCCACATTCATACACGAAATTACATTTCTTCAGGTAACTCAGAATCTGACTGCTATGAAATATTTTAAGCCTCTTTTCCCATTAAAACTAACATCTTTAGACAAAGAGCTGCCCCCAGCCTCTTGCCCCACGTCCCTGGAACATTGTTGTCAAAGCCTAGATAGGCATCGTTGTCCAAAGTAACAAATCTTTTAGTGCTGGACCCGTGAAATTAGGCGTTTTAAAGTGTCAGTGGAATACCACCTGCTAATATACATAGCTCCCTGAACATGAGAACTGTGAATGGGTCACCTAAGAGTTCCCGTTGTAGCTGAACGTGGCTGCCTCCGAAGCTTTAAGGCACGAAGTTTGTCCCCCTGCGTCATGCCATTCTTGATTTCCTGCTCTGAAGTGTCTTCCGATTCATTCTGGAAAATAGGTCCAATTCAACAAAATTAAGGAGATTCAAAACAGGACTGTGGTTTGTTTTTGTTTGTTTGTTTGTTTTTTACTTTCCCTGGGGCCCAGCCCTTTGGAGGCAATATACCTTTCCTTCTTGTGCCATATTGTTTTGGGCCCATTATAAACTACATAGGTAACCCACAGGCTCAAGTTGCTATTTCCCACAAAGCCCTCCCAGGGTCCGCTTTCCACAACAGAGATATTTCACACATGCCAATAATAAGGAGCTGAGTGCATCTTATCTAACAGGTTGGAATTTAAAAGTTGATGACCAGTGGTTCGAGAGGAGATACTCTAGCTCAGGCATAGGCAAACTCTGCTCTCCAGATGTTTTGGGACTATAATTCCCATCATCCCTGACCACTGGTCCTGTTAGCTAAGGATCATGGGAGTTGTAGTCACAAAATATCTGGAGGGCCGAGTTCACCTATGCCTGCTCTAGCTCAAATTATAAAAGCAAAGCTATACCTGCCCTCAGGTAACTTTGGATTTAAACTGTTCCAGGTTCTAAGATGGACAAAGGCCAAAAGCACAATGTAGTGCCGTCACATCAGTTAACACAACCAAGGTTGGACATAGTGTTACCACATCCGCGTTTTGCTTTCTCTCCATTCCAACATACCTTGTGTTGTTAGGGGAGGAAACCCATTAGCTTGCAATTGACCTGCATGCCAATCAATGTGCTAACACTGAAACACATTTGGACAATCGTTCCTGGCTTCATAAGCTCTAGTTCGCAAGCTGGGACCAAGTGCTCTTCCACTCTGGCTTCACAATGAACACCTTGGCTTGTATTCCAGTTATGACTGAGCGTGGAAACCTGAACTTACTGTCAGTGAGCAAACCAGGAAAACAGACCAGGATATAATGTGAGGGCACTGAATGTGGTATCTAATGTTTGTCATACTCAGAGGAGACCTGTTGAAATAGCTTGGGTCCGTTAATCCCAATGAGCCTCCTCTGAGTAGAACTTTGTTGGCTGCAATCCTTAGCATATATATCATGGGGTAACATAATAGCTAAGAGGCCTACTCCAGGAAGTAGTTTGGGGGGGGGGGAGACTGCTTGGACCCATGACACCTGTGCTGATGGGGTCCCCAGGAAACTGTGTTGTCTCCCACACTATTTAATTTCAATATGAGGGCACTGGAGAGGTCAATTGAGGATTTGGGGTTAATTGTCAGCAGTACACTGATGAGGTTCATCTATTCTAAGTACTAGGTAGTCTTAGGCATGCTCTCTCTCAGTCTTCTTACACCCCCCCCCCCGTGTACTATAGCAATAATAATACTGAACACTTTTTACAGGAGTAAAATATATGAAGTTATTTGAGAACCTGTGAAGTGCTTTGAACACACAAGAGTGAGATAGATGGATAAAAGATGTATATCAAGTATTATTATATTTCAAAAACTACTCCATTGCGGCTTTTCTACTTGGGATATTAAGGAGATAATTCCAATGAAATTTTACCTCTACATATTTATCCAAATTACTTTCTATTTTATTCAAAGTCCCACTGATGGAAATGTCATCCAAGCCGGACAGAATTCTGCTCATGCTGTCTTCATCTACTATTCTTGGTTTCTGTTTGGATCGGAAGAGGTCACCTTGGAACCATAACATCGTCTGCTTTCTATTTAACAGTGAAAAAAGGGCAAAATTAGTACCAGCAAAATGCATGTCAAAGTCACAGTATAAACAACTATTTATTTTTTAAAATATTTGAGACTTCTTTGCAGAGTAGCTCCAGGGTGGAGTACAGTAAAATAGGACTTTCAACTTGGTTGCACATACTGTAACATTGGAAATCATTCATTATAGTATACATAACTTTATTTTAAATAATTTTATCTGGAAGTCTCTTTTGGGTGTTCTTGCTTCTTCAGACGTTTGATTGGGAAAGTTTATCATAACCCGGTGGGGGGGGGGGATGAATTCTAATATACTGCATTACAAAAGTGTGAAAATTTTTATTTTATTGTGTCGTTAAAAGTTCATTTTCAATAACCTTTTAAATGTTTTCATGAAATGAACTGATGAAAATATAAATATGGTAAACTGATGCACATATAAACAGGATGCATCTTAAAAAAGTAGTTACTTTGTGTGACCATTGCCTTTTCCTTCATTTATGAAAAATGATGTAGCTGGGTGTTGCTGTTGTTGTTTTTTAACTTTGCTATGCTAAATTTTACTGATTTCCTCCACAAGCAATTTTTTCCTCTGCAGTTTTGCTTAGTAGAACGAAGTGTGACAACTCTGGAAGTGAGCCAAAAGAAATAGCATTATCCACATACTTTGACTCAGAGAAAAGCTCCCACAGGGAGGTTACATAACTGGTGAATAGGTCAGGATTAGAGAGATGGGGCGGGGGGGGGGGTATTTCTGCTTAGAGTGAGGAAGTTGATATCCAGTATAATTAAGTGTGATCTGAGATTATAGTGCTGCTGATGAAAGCCATTAACTCTTGAAATAACATGCTGGGAATCTGTGTCACATATTAAGAGGTGAAATATATGTTATCCTTTCTTCTAAGTATTGAGGAAGCTTTTGTTTCTTCTTTAGATTATCTTATTCATACATTGCAAAGTGCATGTGAACAACTGTTTACAATGATTTCCCAGCATTTATTTGTTAGGAGGCTAACTGCCCATGAGGAACGCTTGGAAGTATTTTGGGCAGGGCAACTGATAAACACAATCTAAAAGAATAGAGACCCTGCGCAGTTCAAGTTCCTTTGCACCTTGCTTCTGCAATGACATCTTTTTTACTCTAAACAGCACAGCTCCTACAGGTAAGGTTAGGACTCCGGGCTAGCAATTTGGATGTTCATTGATGAGCTTCAATATCAACACAGAGCTTCACACAAGCAAAAGATTTTGTGTTCTTCTCAGGTGTACAGGACACAATTGAGGGGAAAAAGAATGGAAGGAAGTTTTCTTGACACTAATGAGAAAACGTGTTCTTCAACTGGACCTGAACATTATTGTTCAGGCTTTCCTGCTGAAAACTAAAATGTGTTCTAGCCCGTTTCAAATGCTTTCGAGTGCTATTCTTCTGTCTCACACAAGGATCCAGGGACTGCAAAGGTGAGAAAGTTATCACTACCAAAAGAACTGGGACTCAATGTGCTAAACCTTTTAAATCCCAAACTTAGGGGATATGTGACTTTCGGAACAGCCAGGAATATAGAACTCTCTGAGCCAAAAGCATTATTTTCTACAAACTACAAAACAATGGCAGTATGAATTAGGAGCATCGTTCAGTTGTTTTATGATGTTTTATGATGTTTGTTCTAGATAGTTATTTGTGTCAAGGTATTAAAACCTGAACTTTTTTTTTTAAAAAAATACTCCCTGAAAAGAGCAAAAATTCCAACTGTGAATCATCGCTTTGTGAGAAAGCAACTTTTGTTCATCTCTGGCATTTAAACTTGTGACCTTTAGGAAGGAGGATAAACTCTGAAACCTCCTTCTCAGCCAATTTGCCACTCTGCTCATGTGGTCATTCTCGGATGTTAAAACGTCTACATTTTGTCTTGCTAATATCAATATGCCCTCAGCTTTCCTAGCTCTGCACCTTTCAGTAACCAGTACGTTTCCGAGCGCAATTCAAAGTGTTGGTGGTGACCTTTAAAGCCCTAAACAGCCTCGGCCCAGTATACTTGAAGGAGCGTCTCCATTGGACACTGAAGTCCAGCTTCGAGGGCCTTCTGGCGGTTCCCTCCCTGCGAGAAGCAAAGTTACAGGGAACCAGGCAGAGGACCGTCTCGGTAGTGGCGCCCGCCCTATGGAACGCCCTCCCATCAGATGTCAAGGAGATAAAGAACTATTTGATTTTTAGAAGACATCTGAAGGCAGCCCTGTTTAGGGAAGTTTTAAATGTTTGATCTTTTATCGTGCTTTTAATATTCTGTTGGAAGCCGCCCAGAGTGGCTGGGGAAACCCAGCGAGATGGGTGGGGTATAAATAATAATAATAATAATAATAATAATCATTATATAATCGGAGGTGGGATTATTACTGTCAGATAACTGGATACCACATAACAATATCGAGCACCTTCTGCTTAATTACTGTTGGGCTGTAAATAGTGACTTATTCCCAGGGGAAATGGCCATAAAAATGCTGGTGGTAAACTTTTCTCAGTCAAAGGGCTACTTCATCCCCTTGGGCAAACTTCTGGGCCACATACCAGTGATATGCGGGGCCAGACGTAAAGGTGGGCAGAGCAATGGATGTGACTCCATTGTACAACAGGTTACATTCCAGCCATGTGGAAGTTGGAGGTTGACATATACCTAGACTACCGAAGTCTCCTTCCTCCTTTCTGGGCAAGCAAGGGAAATTATCACAGTTCAAGGACACATTCCAGCCAGGCAAATGTACCCGGGGCAAGAGAAGAGTCCAGAGGGCCAAACAGAGAGTGTCAAGGAATGGCCACATTTGGCCTGGGGTTCCCCAAGCTGCATCTTGCCTAGCTAATGTATGGGGCCCATATATGCATGAGTCAAGTGAATCAGATTCAAGACAAGGCTAAGATAATTGTCAATGGTTCCATGAATTGGGGTGTGTGTGTGTGTGTTTTAGCATGTGTGGGTTTCATGAGTAATGTGACATGTATGTGTAAGGGATAAATACGATGATGGAGAATGTGTGGCATGGAATCAGAACTTTGCATTTTGCTGACACATTTCCCTGACCAGCTACAATATTTAGCGCTACTACATCATTACCAAATGCATCACTATCACAACTACAAATCCCATAAGGCAACTCAGATAGCCAATCTATCATTGTAAGTGGGTAGCCCTACTACTTCTTGTGTCCCCCCCCCCATGGGTACTACGGCTTGAGTGAATCCAGAGAATATATTTTAGATCTTTCCTCCCTCTTCAAGAACAGGTAGGAGAAAAGGGCCAGTATTCAGCTTTGAAAGAAGTTACATACATTCATGACAGAATTGTAAGTACATCCTGATACTTTAATTCATACAATTCATATGAATTGTACAGTTGGAAGGGACCATGAGGGTCATGTAGTCCAACCCCCTGCTATGCATGAATATTTTGCCCAATGTGGGGCTCGAACCCATGACCCTGAGATTCAGAGTCTCATGCTCTACCGACTGAGCTGTCTGCAGTTATCAACAAAGATATCACATTACAAATGCACACAAAATACTGACTCACTATGCTCAGCCAAAAAGTCACACAGGAGGATTAAACTACTTTACAACTTCTTAACCCATGCCCTGAAGCTACAATAGCCATCATACTCTGCATATAACACAATAAATCAGAGCTGTAATAAATTAGAGTACAGACCAGGAATCGTACTCGCAATTTCAGCCGAGAGAATTCTAAGCAAGTCACTGAATAATCTGGCATTCATGCAGCAGACTTGCTAAGCTCTACAGAAAGGGGAAAGTGTCTGGTGTGGAACAGCAAATTATATGATTAACAGAGGTGTCATACTTACTCTTCAAGGAAGTGCTGCTGGGGTCCAATAATAGAACCTGGCCTGCACATTCGTATCCAGGCAATGGCTTCAGAATGTGTGAATCTATAGTGCTTCATTATATAACAGGCTATCAGTGTTCCTGTTCTTCCTAGCCCAGCTACAGTGAGAACATGGGGCAGGGGGGAAGAGACATAAAATTTATATTAGGTACAGAACTACACGCATTTAAGAATATCGACAAATTCCTATAAACGTATGTTTCATAAAACTTGTTTCCTTGTACCATGTGCTAATATTTTACAAAAGAACCTTACTGATGTCTATTTTAAACATCAGGAATCCATCGTAGTACAAACATCCTGCTAGATCCCACAGAGCCCTGCTAATTCCTGTCTTAACCTCCACTGCCCTTTCTATTCCTGCTCTGGGCAAATCTACTGAACAAAGGTATACTGCTTTGCTGCGCAAGTCAAACTGAAGGCGTATGCAAAAAGTGAAACTATATGTGATGTTTGCCACGGAGGCGTCACACAAAAAAGCATTACCTTGTCAAGGTCTCCCTTCCCTTTTAATGTGAAAGATCATTTATTTATATAGTGTAAAGATTTCAGGACATGGGAGTATTTCTGTCACACATCATTAGCTGTCGCTGCTGCGGAAGCTCATAGCTGGAGAATGCCACAATACAGGGTGACACTGAATCTGCATTTATTCTGCTACATTTCTGATTCATTCTCAGTGTAACTCCATCCTAAGCATTCTTTTTTTTTTAAACAAACAAACAAACAAACAAACAAACAAACAAACATGGTTTATTAGAGTTGCTCTTTTCCACACACCCCCCAAACATGTGTAGTGCAAGATTTACTAGGATTTCAGCACCTAATGAAAAAGCCACGAACACAGCTGATCCTCATCTCCTCAGCTAGCAGTTTATGATTTCCTGGGGATGCATTTTTATCCAGAATGTGTTTTTTAGGGTTGTGAATTCACTATCATGAGAGTTGCATAGGCACAAGCTGCAATGAAGAAGCCAAGGTAATCTTCAGCTAACAGAGCACTGCAACAATTTGTGTCTAATGCTGTTACCTCTCCAGGTTCTTTCATTAGCTTAGTACAGGGGTGGCAAACTCCCAAGAGACTGCAATCTACTCACAGAGTTAAAAACTGGCACTTATCTACCCCTTTTTGGGGTTCAGGTCAAAGTTGTTCAGCTTTTTTAGGGAGGAGGAAGGCCTGTTTTGGGGAGTTCAGGGCAAAAATGCTGAACTTTTTTAGGGGAGCAAAAGTTGTTGAGCTTCTTTGGGGGGAGCCAGTGATCTACCACAGGTAGATCACGAGCTACCTGTTGGACATGCCTGGCTTAGTACAGTACATGGCTCCTGTGAAATGTCTTTTATCAGTTTTAACCCTGGTCAGCCTGAGAGGCTGAGACTGAAATAGTTTTGTTCTGGAATTGTCTGTTCCAGTTCAAAAGAAACACTGCTATTTTTCCTTCAGAAGACAGTGGGGAGAATGAATCTCTAGGATGGTTGTGGGCTCAAGAACAGAAGCTGATTGGCTTTTTAAAAGAAAATGAACAAAATCCAAAAAAGCACCTTGCCCTCTGCCTTCAGCTAATTAATAAGAAAGGAGCACAGAGAGAGGAAAGGGCAGCACTATACTTTTAACATTCCTGCTTTCCAAATAAAAATCGTTTCAGTTGGGCACAGCACAGCACACCATACACAAATGGTGAAATTTATCACTGCTATCCCAGCAGCATAAGAACAGTAATTTCTATGTCTACAAGATAATTTTTAAAAATACTGAAGAGACATGCTTCACTAAAAAGAGAGGCAATAGCATCACTCAGTGGAATAAAATAGGGTCTGCATTAAAAACAGCAGGAACGATTATGAAATTTCTGCTCAAAATCACAGTTGAAACTTTTTGTAATTTGGACTATTTTACCCAATGCAGCATTTTTAAAATTAAGATCTGAGGGTGCTATTTTCAAACCTGATTATTTATTCCTCTTCATGCCAGAATACAGTACCACTGAACTGCTTTTCTTTTTTGAAGACCTCACCTTTACAATGCACAGCTATGGCACCTTCTGCTTCCTCAGAGATGGTCAAGAACTGTTGCAATATACTGTCACTCGGCGTGCTTCCGTCTATGAAGAACAGGTCGTAGTGGTCAAACCCACCATCTGTGAAACGCTTTGCCTCATAAATCTTCTTGTTGAGTCTTATGACAGTTGTTATGTTGTGCTTCCTGAAATATGGGAAATAGGCTTCTGGTGCATGGAGAGGGTAGCCTGTAACAGGAAGAGCGAGAATGCCTGGCTGTTTGTATACGACCTCCAAAAACTTCCTAGTGGTACAGACAACAACTACAACACCAGACTTTAAACACTTATTGTTTAAAAACGAACATTACTAATGTAATCAACATACTGTAAAAAGAAAGCAAACGTTACTAAGAAGATCTGTGCAAGTATATACAAAGTTAGTCAATAAACTTTCAAGTCACGGAACCTTAGTTTGCACAACACATTAAGCCAAATATAGCTTAGTGAGACTGTGCAAATGTTCACTGCTTTGGTCTTTCCTTGGAGACAGATATACGTAGATATAGATATATAGATATAATCTGCTGTGTTGCCATAGTCAAGGTTGCCTTAGCATGTTGGTGTTACGCACTCTCTCCTTACTATGAGGTGTAGCCATGAACAAATCTTGGTTTATAGCTCATGGTCGGTGTGGAGACAGCCACAAGTCTTTGCTCAGATGTCATGCTAAGCCAAACCTTGGCTTATCTTCATGAAGCAGAAAATACCAAGGAGGAGCAAAGCATCTGCAAGCTCAGTCCTGGGAGCCTGCACAGTATTGCTAAGCCTGTAACAGTGACATGTGAACAAGTAACAAACTAATGATATTAGCTAATGTTGCAAGAAGCTGAACAACTAACAGGGTAGAAGAAGTATGAATGGAAAAACCCCTTATTCAATTAGATGTAGACCAGAATGCAGCATTCTTGCATCTTCCTCATCACCATGAAAATGACTTGATTAAAACAAGCATTAACATAAAACTCTCCAGGTATCTGTATATTATAGTGGAACATTTACAGCTGTGGGATACAACTAATGTATTTTCTATTTCTACATTGAAATATGCATGCTCTTCCTTTCTATGCTGCCCCCCACAGTTTTCTTTTTATATAGCTTTTGAAGATATGTTTTATAGTTCAGTAGCTACCAAACTGATAAGAGCTATGTCTCGTTTAAAGAAAGTAGAACAAATTTAAGGCTAGATACAAGAGTCTGAGATACAAGAAGATCCTAGGGCAATTCTTAATAGCAAGATGTTCCCTGTGCTTAAATCGGGCATCAAAAGGAAAATGATTTACAAAAAAAAAAAGTGCCCAACCACTTGAATTTGGATTTTTGCTTTTTTTGCTTTTAGGAATAAAACATTCATTCTGAATAGGAGAATAGAAAACTAGCATATTGGTCTAAAAGAAGTATTATTTTAGCCAGTACAGTATCTAAAACAGGGAATAATGCCACCTTATAGGTTTCACTCTAGGTTAGAATCATAGTGTATGTATTCATTGAAGTCCTCAGTCTGCAACACTGTATGCCTGGACTCCACTGGCAGAGACCTCATAGGAAGGCAGATCATTCTGCCTCATTGGCAATAAAGAATTCATCTTTTATGTAGCATGTTCAAACATAACCTTAAGAATCCTTACAACTATCTAAGACCATTATCTAGGTATTATAGATGCTGGGCTAGTCCCTCCAACCCTCCGGCCTTCATTTTCAACTCTTATGTTTAATAGTCCTCATAGGCAGTGCCTGTCTTCTCCCCAGATGCTAGCTTTGTAGGTCATTTTTAATTAAACTTGTAGTTCATGCAAATTGCCAGTTTTAAGAATGAAAGAAGGAAGGTTCATCGTCTTCCCCACTTATAAGCTATTTTAATCTAAAGATAATTATAAAATTTTAAAAATGCAGAAATGAAAGAATGTTCATTTGGCCTCTACGGGTACTTCCAGACAACAGCTCAATAGCACAAATGGGTCTCTGGCAACAGGTTGCGTTTTTTAAAAATGTATTTGATCTTCCACAGAAAAGGTTAAATAAGGAGGGTCAATACTGATGCTAATGGCAGCATGTAGGTGCTGTAAAAAGCTTGTGCACATGAGCTTACATTACATCTCCCTTATTTTTAAGTGTTTCGTATGGCTTTTACTGCTGTTACTCGTGTTGAGTACATTTTTGGTTGGGGAAACAATTGTTTAAATGAAAAATGAATTTTTTAAAAATTATTTTATTATTATTATTTAAATCCAATTTCATTGTACTTGTACAATGACAATAAAGATATAAAGAAAGATATAAAAAGATTAAACACCCTTGAAGCTTTTTAACACATCCACACAACTATTGTTTCCACAAATAGTATGGTGTTCTCCAAAGGGGTGCATACAACGTTCCAGTGCATACAGCAAGGTCTCAAGGTCTACTTTTCACACATGCGGATCAATGGATCACAGCCAATTTACTAGTCATGCAAAATACACACAATTCTACAAAAAAGACAGGGAAAAACAGATACCATTTTCAATCTTGGTCTTTGGATGTGGTCCACTAAATGCCAAAAATTTTCCCGGGACGATCCAGTTGAAGTCACCATTTTCAACTCGCTAGTGAAAACAAAAGCAGAGACTTAGAAAAATATATATCTTCACAATAGTTTTTGAACAACATCCTCTTCTGCAAAGTCTCTTTTGCAAAGTCATTTATTGTCTACTCATAAGAGACAGCTGTATTGACATTGTACAATTTACCTGCTTGCAATATCTACTTTGAAAGATTTGTCAGTTTGCTCAAATTCTGCCCAAAGCACTTCTTCTAGGACCAAAGAAGTGTCTCAATCTGTTTTTCCTCCAGTGACTAATCGCCAGTTAACAGCGGCAATGGAAGTCTGTGACATGATTAAGACTTTCAAAACTAATCTTTAAGGGAAGACAAATTAAGGCCAATTAGCTTTGTTGTTTTTTAAAATGTGGTAAATACAAGCATACACATTTTATAATTATTATTATTAATTCTTTGGATCCTGGACAGTGTGCTTGCTTAGATACAGCATGAAGCTAAATCTCTGTAAGCATTAAAAATAAGTCACACTGTCATTCTTAGCAATTTGTAGAAGTTGAGATGAAAAGAAGGGCAGCAAATTTTAAATGAAAAAGATTATATAGAAAAGACTCAAAATTATTATTTTTTTGAAGGACAAGAGGTGCTACTTCTGGAAGCATCAGGTTTTAAAAACAACTTAACCCCAAAGTTAATATTTAACAAGTAGTGCAAGCATTTCATAGTGCGATCATTAATCCACCTACCTACTTTTCCTGTTGGAAAAACTTGACCAGACATGTTCTAAATACACATTCTCAAGTACTCTCTTCAAACAACGTTTCAGACTTAGAACACATAAAATACTGTGCAAGGCAAATAGAAGTGACATTACTAGCCCAGTAAAATGACGCAGCAGTAAACTTGAGGCATGTAACAGCCATTACTCAGACTCCACAAGCTAAAAACCAGGTAGACATAAATAGCACTTAACACTGGTCAACTACCCTAAAAATACATTTCCCTCTTCGGACTAAGTGAACAAGAGAAATTGAGAGGAGGAGTTCCCCACCCCCTCACTTCTCTTATACTGTATTGAGAACTCATTTTTTTTTAAAAGGATGGCATTTGCACAGTAACATGCAATACAGATCCTCTAATCACATTATAGGTGGATCATGCCATGGCGCTCAGCAGCCTTTCACTTCTTTGTATTTGCTCTTTTACTGAAAAAGAAATGCATCAATAACTGGAAGGTAATTGGGAAAGAAAGCAGCAATGCACCAATTATGTGGCACCTACAATTTAGGAAAAGCTCAAGTTTCACTGCAAAGCAGAACTAGGTGTGCTTAATAAGTGCATGTTGAAACTCAGGCAAACTATTCAGTTCAGAAGACGCACAAACCTCATAATGCTCGTACTCATCGGCATCAAATGTTTTGAAGTCAATAAATCCATGCTGTAAGGCCTAGAAAGCAAAAAAATGTCAAGTTCACAGGCAACCACCCAAAGGACATTTTGAACCATTTAAATCTGAATGAGCACCAAGCTGGTCAAATATATGGGACAAAAGGAAGGCAGTTTTCATAGGATTTTTTCTTGGTTTTTTTTTAGGAGTCTTCCTTGTCCCCTCTATTACTTGCCTTAGCTACTGAACCTTTAAACTATAGCAATTAGGTTAAACAGATTTATCTCTGGGGTTCAAATAGTAAAGCAAGAAATGAAAATATGTGTCTACGCATTTGATGCAGGACACTAATCGGAATAATCAATTCTCCCCATATTCCCAATTTTGTTGAACTGTAATATACTTTCTGGTTGCAAGACATACCATCCTATCCAAACGATCTGGAATTAATCTACACAAACTGTAGATATTATTGTTAAAAACATTCTGTTCATGATACTAATACAGTGGTACCTCGGTTTAAGAACAGTCCTGTTAATGAACTATTCAGTTTTATGAACTCCGCAAAACTGGAAGTAGTGTCCCGGTTTGCGAACTTTACCTCGGTCTAAGAACGATGGAAGGGCTAGCTGATATAGCAGCTTTGTTGCTTTGTTCAATGAAGGCATCCACTATAGGTCACTACAAAAAAATCTGCTAAAACTGAATAGTACACCCGTCAGCAGTTCAGAGCTCTGGTGAAGGATCCAAGACTTACCCTAGGTCCCAGCTTCTGCCAACCTAGCAATTCGAAAGCACACCAGTGCAAGTAGATAAATAGATACCACTGCGGTGGGAAGGTAAACGGCATTTCCGTGCGCTCTGGTTTCCATCACAGTGTTCCATTGCGCCAGAAGCTACTTACTCATGCTGGCCACATGACCCAGAAAGCTGTCTGTGGACAAATGCCAGCTCCCTCATCCTGAAGCAAGATGAGTGCCAAACCCCATAGTTGCCTTTACTGGATTTAACCATCCAGGGGTCCTTTACCTTTTACCTTTTTACCTGCATGTGCCTAAGGATATGATTTCTCTTTCAAATGCATTTTGTGACATTACCTTTTTTATTCCTTGTAGACAATCCAGAATAGTTAGATTATATGTACTGTTCCCAAATGAGGCATCCCTAGGAAAAGAGAAATATTAGCATATTCCAGATAAATACAAAAACATCTACCTATCATACCCAATTTTAGTAGATGGCAATATTTTAAATTTCTGAAATTTGAACCTCAGCATGAAGGTTACACTCGAAAACACTTCTACACACAATTCTCCTCAATTTATTGATGGTAAGTTCATCTAAAATGTTAATAGGATGAACTCAAATAGAAAGTAATTGATTTTTATTATTGATTATTAGCTACATGTATACTTTATATACCATGTATACAAGGAAGCATACATGTTTCTCCTGCCTTGCATTCAACTTTACCGTAACAACAACCCTATGAGGTAGGCCGGCCTGAGAGATAGAGACTGGCCTCAGATCATCCAGTGAGCTTCATGGCAGGGTGGGGATATGAACCTTGGTCCCCTGGCCTCAGTCCAGCCCTTTAGTCATTACACTTCTGGCTACTTAAATATAATTCACACTTCTGGAATTAGTCCTATAGCCGCCTTTCAAGTGTATTTTACTGCTACTATTTAAAATCACAGTTCCCTCCAGAGACTGAATGGAACATGGCGCAAAAGAAAGCTGAAGGTAGAAAGAAGAGAAGGTAAATGATGCTCCCCCAAAGCAGCTTTTCAGACTATTATATTCACCATAGGTTCTTGGATTAAGAAATAGGTTTTGTTTGTTTGTTTCATAAGATTCTATGAAGCCTTACACATATATGAGATTACTCAAAATCGGGATTATACATAGCACACAGGACTAGTGTTTCAAATTACAATTAAGATGCTAGTTCTCCGCTTCTCTATGTAAACTTCACCACTCCTCAGCATTTAAAATACTTATGCAAAAAAAGGGGGGGAGTATAACACCGAAGACAAAAATGGAGCATAAAAATAATTTGAAACAATACCTTCCTAAATGTTTGGCAATTCTACTTAAAATGGATACTCCACAGACTTTGCTTGGACTATTTTCCCCTCGTTTAAATAGATATTAATAAATCTAGGGTGGTCATTGCAACTGGGAAATTAGAACTACAATGTAGATAGCAGTTTTGGCTGTGCTTCACCAGATCAGTACAAATAGCTGGGAGAATAATTCACTTTCAACTCTAATTTCAGTACTCTGCAGTTTTCCATTATAAGTACCGTATATACTCGAGTATAAGCCGACCCGAATATAAGCCGAGGCACCTAATTTTACCACAAAAAACTGGGAAAACTTATTGACTCGAGTATAAGCCGAGGGTGGGAAATGCAGCAGCTACTGGTAAATTTCAAAAATAAAAATAGAATGTACCTACCGATTGCAGCCTACAACACTGGACTCCAGCAACCATTTCCTTTTTGTATTTTTGTATTTTGTATAACCTTTCTAAGGGTACAATCCTATTCCTACTTACTTGGGAGTAAGCCTCTCTGGACTCAAATGATAGAAACATGATTCTTCAAACAGTTCAGAGTTTCAAAATATCCTAGTAAGTTTTCCTACTCACTTGCTAATTAATTTGCTATTTGGTGGTGCACATAATCCTTTTCATGCCACTTCTTTGCAACCCATGAGCTCAGAGGCTCCCTTCTTCAGCATTCACACATGCTTGCAAATCCCATGGGCATGGAGTTCCAAGGGTAGGGTGGGGCAATTGCACCCCACCTCACCAGATGAACCATAATCTCCAGATCCCAGGTACCATTAAAAATAAATAAATAAATAGCAAGTGTCTAGCCTTTGTAGGACCTGAGACAGGAGGAAAAAAGTAAAGGCACAATTCCTCTCACTTTTTCTCCCTAACCTCCTGTCCTGAACCCTGCAAACCACAACCAAAGCCTTCAAACTGTGATCCTCAGCGACCACACACACACACACACACACACACACACTGAGGCCACCTAGGCACTGAAGTGATCAGCTGGGGGAGGGATTCAGCTTCATTTCAGACTCTCCCCACCCCCTGTCCAATTCTGCCTCCTCCAACTTCTGTAATCTCCTTTCAATGAAATGATTGTGTAAAAGAGACATGGGCCTGGAACATGCCTTCCCCATTCAACTTGACAGTCCTTTGCCCTTGCAATTCTTTTTCCCCCAAAGGGAAAAAGATTTACGGATTCCCACATTAGTTTTAGACGGGCCATGTACAACACTTTGATCTTGTTGTTTTGATCGTGGGGCCTTTCTCTGCAACATCAGATGCAGCAGCAGCCACTGCCGCTATCAGTCTCCACAGCAATACATCCCTGAGCAGCTCAAGGGCGCAGGGAGATGGAGGGAGGCATGAAGGAGCTGAGGAGAGGTCTCTGTGATGCTGCTGGAAGCAGGGAGGAAGGCTAGCTTGGCTTTCCTGATTGAGAAAGGGGTGACTGAGCTGGGGAGAGGTCTGTGGGGTGCTGCTGGAAGAGGGGAGGAAGGCTAGCTTGGCTTTCCTGATTGGGAAGGGGGTGACTGAGCTGGGGAGAGGTCTGTGGGATGCTGCTGGAAGAGGGGAGGAAGGCTAGCTTGGCTTTCCTGATTGGGAAGGGGGTGACTGAGCTGGGGAGAGGTCTGTGGGGTGCTGCTGGAAGAGGGGAGGAAGGCTAGCTTGGCTTTCCTGATTGGGAAGGGGGTGACTGAGCTGGGGAGAGGTCTGTGGGATGCTGCTGGAAGAGGGGAGGAAGGCTAGCTTGGCTTTCCTGATTGGGAAGGGGGTGACTGAGCTGGGGAGAGGTCTGTGGGATGCTGCTGGAAGAGGGGAGGAAGGCTAGCTTGGCTTTCCTGATTGGGAAGGGGGTGACTGAGCTGGGGAGAGGTCTGTGGGGAGCTGCTGGAAGAGGGGAGGAAGGCTAGCTTGGCTTTCCTGATTGGGAAGGGGGTGACTGAGCTGGGGAGAGGTCTGTGGGGTGCTGCTGGAAGAGGGGAGGAAGGCTAGCTTGGCTTTCCCGATGAGGATCAGGAACAGCTGTGTGGCCCCCTATGACGGAAGGAGGGAGGGCAGGCACTACACTATCGGGATCCACATCAGCTGGGTGGGTGGGTGGGAGGGAGGGGGGGAGAGAGAGAGAGAGACTGGGAAGGGAAAGAGTTAACACAGGGAGGGAGGGAGAGAAGCTGGCTCCTCAGAACTTTCGGCAGCGAGAAATGAGCAGGCATAGAATGGGAAGAGAGAGAGACGGAGAGAAGGAGGAACGAGCAGGCATAGAATGGGGAGAGAGAGAGAGGCTGGGAAGGGAAAGAGTTAACAAGGAGACGGAGAGAAGGAGGAACGAGCAGGCATAGAATGGGGAGAGAGAGAGAGAGACTGGGAAGGGAAAGAGTTAACACAGGGAGGGAGGGAGAGAAGCTGGCTCCTCAGAACTTTCGGCAGCGAGAAATGAGCAGGCATAGAATGGGGAGAGAGAGAGACGGAGAGAAGGAGGAACGAGCAGGCATAGAATGGGGAGAGAGAGAGACGGAGAGAAGGAGGAACGAGCAGGCATAGAATGGGGGAGAGAGAGAGACGGAGAGAAGGAGGAACGAGCAGGCATAGAATGGGGAGAGAGAGAGAGAGAGGCTGGGAAGGGAAAGAGTTAACAAGGAGACGGAGAGAAGGAGGAACGAGCAGGCATAGAGTGCCTTTCCCCTCTGTCGGCTTGGGAGAAGTAGGGAGGAGCCCTTTTGTCGCTGATTTTCCCTTCCCACCCCGCCCCGCCAACAGCTGTGAAAGGCACAGTACCGGGTGATCGGAGGATCGCAGCGCAGCGCTTCTCTGATCCCCCAGCCATGTGCCTTTTGCAGCTGTGAGCGGGGCGGCAGGGAGGGAGAAGAGGCGAGGAGCCCTTTCTCGCCGCTTTTCCCTCCCCGCTGCCTCGCACAGAGCACGCACAGGGGGATCGGAGAGTTGCAGCGCAGCGCTTCTCCGAACCCCCGTCCTGTGCCTTTCACAGCTGTCAGCGACAAGGGGGAGACAAGCGGCAAGAAAGGATCCCTTTTTTGCCGCTTGTCCGTACGCAGCCTCCCGCCTCACTCGAGTATAAGCCGAGGGCGGCTTTTTCAGCCCAAAAAATGGGCTGAAAAAGTCGGCTTATACTCGAGTATATACGGTATTCTTAGATATGTCTGAATGTGCACCCACACCCCTGACCTCCAAGAGGGCTATTTGCATCTTCTCCCTGACACAAATATATTACTTACTGCTACGAAAGAAGAAGCGATAGGAACAAAGTTAAAGAGAAACCTTGCCCGTGCATTGCAGAATAATCTTTCATCCATTGACAATACTATTTAATGAGTTTTTGTAATACTGTATTTAGAATATGTATGGCATTTATCTGGAAAGTTTATTCACAGAAGCAGTAGAAGCAAGACTTTTGCTAATGCACCATGTGTTGGCTACTTAAACTTAGTCCGTACATAATGCTTGCCTGAAACGTTTGCGTGGGAAAAGTCAAACTGACGACATGACCTCCTGAGCTTTTGAGAATCCAAATCTAAATATAGATTCCTGTTTAATCATTCATCATTCAGCGACGCTTTACTGTGTTTTGGACAGTCTAGCCAGGGGTAGTTAAAGAAGAAAAAAGGCTACATACTTGCTAAGAAACCAGTATTAGTCTGAAAGCCTACTACTATTATTAACATACAAAGAACCTAACATTTTCTAAGACAGGGATGGTCTGTAAAAGATAATCTAACAGATACAATAACAAATGGAAAAAGGATAGTGAGGGGAAAGGAAGGCAAGTATTGGAGCAACTGCTTATTCACTCCAATGAAATTAACAGGCCTTAAAAGTTAGACATGGACATTGATTTCAATAGGCCTACACTCAGGGCCGGATTTAGGTTTGATGAGGCCCTAAGCTACTGAAGGTAATGGGGCCCTTTGTATGTCCAGCTGTCCTTTGTCAACAACAAATTGTCGCTGTTTTTTGTGTTGAATATATGCTATATGGTAATTTATGGACCTAATAGGTATCTAAAGCCATTTGCATATAACACAACACAACACAAAACACTGTTGCTGTATGTAGGTTTTATTTTATTTGTTTTTTTATCTTATATTTTGGAAATGTACGTCTAGTTTTTCCCCCCTTTATTTTTTTTTTGGGGGGGGGAAGCAAGAGAGTGGGGCCCTAAGCTATAGCTTGTTTAGCTTATACGTAAATCTGGCACTGCCTACTCTGAGTAAATGTTAGTTGAATGCAACTTGGAGGCAGTCTTCCAGAGTGGCTGTTGGTGCCTTGGCTGGTGGCAGACACCAAAGTATGCCTCCCTTTGGTTTAGCAGTTCTAGGGCAAGTGGCAGGAGTGCGTTTGTTCTTTGTGGAGGGGGGGGGGGGAATAAGGAAATTCCCTGCAACACATTCTCTGGCCAATGGACGGACTTATGTTTTCCCCTTTAGTTGCCGTAATACGTCTAAGGCAAGCAATGCTAAAAGAATTAAGAAGTATTTAAACCACATTAGCTATTGGAGGATGTTGTAAAGGTAGCTTCAAGGGAACCTGCATTTGCAGTAGTCAATGACTGGATGTTTAATGCAAAATCTGAATGCCAGATGTGCAAGGAATCCCAGATGTGTGAAGGCAGGCTGCAATTACTCTCAAGAAGGAAAAGCATAACATGAACATTCTCTGATGCACTCTGCAAGGCCGACTTAATAAGCGTTACTTGATTAATCACGAGTTTTAATCAGATCTGCTTATGAATAATACAACTCTCTCCGGGGGGGAGGGGGCAGAAATGGCTGTGTTCAGACAATCATGTATCAGCTTCTTAAGCTGCTATATAAAGGATTCTAACAACCATCAAGTCAGCTGTCTTGGCAGGAAATGCCCTGTCCTGGACATGGTCAACTGATCTGCTCCTGGATCTGATGGGATTTGGAGGCAAAGGGTGCTTCCAGGAATGGTCTGCTCTTTATCAAGGGCAAGACTGCCAGAACCACCAGTAACATCAGCGAGAAGTTGCTGCTATTATAGACAACCACATTAATTTATAATTATTATTATTTACACTCAGGCCTTTATACAATAAAGCCACAAAGCAACTTGATAATCATTTGTCAATTCTACCGAAACAATTTCTTGAAAGTATGCCGTCTGTTATGTACTGAGTTGAATAGGATCCAAAATGCAGCAGTCTGATTGGTCCTAGAACAATAGGATTCAGAATGCAGTAGTCTGATTGGTCCTAGAACAATAGGATTCAGAATGCAGCAGTCTGATTGGTCCTAGAACAATAGGATCCAGAATGCAGCAGTTGATTGGTCTGCAGGAGCCACCCAATCCAGCTCCAGGTGGAAGTGAATCCGCAACCTGATTGGCTTACAGAAGTATCCTGGAATTAGCCAATCACGTGGGGCCCATTGTGTAAATAATGTATATAAAGCAGATGTTCTGGGGGAACTCCCATTCCTCGCTACTATGAGCTGAATAAAGAGCATGAAATCCACACTCGACTCCGAGTATATTTCACCGTCCTATTAATCAATTGATTTTTTAAAAACGATACAATTGAATGTAATAAACCCAAATGTTTAAAGGCATCAGCCGCTGCTGTTTGCTCACTATCATGTTTTGCTCTTCCGCTTAATTGCGTGGTCCACTCAGTTCAGCATCCTGAGGACCTGTCAGCTTTCACTGAAAAAGCAAGTTTCTAGGGCATATAACTGCAAAGACAGGCAATGGCTGGAGAAATATCACACACCAATGGATAGGGTAAGAACAGTCTCCTGTTTTCTATGAGTAGGGGTGGGAAACAGACTTGTGTGCATTTTCAAGGTTTAAAACCCAGCAGAATCCAGCTTCTCTTGGCATATGATGTATCATCCTTGGTGCTGAATTTCAGCTTTAGAGAACAGTATACACAAAGGCCCTAGCCCCAGGCAGACTGGTATATTATGGCAACAGTGCTCCTACAAGCACAAGCCCTGACTCCGTGCAAGGCGCTACTAAGATTGCTGCAGATTCTGTGCGCAGGGGGCGGAAAAGTGAAGTGGAAAAAGGCAATTTTCTTCCTGAAAGCTGTTTTTCTAGAAACCTGGTACCACCTTTACACTTTCTTTCAGCCGTTCCATTCCCACTTGCATGTAAATACTGACTTTATCCCTTTGTGTACAACAGCCCTTTATTCACGATGTCTGATAACAAGGCACCTAATACTGCTGCCCAGATACCAAGTCCATACCAAGTTTTATATTGTAGTGAGAGATCTTATCCTTCGTGGGCAAATCCTTATTCCTACTGACAACTTATTCTCCTGAAGAAAGACTGAACATACATTCAAGATTTCAGACACTATAAACCTATAAGCCGGGGGTAGAGAACTTCAGGCCTTGGGGCGGGGGATGACAAATGTGGCCTTCTGGGGCTTTCTCCGGCCCCCAGGACTTTATCTAGGTCACATCCACCAATGGCCTTCACATCTTCTTCCTTCCTTCTTTTTGCCTGGCCAGAATGTGTCATTGAACCCCGAAAACAACTTCTGCTTGCCTCATAGAACAGAGTGAGGTGTGTGTGTGTTTGTTTGTTTGTTTGTTTGTGTGTGTGTGTGTGTGTGTGTGTGTGTGTGTAAAAACTAGTCTACTGTACAAAGGTAATATTTACATTTACTGCTCCACCCATTTTTGTCTCTGCTCCATCCACCATTGGCATGCAGCCTTGGAAGGGAACGTGGCCCTCTGCTTGAAAAAAGGTTCCCCAGCACTGCTATAAGCTATCATTCACTTGGTACGTATTTATTTTTCCAGCAACTGGTATTCGGAAGTATACTGTCTCCAAGCGTGGAGGCAAAGTGTAGCCATCGTGGTTAGCAGCTATTGATAGCCTTCTCCTCCATCAATTTGTCTCGCCCTCTTTTAAACCCATCCCAGTTGGTAGCCAAAACTGCCTCTTGTGGGAGCAAATCCCATAGTTGATGGACTGTGTGAAAAAAGCGCTTTCTTTTGTCTGCCCCAAATCTTCCAACACTCAGCGTCATTGGATGTCCCCAAGTTCTAGCGTTAAGAGAATGACCGCTCCCCACATCAAATGGGGGGCGACTTTTGCGTGGTCGCGCACAGCCCCCTGGATCCCAGTGCGGCTCCTGGTAGACCACCACCCCTGCATATTGGGAGGGGGTGTGTGACACTATGGGAGGGGGTGTGTGACACTATGGGAGGAGTTTTAGCAACTCTACCAAGAAGCTGGATGGCTCTGACTTTTAAACACTGAAAGAGCCACAAACAGCATAAAAAAACAAAGCGAAGATTTTGGAATTACAGAGGTTGCCTCGTTGTTTCTAGAAGCTTTTCTATCAAAAATGTACCTGCCAATACTAATGCAATGGTTTTTCTAAAGGAAGCTTTGAGAAAGACTTGTCTTTATTTTCCTTTGCATAGGAATCCAGCAAGTTCAGGCAAGCCCAGAAAGTCTTTGCCATATACTATTAACAAAGCTGTGGCAACACCATATATCCCTTCCACAGCAACAACTGTCACTATAGACTACCCTTGCAAACAAATGCTTTCACGTGCCAAACATTCTCTAATACTGTACACCATTTGTGTATAGTGATCTTTTAAAATATGTGCTTTACTAAACTCTTGCAATGGAGTCAGTCTTAAATATTCCCCATCCTACTTCTGAAAGTAATGCACCTACCAATGCCAAGTTTCAAGTTAACCATCATTTCTCTCTTTTATAAAATTAGTGTCTACAAAGAGAGATGCAAAATTTACTAGAACATATATTATTTTATCCAGGAATCACAGAGTAAAGTGTCAGTCCCAATAAAACCAATGGCCATACCCTAGATCTGTGGTTCACAAACTGTGGGCCGCCGGTGGTTTGTGAGCTTTATTCAAGTAGCCAACGGCATGTCTGGATTTGTGGATGAAGATGGGAGGCTGCACATCCGCTGCACTGAATACTCATATTGATTGTTAATTGTATTCTCACTGTGTCTTTTATTTTTTATGTAGTATTGTATTTACAATTCAAATTCTATGGAATTACAAATGCCACAGCAAGCAGAGAAACCATTAAGTGGCTCACTAAGATCCCAAATGGTGGTGGTGGTGGTGGGTTTGGAATAAAATAAAAATAAAGTTATGGCATTTCACGAAACATTTAAGAAAATAATCGGGTGGTACTGTATTTGACTAAGTTTTACTCAGAGAAATTAATGAACGTTACTAAATTAGATCCATTAATTTCAATGGGTCTACTCTGGGTAAAGCCTAGTTTAATACTACCCATAATTTCACTCAAGTTTTAACCACCAAACCCCACCCCCAACTCATTGATTTACGTGTGCATAAGTGCTTTAAGTTGGTGCTGAGACAAGCTCTATCATAAACACAACCACCTCAGGCAGCAGATGCTAGGGGCACCCGACCTGTTCTGTACCCACTAGGTTAGCCTACTGCCCTCAAGTCAAGTGGAGGATGCTATGCAATGACCAGTGTTGAAGAAAGATTAAACTGCTAGTCCAGCCAGCTTTTCTATGTGGAATTGGGAGTGGGGACCACCTTGTCCTTTGCTTTAGGCAGCAAACTGCACTGGGTTAGCCATGGATAGCATAGACGTAACATTCCAGATAAGCAATGCTCCCTTGCCTTGCCTGCTGTTAAAAGTTGAGCAGACTGGTGGGTATGAGGGACTTCCTAGTGGTGGTCCCACACCTGTGCAATTGCTGTGAACTCTGTGGGCCCCCTCTTGTGGCGTTTTAAGGCGATTCAAAGATTTCTGTATGCCACCAAGCTTTTCATTGCCAATTATATCTGTCGCTCTTTCTATTCGTATCCCCCTCGCTGAATACGATACTCCATTGTTGTATTGTTTTTGACATTTTAATTGTAAACTACCTTGTGAGAGTTTGCCTTAAAGAGGCAGAGCGGAAATAACTAAAATCAAGAATTTTCTGAATGAGTGGAAGTGACTGCCTTTGGAAGACATCCATGGTTTCCAATTGGGACAGGAAGGACAGCTGCGTGTACACCTATTTCCCTATACAGCTTGGTCCTTTTCTGCTGTCAAAGTTTACTCAGCTGTTGTAGCCTGGGCCGGCCACAGGTGATTGTATCTGGCACCATTGGAATGCAAAGAGGCAGAGACAAGGGAGCACTGGGGAGATTCTGCTGAGCCTGAACCTCCCCTTATTGCAGTCCACTGGCAGTCTCAGTCACTTGCATAGAAAGCAATTCACTTGTGGCAGACTCTCCTCAGTGGTTTGTATTGCCTTATGAAGGGGCAAAGGCTAAGCAGAAAAACTGGAGGTATGCACTTCCATATATGAAAATTCTACAAAACAAAATATTGAGCATTATAAAATGGGTACCACTGCCTATTGTGAAAGAATGCAGTCGTATTTCACTGCAACAGATCCTTTGGGAAGCTCGAAGGTCTGGCATTGATAAAGCGATTTGACTAAAAACCTAACGTTAAGTGCCCTCAATGCAATATTAATCCCTTCAGCCAGCATTAACTTCTCCCGTCTTTCCACCATGCACAGAGGTTGGAACCTGGCTGCGTGGTATATATGATCTAGCTGAATACTGATATTTCAGCAGTCTTTTGCCCCTGCAGTCCTAAAATGAAATGATGTCTGAATTTCTAAGCAGATTAAGATTTTCCAGGTCATTGAGCTAAATGAAACCAGATCTATTTGAATGAAAACTAATACTACATATTTCAAGAGACTCGTTCGTGCAATGGTTGTGTCCTGGTGCCTAGGAGGTGCAGAAAACAGACCTGAGAGTAGGTCTTATCAGTAGCAGCATCTGGATTGTAGAATTTGTTATCTCAAGATACCCAGCAATCTGATTCACTTTAGATAAATCAGGCATCAGGTCTAGATAGCCTCCTAGAATTGGTTCTGGTTTTTGATTATTGATTCTAGGCACAGGAGTACTTTATGATTGTTTGGTTATTTCAGTATTGGCTTTGTTTTTAATTATGTGATTTGTAAGCTGCTCTTAATGCTCCTTAAAGCACAAGAGGCAGGTATGTTGCCTTATAAACAAAATTACAAGAACCCTCTCCATTAAATAGATATCACAATGTAAAAATCTCCTAAAAGCGACTTACAATGGCATCCTGTAACTGGTCCTTCTTGGATCACTAGACTGAGAAATCCTGGTATCCACAGTCATTTAAACTGAGAATCTTTACAAATGAAGAAAAGTATTTTTGTTGTTCAGGAACAAACAACAAACAACAAGCTGATTTGGATCATGGAAATATATATCTTTTTTCTGTTCTTCCATTCATACCCGGCAACTACATTCAGACATGCATTTCTCTTGAACTTGTACCCAGGTAGAGACTGGAATAGACAGCATGCTCACCTGCTACCTTTACTGCTAGAAAAGAAAATATCCAAATTGGGTATTTCTGCAGGGGAACACAATGAAGAGACTGTGCATGTTTGAGCCGCGCTTCCAGTACCTTCCCAGGTAGATTTCAGAGGGAAAAGCAAGCAGTTTGTGCCAAACGCTTTACAACTGGCACTGGGAGGCCTATAATGAATAAGCAGGCTCAATGAGAAAAGTAACCAAGCAGCACAAGTCAAAATGCCAATTCTGCTCTCAACTAAAAAAGCAAGTAAATAACTAAACAGTGTATGTGTTAGAACTACCATGTTCCATGCACTGACCTCACCAAGTGAGCATACACAGTAGCTATGTAGGCTTCAAAATAGCATTGCTATCATTGATAAGTTGCCCTTGCTTTAAATATTTGATGCCTACAGCTCAGAATACATTCCTGGCAGCTATCTAAACTCCAGGTATTACAAATAGCTCTGTGCTGAGAAAGCTTTGATGCTTGGCACCCAGCCAGCTTCTTTAAGCAGCTAAATCAGCAGCAATTTTGCCCTAATGAAAATGACTGTCAGGAAATGCCAGCCTTATGTACCTATCCTTGGACTCTTTCCTACATTTTCAGGCAGAAGGTAGAAAGTCATTCTGATAATGAAAAAGGAACGGCTTCCGTCACCATCTACCTAACGGTCAAACTTAATTCATTGGCATCTGTGACTCACATCTGTCTCAACAAGGCTCCAAGGCTGTGGCAGACACGTCAAGCCCATGCTGGACCTACATTTTCTATTTAACTAGATCTGCCAAACACTAACTCTCTAGGTTTTGCGGTAAAGTGCAGATCAGTTCCTCAGAAGTTACAAGCCCATAATACAAGTCTGGAGACATGGCCTCTTAAATCTGGCTGAAAAGAAGATATGCATATCTAATATGCAGAAATGTATCAAATGACACAGTAAAGCACACAAAAGCTAAAGTTTAGCTAATTTTTATCAATGAAGCCAAAACCATTCAAGTAATATTAATCATTGAATTTATTTGTCATTTTCTACCAGAAAAGTCTCAAAGTGAGTTACAATGGCATTCATGCAACCACAAATATGTATGATGTGTAAAATCAACAATACACTAAAACTGACGATCCAGAGTCACCAAAACCAAGCAAAAATGCCCTTCCCTCACACAACACAAGGATTCCAACTGAGATAGCCACAAGAACCCCAACAATATTAGGATCCAAATGCCTGGGAGAATAAAAAAAAAAACCATTTTAACCCGGTGCCCAATATCTGTCAATGTTGGTGCCAGCAGAGCTTCCCTGTGGAGAACATTCCACAAATATACGGCTGCCACCCCAAAGGTCTGTGTTGGCAATCTTCCAGAGCCTTGTAATTGGGAGGTGGCAAGAGGGTGTGTGGAAGAAGGAATGCAGTAGGGAGCCAGAAAAAAATGGTAGAGCATGTACAGCTCTTTGGACCTTTGGTGGGTAGCAAGAGAAAAGAACAACAAGCAGTCAGAAAAACAGGTCCAAAAATGAAGCAAGAGAAATGTAGACTAATGGGAGTATCATGGTGCCCGAAAGAAGCTACACAACATCATCTATGTATCATGGTAATTGAAATGCTAGGCAGCTACTGCAACACAATATGCCAGCCTCAAACACCTATTTAGAAGCTTTAAAGCTAATCTGTTTAACTTGTAACTACAGCTGGCATAATGTAATGGCTAAGAGAATCAGGAAGTGCTTGGGTTGACTCCCACCTCTGCCACAAATTCACTAGGAGGCTGCAGGCAAACCACTGTCTCTTAGGCTCTCCCTGCAATATAGGGCATAACAAATACAGACTTATCCTACAGGGTTGTTGTAAGGATTGCAACTAGATAATGCATTACACATGGAAGTGCTAGGCAAATGTTAGGTATTATTACTGCGGCAGCCATACCTAAATGGAAGATATGGTGGATTAGATCCGGATAAAAGTATTCGGTAAGCTTCTTCCGGTGTTTTCTTTAAGGAGATTACCTGCAAAAGAAAACCAACGTGAGAAACACACTGTCTTAGGAAAGGTAAAATGGTATTTGCAGTGGTGCAATATATTTTCTCAAAACAAGACCTTAATGTGAATTGGATGAAACCTGCCATTCTTTAGCATCTGCTACACAGTCTTAAAAAGAGTATTTTCGTGCTTCAGTAGGTCAGAGAAATGCCAATAGGCTGTGTAGACAATGCTGTTGCTCAGCAGACAGCGAGGAACAGGGAGGGAAGCAGTTTTCAGAGATGTCCCCTTTCCTTTACAGTCCCCCCCCCCCTGCTGCAGAAGATTTGGAAAGGGCTGCAGGGGGGAGGAGAACTGCAAAAAATATATTCCCTCACCTTTCTACCGACATAATTCTTACCATCAGCTAAGCAACATGGTTGGATACCATCCATTATTCTTAATGTAGATATGCCTATCTCATGTTTGATAGAAGCATCACAGCTTGCAATTCGCTTTCCAATAAATCATGTTTTAGGGCATGTTTTTGTATGAGTGGGATTGCATTATGAGCACCATTTCAGGAAACTCCACCCAGTTTGCTGCAACATCCTGAGTTCAGTTCTATCCACTGTTATACTGACGAGAACACATTCTTCTCCTGACTCTCTTATAATAAAGCACTCCTATTCTCATTCAGTATGCTTCTTGGAAATCAAATTACTTCCTTCTCTTTTGTAGTAGTGAAGATGTAGGTCATGACTGCTTACAGAAGTAAGCAGTAGCCAAAAAAAAAAAAAAAAGTGCTAATAAACTTATGAATGAAATCTGTCTTTATAAAAGATCGCCTTACCTCACATTTGCCCACTCAACTGCATCAATTGTCAGAATTGGCACTACTACAGGTGCTATTCTGCATTTGTAAGAACTCTTTCATTCAGTGTGGCAGTGCCTACACTTTGTAATTCCCTGCCTATTGAGAGCAAGCAGGCGCCTTCACTGTATTCCTTTGGCACCTGTTAAAAACCCATATGTTTAGAAATTTGAGGTCATTTTAATCTGTTTTAGTATTTTAACTTCTGTATGTTTTAAAGTATGGCTGTGCTTTTTTCTTGATTTTACTGTTTTATCTTTTGTAAGCTGCTTTGAGGTTGTTGTTGTTGTTTTACCATCAAGCAGCATATAAATTTTATGAATGAATAAATTACTAACAAATATAGTGAACTGTGTCCTTTATCAAAACTTATGTTATGTTTTCATTGCTAACAGTAGTTGATAATAGCGTGATTCAAGGAAACCTTTCTAGGACTGTTTTGCAAAGCGCATTTTCATTCTCTCAGCTTCCTGAAAAGCTGTTTCTAAGGAATGAGCTGTTCCATGATTAGGACGCTGCACAGGCACATTTCAAGGGAATTTTAAACTACATTCTGCAAATTCTGAGCCGGTAGAGTAAATGCTCAGTAGCACATGCAAAATCATTTCAGGCTTTCTGTTATTTCACACACCAGTGGCTGCTAAACAGTTCCGTGCTGAAGCTGATGATGTTATACCAGGAGTTCTACTGAAACTAACAAAAGTATCCTGGGAGAATTATAGAGCTGCATTTAAGGCAGCCTGGAAAAAATTACTCTACACAGTATGATAACTTTCTACTGTAAACAGTATGATTCCCAGATTCAACCAGATGTGCTCTATGCCACCAGGACATGATACTCGTTTCATGAGTGATTTGTTTCACACAATGGTTGAGTCAAATGTTAACTAGACCTTGCTAGGTAGCACTAGGAGCACAGTTTGCTAACAGTGTGGAGGAAATGGGGGGAAAGAATGGGGCTCCCACCGTGCATTTTGAACACTTAAGGCAGCATTATAAATAAAGCAAGGTGAGAGGGAAATGTGTTCCTGGGAACTGGGTTTAACGGAAAATACGTAACTCACATTGTGTGGCTGTTTGTAGTACACAGCTACCAGTGGAAGTTCTATTCTAGAATTTAATCTAGTGCTTGACTATTCTCATTTTACACATTAATATTTTAGCATTACGGCAGTAAAAAAGCAAACCTCTAAACTAACAATGTTCAGAATGTCATGTATTAGACTATACAAACATCAGGAAACATTGTTTTTCAAAACAACAGCATTATGCATAATAAACCTAGCACATGAAGGGAGAGATAAATGAATGGAAAATGTTGGCTGCATGCAAGTTTAGGACTAGTAATTCAACTGAAGATTATTTTGGCAAGAGAGGAGAGACTCTCATTCTATTTTCCTTCAAAGAGCAGCCTACTATCCTAAGAAGCATGCTGTGCAAAGCAGGACTGCCCCACTTCTGGCACTGCCTGTCTCACCTTTAAGCCTGATTTGCACCTACACCTGGGAAACAGCAATTTGATGAGGCTATGATGTGCCTAGTATCAATCCCCTGCAGAATCCTTACCCCCACAACTGGAGATACAGATTGCATCTTCATCCCTAATCCTGGTTAAAACGTCATGAACAACACACACCTGACTTCTCTACAGGAAAGTATACCAAACCATTAGAGTCTGTCCATGCTAAAAAGGGCTGTAACAGTGGCACTCTTAACTCAACCATTAATATTATTAATTTAGCCAGTCATACACAAGCCAGGCAGACGTGTCTGTCCTATCTGAATAATTGTTCTTCTGCTCCACTTTGTGTGTGTGCAGTTCTACATTAACCTGGCTGTTTGTTTCTGCTATCTATGGCACAAGGAGTGCTGTGGGAGGGCAGAGCCAAAGGGAAGCATGCTCTGAGCTCTGCCAAGGCTTCTCAGGATGAACATAATTGCAAGGGACAGGCAAGCCTAGCCCCATCTATCAATCAGAGAAGCAGAACCTACAGGAAACTTGTTTCCGTCCTTCTTGCCATAAAGAACTCTACGCCAATGCTTGTTTTCCTCTTCATTCCTTATTCCTTCTGCACTGTGTCTCTTAGATAATTCCTATCTGCAGACAAACAATCTAAGTGCTGTACAGAGCTTGGACATTTTTACATGCTTTATAGGTTACTATTAAAAGGAATATTTCTACCACAATTAACTGTTTGCAGTACTTTTGCTGCACTATCTTCTTAACACTAATGATTCTGCATGATCACGCCTGTTGCAATAGCAACCAGGTTTATTTATTTATTTAAACACAGAAAGCTTCCATTGTCATATCCAGGATGAGGTTGTCAACAAGAAGTATAATCTCAACCGTGCAGAATATAATGCCATTACAGCATTAGAAACAATTCCAACATTTTAGCCAGAAAGGATGACAAATGGGGCACCAAGTTCATCATGGCATCGTTGGATTACAGAACAGGAAACACAAATCCCCAAGGCCACATTCTACAGACCATCATCCTTGGACCCCCTTGAGTCATACCATACGGAACTCTTTGGCCTGCTGAATAATTTTCATATGGAAGCACAGAACAAATGTATAGAGACATCCAAGAAGATTGGGATCAGGTCCTACTACCCAATGAGAGGCACAAGAATGTAATTTAAAGCTAACTCCCTTTCTAACTCCCTTTTATTGGCTACGAGTCAAAACACAGTAACTGTGGCAATTGCTCCCTGCCTTCTTGTGAAGTACTGGTCCTTCCATACTTGATTTCATTTCCATGTCAATACCATCCCCATATGACTATTGTTTGGTGTTTCTCAGCACACATATGAAGTTAGAGTAAATGTTGTGCTCCTCTAGAAAAAGCTCAACTAGTTCATTTGTTTGTCTCTTGCTCAGTTGCTCCACAAAGGACCCATTTGTTTCCATTACTCCATACAGGAAGATTAAGACATATGATGTACTTATACAAGGTCATATTCCCAAAGTAATGTTGATGATCTCAATAGGGATAATATTTCTCTTTTTTTGGCACAGGTACTTACACACCGTTTCCCTATACAGGAGACCCATTTCTAAACAGCATAAATCCAAAATGTAACTTACTGTCATTTAGCCAAAAGAGCATTATTTTAAGACGTACTGCAACAAAACTTCAAACATTTACCTTGTTTACCTATACAGATAAATAACCTACATTTTATATGCACGTTTCAAATCATAGTAATATCAAGCTTCCCAAATCAAACTAACACAAACTTTCACGTCTTGCCTCACCAGCACAGCCGTAGATCTTTTGAAAAACATAATTTACAAAGCGACCTTTAACAAAGGAGAGGTCAAAACTGTGTGCACAGCTCAACATGAAAGCAGTAGGGCAATCTCTCCTGCTGGTTCCCTTGGATCCAAGAAGAATGAATAAGGGGGAAAGTCCCTGCAGCAGACTGAACCCCCTGGGACCAATCATAGAGTTTGGATTCCCAGTCCAAGGAAGGTATTGAAAGGAAATTGGACACAAGAACGAACAATGCTGTATTATGTGAACACAGTGTACCACTAAATGTAACTATCTTTTTTACCTCCTTTCCCTGCTTAAGACCAGAAGCAGGAAAAGGAGCAACAGAAGAGACAAAGGTTCAGCAGAATGGGGAAATCTCTCTCACCTTTTAGATACTGGACTAGATTGCAGAAGAATTATAACAAAAACATTTATAGTATCTGTACTTATCCAGAAACATATAGGTCAACAAGTCCCTGCAAGTGAGCGAGCAAGACAGACAGACTTATCAAGTGATACTTACTGCATATGCACCTATCAAAAATGCGGCATTTGCTCGTTTCCGCTGGTCAAAGGTGGTATAATACACTATTTTCTTTCTTGAAAGACTGAATGACTGTTTAAAAAGGAAAAAAAGTACGAAGGGCTGGTTAGCACAGAACCACAAATTTAAGCGAATGAAATACTGGCAGCTAAGTAATACCAGTTTAGCTTTGTGTGTCTTGGCAGTTCTTTCAAATCAACTCACTCCCTGGTCAAGTGCTCCTTAACTAGGGATGGGAGAATAAATTTATTTGGTTCACATTAAAACTTCATTTTGCATTTTCCGAACTACAAATATGTGAACTTAGTCAAGGAAACAGTGAGTGCCAGAAATGTCAAACTGCTGTGTCCAGGCAGGAGGAAAAAACCTGAAGAGAAACGGTCTACCTCCCCACAATTCTTTGCTCCTGCCTGAGTCTCATGCAAGAGGAACAACCCAATCTGAATACTTCATTGTCCACCATAATAAATCTTAATTTTACATTTTCCAAACTAATATGTGAACTAAAACACATTTAATCTTTTGAAATCTGTACTTCTCTGAATTTTGTTATGTAGATCCCCAAAATGTACAGACAAAATGCAAATATTAGGAGAAATGTGCACAAAAATCCTCACAAGATTTTATGCAGACTAAAAATAAATAAAAATCACAAACTGCTGCAGAAATGGGACAAACTTAGGATCGGAAAAGGAAAAAACAGGGGGAAACAAAACTGACAGATTCACCTATCCCTAGACAATCACAACATGCCTGCAAATTGGCCACTTGTCTTTCTTACTTTTCTTCTACAGCCTCTTTCTGAGATGGTCTGGATATTACATCAGCAACAGGTGATGGCATTCCTGTGGCTAACTTCCCATTGCCTGTGCTCATCTTCTAATAAAACCTACTGAATGACTGCCCTGCCTAAATTCTAGTAGACAATACGCCTGAGGAACTGGGACACCAATATAACCTCTTTAAGACATCTGGAACAAACAGTCTCCTCATGTATTCACTCAGCAACAACAATAAAGACAGAAAGAATGCTTACAAGACAGTCACACCTTTGAATGAAAAGTCCAGAACATGTAAATCAATCACCAGGCTCCATTCTTAGCTCGTTGCTTACTGCGCAGAAACACCAGTATTATCAAATGTTAAATCTCTCACATGAATAGGGGTTAGAGAACTCTTGTGCCCAGCATAGGGATGAAGCATCTTAAAGAAGAGTGAGCTATTATGACATAGGCTACGTGGATCACGGTTCAAGACAGCTTATGCCTTAAGAAATTTTTAAACTTATCGCGTTGAGATAACGGCCTATTTCACACCCAACAGAGAAACAAAACAGAATCCTAGCGCACACTGCTCAAATCGTACCCATCCCTTTCTTGTTTTGCAACCCCTTGTGTTACCTTCAAACTAGCAACTCATAAAGTTTGTTTCTCTTCAAACACACAACTAGAACAAGGCCAGGAACAAACCATGGTGCATTCTTTGCTTGCTCTTGTGGTTTGGAGGGAAAAAACAAACCCCAAGCACTGATTTGCATGTAATTGTGAGTCAACACTGGCTGGTTTCCTCTTAATGCAGCAAAGGAAGAGAGATGGCTGCAATTTGAACAGCATGCACCAGCATACTGGTTCCCTGTAAGCTATGGTTTGTTTCACCCTGGCTGTGAATCAAGCCACTGCATGAATTTCTATGAAATATAAACATTTTCAAACTATTTTTCCTCCAACAAAGTTTCAGATCATCTTGTGAGTTAACTGGAACAATACTGTTAATATATGTGGTATATATTTTAGATGTCATGGAACTGCATAATCAAATCCATAGTCTAATTTTCATATGGAGCATAAATTGTCATTTTCTTTATTCAGAGAGAGAAAAACACAACCTTAATATAAATTCAATAATTCTGTTAATTTAAGGTTACCAGACGTCCCCGTTGCCCGGGGACAGTCCCCAGATTTACAAATAAGTCCCAATGCAACATCCATTGAAATTGAAAAGTGTCCCCGGATTCATTGAAAAAAATCTGGTAACCTTATGTTAATTATCATAAATGGCTGTTAATAATAACAGTTTGTTAAATTTTAGCAAAAACAACAACAATATTTAGAAGAAAATACAATGTTCTCACCTTTAATTTCTTGTTTACTTTACAGCAGAATCGATGTACCAGAGCCACATTTAAAGGTCCAAAATCTGCATAAAAACTAGAAGAAATATATACCAATGGTCAAAAAACTTGTACTTTAGTCCTTTTGCTGTTGTCAAATATTTCACTATTTGAAGGCTCTCCCTTCCTAGCAACATCTCCACTGAAACCTAGAGAGGCACAGTATGTAGCAGCAGAGCACAATTAACACTCGGTTCTACTGTGTAAGGGCAAGTGAGACAATGAGATTACAGTAAAAGGTGATGTCTGCTCTACACAGATAAGTTGAAGGACCACCTCTGATTATATTCAATGGCCATGTCTGATCAGCAGACAGACAGTTAACAATTTTCCAGGGGTGCCATATAGTTTTTCTGGCTGATTTAAGTGCAGCTGTTCAGAAACCAGAAACATCACCATCTTGATTTGTCAGGAGATAAGGAAAAATATGTATACTCTGCTCCTTCAGAATTTTTTTTTGACTGCAATATATACTTTATATTACAGTGTGTAATCCTGCATTTGCTAATTTTATAGCACAAATAAATTGATAGAATCTCACACTTGTCCCATTATTATTATTATTATTATTATTATTATTACTGAAAACTCAGTTTAAACCCAAATGACCCAAATGGTAATGTAGGGGCAGAACAACACTTTTAGGTTAAAAAAAAGAACTCCAAATGGAATGAAATAATTAAAATATAATAGACAATAAGCTGCTGCAGCTGATGTATTATAAAGAGTGAACTTGAGTCCAGGAGGCTGTGATCACCTTCCAGGAATAAAGATGGGGCATTACTGTTGTAAAAGAGGGATAGGACCTGAGCTGATTCACAAACCAAGCGTCATGCTTCCAAGAGTCCTTAGTAACTGTTGCCAGCCCATAACACACACGTATAGGATAGGCCCATTCAGGTTAAAGAGTGCAAAAGCAGCACACTTTATAGACTGGGGGAAAGTATGCACTCAAGCAGTTTGAGTAAGTATTCCATTAATTAACATTTTCTTAGTACCGGTAGTCCTGTTTTTAGAATCCAATTACTTTGTGTCACAAGATTTGTATACCTATGACACCATCAGCTCTGTGATGTTGGAAAGTGCAGCTACGTTTTCATTTTCCGGAGGCAGACACATTAAGCTAAAACATGCCACTTCGGTGTTGATGGGACTTCCTAGCTTCAAAGAGGTACTTGGCTCTGTATGACATTTTGATAAATGAATTCAGAGTCTCTCACAGATAAGTTGTATGATGTAGCTCGCTGTCATGTACAGTAACTTTTGCAACTGTTTATAGTCTCTCTGCTGATTGAACACCTAAAAGAGCCAGTATCTACAAAGCGCGTTTTGAGATTTCAGAAGGAGCAAAGCAGTTTAGTTGTGAGGCACAAGGAGTTAAGGTTCTTATGAGCTTCCTCCATTTGAAACAGATACAGACCAGCTAGAGAATGTGCTGCCCATGTAAGCCTATTGTGCATTAACCAGTCAAGTGTGATATGCCAAGCCTAGATCTGCTTGCAAAGAACAGAACAAGAGCTAGCATTCTTCTTGAAGAATAAGCCAATGACAAGTTCCCAACTCATTAATTAGTTACCAGTCTGACTAAATCAGCCCTGCGGCTGCAGATCATCCCCCTCTACTTTACTTTGCACCATATTTATTACAAGATAAGCAGTAAAAAATAGGGCAAAGACATTTATTTAAGACATATATGTCAACTTAACATGAATAATCACTTTCAATACGCTGGGCTTAAGGGAAAAGAATAGCTGGCCTATTCAGCTTTTTATTTTCATTAGACAGTATAAAAGCACATTCATTTTCCTTGGCATGACATGTTTTGATGTTTAATCATAAAATATTTAATTGGACTTGGCAGAGCTGGAGTGTTAATAGTTGGCATTTGAGACATGGCAGTTACGGTACAAACGTGAACTCAAAAGTCATCAAAGCAATGTGGCTACAAAGAAAGGCAGCTGCTACTGATTGCTACATTAATAGGAAGCAGGAAGTTGCCTAAATCATATGTAGATCTCATAAGGCTTAGTTGTTAAAAGTTAGGTCTTTTTTTCATGTACTCTAAATTATGTTTTGATCAGCATTGCTGAGAAAAGGCAAGTGATGCCCAGTAAATGGTCAAGTGGGAAACAGTCACAGCACTACCATTAGCAAAACACTGCCATGGCTCTCAAGCAAAGTAATTCAGTTTTAAAATAATAACATCCATTAAAGTGAAAGAATTAATTAAAACGTTATAAGTGTAATTAAAGACAGTCAAATTCTTTAAGGAAATGGAGCAATTTATAAAACAACTATGAAGTTCCATTGAAAGTTATACCACTTTTTTTTTTTTTAAGGCTAGACAGGCCAAGAGATGTTGTCTGATAGCAATGACAGAATCAAGAAGACTAAAGGGCAAGGCAATTCCATTAAACAGTGGGAAAGTTGCTCAAATGAAAAAAATGTCATATATTCAAGCAAGCCAAATATAAATTGTTTAGGCAAGACAAGAAGTACCAGTTCTTTCAGAGAGAGAGTGACCCCATCAATAACAGGCCAATCTCCCACAATGCCTTCATCTTCTCAGGGTTCATACTCAGTTTATTGGCCTTCATCCAGTCCACCGAGACAGTGGTACAGATCATGTACAGCCCCTCCCAACTTAAATGTTACGAGACTTTGCCCCAAACCTCCTAAGGACCACTCCCAACAGCTTCATATAGATGTTGGAGGCAAATCATGCCCTACAGCACACCAAAGTGCAAGGATCGTGGGACAAAAGACAAAGTCTTCCAAAGCTATTCTCTGGACACCTCCTGGTAGGTAGGAGTGCAAACACTTTAAAACAGTGCCAACTTGGAATAGTGTGTGTGGTTTGGGAACACAGACAAAAAAAAGAAAAGAATAACCCTCACATAGCTGAACAATGGAATTCACTCCATATGAAATAGTGATAGCCACCAACTTGGATGGCTTTAAAAGAATTAGACAAATTTATGGAGGATAAGGTTATTTGTGGTTATTAGCTATGATGGCTGTGTTCACTGTTGGAGGCAGTATGGCTCTGAAAACCGGTTGTAGGAAATCATGCGATGGTGGTGGGAAGAATGGTACTACACCCAGGATCTACTTGTGGGCTTCCCAGAAGCATCTGATTGGCTTCAATGAGAACGGGATGTTGGACTAGATGGGCCTTTGGCCTGGTTCATCAGGACTGTTCTTATACCGTCTTTCCCCCTTTTTAAGACACCGTCTTATAATTTTTTCCCCTCAAAAAAACACAGGGTGGCTTATTTTCGGGGGATGTCTTATTTTTATTATGTCAGTATGGTACAGTACAGCCTCCCCCTGCGCGCTGAGCAGGCGGGGCAGAACTCCGTAAGAGGTGCGTTTCCCCCCGTGCCTCTCACTGGTTCGCTGGCTCCCTGCGCACGCAGGAGGGGCTGAGGAGGCGACGGGAACAATGGCGGCACCATGGCTTACTTTTGGGGTACGTCTTACTTCTCACAAAGGTAAAAAAAACCTGCCATGGCTTACTTTATGACTATGTATTAAAAAAGGGGAAACAGGGTACCTGGAAAGGTTTTTTTTTTAAAACATATGCTGAAACACTGAAGGAGTAGGACATTTTTTAAAAAGATTTTTGGTGTTGTTATTTTTTAAGATGGCTAAAGGGCATTTGTGGAGGAATTAGACAATTTTACTCATGGTACCCGAACTTGGAGGTCATCCATTGTAGTTGCATTGGCAGTCAACTGAGGACACGAGAAGAGAAAATAGTTCTTTAAACAAAGCATAATTAATATAGAGAAAGTCCTTAGCACAAGTTGGGGCAATGGCCCCTAACTTAAATAGTTCTAATAAAGCACTGGACAAATTCACTGAGAAGTAGGTCTATTAGCTTTGACAGCTGAGCAGAAGCTTTATGAATGCCAACAGCATACCCCTTATTACAAGGTTCTGGAGGCATCAATATGGGATAACTGCTGCTCTCATTTACTTGGAAACTTCCCAGAAGCCTCTGGTTGGCCGCTGGTCAGCATTCTTAGCTAGACGTTTGGTGTGATCCAGCAGTAAAGCTCTTGTAGCATGCAATAATTCTGATTAGGCAGCTGACAATGGTGACCATGCAGTGGAACATTTTTCAGAAGAATGCCAGAAAGGGGTGGTTGTTGTTTTTTTGGTGGAGATGCTTCAGTTATGCATGTTTTAGTGTGCAAAGTATTTTGAACAGCTGTCGCCACCTATCAATTATACCAAGACTGGTAGGCCACCCAGTATAAAAAAAACCCAGCTGACCTCCCAATAATTGGAGAGTGAATCTAAAGCTAGAAGGATTCCCATGTGACTAGGGGAGATTCCAAACCCGTGAATTGTGGAGAGCCAGCGGGTAAGGCAAGTAGGACTGCAGAGCAAGATTAACCCTAGACACAAACTTCTGGTTGCAAAACATAAAACGAGATTTATTAAAGAAACCAGAGTTTATAGGCTTAAAAATATTTTTAAAGATGGAAAAAATACACTGTTATCTTAAGCGCTATCTAGTCTCCTGATGCTCTTGAGTCAGGCAGCATCAGCCTGAGTTAAAAATCGTAGTTCAGCTTTAGGGAGGAAATGGAATATAGCACACCTTGCAAGCAAAGTAAGACAAAGAGCAAGGCCTTTCCTCTCCCATAGTACCTGAAACTTTCCTAGAACAGTGTCGATATTAGTCTTCAAAAGATCACTGACTAACTGAACTTCACACCAATTCTAATGGAGCTAGAATGGGGGGACTGATGGATGGACAAATCTGCATAGAAATCAAGATAAACCTAAAAAGCAGATTCTGAAAGAGAAGATAGTCGTCTTGAGCAAGAAAGCTATGTCACTATGGTTTTAGGTCCCAATGAAGTCCAGAGTTCTTCATCTCTTGCAATAAGCAATTCATATGAGTGCACAACCTACAGAATCCCTCCTGGTGCTAGGTTTAAAATGGGCTACTTCAAATAAGAGCTTCTTTTGTTGTGCCAGAGGCAGGTAATTTGTTGTACAAAACAGTATTTTGAATCACCTAGAATATCCCTTAAAAGTTTTAATCATCAACTAAATTATTATGATTACAATACAATTATTCTTAAGAGCTATAGGCTTTAAGATAAGTTATGTGGGCAAACAACAAAAGCCCCTATTTTTTGCATGACTAAGAAATGAATTTTTTAAAGTCTTCCTGGTGGTTTAAGTAAAGTATAATTAAAGCTATACAAAAGTGAACAGGGAATGTAGGTCATCTGAATAGGAATATGCATTAGTGAAGTTCTTTAAATGTTGGAAACTTCAGCTAATGGATCAGTATAGCAATACAGACATACTGTACAGAGGAATTTTATAAACCAAAAATGCTGCTGAAAGACTTCTGGATTTGCAGGCAAGGTATTATGGGGCAATTTCTAATTTGCTTGTTTCAATAAACCAACCAAAGCAATCCCTCCCCACTACTGAACTTTGAGTGCCTTTGGCAAGAAGATTATCAGTTGTTATATTTCATCTAGAACCATGTAAATTTAAGGTTCTCAGCCACTGACAGGCCTAGGTTTCAAGCTCTTGGGGCACCTCCTTCCTTCACATAACCAAAATTTTGTTGCATTATTTTGAAGGTTTGGAAAGCATACTTTGCCTTACTGCAAATCGCTTCTGAATAGCCCTAATTATTCATCAGTTGTAACATTATTATGCTGCAAAAAACATTGTGGGTAAACATATTCCACAGGTCACACCGAGGAGGAAGCTCGTCTCTGACACTGGTAGTTCAGGGCTGAAGCCAGAAATCAATTCCAAGGGCTTTATTGATCCTTTTGGGGGAAAGCCAGTAACATCATACCCTTGATGGTAATTTGATTTGTAATGTGAATTCAATTTGAGAACCCCCATTTTGTAAAGACATTTCTGTGAGAAAAGTGACCAGTTAAAAGTCCTTGACTGAGAATGGGCATTAAGTCTTGCCACATACAGGATTAAGGGTGATGGCTGCTTGCAACCTTAGCAACTGCAATTGGGATACCCAAAGTTTTGGGCAATATGATAACTATGGGTTATATCCAATGGTGGTTTTGTGCAGGGAGCACTTCCATTTTCACCAATCCCTCCTAACACTTGCAGCTTTTATGCAAATTCTATGATTCTGTAATCCCATACTGTCCCATAGAATCCCTGAATTCTAAGGAGAAGTTAAGGGTGTGGATGGCATTGGGGGGATAGATAAACATTAAGTGCCCTCCCTGCCTTTCACAATAAGTGCATATGCTAATGCAAAGCCACCATAGGATATAATCTATTAAAAGGAAGGTGAAGAGGAAATGTTGTAAAAATGAAGTTCAGAAAGGAGTTTTGTAAATCTGTAGGGTACTACTGATCCCCAACACCGTTTGTGACAATGTCTGGGCAAGTGAGTGTGTTGTCGATTATGAAAATAGATAAAAGATAAAAGTATTTTCACCTTCTATGATCACCTTTCTCACATGAAATGAACAGAGCAGGTCCTATGCTAAGAACCTGTAGACATGGCAAGTAACTAATCTATTAACAGCATTTGACAGGAACACTTTGACCCTATCACGTGTGATAGGGGTGGTGGTGTTTTCATTCATTCATTCGTGGAGTTGAATTGACTCCAAAAGCCTTAAGGGTAAATATATCAATTTTTCACTTAATGATGGGCTTGGAGTGTATCAGATGGAAGCATTAAGACTGCAGTCCTATCTGCACTAACCTGTAAGTAAATTTCACAATGAGAATTACTTCTGAATAAACATGTATAGGATTGTGCTGTAAACAGGGTGGTCTATTTCAGTGGATCTACTCCAATTATGACAGTCAGATACCACCCTATGGGTTGTATTCAACATAGCGCAAAGGAGATAGCCCTGTTGGGCAACCATAAATGCTTGCGCTGATAGAACGATCTCCCCTCTCTTCTCACTGTGTGTTGTTCTGGGGGTTCTCCAGAACAGATGTTTGGGGGGGTGCAAGTCGCAGGGGAAGGAGGATTTAGAAGTCCTGTGGCACACGGGGGAATTCCTTGTGCTGACTACCACAATTATTTAGTTGAAAATAACCTATGTTATTTATATTATACCAAATTATTCAGAGTAGTTAAAATAAAAAATGATGTGCTCCTCAAAGTACTTACTCATTTTATGAAGCAACACATTTTTTTAAAAAAATGAAACTTTCTACAACATTTCCTGTCCCACATCACTGAATATCTACGTGCATTTTGCTTCAAGTTTACAACGCATTAGTCCTGTCAGTCACTACACATTAGCCCTGTCCGTTATTCAAAGGATTAATCCTACTTATTTGGACACCTTGGACAGCAGCCCAGGTTACGTCCTACTCCAGAAATCTGTACTACCTTCCTCCTCCTAAACATGTGTTTCCACCTTCCCCTGCATACTCTGCTTCAGGAGCTATGCTGCCATCCATCTTTTTCATCAGGTTGTTTTTAACACTCTTCTTATCCTAAGTCTGTCCAGCAAACGATGTCAATCTGGTTACCCACAGCGTGTTTTTTTAAGTCTCAGAGAGCAGTGTGCAATTCCTCAAATATTTCCAGAACACAAGTGTCAGGGCTTATCTGTGACTGGCCAACAAGGATTTGAAGCTCCTAAGAAAATGAGAGTGACACAGGTTGTATCAGCATCCCAACAATGAACTTAAAACAAACTTGCCAGCCAATTTAAGCAGGTTCATGAGCCACTTTAGAAAATGAAGTGGTAAGAATGACAACCAAAGCATTCAGGGATTGTTAACACAACTGCTATGTATATCTGCAGCTTGACTGCACTGCTAAATATAGGTCTTTCCAATGTTAAGTCTAATCTGTCTTTCACTAATAAACATTTGTGTAAGGATGCCTAGGACACAATCTATCAGACGTTAGTCATAACAGTGCAATCCTGTGTCTTCTCAGAGGCAAGTCCTACTGAATTCAAGGGGGCTAACTTCCAGGTATGTCGTGTCAGGATTGCAGCCTAAATCTCACTGAAAGCAAAGCAGTATGTATCACTTCTTACAGACTGTACTCTGAAGAGTGCAAAAGTACTTAGGCAATGAATACCACTTAAAGAAATTACAAAGGTTTTGAGCCTTCCCTTATTTATTTCATTTCCATTTTATTATGGTGCTACTGACTACTGAAGTAGATTCAAGCTACTATTATAGTAGAATTATTAAGCAACAACTTTAATACAAATCCCTCCCTTTCATCTGTAAATTTTCAGTGCCAAACTCCATGGCTAAATTACATTAGAGACAGAAATTGCTGTGAGGGGGAAGGCAGTGCGGCAATCAAAGTCGGCAGTGTAAAAAGAAAGATACTATCTTAAAAGCTCTTCTTGTTATTCTCTGAACTCTTAAAGTGCTTGTTTCATCCCAGAAAGTATCAATCAGCAGGCAGAATTAATCACAGTGTACAAAAACACAGTCACAAGAGCAGCTTGATGAAGTACTGTAATGATTTTAACAACCATGCTCCAAAGTTCAGTGAACTGAGGTTCACTTACCATAAAACTGAATGACCCATCTTACAGCACATTTAATGCTGCAAACTCAATATATATTCATTGCTAACCACTATCATGCACTTAACAGACCTGTAGATCAGTAGTGCATCTACAATGTTTTGCTTTTTCATCGAATTGTAAAGAAAATACTTCTAACCCAACATTTGCGGACAGGTACATCCGGCTTCTTTAAGATGTGAATTAGATTTGAGAATACAGTACCGGTACTACTACTTTACACAGAGACCTATGGCCACAGTAGAATCCATTTTATAAAAAAGCAGGAAACCGGAGGTGGGGTGTGTGCCCATTTTCTGTTTAAAATTCAACTAAAATGCAATTAAGTCTCAAGGCCTAGTTTGATAAAAACAACCAATTGGCCACATATACTGCTAACTTATACGGAAGTATTTCGCTTGTTTGTTCTCCCTCTTCCCCCAACCTTTTCCCAATCACTTGGCGGCAAGCTGGGGGGGGGGGGACGAACAACGCTGAAAACGAAAGTGAGCAGAAAGGCGAAGGAGGTTTTTTTTTTAAACAACAGCGGAAGAGATACGAACTTACTTTTCATAAACAAGCTCCTCATCCGTACAGAAATAGTGCGTGTTTACTGTGCTTCTGGGTCGGGTTCGTAAAGTAGCAAAATATAGTCTGTCTGCAAAGAAAAAAGAAAGGGAGACCATGAAGTAAGATCTTCAAGTTATACGCCCCGCTGCTTTAGCTGGAACTTGGGTGTTAGTTCAAAGCGGGCAGGGAGAGTCGCTTGTCCCCCCCCGCAAAAAAAAAGAAGAAAAAAAAGGAACCACCCTACGCATTTGGTCGGGTTTCACTCCGGAGCAAGCATTACCTGCTACCAAGATTTCGCAGCTGGGCGGCGACGTCTCCGCCTCCTCCATAACTCTCCTTCCCCTCCCGCCGACGGGGGGACCCTTGCCGCCCTCCTCGCGATTTGGGGGATTTCAAGGGCTCCCACCGAAACAGCTTCTCCCGCAGGGACCGAGGAGTTTCGCGTTCGCTCCCGGGCGCGCGCCGAACTTCGTCCCGGGGAAAGCGGCGATTCTCACCCGCTCCCCCCGGCCAGGCGTTCCCGGGACGGCGGGGGGGGGCAGTTGTTGCGTCGTGCCCCCTTCCTTTATATGACGGAACGGCGACCCCTACTCGGGGAGGGCTCCGCCGCCTCACCTTTGAGGAACTCCGAGGCTCCCAGCAGCTGCTCCGACGAGGCGGGCGGAGCCGGCTCCATGCGAAAGAGGGCGCGCAGATGCGTAGCTGCGCGGGAAGACGCCTCCGAGCTCATGAGTGCCTCCCGGAACGGCGGCGGCTTCTCCGTCGTCGTCGTCGTGGTGGGCGGCAGCGGCGGCGGCTGGACAGCCGCTCGGCCGGACTCAGAGGCGCCAGCAGGAGCGGCGCGGCATGCTGAGGGAACGGGCAGCCGCCGTCGCCGCTGCCGCCGCCGCCGCCTGGCTGGCTCTGGACTTGTGCGGCCGCCGCCGCCCGCATGGGATGGGAGGTGCGCGCGCGCGCCTCAAGGAGGCAACCGGCCGGCGAGGCGCTGCTCCGGCGGCGACCACCCCCCAGCAGCAAGCCGCGAGTGGCGGCGGAAAGGAGCACGGAGCCGGCCTGAGGGGAAGGGAGGAGGGTACGGGGTGGCGTGGAAGGGGTTCCTTCGCCGCCGTCCCGCCCTCCGGCGGCTTAAAGGGGCAGCGCGCCGTTACCAAGCAGCAGGCGCCGGCGGTAGCAACCGCGTTACCAGGGCTTTGTTACACGCGCGCGCTTTTACCTCAGGGCTCTTCCCGCCCGGCCGCTTCCGAGCCTCGGGCCTTGTCGGGGTGGGGGTGGGGCGGGTCTGGGAGGCCGCTGCTTCTTTCCACTTTAAACCGAAAACCACTCCAAAAGCCGGCGGGCCGAGGCACCGGGCCTACGCGAGTTTAGTCAGAGGCCGCCTCGTTCAGTGTGGTGGTGTTGTTACCTTCACTCCGGAGTCGGTCCCGACCGTTCAGTCCGCGACCTTCCCAATCGAGCCTGAAGCACAGTTGTATCGCCAACAGGGTGAGGTTGGCTTCCAGGAAGCAGAGATCCATCCCCGGGTCGAAGCAATGCTTCTTCAATATTGATATAGATTACAGAGTAATAAGGGTGGTTGTCTTTTGCTGCCCAAGGGGCTGAGTCCCCCAAGTCCAGGATCGGTCAGAGATGAATGGATGGAGGGCAGGAGGCAGATCTTCATTTTTCTGTTGCAACGGAGTTCCCTCCCCTCCTAGCAAGGAGGCAAGAGAGACCCAGAGCAGAGCTCAGAAGAAACCTCTCTTTGAAGGGTTTGCATTTTTGCTTGGAGAAGGAGGACACCCCCTCTACAAACAGTCAGAAATTGCATCACACATAAGGTGGGAACAAAATAAAAAAATTCCTTCCAGTAGCACCTTAGAGACCAACTGAGTTTTTTCTTGGTATGAGCTTTCACGGCTACCTACCTGTAACATAAGGTGGGGTTACTGTGGCTCAGGTGGGCCAAGGGGTGATATTCCTGAGGATTTCGCAAGTTTTACATGGTTTCAGACACAGTTTACACAAAAGGTTAGCAACCAGGATGCCTGTCAGACATCCCTCAATGCAGAGCATCTGGGCAAACCATGACAATTAATACAAAGGAGGTTCATAGCAGAGGAATTCTTTCAGGAACTTCCCCTGTTTGCTACCTGCCTAGTGTTCTCAGGCAAAGGAGGCAGAGGAAATACTTAAGAGTCTGTAGCAGAGCCAAGATGGCTTTTGGATTGCTCTCCTGTACTATTGCAGACGTGGATTATATACTTATGTATGTATGTATGTTTACATTGTGCAATTATCAACATTTATTCTACAGTATATTTGAGACCTTAGAATTCCTATAACAACATCAACTTTGTTGGACTGGTCATGTTGTGTGGATGTCTGATTACCGTCTTCCAAAGCAACTACCAGTACTCTGTTCCGAACTTAAAAATGGAAAGCATAATGCAGATGGGCGACAAAAGAGGTTTAAATACTCTCTCAAGGTGACTGTAAAATAATGTAGTATAATCTCTGACAATTGGGAAACACTGGCCTGTGAGCGCTCCAATTGGAGAACAGCCTTTATCAAAGGCATCGTGGACTTTGAAGGCACTCGAACTCAGGACGAAAGACAGAAAGTTTGGCAAACCCTCACCGTGATCAACTCCTGCCTGGAAGCCGATGTCCCCACTGTGGAAGGACGTGTGGAAGGAATAATTGGCCTCCACAGTCACTTACAGACTACTGTTAAGACTGTGTTCATGAAAGACAATCTTACTCGGCTACAAGGGATCGCCGAAGAAGAAGAAGCTTCCAGGGAAACATGCACAGGCTTGTGGCTGCAAAGGGTAAAGGAAAGGGGGTCATGAGCTTGCGAATGTTCAGTTAGAAGCAAGTCACATTCAAAACACAAAATAAATACATAAAACAATTGCCCTAGAATCAATTAATGGTGGGAAGACTAAAGACTGGGTTTCTCAACCCCTGTCAAGGCATGTTTGGCATTTATATAGCACATTTCAGGCAATCCAGAGCTCCTACTGTAATACCTTATGAAGTAGGCCATTGAGACAGACAAATAGGGGCTGGTTTAAGGGGATTGGGTGAGTTTGTGGCCAAGGTGACATTTTTAACAGGGACTTTCCATCTCCATTACAGCAAAACCATATTCTAGGCATGATTTACATAGACACAAGTTTCACTTTGATCAGTGGGCTTTTTGCCAATGTAGGCAAATAGCCATGACCATTTCTTTAATGTGTAAATTTGGAACTGTACATGCCATTTTTGCATGTTTCCTCAGAAGTCGATTCCTGGATTCCTTGGGCCTTACTCCCACATAATTCTGTTTAGGATTACAGGCTTGGCCTCATAAGAATCTCGTTAATCAGATTTAACCCATACTGAAGTAACAGTAGCTTCCTCTGTACATGTGCTTCCTCTGTACATGATCACAAAAAATAAACACCTATTTCTGTTTTCACATTCAGAACAAAAGAGCAAGGAAAGCTATTCAGCCAACATAACGTACAACAAAAAAGCAATTCCCTATTGGATCTACCTGTAGGCTGTAACAGACTGTGATGATACCCCTCTGTTCTGTGCCATTACAATTTCATGTGACACCTTTTACAATCCCATTAAAGCTGCAGAACACTACCCAATGCATGTAAAGCAGAGCAGGAAGTGCTAAGATGCAAGAAGCTACTGTCAAAAACAAGTGCAGTGCGAAAGGATCAACTATAAAATGTGTTTATGCGAAGAGAAGCTCGAACCATTTCAGATGGTCTGGACTTTGCACATAACTCAGAATTTGCTGAAGGCATATCTTCAGTAACCCATGAAAATAACCTGAGCGGATGGCACTCTAACAGCTAGTGTGTCCTTAAATGGTGGAAACAAAACTGGGATTGTCCACCTTGAGACTAGAACTCGTTGCTTCACATCACAATGGTGGTTATAAAGAGACGAGCAAATGATGAGCAAATGTGAAAGGGTTCCTCCACTCCCCTTTTCCTGCCACTGTCTAGGAAATAATGAAAAGGGGGAGCCCAGGACAGGCATTCGTAGTGGGCTCTCTGCAGCTGCCCAAGAATGCCAGCCTTGCTGATGCATCTGTTTTCTCATTAGAAGACTGGTTGTAGCTTTGATAGAAGCATGAAGGGCATAGCAAGTGCAAAGAGGAATGTCTGATAGAGTCCTATAACTCTTATGAACGTGAAAACAAGTGCCGCAGAGCAGCTAACACATGTTAATAATAATATTGATATTGGTGTTCTTTAGTCTCAAGTATGTGAAGATGTGCTTTGGGTTCTGGCTATTGGGTAGTGTGAGGAGTTTTTGCACATAAAGAATTAGACCATCTTGCACGGAAAGTTACTGAGAAAGTAAAACCTGGGATATGCTAGCTATCCTGGATATATAATAATAAATGATACAATCTTATGAAGGCCCCCTTTTTCATCCTGTATAGCCTTCCCAGACACATTAATGTTTTCCTGAAAATAAATAACAGCCAGAAGTGTTATTGATACAACGCCAAAGCTAGGAAAGATCCCCAACCAGCGCTGTAGGAAGGCACTGAGACCTTGGGTGTTGTGACCAGGTGAGAGTTTGTGCAAACATAAAAATAGGGAATTGCCATTCTAAAATGACCAGGACCTCACCTTACTCTTTGGGCTCCTGGACTCTTGGGACCACAATGACAGTTAGAAACTAGAAGGAACCAACCTGTTCCTTATAACCCCACCCCCAAGTTAAGGACAGCCTATCATTCACAAGTACTGGGCTTCCGTTGGATCTGATTGGCCTGTGAATCTGGCTCAGGTGAAAAACTCCCACCATATCAAGTCTACTCCAGGCAGAAGTAAATGACTCTCCCGACACTTCAGGCTATGCCAGTGAAAATCCAGCTCAGGGGGTCGCAAACTTGGGTTGCCAGCTGATTTTGGACTACAATTCCCATCATCCATGGCCACTGGTCCTGCTAGGGGTGATGGGAGTTGTAGTCCAAAAACAGCGGGAGACCTAAGTTTGGGAAACCCTGGTCCAGCTAGTTGTGGATTACTGTTAGGAAAGTCTTTGCATTGTTTGTCTGTTTCTTGCAGTCTTTCGATGCTGTTTTCCCACCCATCTCTACTAGATGTCCCCTCTTTCTCAAGCATGGTTCCCCTCAAATTTCATTTATGTGGGAATTTATCATACATGTTGTTTATTCAGCACTTGGTCAAGGCAGCAGGTAATGAAGATGCTTGTTTCTGATTGATCTGCTGTCTATATGAACTGGCAACAATATTCCATTTGTAACCTATCTGTTATATAAAAGTCAAAAGGGAAACAGTCTACTGTGAAATATATAGGTTAAAATAGTGTTTGGAACTATATAGTCTCTTGATTATGCTAGACTTTGGATAATGATCCTTTATGTTTCCTATATTTCTGTCTGTCTGACTATCTATCTCTTCTCTTTCTTCTTCTTCTAACATTTTCTAACATTCTTCTTCTAACATTTTACTTTTCGATACTTGTACTTCCAGTTTACTTGGTAACCCCCCCCCCCCCAAGTAGCTAATGTTTGAATACCAGCTGGTTAAGGAAGCCCTCTGTAGTGTTGGTGACATTTAGTATAAAAACTCCTAAGCGCGACACCTGCTGGTCAAATGGAGAAAATTCAGCAAAGGAGTTGTGATAGTGGATGAAGACCCAGGAACTTGTTTTCTAGCGGGTCAAAAATAGCGACAGCTGTTTAAGTAGTGGGCCACGGGAAATCATTCTACCTCCATTATGGGTCCATAAATACCTCCATAAATATGGGTCAACGGGATTACACAGGAAAACATTTCCCTGGACTTATGAAAGAGGCTATGCCACATTCTCCTGTCCCTGCCTTTGGGATTATGCCCATCTCATTCACTGAGCTCAAGAAATGCTCAGTCTCAAAAACTTAATCCGCTGTGTGTGTCATTTAATTGGTGTAAAAGATTGCTGCTGAGGATCAAGCATCCAAGTTCCATCCTTATAAGTAAGGCAAACAAGCTCTGCTCTGTAATTATAGGTAAAAGGGACTCCTTGTGACCCCATCTACAGTACGCATATAAAGCAGAATCATACCACTTTAAATAGGCCTGACTTTCCCCAATGTATCCTGGGAGTTGTAGTTTGTTAAGGGTGCAGAGTGTTGTTAGGAGACCCCTATTCCCTTCCTAAAGCTACAATTTTGAGTTTCTTGGGAAGTGGTTCATTGTCAAACCACTCTAGAAACTTCAGCTTTGTGAGGGAATAGGGGGTCTCTTAACAACTCTCAGCACCCTTAGCAAACTAGAACTCCCAGGATTCTTTGGGGAAAGCCATGCTTGTTTAAAGTGACATGATAGTGCTTTAAATGTATTGTGCAAATGTCCTTTGTTTGTTAATATTTGAATTTGCATATTTCCTTCCTCTGCTGAGTTTAAACCAGGGGTTTACAATGAAATCCTATACATGCCTACTCAAAAGTAAGTCCAATTGAGTTTGGGGGTGGGGGCTTACTCCTAGATGTGGGTATAGGACTGCAGCCTTACAATGTTGTAAAGCAGATTCGTCAGAGCGCACAACCCATCAAAGCTATCTGCTGAACGTCATAGCGGGTCTGGCCTTTGAACTGGGATTTTCCACGTCCGTAACTCACACTCAGACTAGACTGTACCCCCCTGGCTCTGTGGTTGTTCAATGGTAAAGGAAATGCACTATTTTGAGAGAGTGCCTCTTGCTGCTCTGCAAGAGCCGCTGATGACAGTACTAATGCAGGCATATTGTGGAAGGGTCCAGAAAACCGTGGCAAGAGCTGAAAGGGTGAACTCTACCTGAAATATGCACGGGAGCTCGCTATCCTGCTTTGGAAGGCTATCCAATGAATCTGGCTGCATTAAGTGTCTCCTGGGGATGAAACAGTTTTTGAATCCAAGCAGTGAATGTCAGATTGTCCTTGTCAGGAAATATCTTGGCCAATTCATCAATGCATCTCATCTCACAGGTTTGGAGCTAAGCCTTGCTTGAACATAACATATCCACCAGCTAAGATGAGATCAATCCACGTGTCTACCCTGTTTCTCCTAAAATAAGCCGTAGCCATAAAATAAGCCGTAGCAGGATTTTCAAGCATTTGTGAAATATAAGCCATACCCCGTAACTAAGACATAGTGACGCGGCGCCTCTCCCTTAAGACGGCCTGGATAGGCGTGGCTATGTAGCGTACCGACGCGGAGCGGTTAAAATAAGACATCCCCCGAAAATAAGCCATACTGTGTTTTTTTGAGGAAAAAAAAATATAAGGCGGTGTCTTATTTTAGGAGAAACAGGGTATGTAGCTGTGCATGGCGATGGACCAATTATTTTTATTTATGAAGAATAGTCTATCTTGCCTTCCCATATGTTTGAGGTGATGGGGGGATTAGCATTCCAATGGTGGGAATGTTGGAATAAGCATGGGGATGTACAATGCTATACATACTTGAGAACGATTGCACTTTCAAGTTATCTTGCACTGTCTTCATTTCAAAACTAGGTTTCACTTCTTTCCGATCATGTTGCACAGCTGCAACCCTATGCGCATTTACTTGGGAGTAAGCCCCCTTAAATTCAGTAGGCTTCTTGGGTAAACAAGTGCAGAAGAGTTGGCCTGCTTTCCGTCCAAGTTTCTTTTGCCCAATAACCACATGACACTATCATCATTACACATCTTTATTAACTTTTTTGGGTTAGAAAACAAAGAACAAACGAAACGAAACGAAAAACATACAACCCAACAGCATGTGAATATAAAAGAGCAAAACACAGAAAACTTAAGGGATGGGGAAGAGAAAAAGAGAGTTTTCATCAAATACAATCAAACTAGACAGCCACATCTGCAACTAGCTGCCACTGTATTCGCTAATAGAAATATTTTCAACACCGCAGCACATTACTGGCTCATTTTTTGAACTGAGTACAGAAACAGAAATGCAACACTCTGACCTAAAAGTAAGCTTGTTTGAATGAATGGAAGTAGAAAATATGGCACCTTAATATACAGGGCAGCCCAGCTCTAATTCCAGAGCCAGGCAGCAAGTTTTTTGTGTGTGTTTTTTTTTAAATTCCTGATGGAAGCAATTGGCTAATTTCAGACGTCTGCATGGCACTGAATACACGCTTGTGGCACTGTACAAAGAAATGCAATTGATCTACAGCTTGGCTGTGACCTATCAGATGCTCAATGCAAGTTGCTGTTTTTGCAGCGGGTCTTGAGGTGTATGCAGGCCAGGTTTAGATTTTTGCAAGTTGCAGCAGGGCCACAGCTGATATACACTGGATGTGGGCTGCAATCCGACATGCTTATGCATGCTTGACCCTGCTGATCAAGTCGAGAGATCTTCATGTGTACAACTGGATGCTTCTATCCCCACCCCCCGACTTTTTAAAGTGCAGCATGTCTGTTCTGAACAGTAAATGAACATGGTGGTTAAAAATGTAGCTCGTATGTTTGCAGAGTGTTGGTGCTATTAACAAAGAAAATAAACCACCACCCATGTCTGTGCAAAAAGGGACACTCTGGCTTCCATGCCTCGGCTCCAGTGGCATGTATGTAACTGAACACAAGGTGACAAGAAGAGAAGAAAACAGTGACCCAGAAATACTTTCCCTCCTGCTTTCGTTACGTCTCTCTGTTGTGCTGACTTCTCCCCGTCTTGCTTTCCGATTTCCCTGCAAAGATTCCCACCTAGCTGGCCTCCGCAGGATTTTTGGATGAGACCCAAGCTTGAAACTGCATTTTGGTCCTCAACTCTCACTTGCGTTGGGAGACACAAGAACATTTCAGACTCAAGTACAGCAAGCAAAGCACAAGTTGTACGAGCCCAGAGATGTTCTATAGTTATGCCAGAATCTGAAAACTCAGCAAACAATTCACTGCAGCCCTTGGCTTGAGAAGTACAGCAAAGTGATCTCAAAATGCAAACAAGTGTTGCTAAAGCAAATACATTCAAGGGAGCAGAGGGGAAAGACCTCACATGCTCACAAGTGAAGAAATGTGTGGATTGGCTTTGAATAGCTGGACCTACTATTTATTTCTTTTATTTTCGAGGGGAAATGTATTTTAGTTTAGAAAAGTGAGTTTGCATGTGGAGAAATGAAGAGGGATAAGTCTTTTCCCTCTTTTCCCTCTTGTAATATTAGAACTTCAGGGCCATCCAATGAAGAGGAATGTTGGAAGATACAGGACCAGAAGTGTAGTGGTTTGAGGTCAAAGCCCTATTAGGCTCCAATAGGGTGTCTTGTCTCCAGCATCCTAGAGGTGCCCAATCAGCACGAAAGGGCTGCTTTTTAGCCACTGAGAAGACGTCTTCTCATCCTTTGATTGGCTCCAACCAGCAGAGAGTGAAAGGAGGAGAGTCATCCACTGAGGATTGGCTACTAGGGCAGGGGTAGGCAACCTAAGGCCTGTGGGCCAGGTGCGGCCCAATCGCCTTCTCAATCCGGCCCGCGGACGGTCCAGGAATCAGCGTGTTTTTACATGAGTAGACTGTGTCCTTTTATTTAAAATGCATCTCTGGGTTATTTGTGGGGCATAGGAATTTGTTCATTTCCCCCCAAAAATATAGTCCGGCCCACCACATGGTCTGAGGGACAGTGGACCGGCCCACGGCTGAAAAAGGTTGCTGACCCCTGTACTAGGGTCTCTCTTGAGTAGGGCTGGGCGATATCTGGTTTTCAACATCGTAATATATCACCGGCTAAACATCGTGATCTACTGATGTATCTTAATGTCTGAAATAAGGATGGAGCTATGCAGAGGCATTGGCTGGCTTCATGGTTTTTCCTACATTTTGCATAGCGTGCAGACACAGACACACCCACCCACCCAGATTCGTGATTTAATGCCAGGTCAAAAATTATGAAACCGATACCATGATATGGACCTCAAACTGGTTTTGGACGATATATCGATATATGCCTAGCCCTACTCTTGAGAAGGTGTGCGAGAATACCGAATTGCTCTGTGTTGGAGCTTTGGAGCGTACAGGGTTCAAGGTTATGGTGCGCATGTTCTGATATGTACAATGGAACTTCAAGAAAAACACAAACCAAGTCCCTCCAAAATAAGATATTGCAGTACGGCAAATCATTTGCCCATGTATGTGCACAGAACCTAGTAGACCTAGCTGAAAGGCAATACAGAGAGATCTGCACAGATCGTTGTACTGCATCCCTAATTGTAGAGCATAATTGTAGAACCTTGTTCACAATTGGCTGCGACTATCATGAAAGGACTTCTGAATTTGCTGCTACACTACTGCTCAGGACAGGCAAATGGAAGGACTTCCTCGCACAGCAGGTGGTTAAAAATATGGAAATCAATTCCACAATATGTAGTTATAGCGACCAATTTGGAAGGGTTCAAAAGGGGGGTTAGCCCAATCTTCCATGAATTTGTCTATCAATGACCAGTAGTCGTAATGGCTATGTTCTGACTCCAGCATCAGAGGTGGTATGTCTATGGATACCAGTTGCTTGGGAGCATAAAGGTGATGTTGTGCTCATGTCCTGCTTGTGGATTTCCCATAGGCATCTGGTGAGACACTGTGAGAACAGGGTGCTGAACTAGATGGGCCGCTGGCCTGATGCAAGAGGGCACTTCTTATACTCTTACAAGCAACACTGGAGTATGGTCTGCAAATGAAGCGTCACACAGAGACTTGCAAATAGCCACTGGCCTGCTTGCCCCTGATGAATAAGAACTGCTGGGGGGACTTTATGAAAATTGGTTCCTTCTTTCAGGCCACAAATGCTGACACATATCTATGTGATGAGGTTGGCAAGTAATACGTTTTACTGCGGACTTTCAACTTCTGCTAGAGGAGATGCATTAGCGACACTGATCACGCAAACGCACCTGTATTTCTGGCATACTCTTATCTTCATGCGGGTAGTTTGGCGACTGGCTACTGAGCGAGGGATAAATGACAAAGCCAACTGAAGATATATATATACCTGTAACTCGGGACAGCACTTGATACAACAGATGAGGTGGACAGTGGTCCACAAAAGCTTAGGCAGCAATAAATTTGTGAGTTGTTAAGGAGCCACAAGACTATTTGCTGTTTCTATTCCAACTGAAGGTTTTTGCATGCTGAGCAGAGAGAAGGAATGCTCTACCAGACCTCACATCCTCAAAGAGCTTTTGCAGATACAAGCTCCAGATAAGGTACACCCTTCTCTGTTTAGCTTACCGTTTGAATGGCTGGGAAGCATGTCAAGCATTTCCTTGCATCGCGTCCTTACATTTTGTTCTTGTGATTAGCATAGTTTGGAAAGCCAAACTGAGAAATCATGATGTTGGAGTATTTCAAGGGCATGTTGCCATAGATACTGACCAATTTATTGAGGCAGTAGGACCTCTGGAGCAAGTGCTCTGCCCGATGCCACATTCCAGAATAGCCGCTATTACTCTCTTTCTCCAAATTCCTGATGTCGACTGGCTTCACAAACATGCCCGGGGCCTTCCCAGTATGCTTGGCCACTAAGAAATTTATGGCAATATCATCACAGTTCTGAGTCTCGTCTATCATGGCGTGCACAGCTTCAGGCTGTTTTTGAAAGAGTTCGAGGTATTCACTGCTGAAGAAGGCTGCTCCTACGAGAATCATGGAATACTGGTCTCCATTGCCATTGCCAGGACTCTGCAGTTCAAAGCTTCCGTAACTGTATATCCCCGAAGAGCTGGGCAAGTGCTTTCGAGGAACAAAACCCACTATCTGATCCGGGAATTGCTGGAAAGAAAAAGAAAATATTATTATATGACGGTTCATTCGGAGCCTCGTTCCGAATGATCACAGAGGATTCTATAATCAATTGGGAAGAAACTAAGCGGAAGAATTGACTATAAACGGCACACTTTTGTGCGCTGAATCAAAGGGAAATGTTAACGCAACACCATCTGATTAGACTTTCTAGTGGGTACAATTCACAAGCCCATAAAATGGGCAGATACTGAAGAACATTTAGGGCTCCTCATGGCTGGTGTTCTTGACACAATAGTGGTGGAATTTTTCTGCTTCAGTTTATTCCGAGATGTTTTCCCATTGTCCAGAGGGGATATAGAGCAACAAAAGCAGGCAAAATTCAGAGCCGAAGCCAAGGGGGGAGGGCTAGCCGGGTTTTTTGCCCCAGGTGAAACCTCCAGAAGGACGCCACTGAAGCTCTCTCTTTCTCTTTCTCTTTCTCTTTCTCTCTCTCTCTCTCTGTGTGTGTGTACACAAATGTGCATGGGGAGGTGCCAAACTGAGTCTTTGACCCGGGTGAAATGAAGCATAGTGTCGCCCCTGCAAAAATACACTTGAACAAATAAACTATATCAAGTGTCAGGAATCTCAGAAGCAAGTTACTGGATGTGCACTGACTGGAATGAAGTCTGTGTGACCACCCTGAAACTTCAGTTGTAGGTGCAAACAGTGAAAGCAGGATCATGTGTGACTCTCCGATAGCATCATAGACACAAAGCATGATAAGTGCTCAACGAAAAGGATGTCTGCAGGTGCACTATATTATTTTTATCACTACAGTAATGGCTTGCATTTGTTGTAGAAGAAGAAGGAGTTTGGATTTGATATCCCGCTTTATCGCTACCCGAAGGAGTCTCAAAGCGGCTAACATTCTCCTTTCCCTTCCTCCCCCACAACAAACACTCTGTGAGGTGAGTGGGGCTGAGAGACTTCAGAGAAGTGTGACTAGCCCAAGGTCACCCAGCAGCTGCATGTGGAGGAGCGGAGACATGAACCTGGTTCACCAGATTACGAGTCTACCACTCTTAACCACTACACCACACTGTAATAGAGGCCTTGCTGGAAGTGGTCAGTTGGTAAGCCCATCTCTCTCTCTCTCCCCCCCAAGATACTGATCTACAAAGCTCAACCTAATGCACTGTCTCCAGCCCCCGTTTGACAGACTTGCAATCCATTCTCTTAAAGTAATATTTTTAGTCTCTTGCTAATTGTGCTGTTTTTAATGTGCATTCTGTAGTTGACCTTCTTTGTAATGCTCTATTTCGAAATCTTTAAAGATAGTATTTTAGTTTCCTGCTAATTATTCCTGCTTTGAATGTATATAGTTGACTTTCTCCTGTAATGTTTTATTCTAAGATTGTTTTATTTGATGTTTTAATGTAAGTTGTAAACTACTTTTTGAGATTTTTTTCTTAGAAATATAAAGCGGTATACAAATGAAATTAACAGTCTCTGGGGATCACTGCTTTTAGGGGCACGTGAAAACACAAATCTTTTTCATTCTGAACTATGTCCTTCTACATTCCTTGGTGCTTACTCCTAGGTAACTACGCACCCTTAGAGAAATACCAAAAAACATTATAATAATTCAGTACAATTAAAAACAAGGCATGCAAAGCAAAACGCAGACATTACCTGCCAAATGGAGAAAGCGAAAACTAGGTCATGGGCGCTAACTAGGGTATCATCATCCATCATCAAAACAGCTGAACAGAGGGAAAATGCATTTTGATGAGAACACACATTTAAAAAGGCATTACTAAGCAAAAGGCGTATGACAAATTAGAACAATATTCACTGATTACGCTTGCTGGGGGGGACACAGAAGACTTTGCTTGCTTTTGGGGGTGAGAGATGAACCACAATCTAGGGAACGTTTTCAAGGCTCAGGTTCTTGCAGACGTGGTTTGAGTGACGTGAACAGAAACGGAAAAATCCCAGGGTGCCCAAAATGAGATGTGGAGTTTGCTGGTGCTTCCCGAAGGTGAACAGGGGATGGTGAAACAGCCCCTTGCATGCTATTATACAATAGGGGGGCAGTTCTATATGCACACATTCTTGGGACTACAACTCCCATCATCCCTAGCTAGCAGGACCAGTGGTCAGGGATGATGGGAACTGTAGTCCAAGAACAGCTGGAGACCCAAGTTTGGGAAACGCTGTGTTAGAAGAAGCATGTTAGCAACCGCTGTTAAGGAGTGAGTGAAAAGCAGAAGACTGGAGCTGGGGAGAGGGAGTCAGGATAGGTCAGTGCAGGAACTGTGAGGGTGCTGCGGAGGAGGAAGAACTGACAGAGTCCTTCTCTCACATAAAAAAAATACAACGTAAGAGCTCTTAGGCTTAGGAATGTTGACCTTCCAGGGCTGGTTCACAAGTGCCCATACACCGCTTGAGTTCTCATCCACTGCTGACGCACAACTGAATGTGCAAGCTGCTCTGTTGAAAAAAAGAACAACAGCACCTGCGTTTTAGGCAAAGGTGGAAAAACACTCCATGGCTTGAACTGGAATTTGGCTCAGCCAAAATTCCAGGAAATAGGTTTGCTTGCTTTTTTTTCTTTCAGAGGCAGATTCCAAAATCCAGAACATGTTGCCTGATCTCTCCACTGAGGACATCCGTGGATTGAACGCTTCTTCCAACATTAGCAATAAGGGGGAAATCCAGTGGAGTCTTCTTCAAGAGGCCTTCATTCCTACTTGGTACCTGGAAAGCTACAGCTGCAGGGTCCTAGGCACTAGGGAAATGCCCTAGAAACTAGGAGTTGGATTCCACTAAGTTGTTCCCCTGCAATGGGGTTTACCTCCCCACTTTTCCCATGCCCCCCTCAAAAAAACTCCGGGGGATAGGGAGAATCTCCAGAACAGCACATGGGGGGATGAAAAAGGGAGGCTGTTCCACTCATGCTGATGAGAGCATTTGTTTTAGTGCAATGTCGAACTCCTCCCTACATGCCACAGAGGTTCTGGCACCTAGCCCTGTGTCAACAAGGAGGATTCGAACTGCCAACCTTATGGTTGGCAAACCCAAGAGGCTTGATGGTTTGACCAACCGTGTCCCAGCTTACTTCATAATGACAAGCTGGACAAGTTAATACAGTTAGACGAGTAATTTCGTAGATCTGCAACATCCGTAGTTTCAGGTGATGTATGGAAATTCTGTTTGCAGAATCTGATCTGTGATTGTGCATTCACCCATAGAAGTTATCGCTTGATGCTGTAGCCATCAAGTGATGAAGATGCATGGTGAGAAATAGCACTTAGCTGTAACACATTCCACACACCCCTCCAAGTGATAATGGTGGTGTAAAGCAGTAATAGTCCCTGGGGTGGGGGAAAAGAGAAACATACCAATAATTACCTTTTGTTTCCAGCTCGGGGAAAACCTGAAGCCTGTTCCTCATGCGATTTACTGTTTGTGTCTTGAAGATAACTGGGACGGGGTGCGGCCCCAGGGAGTTCCAAATTTCCTCCGGGGCTTTCTCTCCAATGTTATTCCATACAACAATCACTTTGTGCAAATGAGGGATAGCTTGATAATGATTCAAAAGCTTCAGCAGAAGGTCGGTTCGATTGTACGTCTGCATAATGAGAGTAAAGGAATCCGAGGCGATCTGGCTCTGAGATTTTCTTTCCCTCCGCAAATTGAGCATTTTGTCTTCCTTAATATTTGGCAGCAAAGCAGTTAACGCACCTGCCACAAGGAGCAACAACAGGATCACGACAGAAGAGAAGTGAAGTAGCCGGATCCCCATAATTCTTCCAGGTAGTTTACAGGTGTGATAAAACCTTTATTAAAATTTAAAAAAAAGTGAGGAAGGAAGGGAGTCAGTCAGTCATGGTCAAACCTCGCAAAATACAAAATTAAAATTGAAGGGTTAGTAAAGTCAGGTGGATTTTGACAAGTTAGTGGAGAATTTGCTTTGGGTCTTAAATCGCAAATCAATGTCTCTGTTCCCCCCCCCCCTCCAGCTCAGACATAAGCAGACACTCAATACAAGAGGTTTTGTGATGTGACAAACAGTAAGGTTGGAGAGCCACCAAACTCTGTGTAACAATAATAATAATAATAATAATAATAATAATAATAATAATAATAATAATTTATTATTTGTACCCCGCCCATCTGGCCGGGTCCCCCCAGCCACTCTGGGCGGCCTCCAACGGATATTAAAATACATTAAAATATCACAAGTTTAAAACTTCATATAGATATTAAAAAGCATGGGGGAGAGGACAGAACCCTGAGGCACCCCACAAGTGAGAGCCCAGGGGTCTGAACATTCATCCCCCACCACCACTTTCTGAACACAAATCCAGTAAAGATTCCTTCTCCATTCCTATATACGTGAACCCTTTGTGCCACTAGGGCATCACTGATCTGTGCTTTTAGGCAAACGTAACAGTTCCAATCCAATAAAAGTAGAACAATCCAATTCAGATGCGGGAATTGAAACTTCAAAAGCTCATCGATGAAGACACAAGGCAATTCAAAAAGAAGCAATAGGCTTATGGAAACAGATACACTTGGACAGGGGGGAAAATAACCAATAGGAAAAATGCCTAAGTGAACAAATGTCACCTGGGAGAAGAGTAGCGGAATGAGCCAACTGTTTCATTTGTATCGTCAGAGCAGTACTTGGCCACATCAAGGGTATATGCTAAGCAATACTCTGTTAAGCCTAGCCCTGAGCTGGTCCTAGACACCAAGTCCTCAGAAGATGAACCAGACACTTTGTGGAGCAGAGAGGGTCTCCTGGAACCAGTGTGGAGCTACTGGGTACCACTATTAACCACAATCCCTCGTGTCTCAGCGAGAACGCAAGCAACCTTTGGTTTCTGTGAATGTTAGATGGAAGGCTCTGCTCCCAGAGCTAATATGAAGCAAAGGCATGCTGCGGAAGCCAGACGAACAACAGCTCAATAAAGATGGAACTTCTGAAAGCCCTATATGTGACGCTCCCATCACTGACTTATTAACTCCCATAATTGTTTAAGGTTTGGGATTGAACGGAGTTGCAAGCTGGACTTAAACTTCTCAGAGCCATTGCTTCTTCATTCAGAATCCCAGGGATTTACGAAACCTGAAATCTGTAGCACCTGGGAGGGGCTAATTGAACCTGCAACCTCCATCTTGCCATTAAGCAGACCTTACGGATACTACATCAGTCAAATTTTTTGTATTTTTACAAATGTCTTTCCCCGTTCCCTGGTCACCTGCTGCTTTGTGTGATATCTTGCCAGATAAATAGTTCTGGTAATTCTTGTGATAGTGTGCTTAGTCCTAGTAAAGGTATCGCCCAACTGTGGATTTTGGAGTTATTAGTGATAGTGTCCATTAAGATTTAACCGATCTCTGCTCCTGCTCTTATACACCCCAGCAACAAACAACTAATTCACAGTACACACCACTGGTGTGCTCACAATGGGGTTTCGGTGTGGGTTTTTGTTGTTGTGATTTTAGCTACGGTATTTAGCGGTTCAGGCCATTAGAGTGACAACAACTCATACACAAAATGAAACCATGGTTTGCAAGGCGGCAGTGTGTTTTGGAACAGAGATTCCCTTTCTTTACATAAAAATTATCACATATGAGTACAGATCTGATATTGAGGCACATAAGAAGGGTTCCAGGAGGCAAACTACGATTCAGTAACACAGCAAACCAAATTGCGGCCACATTTCCTATAATCACTTCCTAATGTTTATAGCAACATTTTTCTCCCTTTCTTCTAGGAGTTAGAAACACAGACAATAATTTAATTTAAAAAAAGCACTTACGTAAAGTATTTCAAATAGAGGAATAAATTTGTTGCGAGAACTCACCTCATTCCTGCACTGGCAGCTTTGCAGTTATTAGTTGGTGTGCCAGGGAACGGCGTTTTGGAAAGCCTTTAGCTCTGTTGGAAAATGAAAATAATTCACAATAATACATTCTTGCAGGTGGGCCTCTGTAAAACGATCCAGCAGGCAAACATGTGGGCGACAAATTTGCTAATGTGTGTACTGTGTGGTTAGCTGTCCTATTTCCCTTTGATTGCGGAGAGAAAATGACTTGTATCATCAAGCTATAAAAACCTCTTATTATTTCCACCTAATGTACGCAGCCCTGCTATCATTTATATGTAAGTCCCACACACTGTGCAGCTAAGGCTGCAATTTTACACATTTACCAGGAGTCAATCCCACTGATCTCAGTGGGAGTTATTTCTAAGTACCGGTATGTATTATAAGGCTGCACTGTAAATATACAGTTACAGCCAACTATGTTGTGGATCAAACTTCTAGCTCTAATGCAATCCCAAGTGAAAAAATAATTGGCAACGTCCACATGTCATGTCAAACCAGGGTTGCTGTCTTATTGTGGATTATTGTTCACAAGCAACGGGCTGGTGCATGCTAACCAGTGTTAGAAACTCAGATATATAAACTAGGTGCCAAATGGCTTCTTAAACCATGGTGAAGGACCCCTGACAGTTAAGTCCAGTCGCGAACGACTCTGGGGTTGTGGCGCTCATCTCGCTTTACTGGCCGAGGGAGCCGACGTTTGTCCACAGACAGTTTTTCCAGGTCATGTGGCCAGCATAACTAAGCCACTTCTGGTGAAACCAGAGCAGCGCACGGAAACGCCATTTATCTTCCTGCTGGAGTGGTACCTATTTATCTACTTGCACTTTGACGTGCTTTCGAACTGCTAGGTTGGCAGGAGCTAGGACCGAGCAACAGGAGCTCACCCCGTCATGGGGATTCGAACCACCAACCTTCCGATCGGCAAGCCCTAGGGACAGTGGTTTAGACCACAGCGCCACCCGCGTCCAGGGTTACAGTTGCCAAAAAGGAATGTCTAGTTGTTATTTTGGAGCCAGACGGCTCAAAAGTCGTATTTTTCAATACGACTTTTTGGTTCCTGTTCTGATTGCGCAGGTAAAACATGACATAGATTTCTACAGGATGCGTTGCTAGTGTGTGAAAACAGGCAAGATCCAAGGATCCCCAGGCCTGCACCTCCAGATGGTGGAGATATCTGGTGCCATCCTGGTGCCCGGGCATCTTCACTTGGTTGCAAGTGGCCAACAGGCAGGGGCAAAATGCGCCTGGTGAATTTCAAACTCCAACGCTAACTAACTGCTCCTAGTAGCTCTTCCCCCAACATGAGGGGGGGGGGACCAGTTAACCTTGGCTTCCCGTCACATCTGAACCTGGGTCTGCGGTTTGTTGCTTTGTAATAAGCCAGGATTCATCAGCCAACAACAAACAATATTTGAAGGCCCAACAAACCACAGTCCCGGGTTCAGACATAAACAAGTTGCCAAGCTTAATAGCAGCTTTCTGGGCTGTTTCTCCTACTTGCGCTAGGAAAGCATCAAAGGGCAAACTATCAGGTAGTTTGCACTAGCACTTTGCTCATGCACAGAAAACATGGTAATTCTAGCTTGTGATGTACTTACAGCCCCCCCCCCAATTTTCTGTCTTCCCACTGCTTGCTTTTTGGGTGGTTTTATTTTATGCTGAAGCACACTCAGTGCTTCCTCCCCCCCCCCCACCCGAAAAATAGGTGCAGACACTCACCACAAAGTTGCTACAGTAAGTGCCACACTTTTTAACAACCCCCACAAAAAAGATGTGCCAGTACTGCATACCTTTGAACACCCCCTCTAAAAAGAAAGCACTGAGTACACTATACCTTGAGATAACCGTAGTCTCATTTTCAGGGGGGCTAAATATGAGCTGCAATCGCACACAGGTATGGACCACTGCTAGAGCAGTGTAGAACTCAGATCGATCCCTTGTTTTGGTATGATCTTAGGCAAGCTCCACTGAGAAGCTTGTTCCCTGACCTGTGCGGAGCTCATTCCCACAGAAGTGTGCTTGCAATCATTTATTTATTTGTATTTATTGAATTTATATACTGCCCTATACCCAGAGGTCCATCGTGACTAAGAAAACAGCGCTGTTTCCAACTTGCAGCCTGGAACCATGCAGACTTTGGGAACGAGGCCCTGCTGATCTGAACGGGGCTTGTTCCCAAATGCGCACAGATGGGTTCAGGCTATCCAAATATGATTGTGGCTCAAGCCCAAGCGCACACAGTGGAACATACATAGCGCTGAGCAATCCCCTGCTACAAGATTTGGGCTCGTAAAGCTGAGATCCCAAGGGGCTGCTGCAGATGCAAAATTGCAAACAGGGTTTTGTTGGGCTGCAGGCAAAACAGCATTCAAAGCGGGGGGGGGGCATGCACACTTTGGGGTGGGGGGAACCACCAACCCCCTTTCTACTGTTACAAAACCTTAAGCAAAGCAATAGTTACAAGGGCGGGGGGGGGGATTAATGAAAGAGCATGGATGCTGCAGGCGATGGTGATGCGGCTGGGCTCCCTGCCAATACTGGGACACGCTGCCTGATCATAGGAACGTGCCATATGCTGGCCATCAACCCATTTCCTTGCCTTGTAAAAATAAATATATTTTTAAAAATCGTCTCCAGATCTACCCGCCCGCTTAGCCAATAAACAAACACAAAATAAGCCGCTAGAAAGAAGCATTTCATTTGAGGCAGAAGATCTTTCGGTCTCTTCTTCCACGGTCTGAACATGAAACGCTGCTTCTCCCCCACATCATCATTCCTACCTCCCGACCCCGGTTCGGATATTGTGCCGCCGCCGGCGGCCTCGTTCGCGTGTTCGCGGCTTCACACGGTCGCCTAACCTGCAATCGACGGGAGCCAAGCCGGGATTTCACATCGTCGGGACAACGGAGATTCCGGGCGGCTGGCTCCCGAGGAAGCGAGCGCACACGCAGCCCCGCGGATCTTGAGCCGCTCTCCCGGTGGATCAGCTGCGATCGCAAACATCCATAGCAGCGCGAGAGGAAGGCGAAAGGGGCTGGACCAAGACCCTCGATCTCTTCCCTTTTGGGTGCGTTGTGCTTCCTGTTGGAAGAAGATCCCGCCTCTTGGAGAGCGGGATCTTCAGAACTGTATCTTTGCCTCCCGATTATTTTTTGCGATTTTCCATTTCAGCTTTCTCCGATGGATTCCTAATGTTTTTAAGGGCAGCGCGCTTTTAGAATCGCTAATGGCTATGGGGGTTGAAAAGAGTGGATTTAGATTTTATTTTATTTTTTAAAAAAACACTCGATTTTGAAGTTGGGTGGTCATCTGCCATGTATGATCTATTTGAGATTGCAGCCTAGCAAATCACTAAGAGCGTCTTAGTGCATTGCCGCGGGTTGGACTAGATGACCCCCGATTTTCCCTTCCAACTTCTACAAGAAGAGGTCAAAAGAAACTCTTAGTGATTTGCTAGGCTGCGATCTTGCCGGATTTGCACTGTGACCCTTTAAGGTGCCAAAATACTGGCTCCCAATATAGGATTCCATGTATGCGGGCAGAGGGAAGAGATGCCTGTCCCCCATTTTTCGAACCGCTGAAGGGACTATTCATAATAGACATTGAAACTGAATCACGAACTGGGAATTAAAATCCAGTTCAAATCCTGAGTGTGCTTCCTAGAGCTCCAATACCTTGGGCTTTTATCAGCAGCATGCTTTAACCAACTGAGCTATCCAGCTATCTATGGAATTAAATTCAATAGAACTTGATTCAAATAAATTGCATTTAGGATGAGAGCGTTAATGTGAAATGTAGCCCATTTTCTAGGCATCTTAACATGGGATAAAGCCACAGTCAACATGTAGAGTGTCTCCCCCCACCGGCTGCTGCCATTGATTCCATAACGGATGGTTCTTGCAATAGTTCTTGGTGGATTCATTTCTTATCTGAGCTTTGCTCAGTAAGAAACAGATTAAAGATGGCAGGGAGAGCCAAAGAAGTTAGCCGTGGGACGGTCACTTGTAAAGAAGAGAAGCGGTCAAGCCAGTTCCTTTGCAGAGGAAGACCAGATGACAGCTGCTTTTATGGTCTAAACCACTGAGCCTCTTGGGGTTGCTGATCAGAAGGTCAGTGGTTCGAATCCGCGCAACGGGGTGAGCTCCCCTTGCTGTGTCCCAGCTCCTGCCAACCTAGCAGTTCGAAAGCACACCAGTGCAAGTAGATAAATAGGTGCTGCGGCAGCGGCAAGGTAAACAGCGTTTCCATGTGCTCTGGTTTCCATCACAGTGTCCCGTTGCTTCAGAAGCAGTTTAGTCCTGCTGCCCACATGCCCAGAAAAGGTCCGTGGACAAACGCCGGCTCCCTTGGCCTGAAGCGAGATGAACGCTGCAACCCCATAGTGCCTTTGACTGGACTTAACCATCCAGGGGCCCTTTACCTTTGCCTTTTAGTGCTCTGCTTCACTTTGGAGGGGTGAGGCGGGTTCCAATTAGCTGACTAAGAAGCAACTACTGTAGGTGGGCTGGAGAGAGGGGAGAGATGCTGCAAAGCTGAGGCCAGAGAGACACATTTAGCTCTGTGCCGGTCTTTGGGACTCCCCTGGTATCTGAAAGGGGGAGCAAGATAAGTTGGGGTGTCAGTGCAGTCCTACGCTCATGTAACATACATATATATATGTGTGTGTGTGTATATATATGTGTGTGTGTAACTGAAGCCCTACTGTATAGCTTAAAGAATTAAGACATCATCATCATCATCATCATTAATCACTCACAAGACACAGTGCACACACACCATTTGAATGGCAATACCCATCAACATTTTTTTTGGGGGGGTGTGGCTGTCCCATTCAAATATTTTATTGAGGGACCGAAGACCACTAGGAGTTGGCTCCTCTGCGTTGGGGGCATACAGGGCTAAAGATGTACTGTGTGCTGTTTTATATTCTGTTGGAAGCTGCCCAGAGTGGCAACCCAGTCAGATGGGTGGGGTACAAGTAGTAAATAACAACAACAACAATAATATCAACAACAATTCCTCTTCACCTAGACCTTGCCCTAAGCAGTCTATGGCCTTCTTTAAAGCACTGTGTTCGCGAGTCATTGCTTCGTTTGCTATGTTATGTATTTTTGTGGGTTTTTTTAATACTGTAAACTGCCCTCTGATCCTTGGGCAAAGGGCGGTATATAAATCTAATTAATAATAATTATTATTATTCACGGCCAGGAACTAATACTAATAGTGGAAAGGTCTCTTGTAAAGAAGCAGGCAAAACAATGGGATGTGTTATGAGTTTGGGGCAGGTTGGAGAATTCATTATTGTTGTTAAAACAAAATAAAAAATAAAAAAAATCCTTCCAGTAGCACCTTAGAGACCAACTAAGTTTGTTCTTGGTATGAGCTTTAGTGTGCATGCACACTTCTTCAGATAAGAATTGTTGTTATTGTTCTGTTATTGTTGTTATTGTTATTTCCAGGCCCTGACTAAACTCCAACCTATCCCACAAAGCGAGAGAAGCCCCGCCCCCTCTCTCGTGACGCAACTCGGTCTCCGCTCCTACCGCGCAGGCTCCGTAGCGGCGCCTCGGTCCGGTTGTGCCGGAAGTCTCCCTTGGCGGAAGGGGCCGGCTTCTGGGCTCACCTGGCAGAGAAGCGAGCGCAAAGGGGCCGGGGGGGCGCCTGCCAGCCAAGCCAAGCCAGCCAGCCAAGCCAGCCCGCCCGCCTGCCAAGCCCCGCTTCGCCGAGCCAGGCCAGGCCTCGGGTCCCGCTGCCCCTCCGCCCAGCCCGCGCGCGGCCCGCCACCCTGGAAGATGCTGCCTTTGTCCATCAAGGACGACGAGTACAAGCCGCCCAGGCTCAACCTGCTCCGAAAGGTCTCGGGCTGGTTCAGGTGAGGAGCGCGAGGGCGAGGCCGGGGGAAGAAGCAGCCGGGGCGAGGCCCCGACGCGCGTTCACACGCGTGTGTGTGGGAATGCGGTCGGAGGCGAGCCCAGCGTGAGGGCTTGGCAGCATGGAGGCTGCCTCGGGGAAGGAGCGCTGCTTTGCGCTGTGTGAGGAGGAGGCTTTGCTTTGGCAGGACTTCTTGTCCGGGATGTGGAGATGCAGGTGCACGGGGGGGGGGGGCTTGCAACTGACACTTATGGGGGGGAGGCTCCCAGCCAGCCTGGTACGGACGTGGGTGGGGGGCGACCACAGAATCCTAGAACTGGAAGGCACCCCCAGGGTCATCTAGCCCAACCCCCTGCAATGCATGACAATTTTGCCCAAAGTGGGGCTCTCGAACCCACGACCCTGAGCTTAAAAGTCTCCTGCTCTACGGACTGAGCTGTCCCAGAGTACCAGCTTCTCTTCTTCCCTTGAGACTCTCGAGAGGCGAGACCCCGGGCAGCATCGCTTCTGGGCTAACTCTCTTTTTCACCCCCATGCTCTCCTCCTCCTCTAAGTGCGCCCTGTTTCCTGCCCGCCCTTTAGGTCGATCCTGTCGGACAAGACGTCAAGAAATCTCTTCTTTTTCCTCTGCCTCAACCTCTCCTTTGCCTTCGTGGAGCTGCTGTATGGCATCTGGAGCAACAGGTACCGGGAAGGGAAGGGAGGGAGGATGTGGGAGAGGCGGTGCCTGTTCAGCTCCGCTGCTACTGCTGCCACGTCTTCCTCTGGCTGGTGCTGAGGAAGCATCAGCGCCGGGTGTGTGATGATGGCTGAGAGAGTCATTGGCCCTGGGAAAAGAGGGTGTGTGTTGGACTATCTCATTCATTCCTCCTCGTTGGAATCATTTCAGTTACTGGCTGAGCTGCCAATGTTTGTTTTATGGGAAGCGGTCTTTTTAGTACACGTTGTTAAGAGCAGGTTTTAAACTTCAGGAAGAAAAGAAGGTAGGGAAGGTTTCAAGAGGAGGAGGTGACTGTACTGGGGAGGGGGGGAAAGAAATGTTTTGGAGTCCTTATCCCTTTTTGGGTGGCTTGAAGTTTTTTGTTGGCGGCACTGCTTGCATAACCACCTCTGAATACATGATCTGCTAGATTTGGTACTCTTGAGGAGTTATGCAGTGTACCCTGTGTAGAACTGTTGCTATAGTAAGACCAGGGAGAAAATGCTACAGGATAAGGAAACCTTAACTGGTCAGGTCCTGTAGATTAGAAGTTGCCAAAGGCAAAATGTCAGCATGCTGTTCCTTTAGCTCATGAAGGCATAACTTCGGCAGCTGTAATGATGCTGCAGTGGTTCTTGATTGATATCTAGGCTTTTATTTTTCTCCTGCAAAATTTGGGAAAATTGTTGATAGTTTATGGCACTTGTATTCTCTTGTGGAAGCCATATAATCAATCCCTTATTTCTTAAGAAGCTGTGTCCTTGTATCCTGTATTCACCTAATGGATGATGCCAGTAGCTCCCCAAAGCAAATCAAGTACACTACACTAAGAGCTGGTTCACACATGGCTTTCCCCCTTCTGTAGACAGAGAGAGCACTATAGGAAACCCCTGATAGATAATTTGGGAAGTTATGGCAGCTTCCGAACCTGTCAATATATTGCAGAATAAATACAAATATCATACTTTGCACATATTGCTATATACGTGTTAAGAAACACATGTATGTAGGAGGAGGTGTTAGTGCTACAGGCAACTGGGGAACGGGCAAACAAAAAGCCTTTGAAAGAATTTCCTGCATTTAACCAGTAGAGGGAGAATGAAGTATCGATACAACTTATTCAATATTTATTTGTTTGGGCTGCTTTGTAAAGGTTTATATGCATGAATAGCATGGCTTCTCTTCCTGTTGGTGCCCTTCAGAAATGTATTGGTGGCAAAGGTATTTGCAGTTCAGAGCCTGATGTTATGAACAGCAGTTGGGCTACAGAACCATGCCGGCTTTTGACAGCATGGACACCTTTCAGTACAGAGAGCTCTGAGAAATATTTGACCATGTATCTGTTGCAACAATATAGCTCGCCATAAGATTCTAGAAGGAAGGCTTTGGCATTCTTATGTCAGAAAATAAATTGTTGTGACTTAAAACCAATAGATAAACCATGTATGCATGAGAAACTTGCACCTTAATGCTAGACACCTATAGGTTCCTGTGATGGGTCTGAACCCTGAACCAGACTTCAACATTTATTCCACTGTGATGAGCAGGGCAGTGTCCTCTGGCAAGCATGATGAGCTGATTGCCTTCCTGCAAACTTCGAGGTTGTGTAAGTGGGTGGGGATTACCCCAGGAGTTGTGCGTTGATCCCTGCCATCTGGAGCACAAAATGGGGAAGTGGGTGTTGGGTGCTGCTGCTTGAAGGCGTTTAGGGCACCTTCAACCAGCAGAGCTCAACCCAGCTGCCCTCCACTGACTCTTTCTTCAGGAATGGCTTTCATCTATGACCAGCAGTCATTAGATGCCTTAATAGTCCCCATGGTGCACTTTTATTAGGGTTCCTATGCATCCTAGCACCTTGTGGTATGACAGGCTATCTTTGTATGCATATAGTCTCTGACTTCTTGGTATCTTTTATTCTCAAAAGCTTGGTATCTGTCAGGCCCCTACGCTGTTAGAAGCAGCTCTGTGAAATTTTGCATTACTGTGTCTTGAAGAGCCCCGTTTATTTTTGTAGCAAACAGTATATTCATAATAAATATTTAAATATTGCTTCTTGTGGGTGGGTCTTCTGTGACTACTAGGAGAAATGAGGTGGGTTAAATCTAAATTATGGTTGTGATTAGTGGAAAGCTCATTATGACAATTTAAATAGAAACACACAATTTCAGAACTAAAGTATTTTATGAGCCACTGGGAATGAATTTGTTTTTATGACAGTTTATTTTCTGCTCTTTAGTCCAGAGACTTTCAGAGAGTGCCTACAATTCGCATAAGATACCAGTATCAGAAATATTTAACACCAAATAAACTCAAAGCAGTTAAAAGATCTAATATTGTTACTTAAAGGCCTGGGGAAGTAAGATGGTCTTATTCACACAGTGTTAAAAAGAATTGGAGTGTGCATCAGGCAAGCCTGCCTGGGGAGAGCATTTCACAAGCAGGGTACAATGGCAGAAAAGACGTTTCCCTGGTCACTAGCTGCCTCCCTACACAAGGCAGGGGAAGGTCCTCTGAGAATGATCTAAAATCTTTGGGAGCTTCATAAGAATGCATTCTGCTAGTGTTTCTGAACAGCTGATGAATGCTATGTACTTCAGATGCTTTTACGGAGTAATGCTAATATAAATACAGCTTAAGTTAGAGGAAGGTTAACATCACTTAATAAAATGATTCACTCCAGGCAGGCCTGTTTTGAAAGCTATGCTTCCAAATTTAGGATAAACTACCATAGGAGTAATTATTTTCCTGGGGTGAGTAATAGTTTTTACTTGCCAAATTGGTCCAGATGCCGTGTGAGACACAGGTTTACATTCCTGGGTGGGCTGGTAACAATTTTTATGGAGTTGGTTCCCTTTTGTATTTATTTCTTAGGCTGATCCAAACCTACCTTCACTGGTAAATCAGAGAATATGCTTGTTTCAGTACACAGATTAATAATAAGGAAAATAACCATTTCATTGGAGCTGAACTTGCTAATTCTTTTGAGCCTGCTTGTTTCTGGTGTTGAAGCAAACCATTCAACAGGGACTTGTTGAATTGCTAGAAAAATGAAGCTTTTCCAAGCAGTGACAGTTGTGGATATTAGCATAGGGAAGCTATATCTGGAGATCTACCAGATCTTATATTACAATCTGTATGACTGGACTCCCAGGAACAAACAGTATTTACCTCATTGGACTGTGAACCAGTCCTCTTAAAACAGATTCAATGTAGGATTTATTTTTAACTACATCAAAGGTAAAATTTATTTTACTGGTTCTATTTTAAAACAAACAAACAAACAAAAAATCAGTTGCAGGTAATCTTGAACATATTTTGGCAGAAAACTGATTCATTACTATAATCTAGTATCATTATAGCTATGTAGATGGGCTAGGCAATTTCTCACCAGTGGATTGTAATAACAAGTGACTGTAAAGCTCTCATTAACATTCCTGATTGGAATTTCAAATTAATCCTGACTTTTACCACTTGCTGAAGACTTGCCATTAAATGGGCTTGATCAGGAAATAATTTGACATGAATCAGTGAACACATACATTTTCCAACTCCTCCAGGTGTTCAGGAATGGCTAGGTGAGGCTGTTGCCTTGCCTCTATTGTGGAGAAAGTGTTGGTGGCTATGTTACACTCTCTGATTTCATCTGAATGTCTTATCCAGGATAGACTACTAATATTTTATTCCAGATTTTACTTTTGGTCATAGTACACTTAATTCCTACCTCTGGCTAATAAATTAATAATCTTGTAGTTCATTGTACTGAATTTTCCCAATGCTTTGTGCATAAGATCTTTTAATTAGTCTCACTTTTTAATAGGTTCTGATGGGATATAGTTTTTGAATGAACTCGATACCGTGTAAATGTGTATTAGCAAGAAATCAATATTTTAAGTAAAAACTCCAAAGGAACACTGGCTTTTGAGCAATCCTTGCGCACAGTGGAGTTGCTAATGGAACTGACCTTGAAGCATTCAAATGTGCTTTAGCTTCTGGTACCTAACCAAATGTTTTCTTTGGTTTTCCAGTTTAGGTCTAATATCAGATTCTTTTCACATGTTCTTTGACTGCACTGCTCTGTTAGCTGGACTGGCAGCGTCAGTAATTTCGAAGTGGAGATCAAATGATGCCTTTTCTTATGGGTAAGTAGATAAAACATAGATGTTCTAAGAAACCTATATATTGCCTCTAATGCCTGATGGTAATAGATGACAGAATGTCAGCATACTCTAATCAAACTAAACAAAGCAGTGTTGCGTTTAGGAATTGTACTAAAGTGGGCTGATGGAGTTAAGCTGTAAATATTTCTATTGTAATTTGTAATGTACACTACCTTTTTGGTAGGAGGGCCAAGTCTCAGACACTTGAGAACTTTTCGCCTTTAATGTTAATGAAAATATGACTCAAATTAATGTCAGACTGTTTAGCTGTTGGTTTGGGTACACTTTCCCACTCTCAGGGACATGTGCAAGCTTCCAGAAATCCGAAGCTCTCTTTGCTTAGGGTACACAATGAATGTTTAGTATGGATACACGTTGCCTTGAAAATCTGACTGGTGCTATGTTGCTGCTGAGGCTCTCTGTGGGTTGCACCCCTGTTTGTTCCTGGCTTCCTGGTTGTGGTTTGCTTGGGAAAGTGCTGGCTTGGATGCAATGCTAAGACAGAAGCCTCCTAGTTGTTTCTGTGCTTGGTGAAGGGAAGAGTGAGGTCAGAGTGCTTGGTCTTTGTGCACCACCTAATCTTTCTAACTATGGCTTTGCATTATGCGCCCATGAGACCTTTGTGTCATGATGCCTGAAGGACCTCTTCAGTTTCATGCTTCACACATGTGCATCATGTTTGCTGGCTCATGGTAATTAATTGATTTGTATCAGTAGCTGTCTGCCAGGCCACATCGGGCCCAATATAATCTTTTATTATTATTAATATTATTATTATTATTTTAAAAATATTTTATTACACTTTAAAAATACGTAGTACATATGATTACAAACTTCATTTCCATTTACACAAAATCAAAATTAAAGTAAACAATAATATGATAGAGAGCAGGAAAGAGAGCGAAATAGAAAAGAAAGAATATGTTAAAAGAATAAAGGCGAAGCAAGAAAGAAGTAAAGGGGGGAAAAAGGTGAAAGAAAGAAGAAGACAGAAAGTTGAAAGGTTTCATACCGAAACCTTTCAGATCTAGACAAAAATAAATTTTTACAGTTGAAATATCAGTAGGTGACTTCCACTGCTAATTACAACGTTTCATATTTCTCACATCACAAATATCTGTCATTTTTTAATTATTACAACCAATTTATACATTTTCTAGTTCCTTCTCCATATATATTCTAACACCATCACAAACATTATTCTAAACACAGCCAATATCTCTCATTTACACCTTGTTTACCTAAATAATCATTGAAACATTTCCAGGGCCCAATAGAATCTTTTGAGCTTCCCTGAACTTGGCACAAACCCTTCTGAGGACCAGAACAGATGCTCACATCTTTGATAAACACACATGTCAATTTGGCTATAACGTTCATGTGGGGTCCACTTCTATTGCTCAGTCAAGCATGTAGAGACCTACAGCAAAACCCACACCAATGGTGCCCCACTAGTTTAATTTCCTCCTGTTAACTCAGCTCTGACAATGAAAGTGGGAGGTGGGGAAAAGGCAACTCTTCAGGCAGCAGAGCATGAGGAGGTAAGTTGGCTTTACTGCTATCCCCCGTGCACTCAAATTTTTCGATAAAGTTGACACACACTCAAGTTAAACTGGCAAATGCATTTTTAGCAAACACATGGCATATCTGGTTTTGGCCTCAGTAAGAAAGGAAAAATGAGCTTTCATACGCTGCCGGGAGCAGCATCTGCCAAATGAGAAGCAGGGCCTGGTGTGCTGCTTTTGACCTGGCTAAGGGCTGCTTTCTGTGTGGGTTCATGCAAAGTGGTGCTCACTGGCAAGAAGCAAGCTGAACGTTGCCTTGCTGCAGGCAACGATCTGCAGCAAATCTTCCACTACCTGGTGAGAGTTGTGGCTGCAGATCAGGTGACCAGCAGCACTTTTGGATCTTCTCCCTCAATAAATGGTGCCAGCTGGTTTGAAAGCAGTGTTCAAGGCTCTGTTTCTCCTTCAGTGGGTCAGTGCTTCTCATTTTGAAAAATTATTGTAGGGGCTTTTCTGATGATATAGTTCTGGTGTGGAGTCCGAATACCTTATGTGCATTCTAGGAGCAAATAGTACACGGTGCTAGCTTCAATTCTTGCATTAGTTATTCTTTTTAAAAATATCACTTCATTCAGATTATTCGGCCACCAGTTGTTACTGGGTTTTTCAACTACGGGAAAAAACCTAAGACTTCAATAGTTGTGGAATTTGGGCTAATGCAGAGTGCTACTAAGATCTTTGTAAAAATCTTTCTAGGTATGTTCGAGCAGAAGTACTAGCTGGCTTTGTCAACGGTCTGTTTCTGATCTTCACAGCCTTCTTCATTTTCTCTGAAGGTGTTGAGGTATGTTATGAAGATGGCTATAAATCATTCCTGATAAATAAACGGATTTGTGCAGTTCAGTCCTGTGGTTATTTACTTGGACGTTGGTCCCACAGAGACCTGGTCTCCATGACACTGCAAGCCTCAACCTAGTGGCATCAAATTCAATAGCACCAGTGCTGCCAGAGCAAAGAAATATGTGCAATAGTGCCTCCAAATGCAGGAAATGCATCCCCAAACCATCTTTTCACAAGATTTGAGAAGGCCCAGTTTTAGCCCCATTATCATATTAAATAGCAGGCTCAAACCATAGCATGCTTCCCTATCAGAGGGCTAGGCTATGGGCAGCCAACACTTCTACTCTCAGAAAGACCAAACAGTGGTGCAATCCCCAGAAAGAATTAGGAGCGACGTAGCACAAGCAAGATATTCCAAGCAGCTTGTATCCATACTAAACATTCATCATGTATCCCGAGGAAAGAGAATGGCAGCTTCATCCGCTGACTTGATTCTTCAGTCTTTTTCCCCAAACAAACTAGATAAGTGCTAAGCCAGGAATAAGCCAAGACTTACTCTTGACTTATTTCTGGTTTAGTGCTTGTAGTTGGTTTGAAACAAACCATGGCCAGAGTTCACCAGACAAACCAGGCTCTGGGTTTTTTGTAATGTGTGCAGCATCCCTGGAGGATTAAAACAAGCCATGGTTCAACTTGATTGAGTGCTCTTTGGCGGAAGGGATCTAGTCACGGTGGCTATGCTCTGCCTCCACAATACCAGTTGCTGGAAACGACCGGAGAGGAGGGTCCTCTTTGTGCTCGGATCCTGCTTGTGGGTTTCCCACAGGGATCTGGTTGGCCACTGTGAGAACAGGATGCTGGCGTGATTCAGCAGGCTCTCCTTATGCGTGGATGCAGACTATGCTTCACAGTACACTGATATGTAGGATAACCTGAGAATGCTTTATAGGTGGATGTTGTAAATGACTTGCACTGAAACGTTCTGCTTCCCTGTTGCAGAGAGCCCTTGAACCTCCTGACGTTCATCATGAAAGACTTCTTCCAGTTTCTATACTCGGCTTCCTTGTAAACCTGATAGGAATTTTCGTTTTCCAACACGGAGGACACGGCCACTCTCATGGTTCTGGTAAGATGCTCAAACAATAATCTTACGGGCCTCTCTAGGCATCCCTTTTATTACTCATTCATGATGATTTGTGCGCACGATGTTATTGGGGCAGTCAGACACGACCCCACTTTCAATTTTGTTTGTGCCTGCAAAAGCTTTGGGTTGAACATACTTTCAATTTCCACTCAGTGGATGTACTAGAACGTCCTGTAACTTTTTATACCTCAAATGTTCTGAGGTTGGTTTTTTTTTGGGGGGGGAGGTGGGGTAATGTAATAACATTGGGGAAGCATCGCAGAACAACTTATAAAGTGGAATGATTTGTGGACAGTCCAGTATAAATCTCCCACCAGTGCACTATTATTGCAACAGTGACATGCTGCAGAATGCACTTCCAACAAAACACCAATCTGGAGAGGCCTTTAATCAATCATTTTGTCTCCAGTTTCACTAGATGGCTCAGTACTATGTTCTGTCCTACAGCAAAGCCCCAGTGAGATGTCTTGTGCATTCATTATACAGCTGTGTTGTGCCTCTCATGCTGCAATATCAGCAACCACTGGTCACCCTTAACCAGCATCGTAAAAGCCTTGGAATACCTTTGACGTCCACTGGATTTTTCAGGAGAAAGAAAGAGTTGTTCCATAGCTTAGAGAGCCACTAGAAGGCCTTGCCTCCTTAGCATCAGCAAAACACCGCTGAAAAAAAATGAGTGGGCTAGAATTTGTGGTGGTGCAAACCTCTTCTGCTCCCAAACTAGCATGTTCTTGGACATCTATTCTGACATTTTAAGAACCAGAACCTGCTTTGTTGTTTTATTGGCCAACTCATTAAGTCCTATATAGTATGCTACTACAACTCACTGGTTTTCACTGCCATCTGTACTTAATATGTTAAATGAATTTTTAATATGCGACACGTAGTATTACTTTACATTTTGCAAGGATCGTATAAACTACGATCTGGAAATATGCAAATAATGGGAAATATTATGCGTGGGGGAACTGTAGTGCTTAAATAGGCAATGGCTTGTGATGAAACTACTATTGTGTAGAAATATGAACTTTAGCTATGGCTTTGTTCTGAACTAGTGTAAAATAGAGCTATGCTTTGGTCAGGTTCAGGCATGACTCTCTCAAGCCATGGTTTATCGGCCTGAGATAGAGCTATGTGCTTATGAGCCCTTGCAATCCTGGCTTTAGTGCATCTATCCTAGCTTTTTAAACCACAGTTCCCTTTGATGTCTGAATTGGTTTATTGGCCTGTGCCCTATGAAAATTGTGCCTGAAACTGGGCCTTAGTCGATTGGCTAGATTGAGCAAAGGCACATTTTCAGTTGATCACAATATTTTTGATCAATTAATTGACTGAAATATAGGTCCTTATGGTATGTGCCACCATAGAGGTATCCCCTCCTGGGACAAAAAGAAAAAATGGCAATACCTCTTCTGTGATTCATATATGCATCAACTGAGAAGAAATATTATACTCCCCCCCCTGCAAAGCTATTTTATAAGTTAATTTAAACACATATAATCAGTTAAGATTACTTTTAATTAGATACACTAATTAAGGGTGCTGTTTCAGGGTGAGGCAGGCTGCTTTAGTGGAAGATTTGGGGGTATCAAATATTTTCAGTTTTAACAGGTAGATTTTGGGGCAACAAATTTTCTGTTTTAACAGTGGGGATTGGGGACCATACGGATTTTCTGCCTCAAGCACCAAAATGTCTTTGGCCATTTCCATCTTGTTTATTGAACAATTGAAAGAAGCTATTATTACTTCATTGTTTTCAGACTTACAATTGCAGCTACCTACAAAGACATTTGTTAAACCTAAGAAGGCTGCCCCTTCCTCACCACACAAGAATGACTTTACAAGGGTAACCCTGAGAAGTTAGTATTAGTCGTGACAATACACAGAAGCGTTCTAAGTCACTCCAACAAATTTCTTTTTGCAGGGCATGAGCATAGCCATTCCCTGTTTAACGGGGCTCTAAGCCATGGGCACAGTCATGGAGGACATGGGCACAGCCATGATTCCAAGCCTGGGCATGGACATGGACATTCTCATGATCACAGCCATGGACATGGGGATTCTCAGAGTCAAGATTACTGCCATGGTAAGTGTATATGACATAGCAGATTCACAGATACACATGCACACGTTGTGCCGTCTTCATTGTGGAGCCCTTGCATGGATGCACTGCAAGATTCGTGACTTTTCAGGACAGGAAGGTAACATTGATTGTACAGTCGTACCTTGGAAGTTGAACAGAATTTGTTCCGGAAGTCTGTTCGGCTTCCAAAACCTTCGGAAACCAAAGCGCGGCTTCTGATTGGCTGCAGGAAGCTCCTGCAGCCAATCAGAAGCTGCAGAGGCCCCATCGGACGTTTGGCTTCCAAAAGTAGTTTGCAAACCGGAACACTCACTTCCGAGTTTGCGGCGTTGCCAAAACGTTCAAGAACTAAGCTGTTCGAAAACCAAGGTATGACTTATATGGAAACAGTTGAATGTTGCCTTCTGACCATTTAACACGTTTTCTGCAGACTTTATATGTAAGAGATTGTAAGTATCCCATGTTGCTTGTGATATGTGCATATGATTATGTTTCTTGCTGTGTGTGCTCCAAGGGAAATTGCTGTGAATAGGAACTATGTGCCATATGTATGTATTTATTTAAATTTTGATGTTATTTAATACATGTGTATGCCACTCAGATGTGGGTAGGTGTGCTCTTAGGTGTGGCCTCCAGATGTCTCACCTGGAGCCATCATTATATATATCTTTAGACATCAGGCAAAAACTTTCCTCTATATCCAGGCCTTTGGCCTTTAATTATCTGTTGCCTTTTAGAAGAGGATGGGGTGTTTTTAATGTATTTCTTTTCCCTCTTGGTTTTAATGTATATATGTAGGGTTTTTTTGTTTTTGTTTTTTGTCTGTCTGTTTGGTTTTAAATCATTTTGGGCTGCTCTGGGCAAAATAAAGTGACTAACAAATTAATAATAATAACAGCAGCACACAAGTGTATACTTACATGCAGTAGAAATCTTTTTTTATTCAAATGAATCCTTGCAAATCTGTATCTGAAGCTGCTTGCTGTCATTTGAAAAGAACAAACAAACACGGATTCAAATCCAGGTTAAATGGGGACTGGCATCAGTTCTATTTCAAGGTTCATGGCAACATTTTCTTTAACTGCATTGAAGGTGAAGGGGGACAATGACTCAGAGTCACTTTCTTGCCAACTTTCAGGGGGTGATCATGGGCCAGTAGACCTCTCTCACCCCCGCCTCCTTCATAGGTTGGCGGTGAGGATAAAATGTGTTGGAGTGGGGACAGCAACACAACCATGTATGTTGCCTTGAGCTTGATGGAAGCGTAGGCTAATAACAGAATTGTTGATTGCATTTTTGACAGCGAAGGAAGATTGCTGAAAAGGATCTTTTAAAAAAAATAATAATGCTGTGTAGATGTTGAGTAATTATTGTCTAGTATTCAGCCTCCCTTTTTTTTTTGAGCAGGTAATTAAAATGTCAGTGGCTTAGCTGCAGAATAATTTGGACTCCTGTAATATGAGATAATTCATGTCTGATTTCTAAGTGTTTGTTTTTAAGGCCTTAAACTTTACATGTTCTGGCCTCGTTTGACTTGCTTCTGGATGCTCAGCCTAATAGTAATCTGCGCTTAGATACGCTCCATTGTTTGGAAATCGTGACATTATGTCCCAAGTTGGCAGACAACAGAGCTTTCTATGGCTTGTGCCTGCGTTGTTAATTTGCTTCTTCCATCTTTCTCTTCTCCTGTCACCTCAAAACAGAACCAAACATGAAATTGCTTGGAAAGTTTGGATTTTGGAGAATTCATTGATTTCACTCCTCCCTCTATACTTTCACTTAAAAAAACATTCTAGGTTCAGTTTTTATTTTAATTTTAAAAAAGGATTTCCAGTTCTATTTGATTAAGAAGGTGATGCTGTATAAGCAGTTGCTGAAAATAATACCATCCCTGAAAGAGAACTTCAGTGCTGAACAGAAACTCGCATAACATTGAAAGGATAAATGAGCTTTATCTTCCTTCTGTTTTACAGATAATCATCCCATTGAATTGGCTGCAGGATCCAGCAAACAGATTTTAGAAGGTATGTTATCAACAGAGTGTGCTAAAACAGAGTTGGCGGTAGTGAAGCAATAGTAGCATAGTGCGAATCTGGAAAAAAACATATGTATTTATAAAAGTTTTACCGTATATTCCGACGTATAAGACGACTGGGCGTATAAGACGACCTCCAACTTTTCCAGTTAAAATATAGAGTTTGGGATATACTCGTCGTATAAGAAATACGACCCGGCGTATAAGACGACCCCCGACTTTTGAGAAGATTTTCCTGGGTTAAAAAGTAGTCTTATACGCAGGTATATACAGTATGTTGAAATTCACTAATAATGAGGATACACATTTCTTTTCTGACCGATACTGGACTTAGGGGACTCAGCCCCTTGGGGAGTTGGGCAGCAAAAGCCAACCACCCCTATTTTTCTACACCATGCTCGAGAGTTCACTTAGCTTATGTCCTTTTGTGTTCAGAAGGAAACAGGAAGGATCAGTTGTTGTGAGTTGCATCACTTTGCACTGTAGGAGTGTGCTTTGATCCAGTGTAGGGAGCTGTTAGCAGAATGTGGAGACACGAAAGCTTTGTTAATTCCCTCTGCTCCCTGCAGCTCCATCCATGTGCCCCCAAAATCAGACAGACAGAAGCGGTTAAAGATAGCAGCTGCTTTTTAAAAATGAAGTAATAATGCAATGCAGATAAGCTCTTCAAGCCCTGTTAGAACTGCTCCTTCCTTCATGGGAGATTATGCCCTCGGCTACCAGCAGAGGGATCCCTAGGCTTAGTTTTGGGATAGGTGCTACATATAATTGAAATGGAGTGGCTTGACATTTGTTCAGATTTGTGTAACTTGTAACTTTATATACGAACTTAAGTAGTGTATTTGGCAAAAGAATTGGTTGCTGGCACACAAAAAGTATTTTCAACAGTTGAAATTTGCAAAACTTCCTTCTGGCAAAGCTTTCTTCGAGTTCAGCTCATAAAAACGTATTAAAACATTTCAGCTAATAAAAATATATTAGCGGTGGGTTTTTAATCGTGCTTGGTGTTTTGTTAATTTGGAGAAAAACGATTGCTCCACAAAAAGTTCAGACCCTCAAAAGGGTGTTTGATCTTGTGACAACGATTTTCCTTATGCTTTGCATACTATGAAGGGACATGTAACCATTTGGGAAACTGGTATATAGACAAGTAGTGAAAATTTATTTTATTGTGTATTGTTTTATTACAGTTTTTTCTTTTTCTTTTAGAAAAGAACCCATTTTATTATGGGTTCTTTTTCATCCTGTGAATCACCCAGGTGACTTTTGTTAGAGGGTGACCCACAAATAATGTAAATAAATGGCAGCGCCTCTTGTAAAAATGTCCCTGATCATATGAAGGAACTGTTTCCATAGTATGTTTGGCATGGGTACCACTTCTTGGATTGTTTGTGTTGTCTGAGTGATGTGAAAATAGCCTGCACTGCATCTTCTGGAAACTGGGGGAAAGCCCCGGTATGGATTCCACTTGTGGCTCACAGCTTCTGACACTACCTTTGCAGAATGGAATTGAGATCTGCTGTAGTAGATTTCTCCTGCAAATGTAATGTGATAATAGGCATCTCCTGTAGTTTTATTAGTACCATAGTAAATATTTACACAGGAACTGTTTGTCTGCTGTGTTGGCAGAGTCACTTAATTTGAAGGCCTGCTGAAATTTATGTTGAAAAAAATTCATATGCTTACTGATCTTAACATATGTTTGTTTGTAGGTGTATTTTTACATATTGTTGCCGACACACTTGGAAGTGTTGGTGTAATCATATCTGCGTTACTGATGCAGAACTACGGTTTAATGATAGCTGATCCTATCTGTTCGATGCTGATAGCTATGCTTATAGGAGTAAGGTAAGCGCTGGGATGGGCGGTCATTTTCTAGGGTTTGGAATTAAAGCAAATATTGCAGCCTTGATTGTCAATTGCTATAACTGCAGCAGCAGTTCTCTTTATTGCTTACTCGTTCCTCTCCCCGCTCCCCCCATTGTGTAGCCGTTTATTTTCACACCTAAAACTAACTTTCTCCTGTCGGCAGCCAATCTTGCTTGCACATGTAATTTCTGCGTATTTTAGGCTTGCAAAATGGCCTTTCTGACCCACATTGTGAAACATCTTTCCGTTGTGTGTTGTTTATATAAGCAATGTACTGTACTACTAGGTGGACAAGAATGGCCTCAAATTCAATGGAGTCCTGCCGGCTGGCACACAGTGTAGTCTTCACCCAAACTCAGCTGCCAAACTTCTCATAAAATATCCGTAGTTGTCTTCTGAGGCTTTTTGCTGCCTTTTTGGCGGAATGTCTCAAACTTATTTAAAAAGTACCCCACGCAGCAATGGATTTCTGAACCGGGAAAGTGTTCAACTGTGTAACATAGCTTTCAGAAACGGTTCTAAATAGAAGCTGACAAGGCATTCAGACTTTTCAGTCACGCAGAACTCTTCATTAAGTTGCACGTTAGGAGCATTTTTTTTTTAAGCTTTCGGAGTGAGAATAGGAGTCAAAACCAGCGGTTGCCAGTGTGATGCCCACGGGCACAGATATGCCCACAAGAGGGTTTCCAAAGCAACCACAAGGTTTTCTCCCCATGCTGGAATTAGGATTGAAAGAAGCATTCTGTTGGACCCAATGGAATAGGTTGCAATTTGTGCTTGATGGTCGCGGCAGTTTCTCCGGTTCGCAGACCTGCCCATGAACCAAAATAGGTTGGCAGTCCCAGGTCTAAACTGTTGTCTGCAATGTTCCTGTCTTAAGATGGTAATAGAGGGAGCTTTCAACGACTTCTTTAGACGAGAACTTTGGCCTTTGTGTATAGAGCCCAATATGTGTAGGCCTGAGTCATACAATTTGTACTTCACTTTTGTGGTGTTTAGATTGCTAGGTGCTCCCACTAAAACTAAGCTCCTACGGGATGGGAGAAGGGGAGCAGCAATTTTCTTAAAAAAATACATTTTGGGGCGATTGTCTTACCGTAGATGTGTGTTTTCCCTGATTTACCCGTGTTAATTATCTGCGTTTGTGGCTGAGTCAGCGATGAAGGCTTAGCGTGTTAAATTCACTTTAAGCCTTTTTGGAAGGTTTTGCTTTCTCCCACAAATTAAGAAGTCTGGTGACTTCTGTTTCAGTGTATCTGAAGAAGTGTGCATGCACACGAAAGCTCATACCAGTGACAAAGTTAGTTGGTGTCTAAGGTGCTACTGGAAGGATTTTTTTTTAATTTTGTTTTGACTACGGCAGACCAACACCTACCTGTAACTCCCACAAATTTTGCCAGTGTTCCTGTTGAGGAGGCATGGAATAGGGGCGTCTTCTACCTTTGGAGACCAGCACTATGGTGTGTTCTTGAAGAGATTTCAAAAAAGGTGGGGCTAGTTGAAAGTAGAATACTTGAGCTAGTACCCTTTCTTCCAAATAAAAACCGGGCATGGACTTATTTGAGGTTATGAACAAAATTGCCTTCCATTCTGTCAAATGAAGACTATACTGATTATTTAGCTTTTGAAGATGAGGCTCAAGAACTGTTTTTAATTTTTTTATTCATTGCTGTACCATACAAAAACTGTTGTATGTAGACATTTCTAAGCAGGAAAGGGAATCTTCTGCACATGAAATACATAGTTTTCAGTATGAAAACTACACGTTTGCTAAAAGATGGTTATTGATGGAATAGCAAACTACACGTTTGCTAAAAGATGGAAACCTTCCTGCTTGGCAGGGGGTTGGACTGGATGGCCCTTGTAGTCTCTTCCAACTCTATGATTCTATGATAACCTGAGATGCACAATATGTGTATTTTCTCTACGTGGGTTCTTTTGCCTTCTTACCTCTACTTGTATTTAGTTAGGAATAATCCTTAATATTCCACAAGGGTAACGAAGAAAAGCAGAGTTGCAGCTCAAGCTTATATACCCTCAGCATTTAAATCAAGTTTGTGTAATATTTTGTTTCTCTCTGATCTGGAAGTGAGAATTTCTGGGAGATGAGCATGCTGCACAGATGAATTCTTGGTAGTGCAAGAGAGTGCAAGCAGCCAGCTACTGGGGAAAGGGTGTATGGATAGGAGGTGGAGGAGAAGGATGAAATTTAGCTGCAGGACACCAATTGTGCCTCCTGGAAGCAATTTCTGAATCAGAGGCACCGCTGCAAAATAACCCAGGCCCAATGTCCACCTTAAGTTCTTGGTGTTAAATCTGAATCCCGTTGACAGCGTTGGCTTTCATTGATTTATAGTGCTCCCCAGCTCTTTACATTTTGAAACTTGGGGGTCTAAAGCTGATGGCAGCAAATTCTGACTTATTTCTGTTGACTTGTGAATCACGTTTCTGTGGCTCTTTTAAAAGATACCAGCACCAGCTATCAATCCCAAGTTCCGATTTTATGATAGTGCAGTGTCATTGCCTTGGCTCCAGGCCAGATTGTGTCATGCAACACGGGAATGAGGCAACATGGCCTTTTTGCGCAACAAGCGGGCAATATCTGTATTATGGTTGTACGTACGCGGAAGGGTGTCAATTGCTGTGCGGTTCTTTAAACAATGTCTTCGGTATTCTAAGGCTAATGGCAGGTCCCACTCCGATATTAATTACTGTTATAAAATGAAGACAGTTCTCAAATTATAGGGGCCTAGAGCACAGTTTGTAGGGGCTAGAGCCCCCTTCATTAGATCCATGGAAAGTGATCTCTAATCGGCAGGTATACAGAGAGAAAAATGTCAAGTCTTGGGCAAAAAGGCCCTGAGATGAGAATAGAGAGTGACACATGGACAGTTGCAGATACAGTGGTACCTCGGATTATGAACTTAATTCGTTCTGGAGGTCCGTTCTTAACCCGAAACTGTTCTTAACCTGAGGTACCATTTTAGCTAATGGGCCCTCCCAGTGCCGCCGCCGCACCACTGCGCGATTTCCGTTCTCATCCTGGGGCAAAGTTCTCAACCCAAGGTACTACTTCCGGGTTAGCGGAGTCTGTAACCCGAAGCGTTTGTAACCTGAAGTGTTTGTAACCCGAGGTACCACTGTATTATGAAAATAGTAGTCTGAATAAAATAGAATTGAATTTACTATTACCGGTAGAAGTTTATTAGAATTGTAGAGTTGGAAGGGACCCCAGGGATCATCTAGTCCAACCTGCTGCAATGCAGGAATATGCAGGATCAAACTCGCAACTTTGGCGTTATCATCATCATCTTCTTCAATCACTCGTAACTGAGTAAGATGGTCTTCCATGAACAGGATCTTAACAGTGAGTCCGTAAGTGACTGTGGAGGCCAATTCTGCCTCCACACGTCTTTCCTTAACCCACTAAGCTATCCAGGCTAGTAAGTCCTAGTCCAGCAATTCTACAGCAGAGCTTCCCTTTGAAGTCTAGGTTGGATTATGGTGACTCTCCAGTCAACAGTGGAGTATCACTGGGGATGGAAATATTCTCCAACTTGTGTCTGAACGTTGCTGCTTTCTATGTGTGAATGGTGTCTGTTTCTACTTGCACTGGTGTGCTTTCAAACTGCTACCGTAGGTTGGCAGGAGCTGGGACAGAGCAACGGGAGTTCACCCCGTTGCACGGATTTGAACCGCGACCTTCCGATCGGCAAGCCCTAGGCTCAGTGGTTTAGCCCACAGCGCCCACCTGCTCTCTACTAAAGTCAAATTAGTGTAAATGTCTCACTGTAGAAGTTGCTGAATCACAGAATCATAGAATTGTAGAGTTGGAAGGGACCGCGAGGGTCCCCTGCAATGCAGGAATCTTTTGCCCAGTGTGGGGCTTGAACATGCGTCCCCACTTGTGCATACTGGAGTTGATTGGTTGGTGTAAAATAAGTCTGGGAAATGTGCAGAGCTGTATGAAGCTCACTCAAAAGGGGAAACTGAGGGTTTCTTCATAAGCATGCTTACAAAGAAAACTGTGGTTGTCTCAAACAAGGTCCCTGATATATTGCCCCAATATTTTAAAAAATAAAGAAAAACGCTGAACGTTATTGTTTGTAAAAGTTTAATGGGAAATGGTTGAATTTAAGAGTGGCTGTCAAAGATCTTTCGTTAACATCCTACCTAAAAGTTTACAAGTTACAGAAACCATTTTTGTCCTTTAGCTTGTCCCTAGAAAACAACCAAACTTGTTATCAGATTGCAATTTAATCTTTTCCAAGAACCACAGTGATTTATGCAGGCATGTAGTTCCTTCCAAACAAAAATAGATATGCTTCCAAGCACACAACAGAGATGTCAGAAGGTTGGCTCTGCTCTAGAATCTTCTATATACATAGGATTCGCTGTGTGACACAGAATAACATTAATCAAGAGTTCTCAAGAAAGCCACTGTCTAAGCCACAATGGTGATGCGGAAACACCAAAGGCTAAGCATTATACTGAGCTGGAAGAATGAATGTGCTGCATGTTAAGTGGGCCAAGAAATAAAGCCTTTGAATGATGTACCTTAATGGTGGTGCACATTCTTAATCTACAAAAGTGGCTGTATTTCAAGTGTAATTTCCATGGTACATTTTTGGACAAGTTAGATGGACTCTGAAATGGTTTAGATACAAATGTAAATGTTTCTAGCCCTTGCTAGCTAGCTCAGTAGTCAAAACACTGCACTACTCTGAAGTTGCAAAAGAAAATTAAATCTTGTGCCTTATCCCGCGCCCCCCAAAGTAGATATGTCAGTCAAGTATTTCCAACTTAGATTTTCAGATGCTACTGAATTTTGAGACTTTGATACCTGTTTGTTCCTTCTTCCAGGTTGCCCTTTCTCTCCCCTTCTTTCACATTTTCTTTCTGTCGCTCCCTTCCTATTGACCAGCCGGAAATTCCCTAAGAAATCTGGGTAGAAATCTTACCCAGGACAGTTTTAAGTACCGTTGTCCATTCCTTACAAGAAAGGGGAACGCTTCTGCTGAGCTCTCCTTGGTGCTTCATTTCCTATTTGTATTGACTGCAGACTCCATTAAAAAACCCCCCAGTGGGCAACATCCAAGGGGTCCAGTTCGCACAATGGACTTCTCACTCTTCCATCTGCAGCCCCCTCCCGAAATCTGCTCTGGCGTGTTGGAGGACCCCCTGGAGCAGGTTGGGAAGGTGTGGAGACGTCAGCAGGGAGGAGATGGAAGTCTCATAATTTTCAGTGGTACAGTGGATATTGCCCATTATACTCCCCCCAAAACACACACACACACACCATGAAGATTTTAGCTTGGTTTGCAAGCAGTACTTTACCCTTGTGTGCTCACCCCTCCCCTTATGCCTTTCCACCAGACCATAGTTTTCTGTTGCATCTGATCTGGCAAATTATGGCTTGGGCTGGCTTTCTGATTCAGAACCACGAGCCACAGTTTTCCAGCCATGTTTCTTAGGCTTTTATTTGACTATTGCTGTTTATCCGCCTGGATTTTTGTCCACATTCTTCCCGGTGTTTGTTTAATACATATACCAAACATTTTAATTTCAAACCACACAGCCTCTGATGGGAATTTATTACTCAATAGCTGTGTGAATGTTTGCAGTAGGATGGACTGACATAAACTGCTCCTCTTGTGGCGACGTTTTGCCACAGACCTTTGGAAAAAGGCTTATGAGGTCATCTAGCAAAAAACTTATTTGAGTTTTCCTAAATTACTTGAATTGATGATTCCACAGTTTTCATTGAGACTCTCGTAACCTTCTTGCTAAAAGGAATAGTTTATCTGGTTCCTCTCCTCCCATTGTTCCTTTTGAATACCCTTTTAAGGACTGTTGTGTTGCAGTTGTTCCGAAGTGGGCTTAAAACTAAAATTAAACAGCTCAATGTGCGATGTGTTATGGGTTGGGAAGCCTGAGTCTGAGGATGTCCTGAGCCCACCATGAGATTTAGGGATGTCTAGTAGGCTCCAATGTAGTCTGTATTTCAGCCTGGGAAGCGATGGTAGGAATGTTTTTCCTCCATGGCATTAATTGGCTGTTTTAAGGTGTGGAGATAACATACTTTGGGACTGGCTCCAAGAAGTTGGAGCTGTTGGCCTGGAAGTTTGGATCATTGGCATTTTCCTCTGCTACACTGCCAGTGAGCAGCAGTTTGTGGAGGACCCAAAGCGCCTGGGAAAGGTGCCATTGGGATTCAACTTTGAGTCAAGAGCTTTCCGGCCACTCCTCAAACTTAATGTGCTCAAATGAAGTTCAAATGTTCTTTTTGTGTTCCAGACAGGGTGGAGGGTATTCCTCTCTCTCTTTTTTATTCCAGCTCAAAAAGTATATATATATATATATATATATATATATATATATATATATATGGAAGAAGCAGCGTATTGCAAGCTTTTTCATCTCTGCCTTAAGTTTTTGTTCTTTCCAGACTTGTTATTTCACCATGAATACAGTTATTGGTTGTTATGTAATGATCTCGGTGTATTTGCTGGAAAGGTGGAAAGAGAGAAAACACGGGGTAGCACTTAAATAAGGACTGTGCCATTGAAGGTTAGAGGGTATTCAGAATGGCAGATAATCGTGATATCTTTATTTCTCATTGGTATGCTGTGCAGTATGTGTAAAAAGACTCCCTAGAAAAGACCCTGATGTTGGGAAAGATTGAGGGCACAAGGAGAAGGGGACGACAGAAGATGAGATGGTTGGACAGTGTTCTCGAAGCTACTAACATGAGTTTGGCCAAACTGCGAGAGGCAGTGAAGGATAGGCATGCCTGGCGTGCTCTGGTCCATGGGGTCACGAAGAGTCGGACACGACTGAACGACTGAACAACAACAACAACAACATGTGTAAAAAAGCACATAGACACACACATGTTCCCGTTTACAATGTAGTTGGTGTCTGAAGATTCATAATATGCCCCCAGTCAGCTAGTAACATCTTCTTCATTTTGGAACAGGGGTGCTGACTAGGGCCCCAGATTATGGGTGCCCCTTGGGCCCTCTGGGGCCCCCTAGAGATGGCGCCTATGCTTTGGAGCCGAAGAAATCCTAAGCAGCAGAACTTGTGCTTGTTGGCTGTCCTGGTACCTTCATCATGAGACCTTTCTGCGTCTACGGGTTCCATGATATTGTCACTTTTGCAGTTAGCGGAAGAAGCCTCTAATTGCTTCCAAATGCTTGCAGCTCGAGCTCTGCTGAAATCCTTGGTTTGTCTCATTTCAAGAAGTGCACAGCTGGCTGTTTTCGACAAGTCATTTCATTATGGCTGAACCAGTTCCTAGTAATTTTGTTTTATGGTCTCTCTCCTCGCCTCCCTCCTGCCCTTATTATCTTGGATCATAAGAAAAACATTCCCCAAGCCAGACGCAAGGACAGGAATGTCCCTTGCATTTCTTCTACATTTTTATGGCTATTGTAATTACCGTTGTAATGGATCTTGGGTTTGCAGAATCAACAATGTGTGTGCGTGTTTTAAATCATCATTTCTTCCATGTAGATTTCAGGAAGATCCTGCAGATCCTGTATCTGGGGTATTTCTTACCCCATAGTTATTCTCTAGAAAGTCCCTGAGCCACAGGCTGTTGTCTGATAGACTTGGCATTGATTCCCCTCCTCCCCTGGCAAGGAAATATTGTTGTTCTGCTAAATAGCTTACTTATTAGAAGTGTAAAGATACGATATTTTCCTGAACTCTGGATTTTTACGGGAAGTAGCGAGAGAGTCACAGAAGCATGAGCTTGCACTGCTTGTCTTCCTTGTAATGCTCCCATATTCCTTTGCTCTTGACAAACCATCTCTGGATGCAAGTGTATTTTTAAGCTGTGCAGGTTCAAACTTTTAAATGCATAATGCATGTCATTACTTGGATTCCTGTCTTGCCAACACTCCATCCACCCCCTTTGAAGCAGTATTGTCCGAGGAACTTGGGAGATCTCCCTGGCTGCCCCAGGCTTCCTGTTTGATTCTGGGCAAGCTGAAGCCTTTCTTTAACCGCTTACGTTCCTTCCCTCGGCCTCTGGCATTATTTATGTAGCGTCTTAAGCACTCTGCAGCTAGCCTTTCTCTCCTCCTGGGGCTTATATATCCAATCCCCAGCAACAATGGGGCATTCTTTTCTTTTGCACAGTTCTTGATAAAACTGTGTGTGACCTGTGACATGTTTCTTTCACAAGGGCCGGTTTGATTGCGTGCATTGTGCCCGTGGCTTGGCTTCTGAACCGATTCCCATGGTTACGATGACCATGAAAACATGTCATTGTGGCGGGTCGTGATACTGTTTTGGCCAGAAATTGAAATGAGCTCGATCCGAGCTGTGTTCTCGGGTTGCAGGATGATGAGTGTGTTGCCCAGTCTTAGTGGGAATCTGTGGGAATCCTTCCAATGGCTGTCTTGCAGACCCCCCCCCCAAAAAAAATGGCTTCACTTCCTGCAGCTTACAACTAGTTGGTCTCTGTCAGCAAGGATTACAATGCGGTGGAAGCCTAAAAACTGCTATGGGTAGTGTTGTTGTTGAATTTATTCAACCTATTCTTTAACCAGCTGCCTATATGAATATTGTACTGCAAGTAGAATACTACTGGTAACACACAACAACAGTTATAATTGTAGATGTATATATTTGTGCCCCATTATATTCTGTGGGCTAAGAGTGGCTTAGCCATTTTCATCAAAATTACCGCTGTCCCCCAAAGGATTCCTAATGCAAGACATGTGCATTTAGAGAATAAAGCTTTAGAGCAAATCAGAAGTCCTAGCTTTCTCTCATTCACTTTTTTTTTTGTCTGGAAAAAATATTCTGTTGGTTGACAGCCCTGGTTTCAACTTGTCATGTATGTATTTATTTTTTTAAACCCTCTTGCCCCAGTCATATTCCCTTACAGCACTGCTTGAAAAGGCAGGTTAGAACCCACCCACCCCACCAAAATCTCTTTTTGGAGTTGAGGGTTGGGAGGTACTTATTTCTCATGTGTGGCATAAGAATAGTTTTGCATGCTTTTTTAAAAGAAAAAAAATGTAGGTTTTAAGATGACTTCTGTAAACCTTTCTAGTGTCGTTCCACTTCTGAGAGAGTCCATTGGAATTTTGATGCAGCGAACTCCACCGTCCCTGGAAAGCGGTCTGCCTCAATGCTATCAAAGAGTAAGTTGAAATATTTCCATAAGTTTAAAACTTGCTCCTAGATAATGGAATCGCAGAAGCGGACGTCTGAAGGACACTTGTCCTCCAACAAATCCTGTACACGTCTTCTTCCTGAATGATCAAAAGCGTAATATGATGAAACAAATCTAATTACCTGATAGAACAAATTTCTGATTTTGTACAGTTTCTGTACTGCAGTGGGTTGATACTAGCTGATATTTGATGCTCTCAATGCTCATAATTTAAGGCTGAACAGTGAAGGTGCATGCTTGATATCCTACAAGCATAGCATCTAGTATTTTCCTTGAGTCACTGGACGCTTCATGATGTAAACTGCTCTTTGTACCTTCCCCACATGTTTAAAAAAAAGCCTGTAGCATACTCTGGAGTGGAGAGGGGCAGAGAATGCAATGCTCTGCGTTGTAGCTGCATACTTCTTGGATATCACCCCGTGTAAAATATAATAGCTCCAAGAAGGTATTGGAACAGAGCATCATAGGCCTATATAGTCTGTTTTAGAAATATTTTTATTTGCCTCTTGGAACATCTGATGACCTTCTGCACACTTAAATCAGCAGAAGAAAGCTTGCCTGTGTAATTAATCCACATGTTCTCAGGTTTCAAGCCATAAGCAGTGAGGTCCTTTTTTTAATTCAAGGGATTATGTGTATTAGCTAAAACAGTCCTGATAAAATCAAGCATATTATTTTAAACACAATGTATTGTAAGCATGCATTCAGTATGAAGGTCATATTGAATTGGGCGAAGAGTAATGTTTCTAACAGCACAAAGGACCATTCGTACTACATGGATTGAAAGCCAGTTTATGGGAAGGAAGTTGAAGAAATGGCTCTCTTCCCAGAGGAACCTAGGTTTGGGGTTGCTTTATTAGTCTTAAAGGTAAAAAAGAGAATTGGCTTGAATTTGGCCTTCTTATTATAGGATGCCATACAATCTGATGCCAGTGCTATAAATAAATAAAAGGAATACAGTATTTTCCTGCGTATAAGACTACTTTTTAACCCAGGAAAATCTTCTCAAAAGTCGGGGGTTGTCTTATACGCCGGGTCGTATTTCTTATACGGCGAGTATATCCCAAACTCTATATTTTAACTGGAAAAGTTGGGGGTCGTCTTATACGCCAAGTCGTCTTATATGCCGGAAAATACGGTAAATGTGTTGTACTGGGTAGAATGTCGGAGTAGGACCACGGTTCTAGGGATACCATGGTTCAAATCCCCACTTGACCATGAAGCTCACTGGGTGACTGTGGGGCTGTCACCTCCTCTCAGCCTAACCTACCTCCCAGGGTTGTTGTGGGTATGAAATGAAAAGTGGGAGAGCCATGTGTATCCCCTGGAGCTTCTTGGGAGAAAAAGGCAGACTATAAATGCAGTTAGACAACCATGGCTCAGTTAGTTAGAGTGTGGTGCTGATAATGCCAAGGTTGCAGGTTCCATCCCCATATGGGACAACTGCATATTCCTGCATTGCCGGAGGGGGGGCAGGACTAGAGGATCTTCAAGGTCCCTTTCAACTCTACAATTCTATGAGTCTATAAGTACATTTGTTGCATCTCAGTTTAAACACAAGAAATATGCATACATTGTTCATTCATGGGGCTCTTTTGTATACCACTAAATTTCTCTTGTTTTCCTTAAAAAAAAATGATTTCTAAATGCCTCTTACGTATTTTAGGTTCAGCAGTTGCAAGGAGTTTACAGTTTACACGACCCTCATTTCTGGACCCTTTGTACTGATGTTTACATAGGGACTTTGAAACTGTTTGTAGCTCCAGATGCTGACGCAAAGTGGATTCTAAGCCAGACTCACAACATTTTTACTCAGGTACGTTTGATGTGTGTCGTGTAAATGTAGGAATAGCGCTGTTCCTTTCAGCCAGGGTAATGCTGTTTTTGTGGAAAGGAAGAATAAAGAATAACAGGGCAAGGTGATTACGTTTTGTGTTCTGTAGCGGTCAGTCTATGATTGGTCCTTTTCGATATGTGATTGCTATGAATGCTGATTCACGTTCGTTTTTTGCTCTGATAATTCTAGTATGCATATGTATGTATGTTTGTATGTATAACCAGGCTAGCCTACATTTGTTTAAATATCAGAAGGGAAAGGAACTGGCAAGCTGGCTAGATCCTTAGCTCTGCAGGTCACTGGCAGCCTAAGTGGGGAAGAGCCAAACAAGCACAGTGTAGCGTGTTTGTGAAAGAGCGATATTCACACTTAAAAAATAAATAAATATGATTTTCAATTTTATACATTTCAATATTTTTACAATCATTTGAGCATTTCAAAACTCAACTTCCTTCCCCCTCTTTCTGCGGTTCCTTAATTATTTTTTAAAAAAAATATTTTCTGCATATTCCAAATTAATTTACCTTAATCATTTATTCATCTACTTTAAATGTATACTCTTATAAAGCTGCAGGTTATTACAATAATCCTGCCAATGTTCTTATCTGTTTACAGTTTGTAAATATTCAATCAACCATTTCCATTATTTTATAAAAAGTTTGTTATCTTGATTTCTTACTTTTCCCGAGAGATTTTCACACAATTTGATCTGAACGGTGGTTCGAATCCCTGCAACGGGTGAGCTCCCGTTGCTCGGTCCCAGCTCCTGCCCACCTAGCAGTTCGAAAGCACGTCAAAGTGCAAGTAGATAAATAGGAACCGCTCTGGCGGGAAGGTAAACGGCGTTTCCGTGTGCTGCTCTGGTTCGTCAGAAGCGGCTTTGTCATGCTGGCCACATGACCCGGAAGCTGTACGCTGGCTCTCGGCCAATAAAGCGAGATGAGCGCCGCAACCCCAGAGTCGGACACGACTGGACCTAATGGTCAGGGGTCCCTTTACCTTTACCTTTACCCAGCTAGCTATTTGATATTCCGTTTAGATTTCCTAAACAAAGGAATTTGTGCAGGGTGTATTTTGCATTAATTTCTGGTGGGCTTCTCTAAACGTGCCACGCGTCACATGCTGCTTTTGCTAGCCAATTTCACAACCATAGCCAGTGTGGCATAGTGGTTAGAGCACTGGACTGGGACCTGGGGAAATGGGGTTCAAATCCCCATTCAGCCATGAAGCTCACTGGTAGACCTTGGGCCAGTCACTTCCTCGCAGACTAAACTACTTTCCTGGGCTTTTGTGAGGATAAATGAGGAAGAGAATGATATACGTCACATTGAGCCTCCTTGGAGGAAAGGCAGAATCAAAATGTAATAAGTGCGCAAGAGAATCCATTCCCATTTAATGTTTGGTAGGTTTTGACATGGGTCACACAGTCTCCTAGATTTTGTATTCCAATGTGTCTCTTTTCTTCCATCTTCGCAGGCTGGAGTGAGGCAGCTCTATGTACAGATTGAATTTGCCGCTATGTAGCAAATATCACGACCGTCTCGTTGGACCAAAGCTTTCTAGTACTGTCATGGTTTAAAAGACACTGTACTTCCTTTGGAACAGAGACCCGCTCCCATCTTCTCTACGGTTGTCCAAAACTGAACAGACTCTGCTGCCCTGTGGGCTAGAAAAAGAGAGGAAAAATTGAAAAACTGCATGGCCCCGGACTACCTGGGATTGACTTTCACGAGTTCCAAACCTTTGCGGATTTACTTGCCAAGTTTGTTCCTGCAGCAAACTTAATGATAATGTGGTATTGCAATCATTGGTTTTGCTTTTTGTGAAGCTGCTGGAAGTTACTGCTCATTCCCAGAAAGCCAGTGTTAACTACGGGGAGGGTGGGTAGAAAATAAATTTTTATTTTTTTCTTAAATGTCACAGTGGTTGACATTCTACAATGCGTAAGACTGTTTGTACTTTGCAAACTTAACGAACCAAACCATATTGGGTTTTCAGAGTGCCTTTTCTGTCAAAGTATCTGCCAGCACAGATATTGAACATCGGGGATTTTTAATAATTTTTATGGCTACTACTTGTACCCAATAGGACTCTTGCTTGTGATTGGTGTGATTTACGTGTAATTGCATAATGGTAGATATTAGACTCCCTCTTACTGTTACATTTTTAAACTTCCAAGGAGGTGATTCTTCAATTTTACAATACAAAGATAAAATGATTACGCAGAGTTTGTTTACAAAACGTCTGACCACCATGACGTAAATCTAGGCTGATAGCACCTTCACATTCTTAACGGTAATTAGAAAATAACAAAGCACTCGAAACAAAGGATGCATTGCCTCTTTGGTTGACTGATGCTGGAGGCTTTGACTGGCAGATTTACTTCAACTGCAAAATGAAGTCAACAGATGATCTGAACTTTTGCTTCACAGTCCATGTTCAGAATTAATTCACAAGTCACGAGATCTTACAGATATTAAGCCAGGCTATTGCTCCAGAAATCCACTAGTTCAACTAGTATATGCAATAAAGCCCATGCATTATGTATACATTATCATGGAGTATAATTTGGTTTGTTGAATCTCATTGCATATTTTGAAAGGGTTTTTTCGCATTAGATTTGAAAATGAGCCATAGGTTCTTCAGCACTTAATACCTTAAGAAGTCGAGTCTTCTGAGTGAACTGTGTGGTTCAGCTAAATATTGCTTCACAGCCATTTTTCATTTTCTATCTTAACTAAGGTTCTTTTTAAACTTCACCTTGGGCAGTATATTTCCTGGGTTTTTCCTGCAATGCTAGTATAATGTACAAAGGCTTGCTAGGCAACTGTCAGAGCGCCTAATGACAGAACAACAAAGATCTCACAAATCCATCTCTCGTTTCCAACGTTGAAGCTGAAGTTGGTTGGAATTGGAATGTATGGTAGGAAGCAAGTCCCTTTTTACTAATCAACAAAGATGATCGCACATATGTTCAAATGAATGAAAACCACCTGATTCCCCCCTCCCTCAAAAGGCCATTTGCTTGAACAGTTGTGTGTCAAGACATGTTTGCTTAGAAAAACAAAAGTCACTGCTAACCAATGGTTAGATCCCCCCCCCCCCGCAAACCACCCACAGTTGGCTTAGCTTTAGCTGGAGGGAGATTTATTCATGGCTTTTAATGAAGTTAGGCATCAGAAATGCCTAAAACGGAATTGTATTGGTACATTAGTTTCTGTTCAAAAAGACTGTAACGTGGAACTTCTGGTTTTTATGGGGATAATCTTTTAAAATGTATATTTTAACTCGGCGTGTGTATTCCATTACTTGCTGATTTTATTTTTATTTTGCTTGCTAATAATTTAGAAATGCAAGTATTTGACACAGTCTCTAATTCAAGGTCTGAAGATGAGTTGTGGCCCAATACACTTCTTCAGTAATATCCATTCCTTTCCACAAGACACATCAGGGCTGCTTTACACATGAAGATTCCCATATAATGTGAGAAGTGCACTGTGAGTAACCTGCCCTGTGGGTGCATACACTGTAGAAAATGCACATGCCCTTTTTTCGCACGCTATAGCAAATTCCATTTTTTCCCCTTTCAGAGATACAGTGTACCTCTGTGTAGATTAATGTGAAGTGCCATTGGCTTTGAACCCATTTCAGTAAAATGGCTTTTAATTAAAGGTAAGAAAGAACCCCCATTCCCCCCCCCCCCGGTGCGTATTGTCCATATTTCAGAACTTTGCTTGTGTCTTCTGTTGAGCACACGCTAAATCATTGGTTGTAGCTGAACCCGAGCACCTAGAAATTGCTTAACCTTTGAGTTGGTGTTAATTTGCTTAAGGGCTTTCCCCAAGGAAGTAATCCTCTTTATTTTAACTTCTCTCACCCAAATGACAAATACTGAGCCTTGTTAAATCATACTTTGCCAAACACGTGGCTTTGAAATATGCTTTTATCTAACTTTGGCAGCGGAGGTTAAATTAATGCATAGCTTTTACACAACTGCCAAAGTTAGATTCTAGTGCAATAGGGGTGCTTACCCAATAAACAAATGTCCATGTTTCTCTCTAACGATAATGTAAGGTCTTCAGTTTAGGGGAGGAGGTTTCTAGTAGTGGCAGCTTGTTGTCAACCAAGCCCTAAAGTTGTATGAAGTGAAGAAAAAGTGTCCTTTATACTTTTAGGTTTGGATGTCGGCACACTATACAGTCATTGGATCGGTCTAATTTTTGAGTAACGTGTTGTACAACATTAAACCACTGCATAGGGCAGATGTTGGTACAGATGGTAGCCAACAGCCTCAGTGGTGTTCTTACTCCCGAAGCTTTTACAGAATAAAGGCCACTTCTAAAAAGAAAAGCTTCCAATTACATTAAGATACTGGCAGTCCTGATTAGTAAATGAAATATTGCGTGGTCTAGGGCTTTAGAATAGTGTAAAGGGTTAGAAACCAAAGAATGGATGCTAACTGCATTTTACCAGGTGAATGATACTGGAATAGATGTGAGGAAATGGAGATTGGCAGTTGGTTATGCCAGTGCAAATAAAAGGAGCAATTACATTTTTGAGGGAGGGGAAATGCAGTACGATTTCTTTCAAATATGGCAGTTCAGCTCAAGTTCTTAAACTTGGCTAACCTGGTTCCATTTTCTACATTGCTGTCACATTGATTCTTGCTGCCGAAAGTATTTTTTTTGTATTCCTGCAACATTTTTTTGTGTGTGTGCCCCTTCTAAGTGCTGTTTCTGAACCTGACCTGATCTCCAGTCTTCTGATAATTGCTTTATACCCTCCAAGAATTGTGTCTCATTGACTGATTAAATGCTGCCACCAAGCCTCGTGAAAGTGCACAGGCCCACGCCAAGCGTTTGGTTGGAATTGGAAATGCCACTGTGGATATGGAATTATTTTATTTATTTTCACAGTCCCATTACCTGAAGAGTTCTAATTTTGGCCTGGGATCAATTTTCTGTGGCAAGTGTTTTAACAGAAGCAGTGCTTACATAGTTCACGTCCCAGAGGTATACCATAAAAGAACTGATGGGCATAGCGATCTTATTGCCAAAATCGTAACTAGTACTTTCAGATCAGATAGAATGGGAAAACAGTGCTGAAACCCCATTTCCTAACTTGCACATAAAGTGGGACTTTGGTGTCAGTCAGCCTGTTGTATTTCTCAATGCATGATGTACCGGTGCAATTGAAGGACTTCACTGTTTCAGTGAATTCAAAAGAGGTGACTACAGGTAATTGACGACTGTGTATACTGTAATTGGTTTGGGAATGCTAAAGCGAGTAGCCAGTCTGACTTGCCGTAAGTGCAATACTGGACATTCTAATGCATATTTTTTTCTACTTGAATACAGTCTCTGGAATATTTAAACAGCTAATATGTTTGAGACAATATTTGGGATCAATTTTCCTATCAATAAACTTTTTCCTTTTGCAAACGTTTTTCAAATGTTGTGTGTTTTGTTCCGGGGGGGGGGCATTTGCCCATTCCTGGCTGTCCTCAAGCAAAAAACCATCTCCTGGACAAATGTAATGTGAGAACCAGAAGTTGGGAGTCACACCTTGGTGACATCCGAAGCTCTCACTCATGGAAGGAGAAGGAGAGGCAATCCCCTACCCTGTAAACCTGTTCTGGAGACTTGGGAGGCCTTTCAGAACAGTGTGGAAGGTTGCCTGAGAGTCTGTAGAGAGGATTAATGAAAATAGTTTTATCTCCCCGCCCCTTCAATGACAAGAGAAATCTCTGCTGCACTGAAGGCCAATGGAAGATTTACAGAAGAGGAACACTGGATCCAAGCTTAGTCGATCTCAGCTGTGGTGAGGTCAAAATCGAAACCACTATGAAATCAGTAGAATGCACTGCTATGGTCAAAAGAATTGCTACATTATTTGGTGCAGTAATACCATGTCTCTTCCCCCTCCCCTCTGGCTATCATATCCTGTAATCCAAGTCTTGTTGTGTAAGCAGAAGTCTGTTCACATATGGATAGCATTGGATGCAAGCCATTGTTTAATGTGTTACATATGTAAGACGATAAAACGCATGATGCGTTTAATTTCTTAAAGCTTCAGCATCGTTCAGCTCCAAGGCTAATGAGGGTTTTAGCGCCTAAGTAAAAAAGTTGTGCTTTGATCAGAATGACCATTAAAATGTATAGAGAGCACACATTTTGTGAGAGAAGCCATAGCAGACGGGCCTGAATTTTTCAGTGGAAGACTGACTCTGTATCTAGAACAACCAACACTATACTGATATGCAGAAACAGTTCTCTAATATACAAAAGCAAGCATATTTTACATGTCTCATTCTGAACTGCCTTTTTATTGGTAGGTACCTTTTTTTTTTTTTTTTTTTTAAATTGCATTTCATACCGAATTTAGGCAGCCTGCCAAGCGACCAGACTTGATTATTGCTCCGCGGGTTAGATTCCTTGGTAAATAGTCTGGTGTCATCATAGGGACTGGCATCAGGACTTTCTGGCAATCTACTTGGGGCAGCTGGTGTGGGTTTCCCCCTCTTGCAAAACGTATGGCTAACTAATGACACCAGATTCAGCTCAAAGCATGTGTGTAAACAAGTATTTATTCAGCCATGTGCTCAAAAATGGATTTGTCAACTGCAAAGAGCTTGAGCATGTCCAGTTCCAACGGATGCAAAGTCCCAGTTATGATCAAAGAGTGTAGAGGATCGCCTAATGCCACCGTCGTCATTTCCTGTAGAGTACCGGAAGCAATCTTTTGATCCACTGCACCCACTCTTGCTAAGCCTACGCAGGCTGTGTTTTCTGCAATTTCTGTTAAAAAGGGGAAAAAAGATTTAAGAGAACAAAGAATATTACGGAAGCATAGTGAGAGAAGTTGGTGTGCTTGGCACACTTCTGCATTAAGTGATGCTTTCTCCCTAAAAGAAGTTACACGCTGCTTACAAAAAGGCCACTCTCCTCTGAAGACTAATATGGACTTCTCTTAAAAAAAACCAACCACACGTGTGCATTGCTCAAGTACTTCGCAATAGGATGTGGCAAATGTGAGAAATGTCAAGCCCAGGAAGCAAGTTCTCGTTCCCAAGGTACTGAATTGCAGGTATAAACCAGTGAGGTCAGTAGTCATTCATACAGAGTCATCAAGTGAAGGCTGCCTAGCTGAAAAGAATGATTCTGCCCTCCTGGCCTAGTAACTGCTTTGATTTATCAGCAGAAGGACCAGAGCAGGTTGGGGAACCTGTGGTCCTCTGGGCGTTTTAACAGAAATCCCATCAGCCCCAACCAGCAACGGCCAGTGTTTAGGGATGATGACTCTGGAGTCCCAACACCATTTGGAAAACCATGTTGCCATTCCTAGACTGGAGAATATGCAAGAGAAGCTTAGACAGGGCTGTAGTGTGGGGAAGATGCTGGTATGACTGAGCTCGGCATTTTCGTGCCCTCTGGCACTCGTCACAGTGTTTTGCGTGCCAAAAGCGTTTTAGTCATGCTGGCACGTGACCTGGAAAGCTGTCTGTGGGCAAACACCGGCTTCCTCGGCCTGGAAGTGGAAACAAGTGCCACACCTCATAATCAAATTCAACTGGACTTAACTGTCCAGGGGTCCTTTACCATTTTTTACCTTACTAAGTATCGTAGTTTTCCGTTTATAAGACAATGTTTTTTAATTATAAAATGATGTTTAAAATTGGGGGCCGTCTTATACATGGATAGTGCAGAGGGGGGACGGGCGATTGGTTGCAGCCGCGAGCAGGAGATTGTCGGCGATTGGGCGGGTGATTGGTGGCAGCGGCAAGGTCTGCTGTCGATTGGCTGCTGCTGCGGCAATTGGGCGGGTGATTGGTTGCTGTGGCAAGGCCTGCTGATGATTGGCTGTCGCTGCGGCACTTGGGCGGGCGATTGGTGGCTGCTGGCGGGCAGGCGATTGGTGGCTTTGGCGACACGTGCGATTGGCAGCGTTGGTCAGGTGGGTGAGCGATTTTCGGCAATCCCCCCCCCCGAAAAAAAGCTAAACAACTCTGGGCAATCTCCCCCCATTTTCTTAATCTGGAGTCCCCCAAAATAGGGGTCATCTTATATATGAAAAAATACAGTAAATTGTGATTAGTATGAAGGTACTGCTGGTATCTAAACTTCCCACAAGGAAGGGTAAGTGGAATGTGTTACGTAGGAAGGCGAAAGCACCCATCCCTACGCAATATATCTGCAGGTTTTGTTAAAATCTGCTGCATCTCTGCATGGAGTCTGCTTGGATCAGAGGCGGATTTAGGGATGCTTGACCAGATCACCCGCACTGGGCGCTGAGCCAAGAGGGTGCCGCAAACATGACTTGGAACGGAAGGCAAGAGGCGTCTGTTAGTGCGCCAAATTTTGGCGTCACATAGGATGCTGCTGAAATGTGAAAGCCCAAAGTCCACCGCTGATTGGATTGCTACGAGTTGTGTGCGTCACAGTTTTTTAGACTTGCCTCCTTCCAAACAGAGCTTGTTTAGAGAGGCCACTCCAGTGAGAATCAAAGAGACTGATTCCACAGATAACGGCTAATTCTTTCATATCCTTTCTGGGCTCTTAATTGTGCCTCCCGTTTTGTTTCAGAAAGGCAGTGCATGTGGGCTAGCCGGACTTTGTGAAGTGTTTTGTCATTGCTTCCGCCCAATCACTACTTGGCCATTCGACAGCCTACAGCACTATGGAAAGTGTCTGCATTTCATTAACCAGCAAGAACTCCTAGATCCGTGGAAAGTTGACTATTAAGGCACACTTTCCCAGGATCAATGCGCCTCCGCTGTTTCTGCAGCAACTAGCAGCTCCAGGAAAAGCAAGCACAGCAAACAGGGTAAGGTCAAAGTGATTCACTCTAAAGTATGTTCATATGGGATTTGCATTTCTTTTCTTTTTTAAAAAAACCAACTGGTTCATGGAGTTTGTGGCTGGTTTGTGTGCAGGCCAACATTTTGTGGCTACCGTGCTCTGCCTCCGGTCCTGCTTGAAGTTCACTTCACTGTGGCTGATGAACCACAGCGAATGCTTGGCCTCTGTAGGCAATTGCTAGCCTGCCAATTTCAAGAGGGCCCATCTCCATCACAAATTGCGAGTTATTTGATGCTGCAGCGGTCTGGACAAAGGAGGGGGAGGGCCAACCTCAAAACGCTAGAGGCCAGAGCTCACTAGCATACCTGGTTCTTCGCCTTGTAGCCGCCTGTTTTGCACAATGGCGAGAAGCTGCTCCGCTGCCTGGTTCACGCTCATATACCTCGGGGGCTCATAAATTTTCTTCCCCCTGATGGAAGGAAAGGTACAGTAGTCAGGTCAGCAACTGTCCCCCTTGTATCCCAGTCAAGTAGTAGGGTCCATGTACAGTAACACCAAGCTGAATTTTACACGGCTTGCCCAAAATGGTTAAGCTTCAAGATAAAACTTTATTGGTTGCATCAAACCAAGGTCTCACATTCACTCTCTGGAAAATCGTAAGAGGGGCTGGCAGCCAAATGGCTCTCAAATATAGAGGCCCATTTAGTTTAGACCCTCGCTAGAAGCCTGTGCATGTTTTGTCTCATCCATCATGTTTTTGGCAAGGAATACACTGCGAAAAGGAGGTCTACGGGCAGTCCCTGGTGAGAAGCATGTGTTATACATGCTGTCCTCTGATCAGCGGGAGACATAAAGCAAACACTTCCAAGTTTTTAAACAGCTGAATCCAGGTGTATGTTTCAGCCACAGGAACAGCAGACACTGCTAACAGGCGTTTTGTGGCGTCAGCATCCCAGAACTGCCAGCTTGCAGAAGAAGCGTGTACCAACAATTAAGTCGGTCGGTGTTGATGAAAGTCTCCTCTGTGCATGTGCTGTGAATCAGAGCCACTGCGTGGCTGTTTTGAAGCTTTCAAGCTAGGAATTAAGAGGCTACATGAGTAAACTGAAAATGCTCTCCGCATCTGAGAGGTGCCACATGTTGCGCTGCCTCCTCGGCACAATCACAAGTCGCGTATATTTCGAGACCCCTGCTAATCTACTGTAACTGCCGAGATACATCAGAGAGCACGCTATCCGTGCCAAATTGGAAGGGAAGCCTGTATTTTTCTACCATATACTGTATAGTTACATAATTATAGACCCAAAAGCCAGCTCTCAAAGGGTTGTTTTCTGCAAAGTTTGCCAGCCCTGGAGTTGGCAAGAGCAGAGCTTATGAAGAAGTTCCAAGGTAAATTTCCACCAGAGATTGTCGGACTCCGTGGATGTGAATCTAGACCAAAGTGAGGACGTGTCTGGAGGTGATCAATTGTTCCAGTGGAGAGGAAGAAGGAAGCTGACTCGACTGATCTCTCCTAGATTAGAAATACTGAGCGATCAGGAGAAAAACGAAACTACAGTCAAACCTCGGTTCCTGAAAGCCTCAGTTATCCTACGTTTCGGCTCCCGAACGCTGAAAACCCGGAAGTGTTGCGGTTTTCGAACGTTTTTCGGAACCCAAACTTTTGACGCAGCTTCCACTCAGTGTAAGAAGCTCTTGCAACCAATGGGAAGCCGCGCCTCAGTTTTCGAACATTTCGGAAGCCAAACGGGCTTCTGGAACGGATTTCGGTCGAGAACCGAGGTACCACTGTACCAAAGATGAAATTACTAGGGGTCATAGCTAGCTAGCCTAACTCTGGGCACTTATTACTGGAGATATGGGGTGCATATGGAACCCGAGAAACTGAACAGACTTATTAAACCACGAGCTTCCCTCCAATCTTACAAAATTCTTCGTAAAATGCTAAAAGACACCAGGACAACCATCACCGCTGCTTTGCCATGAGAGCCCAATCCTGTAACAGAAACACTGGAAGCTGCTTACACTGACTCAAGACCTTTGATCCCTCTAGCTAAGTGTTATCTATATTGACAGGCAGTGCCTTTCCTGGATTTCAAGTCTGTCCTAGTCGTACCTGGAGCTGCCAGGGATTGAACTTGGGAGCTTCTGCAGGCAAAGCAGATGTTCCACACCTGAGACACCCCCACCCCTGCCTCGGGGGGAAAAAAGGCACCTGAAAGGGAGGGTGCGTGCACAACTGAGACAAAACAAGACCATCTAAATGGCTTTTGTTCGCTAGTGCGAAAAGAGTTGCTTTGCATCGTTCAGACGCCGGTTCCTGCCTTCACCTATCCCAGTGCTGCCTGAAGCAAGTCGCTTCATCCTGCGGCACTGCGGGGCGGACTGCAGACAAAACCAAACTGGGTGCCGGGAGAGGGCACTTCCTCCTCAAGTCTGCAGAGATATTTTGGCACCCGTGTTCACCATTCATGTCCACCGTTTAAGCAGGATTCCTAAACCAGCTCCAATTTTTAGTTAAGAAAGCAAGCTGGATGGCCTAAAATGTGCTTAGTACGGCAGCTGATCGGTCCTTTTAACTCAAGGGTTGAGGCCCATTAGCCATGCCGGGTTGGTGCTGATGGGAGTTGGGAGTCCAGTAACAGTTTGAGGGCTACTGGCTCCCTCCCCCTCACCTAACCACGCCTTTAATTGAAACATGGGAGAGAATCTTTCTCTATACCGTGGTTTCAGTATGCGTTTCACTTACATGCCAGCACTAAGCTGTGAATTATCAGCTGCAGACCACACACTTTTGAAAAACAACTTACTTCATGAGATTCTCCAGCGACTGTTCCTTGACTTTAATGTCTGCAGGGAAACATAATGGTACAGACACTTCAAGTTGATTGCCTGTGTATTACTTTCACAAGTATTAAGATGGAGGACTTTTTATTATCGTGCTGCGTTTGATATACCGGTAAGAAAGATATCTCTCTTTCATGCACACCCCTGGCATGTATACGTCATGAAATTCTACTCAATATTGATCCAGAGTAGATTCCAGTGCATAGTTAGCAGAGTAACAACTTAAAACATGTTGCAGGGTTCCCAGAAAATAGACCAGAGGCAATTGTATTTCATCCAGCAGAGCTTTACTGCTACTGAAGGCAAATGAGCGTAATGGTCACAAATCCAATACATCCATAAGAAATCCAGTTGCAGCAGACTTACTTACAGTAACTTCTAATCCTTAACACTAAGCATACTATGTACAGAAAACCACACCAGAAGGAAGAGATAGATAGATAGATAGAAAGAAAGAAAGAAAGAAAGAAAGAGTGAAACCCAGGCTCCTTCTGGCCCTACTTTTATAGTCGGCATGACATTGACAGAAAAGAGATAAGAGAACCAGTCTAAGTCGGCTGTACTCAGCTTCTCTGAAGGAATAACCCAAACATCATGAACCTTCTGCTTGTTTCTTTCACACAGAGAAGCTTCCAGAACCCTCTTGAATTAATTAGAAGAGGAAAGATCTCTACACTTCAGATCAATACTTTCTGCACTAAGAAATGCAAACTGACAGTATAGTCTTACAACCCAACGTCTGGTATGTGGTTGAAATCTGACCAAGCCATGCTCACGGCAGACCCGCTGAAACCTTTGGAATTAACTTAGTGATTTAATTCCCGCGAGTTCGCTGGGTCTGCTCTGAGTTTTACTTGATCGACAGACACTACCCATCGTTTCTAAGTGGGACCTGCAACAAATTGTTACCGTGTGGAGCATGCATGTTGACTGTACCAGCCAGTCATCATTCCATTTCCCCCTGTGATACTCAGTCAGCCATCATTCCAGGGCTGTTTTTAGGTTTCTCTCTCTCCGCCAAAGGCTCTGTGTAGTTCTGCAAATTCCGGGCAGCCCCAAGCCTCTTAATTGTTCCTGATCCAGCTCGGCTGGTGTGCTTGGATGGTCCTAATTTGGAGACGCATGGGGAAGTCTGCAGCTCAGTGGTACAGCATCTACCTTGCATGAGAAAGCTCCCAGGGTCAATCTTTGGCATCTCCAGGAAGAGTTGGAAGGGAACTGCTGCCTGAAACCTTCCAGCCAGTCAGTATGGCTCATCTAGATGAGCCACTGTTGCCATGCAGTGTAAGGCAGGTACCCGCAGATAAAACTATGTTTAAGACACTATCTACTGTACATAATTCATTGCAACGATTTTTCTTCTTGTGGAAAGTGACACAGCATCCTTTAATTGAACTCTCTTAAATGCACATCAGCTGTAGGAAGTTAAAACTGTGATTGTAGCCAAGAAACAAGCTCTGTTGATTTTTTAGGGCAGACTTACTGCTACATGAGCATATTTGGGGTTAGAACGGACAAGATCAACGAAGTCGTTTCCTCTCGCTGTCTTCTAAGTGGAAAACTATGACAGTCTATCCTCCCAGAACAAACCAGTCAGCGGGGAAAACAGTCACAGTGAGCCCCCGGGGCGATAGGGTCAATCTGTATGTGATTTGATGCAGAAAGCTCTGAAGCACAGTGGAGGCCAAACAGTTCTGGCTCCACACCCCCATTTACTTTGGAGGAGACACCGCTCAGTGGCTTTGTATGTAGAAGATCTCTTGTTCAGTCCCTGACCTCCCCAGAGTATTGAACTTGGTGTTGGGCTGTGGGTAGCAGCTCTTCTGTTCGGGAATGGAATGAAGACCTCGAGCAGAAGCTGGGAAAATGCAAGCTGGACCCTCCTCTTGGATATTTTTAGCTCCTTTAAAATTTTTAGATTGCTATATTCATTCTGCGTTTTAATCTCCTTTAGCTCTGTAAAGCACTTTTTAGATTTTAAAATGCTGGTCTATGACCGTAATAAAATTTGATTGATTGATTGGAAAACTATGTTTTGTATCGTGCTTCACTGGGGAGATGAAACTTTTTGAAACTGATCGTCTATTAAGTTAGAGCAGCATGAATGAGCTATGGGCAGAATCCCAGGGGCCTGGACATGCAAGCCCCATTAGTTGTGCCTTCCTGTCTCCAATCAAATAACCCAAAAAGACTCATGGCAAGCCTTCAACCACATTAGTCACCTTTTCCTATTGAATTAGGTGGGCTGCAGATTTTGGTAAGATGAGCTCATTTCATTTTGTTGAGCGCTAACTCATTCTCTTGTATATTTAAAGATGCAGCTATGCCTCTTGTCGTTCCATAAAGTTCTCTAAGCTTAGAAGTATTCAGATCTTGGTAAACCATCTCAAATAACAAATCTAATTTTTGTCAGGGCTTTGAAACATTGTGCGGCAGATTTTTGTCACTATTTCTATCATTGCCTTTTCTCCTGACGAGTTGCGATGGCTATGGTTCATGTCTCTCTAAAATGCATTCCAAAATCCCCACCGTATAGGTTTTCATACATTTCAACAGTTAGAGAAGATTTACAATCAAGCCCTGATGTACGGACAGCTTCCAGATGCCAATTCCTGGAATGCATGAAAATTCTGCATGCATGTTCTGACTTGATTTATAAATTTATTATATGCTGGCAAAATGCAGCTCTTTCCGGTGCGCACATGGAAATCGCCTTTTTACTTGGGAGGTTTGCGGATACAATCCTGGCTTGTAATCAAGGAGAACAGTGGAAGCCACAGGGGTGGTCTATGCTTGTAGGAACCCTGGTAAACAGTTATGTCCCATAAAGTGTCTGGAGTGTCCTGTAAACTCGTAGAAAACCTGCTTAGCACTGGGAGAATAGTTCCGTTCAGGCTGCAATCAAGGATCCTGCCAGTCGGAAGAAACTCAATTCTCCCCGATCAACCTCAATATCTAAACAGCACGGAATGATCTAATTGCTTGCAAATTGCATCAGTCTGATTTCCATCCTGATCAAAATTCCATATGTGATTGAATGCATCTGTATAATCTCTCCCTCTCTCACACACTGGAGGGTTTCATGCAAGGCTGGATTTAGTCTGAAAAGCTCTGTATGATTAAAACAAATCCTGCCCTGGTGCAGAGACTGTTGGATCGCCTCCTGTTTCTACTGATCAAGCTCTCCTGCTTTTAAGAGTAGTGTGGAACACAACCACTTACACTATGAAGCTCCCCCCCTCCCCCCGTTTCTCCTCATGCCAGGAAAACCTTAATTTCCTTCTGTTGGAGCTGCTGTAAAAGACACAGCAAAAATCCTGGCGAGCCTAGTAAAGAAATGAACTCGCTAAAACTTCCTTTTCGCTGGATGATGATTGCAACTTAAGACCTCAAAGCCAGGAAGCTGATGGCATGGGCAGGGCTGGTTTCCTTTTCTCAGTGTTAACAGACAAACTAAATGATCACCGGGGCTAAGGACCAGTTTACAGAATTCAGCAGAATCTACCGGTAAAAACTTCTGCTGGGCTGTTTTACCTTTGGGCTGCGAGAGTGGGGTTGGGATAGATGTCTCTCAAAGGAGAAAAAGCACAAAAACCTGTAAAAACCACCACCACAAGGCAGAGGCTCAGCTCCATGACGTGCTATTTTCCTATGTCCAGGGAAGTGTTTGGGGTTTTTGCTCAGCTTTGCTATTTCTTAAAGATGCAATTGCTGCAGGTAAGAAAAAAGGCAGAGGATGCGTAAGGCGGAGGACTTTGAGTCTACAGTTTGATGCTGTTGCTTCTGTTTTTGGACAGCAAGGGCAGAGGCTGTCATGGAGGAGAAAGCGGCCCATGGCTACTAGCGATGCTCTGCCTCTAAGGTTGGAGGCAGTGATGCTTCTGAATGCCAGTTGCTGGAAGCCAAAGGAGGGGAGGACGCTCTTGTGGCCAGATCCCGCTTGCTGGTTTCCCATAGGCACCTGGTTGGCCCCCGTGAGAAAAGGCCGGTCCACCGCCCTAATCCAGCAGACTCATTTTATGTTTAATAGCTGCTCGGCTACTGAGCGTTCTAAATAACGCCAGCTGGTTAAGTGTGATATAAGGCGGTGGTCCTTCTACTACTACCGTAAATTAGCAAAAATGCACAGAGCAGCTACTCATATTGGTTGGAAGTGTAAAGAAAAAGGAGGCACATTCTACCACCAGTGCCGGATTTACGTATAAGTTAAACAAGCTATAGCTTAGGGCCCCACTCTCTTGGGCCCCCCCAAAAAAAAATTAAAGGAAAAAAACCTGGATGTACATTTCCAAAATATAAGATAAAAAAACAAATAAAATAAAACCTACATACAGCAACAGTGTTTTGTGTTGTGTAGGCTCCTGTGATGTAAGTAATGGGCCCTGCCTGCTAGCTTGCTCCCTAAAATATCACTGGTTTGCTCATTTCTATATGTAGGGTGCCTACATTCTGCATGGTCTGTTTTTATGGCAACATGTGCAAATTGCTTTAGATGCCAATTAGGTCCATAAATTACCATATAGCATATATTCAACACAAAAAACAGCAACAATTTGTTGTTGACAAAGGACAGCTGGACATATAAAGGGCCCCATTATCTTCAGTAGCTTAGGGACTCATCAAACCGAAATCCGGCCCTGTCTACCACATGTGGTGGAAGTACAAGAGAACAGAAGAATATTGGGAAATGATTTATAATGAGTTGAAAAAAATGTTTAAAATAACTTTTGTGGGGGGAAACCAGAAGGCTTTTTTTACTAGGAATTTTCGGTTCAGGAATACTGAAGGAGCAGAAAAAACTGTTTATGTACGCAACGGCAGCTGCAAGGATACTTCTGTCCCAGAGATGGAAAGAAGACAAAGTCCCTACCAGAGAAAAATGGTTAGCAAAGATGATGGCCTATGCTGAAATGGTGAAAATGACTGGGAAGATCAGAAACCAGGAAAACATCAAATTTAATAAAGAACGGGGAAAATTTGTAACTTATTTAGAAATACACTGTAAACAATTAAAAACATTGGCAGGATTTTAACAAAACTTGCAATGTAACAAGAACTATGGTAACAATTAAGGAAATATGGAGAACATTATACAATGTAGTTGAAAAAGGATACCCATGGAACCCATGGAGGGAAGTCTGGGATTCAGAAAATCCTATTTGTATATGATTATGATTTATATACCAATGTAAATATTAAATGTAAAACCGAATAAAAATTATTTTTTAAAAAAAGAGGAAGTGGTCCTTACCAAGTAAGCAGAGGGTGTGCATGCCGTTTCTTCTGTTTTTGGCTATTTTGTCGTAAAAGCTCTCGGGCTTCCATGTATCGGTCCAGAAAACGACAGACACAACTTCCCCAAAATTGTAGAGCTGCCAAGAAAAGAGGGGCGAGGGGGGGGGGAGATGTAATGAGAAAGACACCTGCCATCTTGAAAGAGAAACCCGGGCTGTTTAACATGACACCATAGGGAGCGGCAAGCCTTAATAACCACAATATACGAACTTTTAAAATAAATGGCAAACTCTCCTGGAAAGGTATAAGTGAAAAGCAGACGGGTGAACAACAGCTGTGGAAAAAGAGCGGATGTTATCGGGGCTGAATGAAGATGGCGACTGTCCGTGATTTGGCTTTTGGAATCAAGAGTATCAAGGGGAAGGCGATCGTATGGTGATGAAATATGGACTTAAATCCACACAGGGGCATTGTTTGTTTTGATTTATCTTGCTTGTTGGAATGCATCAGAGGCTGTGAAAATATAGGAAGGGTAAAAAGCAAGGACAAATAGTTGATTAGATAACTCTGGAGTTTGAAGCATGGGAAACCTCAAAATAAATTTAAATAATAATTCGGCAGAATTAGAACTTTTCTTTTTATTATTATTATTATTGATAATTGGATAAATAATTTGAAATGTAATTTGGAATGTTTCAATGTGATTATGTTGTATTGGAAACCTTAATAAACATGATTTGACGATAATGAGAAAGACACCTATCAGAATTAAGACTGTAGACCCGTGTTAAGACTCAACATGGCGTTATGCGTTGTGCAACATCGAGAGGTTTTGATGGGAAGGGACTAATCTCGGTACTGGAGCACCTCTTTGCCTGCAGAAAGGCCCAGGTTTAATCCTTGGTATCTCCAGATGGGGCTCGGAGATTCGTCTAACTGCTTTTCCAAGTTGAATTCAAAAGTGGCTCATAATAACAATAAAATGATTGACAAATTAAAAACAACAGTGCCCCCGAGGAACGTCACACCGTAGGCTGAAGTGGCGGCGAGGCTGATAAAATTGTTTTTAAAAAAAGAGAAAAATCAGCGGCTGCTTGATATTTAAATGCAAGATTCACCAACAACTTAAAATTATTCCCCCACACCTCTGCAGAAGATGAATGAGCTGCCATGGTGTGTGTGTGTGTGTGTGTGTGCACGCGAGCTGTTTGTTCCAGCCTGAGTTCAAGTCCTACCTAAAACCCTGTGTTTTAAGTTTCCAAATAGGATGGTAAACACACTTTTTAAAAATAAATTATTTTCAACATCACAAGCTGGCACGAAATAGCAGAGGAAAATGGTACACAAACAGAACGGACAAAGGTAAATCATAACTGATATTTTGAGGTAGTTTCCCCCCGCCTTCAGGATCTTATGACCGTGCACATTTCACAAAATAAATTTAAAGCAGCTGTTTGTGTACAAGGCTTAAATAAAGTCTTGAGTTTTAGGTGTCTGGGACCAATAAGACCAGTTTTAATGGGTGGGGTTTTTTGTGTTTTTTTAAAAGAAAAACTTGCACTTTTTGGTGGGGACATTTGGGGCTTTGTAAACATTGAAAGAAAGAAAAAACAGGGAAAGCACCTCAAAGAAAACAAAATAGGATCCAGTGATCTCTGATGCAAAACTTTTTTTTTCTTGTAAGTCAATGTTTTTCAGAGTAAAATGCTCCTTTGGGAATCCCAAGTTGAACTTCTGCAATGGTTTGACATGGATGTGGAGAGAATAACATTTTGCTCGTTCACTTTTTCATGCTTGTTCTTGAGTTGTTTAGATTTTAAAAAAACAGGGTGCTTTTGAATCTTAACTACCTGTATCCTTCTCAAATTCCAAAAGGAGTCTTTTACTCCCAAAGATGCTGAGTTTTGCTTTGTAAATATCACCTTAGTCGAAAGAGTTGAAAGCCCGTTTTTCTATGTATGATTTCTGGGATATTCAAAGCTGCTACTGCTTATTTAATTAGGGCACAGTTAGGTTTTGACGCCGTCCTGGGCTTAATACAGATTAGGATGCTGAATCGCTGGTGCAGAATAATTCATATGGGTGAAGATAAGGCAGATCTTCGTGAGTCTGAGGAACAGATGGTGCTAGCTCTGGACAGTTTCTAGTTTCAAAAATTTTCAGATGTATTACTGCATTATGGATTCTCGGTGCAGGGTCTGAATTCATTTGGAAATGTAGCCAGAAGCATTCCCTTGAAAACAGAATACAAGAAAGCTTTTTCTCAACTCTGTTTCGAACAGTTGGAACCAACGGAGAGATTTGGGAGCATACCAGCTCCAGGCAAATTTTGTATTTCCGAAGGAGCAACACTGGTTATATTCTTGAATGCAAACTTTATGGGCAGCAAGTGATTTCAATGCATTATTCTTAAATTGTTGGGTCCAAGATCCTGAAGCAGGGGGGGAAATGTTTAAAGAAACTGAAGTGTTGGAAAATGAAAGAAAAAAACGCTTTTTATTACAAGGCTCAGAAGGTAGCCTCTTTTGCTGTAAAGGCGTACAGTCTCATGAAAAGGGATTTTGGAATTTATCTCAGCTAACGCCTGTTGAGTTTCTGAAGTCATATATTTTTCCTATTTTTAGTTTTGTTTCTGAAAACATTTTAACTATTTTTGGTCCATTATGTATATTTTTATGTGTAGTTTTTAATGTGTTTTATTTTGTTTTGCTTTTTTAAATATATATCTTGACGCAGCCTGAAATTTTATTCAGCAGAGTTTCGGTGTACAGAGTCAGTACTGTTGCTCTTTCGTAGATGAGCGGGCAGCAATGGGGAACCTGTCTCCATTCAGAAGGTGGCCGTCATCCCATGCTGCCAAGTTAGAAAGCTTATCTTATACACCATTGGTCCAGCTACGTCCCTGGCCCTTTGTCAATGGTTCTTGCTCAGTCAATGATTCTTGGAATATTACACAAGGCGTCCTCTTTAAATACGACACTTAGGTAATCCAGAAAGAGAATGAGAAATCCAGATTTTGCATTTCACAACCAAAATAGCCCTGCCAGTAACTTGCGGGGACGGGTGGGTGGGTGGGTGGGAATTTGCTCAAAATACAACCAGGAATTACTGTCAGCTGACCACTGCATTACTCAAAATAAAGGAAAAGGTCAATAGGCAACGTTTAACCCTTTGATTCATACTCGGCTTGAGTTTTTTAACTTTTGAGTATTTTGAGTATTTACCCCCCACCGCTGTTGTCTTTTGCTGAATCCCAGACTTGATCACAGTCTGCCAAAGCGTACAGCTATCAGTCCCTTCGCTCTGGGTCAATGAAAGTGGTTTTAAAAATCACGAGACAGAAAGAAGCCCTTGCTCCAATGCTCAGTCCACAGAATTCTCCGTCTCTCCTGACCATTATTCACCCTGGCCCCATTGTGATGAGTTTGAACTCTAAACGCATGTAGCTTAGAGAGCCACTCGGCTGCAGCCTTCCCCAACAGACGCAAGCCATCAGCTTAAGCTCATGTTCTTTAAAAATTAAAAAAGAAACCTACAAAGGTGTTTCCTGTTTTTCAGTAACCAAGGCCAGACTAATGGAGCAGGAGCCTGTCTGCATCGACAACATCAGACTTAAATTAAAATACAAAGAAGGAAGTCAGCCCTTATTTTATGAACATGAATATTGTTTAAGAAAGCACCCCTAACTTTTGTTGTTTCAAATCTATCGGCACAAGTCAAATCCACCGCTACAAATCAAATTTGTCCCCAGCACCTGACACTCACAGGTATACTGTCACTGATAATGGAGGCTCCATTTAGGGGGAAGGGCTAGGAGCCGTTGACAGACCCAGCCCTCTGCGGTTTTCTCCAATGGTCTAAACCCACTTTAAAAGCTACCTTTTCTATCAAAAATTACTGATTTGGTTAGAAATACATAGACAGATGTTTATATTTGGACAACTTTTCTGGTGTACTTTATTGGTAGGAGAAAAACAATTTAAACAATTTATTTAACTAAAACAATAACATCATAGCATATGTATCCATGGTTTTTTTTAAAATTAAAGATTTTCTTGATTTACAAAGGTGTGTGCAATGTCTCTCTCGTATTTTTTCCATGTAACATTTTTACAGATCAGTTTCGTTTGTTGAGACTAGGAAGAAAAGGGGAAAGGGTGGGCTGGGGTGATTTCTGGGGTGATTTCTGGCACTTCCTTGGTTATCTTACATATGTATCCATGTTTGTTAACCGATGTGGTTAAACAATTTTTTATTTAAAAAAGCCAACAGACTGAGTTTTAACACACATGAAAAACGTAAAACAAATCCTTATTTTCTGATGAATAGCCTTTGCACTATGATGTAACTTAAATAGAAAACTACCTTTAGAAAGGTTTTTCCTCCAAAAGCATTTTATTTTTAAAATCTGATTTAAATAAAAAAAACTGATTTAAATTTTAAAAATCCGATTTAAAAAAAATAAAAATAAAACCATTGATATTTATCCACCCTGCTTCCGCAGCATAAAGAACAGCATTGCCCACATTCATAGAAATAAAGCTTTTACTTCTTAGAAGCTCAGTTACATCATGCTGTTTTATAAAAAAGGAGAGAGAGAGAGAAAGGAAGCGCCACAGAAAGTCCGGCCACAAAGTGTGCAACTTCTCACAGCTGTTTCCTACAGATCGGACGGCGTGCCTCAAGCCTGCGCTCTGCAGAAACCCGTTCGGAGAAGTAAACAGAGTTGTGGTTTCCCGCTGCCGGGACGCCACGTGCGCGAGAGGAGTTACCTGGAGGCCGCAACAGCCGACGGCGTTCAGTATGGAGGCATTGTGGATGACTTGGTAGGGCACTCCCAACTTCACCGCCCGGAGGACGAGGTCACTGTGTGTAGTTGCCCTGCAACAAGGAGGCAGTGGGTTATATGGGGTGTACAGAGGGCCTGCGTTGGGCCTCACTGACTTAAAACAGCCTTCCACAATCTGGTGCCCTCCAAACGTTCCTTGGATTCCCGAATTCCTATCAAGGAGCGTCTCCACCCCATCAATCTACCCGGACACTGAGGTCCAGCTCCGAAGGCCTTCTGGCGGTTCCCTCACTGCGAGAAGCCAAGTTACATGGAACCAGACAGAGGGCCTTCTCGGTAGTGGCACCCGCCCTGTGGAACGCCCTCCCACTCGATGTCAAGGAGAACAATAACTACCAGACTTTTAGGAGACATCTGAAGGCAGCCCTGTTTAGGGAAGCTTTTAATGTTTGATTGATTATAGTATTTTAATGTTTTGTTGGAAGCCGCCCAGAGTGGCTGGGGAAACCCAGCCAGATGGGCGGGGTATAAATAAATGTATTATTATTATTATTATTATTATTATTATTATTATTATTATTTATCAGCCCACAGTCAGTATGGACTGATGGGCAGGGATGATGGGAGTTGTAGTCCAACAAAACATCTGAAGAGCACTGTGTGTGTCTATTATGTGTGGGGAGGCCGATCAAGTATACTTCTACCCAGTTCTCTTTTTCTAGAAAAAGAGGTGCCGGAACTCGCCATGAGTGAGTTATCTTAGAATGGTAATGGCGCCCACCTGAGAGGTGCCGTAATGGAGTTCCAGTGAGTTCTGGCTGAAAAAAATGCCCTGCTTCTACCAAACTTCTCACAGCTACTCAAATAAATAAGTGCCTGTATGCATATAGGACGCGGGTGGTGCTGTGGGTCAAACCACAGAGCCTAGGGCTTGCAGATCAGAAGGTCAGCGGTTCGAATCCCTGCGACAGGCTGAGCTCCCGTTGCTCAGTCCCTGCTCCTGCCCACCTAGCAGTTCGAAAGCATGTCAAAGTGCAAGTAGATCAATAGGTACCGCTGCAGCGGGAAGGTAAACGGCGTTTCTGTGCGCTGCTCTGGTTCGCCAGAAGCGGCTTAGTCATGCTGGCCGCATGACCCGCAAGCTGTATGCCGGCTCCCTCGGCCAATATAGCAAAATGAGCACCGCAACCCCAGAGTCGTCTGCGACTGGACCTAACGGTCAGGGGTCCCTTTACCTTTACGCATATAGGAAGCACAGGAAGTAAAAAGAAAAAGGAGCGCCAAACTCAATATGCTGGAGGAAAAGCAACACACTTTTTATTTACTGCAACCTCTTTCTCCAGCATCTTGAGGTTGGTTCTCCTGCTTCGTCCTTTGCAAAAGACACATAATGCATCATACACGAACAAGTAAAGACCCTGAGGGTGAATGTACACTTTTTGACCGATAAAAGCCTTCATCGGCTCAGGACCACAAGTACAATGAGTTAAGATCAGACACAGGTTCTAAGTTTGCACCGAAGACACTTTAGCAACGTAAACATGCGGAAGGTGAAGGAGGCAGCTTTTTTATTCAATGCTGTAATAAGGCAGTTTTGCCTGCTAGTTAGACAGCCCCTTCTTTTTTGCCTCTTACAGAGGCTGACTGGCAAACATCAGCACGCAGAGCAGCACTGGCATAACTCCCATCCTCTTCTTAATTATGGTGCAAACAGGCCTTCGTGCAATTGTAAACGAGAAACTTTGCATGCACGCTCTAAACTTGCACCAGTATGCAAAAGGGGTTTTGTTTTCTAACTGTTCCCATTTGCTATTGAGGAGAACTTCGGGGAAGATGGCTTGTCACCCCTCAGGAGTGCCAGATCTGTACTGTATATGCCAGACAGACACCTAACTTTTTCTTTAAAAATCCACTCTCTTCAGAGGGACGTACAGAAACAAATGGTTGGGCAAAGTCAAGGGAAGAGTACTAGAGTGGGCAAACAGCATGCAAATTAAGGCACAGATTGATGCTTTAGTTAAGAGAGCTGCATCCCCTGTTAAAGCACATTGCCATCCTCACTTCTGCTCAAAAGGGTCATCTGAATCTATATGGCCTGCCCCATCCGAACTATTTTGTGGCAGGGTGGATTTGATTTAAATCAAATTGATTTAAATCATGATTTAAATCACTAGTCAGTAAGGCTTGATTTTAATATTTTTTTTACAGAAAGACTCATTCTTGCTGGTATAATCTTAGTATTTACAACCATATGAAGGTTTCATTTTTGGAATAATAAATTTTCAGAGTAGTTTTTACAGTTATATCAAAAATTACTGATTTGGTTATACTACTAGAAATACATAGACAGATAATTATGAAATTATGGTGAGGTTTAATAAGTTAACTGTTTATATTTGGACAACTTTTCTGCTGTACTTTATTGGAAGGTGAAAAATAATCATTTCCTTAATAACCATTTAAACAATTTATTTAACTAAAACAATAACATGATAGTATATGTATCCATGTTTGTTAACTGATGTGGTTAAAAAAACAGACTGAGTTTTAGCACACCTGATAAACTTAAAGCAAATCCTTATTTCGTGATGAATAGCCTTTGGACTACAATGTAACTTAAATAGAAGACTATATTTAGAAAGATTTTTCCTCCAAAAGCATTTTATTTTAAAAATCCAATTTAAATAAAAAAAATCCGATTTAAATAAAAAAAATCTTGATTATTTTAAAAAAATCTTTGATTTTTATCCACCCTGTTTTGTGGGGTGGCGACGTTTGCAAGGCAGACCGATCCAAACATAGCTGCCAAAACATAACCTCTTCTGCAGCATCTACGATTACTGAAAGCTCCGAATTTTATAAATGTTGCTGCTCAAGTATTCATCAATCATGTTCACTGCATTAGGCAGCCGGGTGTGGAAATGCATTTAAATAAGAAACGCAAAGCTGAACAATGGCTTCAGCTGCCCTCTTTTCCCCAAGGTGTCTTAGTTCAGCGCTGCTCATTCCATGGAGGTGAGCAGGGAACAGAAACGGCATCTGGCCGGGAAGCATGATTAAGCAGCCCTTTGCCAGCCACAGGCACTGAATTTCCAAAAGCGCCCCAGAAAGTCTCTCTCTGCCTAAACCCCGCTCCTTTCCTAACATTTTTGTCACTTGGAATTTTTAGACACTAGCCAAAGGGAACTGGATTTACAGCTTTTTCCATATAGGGCCTGCGGTAACTTCTTGATTCTAGCTAGTCTGGTGGCCCAGTGGCACAGGACGCCAATTGCCAGCTATCGCCGTTCCTGGACAGGTTAAGCCTGGAACTTAGGAATGTCCCAGCTTGACCACCGCAATGTGCTCTGTGTGGAGCTACCCTTAGAGATGGCATGGTGACTATCTGTCACTGAGCCCAGTTCAATGGGATGATTTTGACATTGTTGTTGTTCAGTCGTGTCCGACTCTTCGTGACCCCATGGACCAGAGCACGCCAGGCACGCCTATCCTTCACTGCCTCTCGCAGTTTGGCCAAACTCATGTTAGTAGCTTCGAGAACACTGTCCAACCATCTTGTCCTCTGTCGTCCCCTTCTCCTTGTGCCCTCCATCTTTCCCAACATCAGGGTCTTTTCTAGGGAGTCTTCTCTTCTCATGAGGTGGCCAAAGTACTGGAGCCTCAACTTCAGGATCTGTCCTTCTAGTGAGCATTCAGGGCTGATTTCTTTAAGAATGGATAGGTCTGATCTTCTTGCAGTCCATGGGACTCTCAAGAGTCTCCTCCAGCACCATAATTCAAAAGCATCAATTCTTCGGCGATCAGCCTTCTTTATGGTCCAGCTCTCACTTCCGTACATTACTACTGGGAAAACCATAGCTTTAACTATACGGACCTTTGTCGGCAAGGTGATGTCTTTGCTTTTTAAGATGCTGTCTAGGTTTGTCATTGCCTTTCTCCCAAGAAGCAGGCGTCTTTTAATTTCGTGACTGCTGTCACCATCTGAAGTGATCATGGAACCCAAGATTTTGACATAGAAAGTCCTAAATGGCATGGGGACAAACAAGCTGAAAAACTCTCCCCTCTCCTGATACTATCCTTCCCCTGAGCCACAATTGTCATGGATGCTTTAGTTGAGATTCCTGCATTGCAGGGGGTTGGACTAGATGACCCCTGGCATCCCTTCTAACTCTACAATTCTATGATTGGCCAGGGAACCCCTAACAGTTGAACCATCTTTAGTGCTCTACTTGAGCTTGGGATAGGGGTTTCTCTGAAATCAGGCAGCGAAGGTTCTGGCGACAACTCAAACTATTTCTGTCCTTTTGGGCCTTTGAACAAGAGTACTGTCCTGTTGATTATAACTGTTGATCAAATACAATGGATACTGTTGATTGCTTAGCTCAAGGCGCTTTCAATAGATTTATTCTTGTATGGCAGCCTTTCTCAAACTTCGGCTCCCAGATGTTCTGGAACTACAACTCCCAGGACAGCTCAGGACCGCAATACCTCAAGGACCGCCTCTTTCCGTATGAACCTACCCGGACCCTGAGATCATCTTCTGATGCCCTCCTTCGTGTGCCTCCTCCTCGAGAGGTGCGGAGGGTGGAAACACGAGAACAGGCCTTCTCTGCGGTGGCTCCCCGTCTGTGGAATGCTCTCCCCAAGGAAGTTCGCCTGGTGCCTTCATTATACACCTTCAGGCGCCAGGTAAAAATATTCCTTTTTAACCAAGGCCTTTCGTTGATTTGATTGACATTCTATGCCTTTTTAAAATGTTTTTTTTTGGGGGGGCTATCGGGTTGTTGTTTTCATTTTTATTAGGTATTTTGTGGTTTTATATCTTGATTTTATTCTGTGAATCGCCCTGAGACCCCCGGGTATAGGGCGGTATATAAATTCAACAAATAATGATCATCATCATCTCTGACCACTGGGCTGACACACAAAAAATATTTTTGCTGCAGCAGTACAAAGGTGCAAAATTTTAATAACATTGTTACTTCCTTGAACGGCGTAATGACTTTAATCTCTCAGACTGGCATCATCTGCAGTTAAGTACCAGCTCAATTAGAAAAGGGGGGAGAAGGAAAATGGTATCCTAATATTCCCTAGAGGTATATTTACATTAATTACTCTTCCCCCCCACCCTCCGCTTGACACATACATTTCTTTATAAGGAGGGAGCCCTCGCATGATGTGCACGGTGATTACGTTTCCCCAGCCCCCTCCGCCCCCCGCGGCTAACATGGCAATATTAATTTTGAATCACCAGCTGGAGACAAAAAGCCCTCTCCTGTATGGTTTGACATTACAGATTGATGATGCTTGACTAGCTAGGGCAGAAGAATGGCCTCCCGGCGACAGAAAGGGCTGCGGCATCCAGGGGGAATAGGAAAACAGAACTTAAGAGGCTTAATAAACCAAACCGATAAGGCCTTTGCCACAACCCAGATGTCCGCAGTATACATGAGAAGTGCGCGAGGAACATCGCAGCACCGAAAGCAACCACATGGCTCGGAGCTGCAAAATGTAATTGAACCGAAACCGCCATTCAAACAAGTATAATCGAGCATCTCGGGCAACGAATAAGAAAAGCCATGCGGGGGGAAATCCAGTCGGATTGCTTTTTGGACAATTGCCACGGATTTTAGGGCTGTCACCTCATTATTGATGGGACAGTTTATCTAGGAATACAGGCCTTCTGTTCACTCGAAAGATGTGCTCCGTATTTTGGCAGACGGGAGATTCCTGATCTACCAACCATAGCTAGGAAACCAGGAGTGCACCATGGATAGCCATCCCCTCCAGCGCTTGAAATTTGCCAGACGCATTTTGCACCTGGCTATCAGCCACTTGCGACCAAGTGAAGTTGCCCGGGCGCCAGAACGGTGCCTGACGTCTCCACCATCTGGAGGTGCACGCCTGGGGATCTGCACAAATCAAAATGAATTTCAGGAACCAAAAAGTTGCATTGAAACATACCGCTTTTGAGCCACCTGACCCCAAAATGGCAACCAGGCATTCCGTTTTGGTGACTGTAACCCTGGTTTTATGAGCCATTTGGCACCTAGCTTTATAAATCCGAGTTTCTAACACTGGTGTTTGCTCCCCTGCTCCTCCCCTTCCATGGCTTGGCACAGACGAAGGTCAACACTCCCTGTTTAGGGAGGCTTTTAATGTTTAATAGATTACTGTATTTTAATGTTCTTTTGGAAGCCGCCCAGAGTGGCTGGGGAGACCCAGCCAGATGGGCGGGGTATAAATAATAAATTATTATTATTATTATTATTAACACTCACTGGATTCACTCGGAACCAGAGGTCGAAAATCCACTTTCAAACCCTGGTTTCAAATTCCAGTGAGAGCCAGTGTGAATGCGCGGTTGCAGCATGCTTAAAGCAACTGTGGGAGAGACGCAAAACATGTGCGAGAGGTGAGAGTGTGCGAGTCTATGGGATGTTTGCGCCAAGATGTTGCTTTTACTTGGTGCAGAGGTTCATTGCAGACCTAACGTAAGCGTTAATTTCAGTCGTATAGGCCTGGGATGGGCAGAGTTCAGGCTTGTGGGACCCAATTTGGGTTTTTGTTTTTTTAACTAGAGCTTTGAAGTCCACCACCTGGAGCCAGGAGCAAACCAGTAGCTCGAATGGATGGGTAGATGGCAGAGGTTGGATGGCCATCTGTCATGGATGAGATTCCTGCATTGCAAGGGGTTGGGCTAGATGACCCTTGGGGTCCCTTCCACCTCTACAATTCTATGATGCAAAGATTTAAGGGAGGCTCTGAGGAATTTGTGATCGGGACCAGAAGCATGTTCACAAACCCTTTCAAACCCTTCTTCCCCCTGACCTGCTGTCCCCATACTTTTTAAAGTAATCTCAATTAGGATGTGGGGTTTTTTTTAAGCTGTTGTCATTGTTGCTGTTATTATTACACTTATTTGTCACTTTAAAAAACAACAACAAAAAACCAACAACCCAGAAAGTAACCCAAAGCGTCTTACAAAATAATATAACAGCAAATTCAAAAAACATCATAGCATATATAAAAAGGCAGGTCTAATACAACTCACTTCACTAAAAATAGGTAAGAGGCCACAAGTATACATAATACCCTCTAAAGCCTGGGTAAAAAGAAACACTTTGGCCTGCCGCATAAAAGTTGCTAATGATGGTACCAGGCATGGTTCTCTGAGGAAGGCATTCCACAATGGGGGAGCCACCACTTAAAAGGCCTGTTCTCGTGTCACGTTAACCTCTGCACCTCCCTTGCAGGTGACAAAGGTCCTGGACAGAGGTAGTCCTTGAGGTATTGGGGTCCTGAGTTGTATAAAGCTTTATAGGTCAAAACCAGCACTTTGAATTGAGCCCGGAAACTAATTGGCAGCCAGTGAAGTCATGCTGGAACTGTTGTTATAAGCTCAAACTGTCTTGCCCTGGTCAGCAACCTGGCTGCTGAGTTCTGCATCAGCTGCAGTTTCCAAACGGTCTTCAAAGGCAGCCCCACGTAAAGAGCATGGCAGTAATATAATTATTAGACCAATTCAAAGTCAGAAACCCTTGCTGATCCACTGCAAAAAACCCCAAAGATCAGCCAGTAGGTCCCGATATACCCTTCTGCCCAACCTTGATGTTGGCAGCCAGTTTTTTATATTCAAAAGCATAGCTGCTTCTCCAAAACTCTGGATGGGCTCATAGTCAACATGTTTGAAAGTCAGTCCCCTCCACATAATCCAAGTACTATAGAGGTTAAGGCAGGCATCCCCAAACTTCAGCCCTCCAGATGTTTTGGACTACAATTCCCATCATCCCTGACCACTGGTCCTGTTAGCTAAGGATCATGGGAGTTGTAGGCCAAAACATCTGGAGGGCCGCAGTTTGGGGATGCCTGGGTTAAGGTTTAACATGGCACCGGTAACAGGAATATTTAGAGGTGTTGCCTCCTCTTACCCAAAAGGATCTCCAACTACAAGAAAAGCCACGTCACACTGATGTGCACCCTTCAGGATTGTATCTGCTTCTTGTTCTACAGTTTCTCTGTCGGCGAGAATCAGTTCTTTGCCATAGAACTCCTCCTGGGGGGGGGGAGAAAGGGGGTATTATTTCACCCAGAGTTGTATCCCACCCTCCCTCCAAAGAACTTAGGGTGCATCTACGTACCAGTGCTTCCTTTCCAACAGTGAGGATCGAAGTGTAGGCTTCCAGGTACACTCGGCTACACTGCTTTATTACCTCCAGGCCTTTAACTGTAATATCTTTGGCATCTCCAAGTCCAAGTCCAATCAGGTAAAGCATTATTATTATTATTAAATGTAAGGAATGGAAAAGAATAGACACCAATTCCTGGGTGGAGGGCTTTGCAACCTGCCAAAATGTTGAAACAGAACAAAAAAGCAATCAGAAATTCAGTACATCGTTGTTAGTTAATGGAGCATTGTAAATAATTTTGTAAATAATTTTGTTCTGTGAACTGCCCTTTGTTCTGTGAACCGTCCTGAGACCATCCTGAGATATAGGGCGGTATATACATTCAATTAACAACAACAACAACAACAACAACAACAACAACAACAACAAACAAACAAATAAATAAGGTTTTCCCCAGCATAATTTATTTATAGAATTACAGGTTTCCATAAGCAGTAAAAGAAAGTAATATACGGCTACTATTTATTTGTCACCCAGTGCAAAACATCTCTAGGTGGGTTATATAACAATTAAGAAACCATCAAGTTTTGCAATAAAGCAACAATACCCCTCCTCTAAAATTATATACAGTATAGCACAGAAACAGCAGTAAGCACGGTAGTCATATTCCTACAAAAGCATGGGAGAAGAGGTAGGTTTTAACCTGGCGCCGAAAGGATGTTACTATCAGCGTTTCACAGATGCGAAGTCACAACCGAAAAGGCCCTGTCCTTTGTTGCCATCCCCCAAACCTCTCAGAGAGGCACCTGGATAAAGGGTCTCAGGTGATGGGTATGTTCGAGTCAGGAGACGTGTACCATTGGATACTGGGGTCCATATGGTGCATTTTGGTTAAACCAGCACTAAGAATCGGGCTCAGAAACGGATTGGTAGTCAGTGCAGCAGCGCCAGAGATGGCGTTATATGCTCCGATTGCTTTGTTCCGATCGGCAGCCTTGCTGCAATGGCAACACGCAGAGAAGCACTGCTTCGTCCTCCCCCTCCTTTCCCCAAAGCCAGCCAAGTAAAGTTGCGGCGCTACGAAACACACTTACCTGGGAGCAAGCACCACTAAATTCAGTGCACCTAGAAGCAGGTTGCATTTCTACTCTGGACTGGCATGAAACTCATGCTCACTGGGTGACTTTTGGACTGCCCATTCTCTCTCTGTCTCTGCCTAACCCACCTCGCAAGAAGTAGCAAATTGTGTGCTCCCCTAGACTGTTTGGAGTGTGAAAAGGGGGGAAAGAATAGGAGAATTGTAGGAACACTTAATTTAGAGTTCCAGCCCCACTGCGCATGTGTAGACGCAGGTTGCCACTTTTGTTCTGGCAAAATATGGGGTGGAGCATGTGGGTGTTTTTGTGGTGCTGAAGTGACTTCAAAGCTACCCATTACAATCTATTGCTGCCTAACACAATATGGCCCCTCAGGCATCTGTCACACTCCATCCCTCTCTCACACACAAATTTGTAAATCTGCCTGTGCTTGGCTACCCAGAGCTTAAATACGTGACCTTTCACACATGACCCTTTCAAACGCGCATCTTTGGAAAGACCCAAATCACGGGTTCACAGAGATGGAAAGGGAGCCAAGGGTCATCTAGTCCAACCCTCCCTGCCATGCGGGAATCTCAGCGAAAGGGAAAGACAGCACAAGACTGTATCGATGATGATGATGACTTATTGAATTTTTATACCGCCCTATACCCGGGGGTCTCAGGGCGGTTCACATAATAAAATCAAGATATAAAACCACAAAATACATAATAAAAATAGAAACAACAACAACCCAATAGCCCGCCCCGAACGCAGCACGAAACCGTACCAATACAGGACATACACTGGGATACGGGATAACCCCTAAGGTGGCAGGACACAACTTCGGCCAGGACACGGGACTGCAAGCTTACCTGAGAAACCCCACGCACACCTGTACACGCGCCAATATGCAAAGCAGGGCTCGCTTAGCACCGGCTGCTGCAGCTCCTGCCATTGGCTGGAGAGTCCCATCACTCCCCCCCCCCGGCCTGCTCCCGCCTCCCCGCTCGGACTCACACGTGCGCCGCCAGCGGAGCGCTCCTCAAGCCGCTGCTGCCTCTTCCGGGTTTCCCCGCCGCTTTGCCGTAAAGCGAGCGGCTTCGCGACAGTTTCGCGGCGGCCGAAGCCGAGAGACAGAACGAGGAGCGGCTCAGTCGTGGGGGGAGGAGGAGGAGGAGATGAAGGAGGCGGCGGTGGCGCGCGGATGGCGCCTGGGCCGCTGAGGTGGGAGCGGCTGGCCATGAGCACGTGGGCGGCCGGCAAGGCGCTCGCGGGGCCCTCGGCCCGCCTCGCCAACGGCCTAGAGATCCCCATGCTGGGGCTGGGTAAGTGCGCAGGCCGCCCCCTCGCTCGCTCGCTCGCTTGGTTGAGGACACTCATTCTATTCCTAGAATAATATAATATAACATATTATAACATAAGCCACGCCCTTGCTCGTTTTGATGACACTGACTATATTCCTATAATAATATAACATATTATAACATAAGCCACCCCCTCGCTCGCTTTGATGACACTGACTATATTCCTATAATAATATAATATAACATAATATATTATAACATAAGCTGCCCCCTCGCTCACTTTGTTTATGACACTCATTATATTCCTATAATACAATACAATACAATACAATATAATATAATATAATATAATATAATATAATATAATATAATATAATATAATATAATATACAGTGGACCCTCGACTTACGAAGATAATCCGTTCCGACAGAATCCTCGTAAGTCGAAATCACCGTAACTCGAGTCCCCATAGGAATGCATTGGTAGAACGCATTCGTAGGTCGAAAAAACCTTCGCAACTCGAAACCGCATCTAAAGCGGCCGCGACTTCCAATCGGAAGTCGAAAAAATTCAGAAGCGGCGGCCGCTTTGATCCCTCGCAACTTGAAAAACCCGTAAGTCGCGTCATTTGGAAGTCGAGGGATCACTGTAATATAAATATAATATAATATAATATAATAAAACACACACACAAAAACCCGTTCCCGCCTCTTTTCCCTCTCACGAATCACAAAGTGGCTCGCAAACAAGAAAGGGCAACGGCTTAAGGAAGTAAAACCTTGAAATGATGAAATGATTGTATAATTAATGAAATGTATAAATTTGAAAAGTATAAATAAAAACTTGTGGGGGGGGAAAGAAAGGGCAACAGCATGAGTGGAACAAACAGCGTTTCGCCCTTGCAGTACAAACCCTATGGGATAATTGACAGATCACCTGCAATGGTTTTATTTGCTTCATTGCATTCATCATCATCATATGCCCACCTTTGATCTTCCAAGGAACCCTGTGAGGTAGGTTAGGCCTCTGGATACTTGGTAGTGAAAAGCAATAGGTCAGTCCTTTTGGCTGTTAACCAGAAGGTTGGTGGTTTGAGCCCACCCTTACTGGGAGCCTCATTTCATTAAGGAGATGTTTGGATGGCGATACTTGGCTCTGTGACCATACCTTAAATACCGTTCCTCCTCCTGTAGAATTATTTCCCCATGCACAACCCAAGTACAGAACATTGTGGGGAAAAGAGGGCTTTTGTTTTTGTAGATGTTGGCAGTGAGGCATCAGGAAATGGTCTTTGGTGATGTAATATCTCCTTGCTAGTCCTCTTTGCCTTAGGAGTGTTAATCACTTTCCTTTCATCAGTCAAGCATCCAAACATCCAGTGATGATAATGATGAGGATGCTAATTAGCCATTATGTAATACACTTCAAGTGTTCAAAGTGCTTCACTATCTTAATAACCCCTACATAGTGATTAACTCAAAAAAATGAAAGGTGGATGGAAATTTGCATGCATAACAGGCAGTGAAAGGGAACATTTAAGCCTTTACCTGTGGCTAAGAGAAAAGGAAAGCTTATAGGTAGGAAGCCGTGTTGGTCTGTCATAGTCAAAACAAAAGAAAAAATTCCTTCCAGTAGCACCTTAGAGACCAACTAAATTTGTTCTTGGTATGAGCTTCCGTGTGCATGCACACTTCTTCAGATACGTATCTGAAGAAGTGTGCATGCACACGAAAGCTCATACCAAGAACAAACTTAGTTGGTCTCTAAGGTGCTACTGGAAGGAATTTTTTAATTTTTAATTTTGTTTAGAAAAGGAAAGGCTCTGCCTGTCCATGGCCGCTATGCTGCATCAGCTCACAGTGATTCAACAGCAGCATAGTATTCACCAGCTACTTGCATTCAAGAGCTACATAAAATTAGCAGGAGGTCACTCTTCCCTAGTTGCTCAGGCATGCGAGTTTTCATTATGAAGTTTGGAAAAGTCTTTTTCTCTCATCAGTGGAGCAGAGCAAATAAATGTTCTTTCCCTAGCTACGCCCCTTTGAGAAGTGGAGAAAGGGGTTATTTTGTTCATTGAACTGCAGTTGATGTGGGGGGGGGGCTTCCTTGCATTACGACACACTTGGCTTTCTCTGGAACTGATCCCGCTGTTAGCTTTTTAAAAAGACTGTGCGTGCGCAAACACACTTGCACACCCTGCAGCTATCAAAACTGGCATCTGGGTTGGCTGCTCAGCAGAGCCCAAGCAATAAGAACTTGCCCGTGTCTGCTAAAATCAGTGGCAAAACTCTCGTTGATAGTAAGGCACTCCTTGCTGAGTTCCCAAGTAAAGCAGTGTCCTCTTCCCATTGAAGGAATATTTGAAGCTGGTAGAAAGCGGGAAATCAGGAGCTTTGTGGGCGTGGGAAACTTGAGTAAATAATACGTCAAGGCAACTGCAATTTGTGAAATGCTTAAGGTGATTCTGTGCTTGTCTGTCATTTAAGATGATTAGGAGCAAGTTTTATTTTTAGGGATATTCGTCCAAAATTACTGATCTTCTTGAGAAATCCCGGTTAAGCCTCCCAAGAAACTCCAGGTCCCTAAAACACAGTTTCAGAACCCTGGTTTAATTAAAATCTGCAAAATATCTCCTCTTCTTGAAACCCCTTTGAAATAGGACCACATGGTGCTCATCATACACTCTAATTCTAATAAGTAAGAAGGCGTCACTTCCTGGCCTTTATAAAGGTTTCTGTGGCCTTGTAAAACTTCTTTTTAAAAGCTTCATTGCAGCATAACAGCTAAAAACAATTGGAAAAAATAATACAGCAACCAGAGCAGCTTTTTGGAAGCCATGTAGTGCATTCAATGTGCCTTTATTGTTGAAAGCCATTGTGGGAGGCGAGGGACTTAATAAATGGAATCTCCTGGTGTTTAAGAAGTATTTCATTAGTTGTAGTCTTAGCAAGTTACTTATATAAGCATTTTATTAAATTACAGAAGAGAAACCCGTAGTTGCAAAGCTGTTCACCATGTAACAATTCTGGAACTTTATATGGTATATGTTCTTAAAAGAACGACCCTGGTTTCTGTGGCATTTTAAAAGTTGCCTTTTAAACATTGCAGAGTTTTTTGTCACCTTCTTGTGAAGGGGAAAATTTTGTTTTGATTGTACATCCTTTATTTAAATAAAAAAGAATTCTGGTTGATGTAATTATTAGAATTTCGGGGTTTTAAGTAGCACGAGCCTGTGAAACATGCCGCCAGAATGCTAGTACACAGAGTTCTGAACTTAGCTCAGGTGGTTCTGGGTTCAAATTCCTGCTTATTCTTGACTGAATGAAACCGAGTCTCTTAACCTAACCTAGCAGATAATAAAATTGAAAACCATCCTATATAAGATTCCACCCCCCCCCCAGTAACTTCTCATGGTGTTTCTCTGGGGGAAGGTTTCATGGGATTAGGAAGTATCCTGGCAATACTAAGATACTATGATTTTCTTGAATTCTACTAATTGTTTTGATTACTTTATTCCTGTTGTTTGCTTTATTTATATTTATTGTGTTTGGTATTATAGTGATTGTAGTCTTTGTTGTTTTTTAAATGTGATTATTGTGAGCTGCTCTGATCTCTGTTGCTGGAAAAGCAGAATACAAGTATTAAATCAAATCAAATCAAAAAGTACAACTTGGTTTATCTACGCAATCTCTGAAAGATCCAGAATATGAGGTTAACTATACTATTCATAGATACTAGCCAATTGAGGGGAGATGTATTAAGATGGGTTATTTTCAGGGTTGTGGAAAACCTTGGGAACAGAGGGCGCAATGAGAAGCAGGAATTGGCAAAAATGATGTGCCTTGTGCTATTGGAAGCCCTTGCGCAAGTCCAAAGCCACCATTAGACACAACCCTGAATGTCTTTCACTACCCAGAGTAGAAGAAAATGAATATTGACATAAATAGCGCAATCCATTCTGTTAACCTGAATTTGCCATGATGAAGGAAGATCGGTTCATGAGGCTTTGTTAGAGGGTTGTTGTTTTTTTTAACTTTTTGAAAAGCATCTGGATATGGTGGAATAAATTCAGGGGATTTTACAGTATAAGAAACAGCTGGCCAAGTATTTTCTTCTGGCTGATTTCTAATGCCAAGGATTTGTGGCTAGCTGAGCAATTCACTCAATTATAGCTTGTGCATACATATTTGAAAAACAATGACAATAAAGGAAAGGAAATTCATAAGCCAAGTTGCTGTCTTTAAGTTGTTTTTATTAGAATTACTAGTTGAATTTAGCCCGTTAATAACGGGTGCTAGCGGCGGCGACTGGGATCCAAGGCGCGGAGGCGGCCGGCGGCGGGAGCGGCGCTTTGGAAGCAGTAAAGGCGGTGGCGGGAGCCTCCAGTAAAGGCCGCGGGGGAAGCGGCGCGCTTTGGAAGCAGTAAAGGCGGCGGCGGGAGCCTCCAGTAAAGGCGGGTGGCGGGAGCGGTGCTTCGCGCCGCTTCCCCCGTGCTTTGGAAGCAGTAAAGGTGGCGGCGGGAGCCTCCAGTAAAGGTGGCGGCGGGAGCGGTGCTTTGCGCCGCTTCCCCCACGCTTTGGAAGCAGTAAAGGCGGCGGTGGGGGCTCGGAGCTGCGGGGGTGGGGAGGAAGAGGCGTAACCGCCATCGCCTACGCTCCAATCCCTGCGTCCGTCAGTGACATGCGCAGTACCGCACTTCCGTGACACACGGAAAGTTGGACGCAGGGACACAGCAACTTTATTATATAGGATTCATAAGCAACTTCAGGCACAAATCCATATGATCTGCTGTGACACCCACCCATCCCAAAGCCATGAGTTAGTATTTTATGGGAAAGAATTCTTAAGTTTCAACTAATTTTATTGGTAGCTTGGTCAATTAAAATATTTCTGCTTTTTTTAAAAAAAAGTTTGGCTTTTATCTAATTAATGTAGTGTTGTGAACACACCAACATTATTTGCTGAATTCTTACATTATTATTTTGATTGAATATTTGATATTGCTGCTGGGTGATTTCCCCCACCTGTAGTCTGGATGTGGAATACTTGCTGATACTGCTTTCTAACACAGGAAAGGAAGCGAGTATTTCTGCATCACTTCCATTTCTCTTTCTTCCACTCTTCTGCCTATGTGGAGGAGTCAAGGCTTTGGGAACAACATTCCTTCTTGTTTTTGAAACCCTTTTGCTTGGGTAACTTTCCAGTTTGATACAGATCCAAATGGTGCTACAAAATAGAAAGGGGTGGCAACTTTTAATTTGAAATGAGAGCATGTTTCAGTTTTTATTCCATAATCCAGAATCAGTTAGTAGCAATCTGTTAATGTAACCTTGAGAATTCAGGATTGAATCGAATGCTAGTCCTACACAGAGTAGACTCATGGAAGTTAATGGGCACTACTAGCAGGTTCATTCCTTTCAATGGGTCTGCTTTGGAAGGAACTGAGTTGGCTACAACTCTGAAAGTTTTAAACAAAGTAACTTCAGCTCGTCACAATCGTAAAAGCCCACCCTACTTTCTTTCCTCATGCTAGAGTAGTGTTTCCCCAAACTTGGGTCGCCTGCTTTTTTGGGGGGGACTACAACTCCCATCATCCCTAGCTAGCAGGACCAGTGATCAGAGATTATGGGAGCTGTTCAAAAACAGCTGGAGACTCAAGTTTGGGAAAGTTAGGATGTGGCACTGCTTTGCCAGTGCTTCTCTGGGTTTTTCCTCCAGTATGCTGAGGTGAGAAGCAGAATGCGGTTCAGATCGGCAGAAGCCAGGCCTGTGGATACTCATTCTGGAGTCCAGGAGTGTCACCACTTAACTACTTCCTCGTCCACTTGTGGCACAGATTGACCAATTCCAATCTATTCTGTGAGTCAGCCCAAGAGTCATGCTTCCTATTGTCAGTCTTCAACACTGTTTCATACAGAACTGAAAAAGGCTTTGTAGAAAATGCACAGGCATGCGGTTTGTTTCTTTGTAAAGTGTTGGTACACAAAGTTGTTTGTTGGACTGTTTCAACACATGGTTAATGTCCTTAAACCTGATAATTGTGTTTGTCTTTCTCCCACAGTACTTCTAAAATCTAGGGAAGCTTTCTAGCATTCCCCCCCCCCCTTCACATGCCACATTTGTAGTTCATGGCGTTTCTTTCTTAGCCAGAAGCTATGTACAAAAAAATGAGAAGACCTGAATGGCTGTATCGGTGCCTTCAGCTGGGTCAGGGGGAGAATGCTGATTTTCTGTTCCCTTTGGGTTTGTCGGTGTCTCTTGTCAAGGGAGACAGCTATGTAGATGACTGAATTAAAAATCCCCACCTCCCCAAATAATGAATATCAGAAAGGTGCATTTTCAGGTTCCTTACCATGAAATCACAGAAGAATAATCAATACCTTGCTTAGTTTTTGCTTCTCAGTTTAAAAGGGAGAAATGGGTAAGGCAGTACCACTTAATAAGCAGTCTTTCTTTAATGAGATGGTAGCTTCTGAATTTTATGTAGTGTACCTTTCCTTTTGCTCTTGGGGAACCAAAGAGCAATAACATGCTGCACAACATATTTAGGATTTATTCTTGTTTTTGTGCACTAGAAGCACTCACATTACTCCCAGGTAAGCGTGCATAGGACTTCAGCCTTAATTAAGGATACCAGATTTATTTCAATGAATCCGGGGGCGGGGATAAATAAATAAACATTTTTTTCTTTAAAAAAGAGAGGAAAAAAGTTATTAAAAAAATAAAGAAGTAATATCTTCTCTTCTGTAGTCTCCTCTGTTGCGCGGCCTTCCTCTGGGTCACGGCCTTTCTTGGAGCACTATCCGTGCTTCCCCCCTCCCTCTCCCTCCTTGCACTTGATCCCTTATAGGCTTACTTGGGAGTAAGTATTAGCAGAAACCCCCTCTTCCTGCTGCTGCCCTGCCCGCCTGTCTGGGAGTCTCCTGCACAGGCATCATCCGGCGGCCGCCCATCCGCTCCGTGGCGTGCCCAGTCAGCGGGTCCGGGGCAGAGCCGGTGGCGAGCAAGCGAGCAGGAGGAGGCACGCTTGGCCGGATCAGCTTGTCTCCTGCTCGCCTCTCATCCGCAATGGCCAATGACGAGCTGGCCAACAAGCTGAGCCGCCGTTTGCAAGTCGAGGAGCACAGTGGTAAAGCCGAGCAGCAGCCGCAGCCGCCCAAGCACCACCCAGGGGCCGAGCCAGAGCCCGAGCCGACGGCCTTGGGCAGCGGTGCCGACGGGGAGCTGAGCGCCAGGTTGCAGCGGTGCACTGAGCTCAACGACCCCGCGCAGCTCTCGTCTGGCAGCGGCGCCCAGCACCGCATCTTCAGCCCCTACACCAAGTCCCCATATGATGTGTCTTGTGCGCAACACATCATATGGGGACTTTCAGCGAGGCAAAATGGCGGGCGCCACAGCAGCGGGCAGCTCCTGAAGCCAGCCAGAGCCAACTGCGCTACCAGGCTGGCTCTGGGCTGCTGAGACTGCCGTTGCCACATTTCCCTGGGACATTAGATGAAATCCGGGGATGGAATTTGTCCGGGGACAAATTTGCAAATCCGGGGACTGTCCCCTGGAAACGGGGACGTCTGGTAACCCTAACCTTATCTGAAGAAGTGTGCATGCACACGAAAGCTCATACCAAGAACAAACTTAGTTGGTCTCTAAGGTACTACTGGAAGGAATTTTTTAAATTTTGTTTTAAATATAAAAATGTGTGAGATTAACACAGAATGCATTAGTTGTTTACAACTGATTGTACTTCTATTCTACACACTGATTTAACTGCAGCGAATTTTCCCCAGGAATACTGTGAACTGCAGTTCTGTGAGGCTACTGAGCATTCTCTGTTCAAGATCCTTAGTCTTCAGTATGCAGAATTATAATGCAATTATGATGCTATTAGTCAGATGTAATAGCATCCCTTAGGTAGAAAAAGTGCCACAACTACTGCAGTTGAGACATTAATTGTCTCAAGATATTTAATTGTGCCACAACACACACACACAGTATTCTAAATAGGCAGCAAAACAATATACTGAGCTAGTTTACAAATTTCAGACAGGTAATCTGAAGGCTTAGTCTTAGAAGGAAAAGAATTTCTCCTGTGCTGAAAGTAATAAATCTGTGAATTCTTTTGATCTCTCTCATGTGAAAAACAGATCCAACAATACTTCTTTGGTTTCTTCCTATCTCATGGTGGGAAGAAAAGGAGAACAGGGAAGCCCAAGGATCCGTCCAGGTATAAGAAGTACTGGAAGTTATTTCAATTGGCTGCAACAAAAGGAGTAGAGTGGAAATCATTGAAAACTGGTTCACACCAGCAATTCTTCGTGCACTATTAACTGTTCAGATCTAGTCACAAAACATTATTCTGAGGAGAAAAGGTTTAGTGAACCCTGGAAATTGGATTTGATTTATGCCAGAAAATCTGCCTTTTCACTGCTTGAGATTTTCTATGGAAGAAAGCCACAGCCTTTTACCAAACGGTTTCTAAGGAAACATCTTATAGCAGAGCATCTAAAAACAATTTGGTTGTTAATGAGAAATAGTTCTCACAACGGTGGGAAAGTGCTGAGTGAAAGAAAAGGCTTCAAGATTTTGGCACTTTCTCCATAAAGACATTTAAATAAAAGTGTGCTGTGCTGTGCTGTAGCATAGCTTATTAAATTTCCTGCATAGAAGGGACTTTAATCACCTGGCTTTCAGTGCTCTGTGCTCTGGTTCCACATCTTCTCTTTACTGCAGGTAAACACTTTAAAGTGAACTGCAGAGATACCTTTTAAATTTTTATTTAAAGCAAGTTAGACACTTAGAAATTTGTCATTCCATTGATATATAATTTTATGGTATTACTAAAAAAAAAAAAGTGGCGTTATGAGCCATCAAACCTCAGAAATACACTTTTCCGAAAAGGTTTCTACAATTTTGGCCACTAGTGTATTATGCTGCATGCTCTGAATCTTTATTCTGTTGCTGGAGTGAGTGCTGTCTGTCAGGTTCAGTCTGGTCTTCACCCAAGAGCCTCCTGTTCTGTGAATGGCTGTCTCTTGGGGCTAGCCAAAGAAATGGTATCATCCTCCCTCTTTCCATCCTATTGGTTTTCTCTGCCCAGGCTATAAATGCTTCTAGGTCTTTGTCTAGATCATTCTGTCCTGGGGTTGACCCTCCCATATTACATCTGTGTGGACCTGCTTACTAGCATCTGCACAGGCTAAGGATAGGGGACCTTTTTTAGCCCAAGGTCCCATTCTAGCCCAACCTCCAGGGACCACAATGGCCCTGGTGAGCAGGGCAAACAGAGCAACTCCTGTCCTCCATGCAAGCAAGCAAGAAGTACAAGTTCAAGCACTCATTCTAGCCTGGCATAAAGGAGACTGCAAAGCAGAGCCAGTAAGGTGTGGCCTGGGGAGAGTCCGAAGGGCCAGACAGAGAAGGCTCAAAGGCCACATTTGGCCCCTGGGGCTGAGGTTTCCCGTTCACAGCTTAGGCCATCAAGTGGGATCTGCCTCGTTCTCCATCTGAATCCTGCTTGGATTTGAACTGAGCCCTCTTCCTGCTCAGCTGTCTAGTGATGCTACTCTCAAAAATACTCAAAAAATACACAGGAGCATGGTTCCTGCTGTTACATAGCCATAGGGCATCCCTGTAGCTGTCACTCGTAAACATTTCCTTAGACTTGCTGTGGTGGGATGCTGAGAAGCCACTTTGGGAACTGAAAAAGAAGGCAGGGTAGATTAACTGATCAGATATCCTACATCAGAGACATGTAGAAGGGTGTACTAGCCTCTGAAGCAAGAATTTCATTGTGGAAAATGCATTCTGAAGTAATTTTGGTGCCAAAAATAAAACTGAGCACCCTACTTCCAAGTACGTAATTATGCACTAACCATAGCTATGGTATTATCTTCATCCTAAATGCTAATGTTTACGGCTTCTTTATGTATGCCCCGTGTGTGTCCCCCCCCCCCCGATAGTCTTTCAGTTTTTCCTCATTCTGTTATTATTTCTGCTTTTTAACAGTCTCGGGTGCCAAATGAACAATTCAAAAGTAGAAGGTGTGTTGGAAATTAAACGACCGACATTTTATCAGGATTGTTTGATTGGTGGGATGCCTCTATGAATGTTTAAGGCAAACATTTTGAGAACTAGTTGTACTTATACAAACTTGTATGTGTTTGGGAAGGCTGAAGATCAGGGGTAGGGCATCTGCTTTGCCTGCAGAAAGTTACAAGTTCAATCCCCAGCATCTTCAGGTAGGGCTGGGAAGGACACCTTGTCTGAAACCCTGGAGGGCCACTGCCTGTGAGTGTAGACCAGTGATGGCCAAACTTGGCTCTCCAGCTCTTTTGGGACTACAATTCCCATCATCCCTAACCACTGGTCCTGTTAGCTAGGGATGATGGGAGTTGTAGTCCAAAAACAGCTGGAGGGCTAAGTTTGGCCATCACTGGTGTAGACAGTATCTAAGGTAGGTGGACCAACGGTCAGAATTTGTAAAAGACAAGCTGCTTGTGTTCCTATATGAGCTTGTCTTCTTGGAAGTTGGCATAATGTCTTAGCGAGACCCTTCTGGTGTAATTCATTTCTAAATATCAGAACTCACACATGGCCACTATTTCCTAAAAGAATTAGCTTTAGTGCATTGGTTTGCTGTAAGGATAGCCTGTACAAGGATTTAAAGAGAGAGAAGCATGCTGAACGTTTCATGGTCGCTTGTGTTTTTTTTAAAGCTATGTTACTGAAACATGATTGTACAGATGTAATTGTACTTTAATTGTTTTTTATCAAAAAAAAATAACATGACGTTGCCTGATTCTTTTATGCAAGACTTGCTTTGGAAATGATATATATCTTAAGCAAAACAGTGGAACTGAGACGCCTATCCAGGTTTAATTAAAACATTCCCACGATGTAGTCCAAATGTTGAGTAACTCCATAGAAATGAAAGACTGGATGTCAAAATAAATTAGTATGCGTATGCTATTATGGATCAGCTTTCCACTTTATGGCCACATCCTGCAAGGACTCTTCTCAGTTTTAACTAGAGCTAAAGACACAAGATGGTTTTACTCAAGGTTAATGAGTTCTGTATAACTACCTATAGATTTCCTTAGCACACATCCTGTTTTTATGGGAACAACATTTCAGAGGATATAGATAAAGGTTGTAAATATTTGGGGTGTCATTCCGAATTGTACTGTAGGAAGCTCAACAGTTAAAAACTTCTAAGCCTTTTTGTCAGGAAATTAATTCAGAGGGCTAAAAAACAGTAATAGGATATTCTCAGCAGAGGCAAAATACATGAATAAAAGATAAACATAACTCTGAAAAACTTAAGATCAATCCCTTTGTTTATATAATGTGATGATGATAATATTGTATAACTGCCTAAGAGTCAATAACATAAAACCTTGTTACTTATCATCTCTGTGGATTTTATCCAATATTAGTCCTCCTCAGAGTTCACCCATTGAAATTAAAGGACATCACTAATTTAGCACACTTTAGCAATTTGGTCTATTCTGGGTTTGTCTTGGCTAGATACCACTTTATAGCTTTTGTTCAACATTCAAAGCGTTGTGCAGTCTTCTTGGGGTTTCCATCCAGAACTATACACGGAACAGAAAGTGTGCAGCCAGATTAGGGAGGAGAGGTGATTGTTGCAGATGTAGCTGCTTTCACAAATTACCACAATTATATTAAGTTTTAAAACCATCTGCTTGAAAGGAAAGGGAGATTAAGAATGATATTGTGATTCCTTAGTATATTTGCAAATTAGTAAGAGATATAGCACAATCCTGTACGTGTCTGCTTAGAACACTGAGTTCAGTTGGGCTTACTCCTAGGTAAGTGCATACAGGATTGCAACTTTAAATCATAAAAATAGCTGTTCACGAGGCAAAGAAAAGCCAGAGACATTCAATGCCATTGGGTAGAAATGGATTTTGTAGACTGATGACACAGGTTTGCTAGCCTCTGCCTTAGAAATACGTATGGTCTTCATGTATGTCTCAAATTTTGGGTGGACATTTTTAGATAAGCATCTTGGACCCTGGTCCAGGTCTGAAAGGTCAAATTCTTGTGGATTCCAGTAATACCTTGTACCGAACCTCTGTGGAAAGAAGGGACTATATTACTCTCAGGCAAGCTAGTTTGATAATGGGGTGGATGGGAGCGTTATTTATTTACATTTTGCTCTGTTGTTATTATTCTTATATATTCAAGTTTAATAAAAATCATAGCTATTTGCTCATGGAAATCACTTTAAAAGCTATGAGAAGGAAAATACTCCAGAATTAAAGCTTTTATCCTCTTGTATTAATCTGGTGTGGTTTGGATAAAGGCCTGAAACCTGGCAGCCTACAGGCGGAATTCAATTATCAGAAGGCTGTCAGCTGGTCCCTGCGGTGGTGTTCAGGATTCAGAGGCCATCCTCCCACCCCCCCACCCCCACCCCCAAAATACTGCCATTGCTGCAACTTTTCAATTAAGGTTTGGTTGGCAATTATGTAATTTTCCAGTCTGTGTCTGCTGACTGGTATATTAATTGTTAATTTGGAAGGGAGGTGAGGAGGAACTATCTGCCATCTGCAATATTTAATTTTTGGCTTGGTGATCCTTAGGGTCCCTTCCAGCTCTACAAATCTACTATTTGTTCATTTGTTCTATGATTTGTATGGATTTCACCAGAAGTGAAGCTGCTCCTGAAGGTTTTCAGAAAGAGGCCGGTTCATTTGTTTGTTTGCCTGTTTCATGAAATTTTGCTGCAGCTTCCTGCAAATGTGGCTGTCTGTAAAGATGATATCTGGAGTTACTAGCCATTTCCTTTGAGCATACTTAACACACCCAAAGAGTAGTGTTAACCAAGGATCCAGGTTCTTTTGCATACAGGAGTGGGCTTTTGTAGAAGTTCTCTGTGCCCTAAATTTTCTTACTGGAATCTATTATGCACAAAAGGGGTCTGAGCCCATTTGCAAGACCTCTGAATGAACTCCATTCATTTGGTGTGCTTGGAAGTGGCTATTCAGACACAAACAGACACAATAGCTACAACCTAATTTCCTTGGCACCGACACCGGCTTATTAAAAGGGAAGAGTTTGTTATGAAAAAAAGTGTAGTAGCTTTTCTATGGTAGTTATATAATTCAACATTCCATTAATTTCTCCATGGTGTAATTATATAAGCACATTCATTTCTTCACGTCTGTAGTGTGTTGGTTCTGGATACTTCCTAACTTCCTTGGTAACATTTAAAGACAGTTGTAGCATGTATCATTATATAGAAATACAATTTGTGCATTTTAATATGGAATGCATCCTGTCAATGTTGAATTTACCATTTTCATGGCAATCATTCTTAAGTTGTCATTGCAAGTAGTCATGATAAATAATGATATGAAGGCACAGTTGGCTAGATTGTTCAGAATGTAATAAAATAAATTACCAAAATGTAAGGCTAACCTGCACAAATATTTAATTGCGTTCAGCAGTTGAACGAGGGCTATGACAGTAGTGTTGGGATTCCAGGAAGACATATTAGAATAAATAGTGTAAGGGTAGAAAAATGGTAATCAATTAAATCTAAGGACCATGTAATTAGGAAGCAACACTAACCCAGGGAGGTCTTCAGCTAGCAAGGTCTCACCTGCTAACTCCAGTGTTGAGGGTAGTTTTATGCGCACAATGAAGTCAAAGTGTATGTGTGTATTGTGGGTGGGACCAGTTGTGAAGTTGCTCCATTCATCTCTGTGGGGAAGTTCCAAAGTCTGGGAGCAACCACCAAGAAGATCCTGTTCCGCAGTCATATCAAACATGTCTGTTAGGGTGGTGGGACTGAGAGAAGGGCCTTCCCCAAAGATCTAAAAAATCGGGCAAGTTTCCCTAAGGGGATATGGTTTTTCATATAGCTTGGACCTAAACTGTTTAGGGCTTTACAGGTCATAACCACCACTTTAAAAAGTGTCCGGAAACAGACCAGTAGCCAGGGAGCTGTTGTAGCAAGGGAGTTGTATGCTCCCTTGCATTTGTATATCTGTGCATTTGTTTTAAGATGAATAAGTCACTGGTTAAAGGGAAGAAAACAAGTTTTTAAAAAGACATAGTAGTAAACGATCTAGTTGAGATATCTCATTTGCCCTCCCTGCAGTATTTTACTTTTCAGCCTGCAGGAGGAGAGGGGAGATGACTTAATGAAAACTACAGATGACTAAAGGCATTGTTAATACAGAGAAGGGTCAGGAAGCTATACAGAGTGAACTAAACAATCTCAGGAACTGGGGCAGTAGAACAAAATGTACTAAGGTTATGAGAACAAAATTAACCCACGTGACCATCTCGCTGGGCCCGTTCAAATGGCAGAAAATATCTACATGATGGTGTATGTGGAAAACGATCATGGGGAGAATGATGTTTGAACTGGGCAGGGTACATGGTGAGCGACCAGCCATAGGCTTGATTGTAGCTGCTGCTGGGAAGAATGGAAGAGCCTTCACAGTATGTGGTATTTTTCTATCACATTCAAGGGTACAAGATTGCATGGAGAAATTCAGAAGCGCACGTGCAAGTTTTAGCATGTGCTAAAAAAATACAAGGCCCCACAGAACTAGCATATCAAATGGGTGAGCTTGGAAACTTAGTGTAGAGCTGGCTGAAGGCTGAGAGTTGAGTGGGCTCTTCCTCGAGTTGTTGTGCTGGTAGGCAGATGGGCGGTAGGCAGGAAAAAACGGATACACAGAAATTAGGAGATAAACGCAGCCCCTGCCATACCCGCAAGGGTACACGTTCTTTATCTTGCAGTCCTCCTGCTAATTGCTTTTCCGGCTAAACCATTTCCTCTCCTGTTGGCATGCGTACTATGCTTGATTAGTGTGTCCAGCAAGGACCAGACATGGGCTTGCATATGTCACCTTGCATCTAGGCTGCCAGGAACGTCATTCCCTATTCAGAACCCTTAAAATCACTTGCATTCTTGGGTTTGTAAACAATTTTTTCCTGTCCTTAAGAACCAGAGCATTGTATGTGTTTTGCAACGCTTTATGTTTTAAAAATACAAGTTTCTAGCTCTTATGATTGCGGAAGAGAGGTTCAAAATGTCACAATGACTTTCAGTTCCTTTTGTTTTTCCTTCCTTTGTTGACGGTTCTCAGCTGTTTGAAAACACGAATAATAAAAATAAGCATAAGTTTTGCAGAACTATCAAAATGGACACACATCTGTGCAACAGAACTTGGATTTTTGGTAGGCAGAAGAAAACCTTAAAAACAGCATATGAGTTGAATTGGATACTTGCTACTATAATTCCATTTGCACTGTTGTTGGAAATGAATTGACCGTGGCTCCTAGCCTGCCTGTGTGCTTGCCCACTCCACTTTAGAGACGTGGGGTATGTGTAGGTTTTTCTGGTAAAAAAGATGTAACCCTACCTTCACTAGTTTTCCCTGTACACTATAGATAGATTCTTTGTATGAAACCATGCCTTCCTGCAACTTTCTCACACTTCTAAACTTTCTAGGTTTGTAGTGTTGTGGAAAACCAGACACCTTCAGTCTTTCTCATATTGGAGTGGTTCATACAGGCATGTTAATCATTGGGGGGTGATTTGTGTGTGTAAATGGATTGTCCACAGACCTAAAACTACAGATGGAACTGTCATGTCCGTCAATGTCACCTCATTGGAATCTGTAGCTGGCCTAGGGGGCGGGGCCCAAGCCCTCCCACTCCAGCTATAAAAGGGACTCCTGCTGCAGAGAGGCCTCAGACCATCGGCTGTGGTGAGGACTGCAAGGCCTGCTCCCTGCAAGGCCTATTTCCAGCTGGCCTAGGGGGCGGGGCCCAAGGCCTCACACTCTCAGCTATAAAAATGACTCTAGTGCTTAGAGTGGGGCTGGAAAATGTCCTAAGCTGTCGATGGCATCTCAATTTTATTTATTTTTTATTTATTTTTTGACGTTGGGGGGTAGCTGGGTGGGGTGGATATTTTGTTTGGGATTAATTTTAGTATAATTGTTATGTCTTTGTTTTTTATTTTTATTGGTTGCTGTATAGTTTGTGGTCTGTTTTAAGGGGTGGGATCAGGGCTGCCTGGGAGTGAGCCCCAGTCAACAGAATGGCTGGGGCAGGTTCCACAGGAGGGGATGCACTGGGACACCCGATCTCAGTGATCATGGGCAGGAGGAGGAGTTACGCTAAGGCCAGACCATGTCATTACCGAGGAGGCAGGCTTAGTCGTTGTTTGAGGACTATCCCTGCCTCCGGGTCTGGCCCTGACCGGACGGGTACTGGAATCAACAAGGGATACCCACATGACCTGAAAGTGCTGCTGTGTAATGCCAGGTCAATGATGAACAAAACAACTGCCATCCACGACTTGATTGTGGATGGAGGATTTGACCTGGCATGTGTGACAGAGACTTGGTTGGATGAGGCAGATGGGCCAATCCTTGCCGCTGCTTGTCCACCAGGTTTCTCTTATGCACAGCAACCCAGGCCATCTGGGCGGGGAGGGGGGGTTGCAGTGATTTTTAGGAAGTCATTAGTTTGCACCAGGCGTCCTATTGGAAAGACCGAGTTTTCTGAGTGCATGTTCTGGAAGTTGGGCTATAGGGGCAGTACAGGATTCCTTTTGGTGTACCGACCTCCCCGCTGCACCAAGGATTCCCTGCCCGAGCTGCTTCAGGTCGTGGCGGATGTGCTCCTGGAGACACCTAGCTTGGTTGTCTTAGGAGATTTTAACATCCATGCCGACACGACCTTACAAGGGGCCGCTCGGGACTTCGTGGAAAGCATGGCCTCCATGGGGCTGTCCCTGAATAAGTCTGGCCCAACTCATAGCCGTGGACATGCCTTAGACTTGGTGTTTACCTCTATGGATGTTGGTGATCTGACACTAAGTAAAAGCGAAACAAAAGAAGTGCCATGGTCAGATCACTTCCTGATGCAACTAGACTTCTCCGCGACCCTTCCCCTCTGCCGGGAGGTGGGACCGATTCGGATGGTCCGCCCCCGCTACTTAATGGATCCAATTGGCTTCCAGAGAGTGGTAGGGGATGTTTTATCCCATGTTGATGGCCTTTCAGCTGATTCCCTGGTGGCCCGCTGGAATGTGGAGTTAACCAGGGCTATTGACTGTCTGGCTCCGAAGCGCCCTCTCCGATTGCATGGAGCCCGGACAGCCCCGTGGTTTTCCCCGGAGCTGAGGGCGATGAAACAGTCGCTGAGACGGCTAGAGCGCCGGTGGCGAAAAACTCATTCTGAATCAGACCGGACACAGGCTAGAGCTCAACTTCGAGCCTACCAAGTGGCGGTAGCGACGGCGAAGAAGACTTTCTTCACCGCCTCTATTGCATCTGCAGAAAATAGCAGCAGGAGACTTTTTCAGGTGGTTCGCGATTTAGCAGAACCACCTGTTCCATCAGGGCCCAGTACGGGCCACATGCTCTCCTGCAATGATTTTGCAAAGTTTTTTGCAGATAAAGTCGCTCAGATTCGGGAAGAGGTAGACTCCACCGTGGGAGCAGGGCCAGGGCGGGAGAGTGCTAGAGTCCTGTCTAGTCCAGTTGTGTGGGATCAATTTCAATCTGTTACCTCCGAGGATGTGGACAGGCTGCTTGGACGAGTGAAACCAACCACCTGTCTCCTTGATCCTTGCCCATCCTGGCTTATAAAAGCTAGCCGGGAAAGGCTGGGCGATGGGCTTTGCGGGGTGGTGAATGCTTCTCTCTGCGAGGGAGCCTTCCCAGACCCGCTAAAAGAGGCGGTTATTAAACCGCTTCTTAAAAAACCATCTTTGGATGCGGCCAATATGGCCAACTATCGCCCAGTCTCAAATCTTCCATTCTTGGGCAAGGTGATTGAGCGAGTGGTTGCTGAACAACTCCAGGCACGCCTGGAAGAAGCGGACCATTTGGATCCCTTCCAATCGGGATTCAGACCCCATCATGGGACTGAAACTGCCTTGGTCGCACTGGTCGATGATCTCCGGCGGGCTAGGGACAAAGGTGAGAGCTGTTTCCTGGTTCTGCTGGATCTCTCAGCGGCCTTTGACACCATCGACCATAACATCCTTCTGGACCGTCTAGAGGGTTTGGGAGCTGGGGGCACTGTTATACAGTGGTTCCACTCCTTCCTCCTGGGCCGTGTTCAGAAAGTGGTGGTGGGGGATGAGTGTTCAGACCCCTGGGCTCTCACTTGTGGGGTACCTCAGGGTTCTGTCCTCTCCCCCATGCTTTTTAACATCTATATGCAGCCGCTGGGAGAGATCATCAGGGGGTTTGGACTGGGTGTTCATCAGTATGCGGATGATACCCAGCTCTACCTCTCTTTCAAATCAGAACCAGTGAAGGCGGTGAAGGTCCTGTGTGAGTGTTTGGAGGCGGTTGGAGGATGGATGGCGGCTAACAGATTGAGGTTGAATCCTGACAAGACAGAAGTGCTGTTTTTGGGGGACAGGAGGCGGGCAGGTGTGGAGGACTCCCTGGTCCTGAATGGGGTAACTGTGCCCCTGAAGGACCAGGTGCGCAGCCTGGGAGTCATTTTGGACTCACAGCTGTCCATGGAGGCACAGATTAATTCTGTATCCAGGGCAGCTGCCTACCAGCTCCATCTGGTACGCAGGCTGAGACCCTACCTGCCCGCGGACTGTCTCGCCAGAGTGGTACATGCTCTAGTTATCTCTCGCTTGGACTACTGCAATGCGCTCTACGTGGGGCTACCTTTGAAGGTGACCCGGAAACTACAACTAATCCAGAATGCGGCAGCTAGACTGGTGACTGGGAGCGGCCGCCGAGACCACATAACACCGGTCTTGAAAGACCTACACTGGCTCCCAGTACGTTTCCGAGCACAATTCAAAGTGTTGGTGCTGACCTTTAAAGCCCTAAATGGCTTCGGTCCTGTATACCTGAAGGAGCGTCTCCACCCCCATCGGTCAGCCCGGACACTGAGGTCCAGTGCCGAGGGCCTTCTGGCGGTTCCCTCGCTGCGTGAAGCCAAGTTACAGGGAACCAGGCAGAGGGCCTTCTCGGTAGTGGCGCCCGCCCTGTGGAACGCCCTCCCTTCAGATGTCAAAGAAAACAACAACTACCAGACATTTAGAAGACATCTGAAGGCAGCCCTGTTTAGGGAGGCTTTTAATGTTTTATAGATTACTGTATTTTAATGCCCTGTTGAAAGCCGCCCAGAGTGGCTGGGGAAACCCAGCCAGATGGGCGGGGTATAAATAATAAATTATTATTATTATTATTATTATTATTATTATTATTATTATTATTATTATTATTATGTTGAAACACTCAGCTGCCAATCATCAACAGATGAGCAATTCAAGTGAATTTTGCCCAGTGCATAACACAATTGCAGCATAGTTTGCCACAGAGAAAGCAAACCACATGTTTCCTTCTTGCGTGGAAAGCAAAGGCCGGCAGAAGCCATTGGGGATGGGTTGAGTTTATCACATCAGTGGAACTCAAAATTCTGTTGGATCCCTTTCACACAAACATCTCACATGGAAAGGCACATTACAGGGTATGCTTTCTTAGCAGAAGCTGAATTTTCAATGTAGGATGCAAAGAAAGCCATACGGTAATACTACTACCAGTAGGTTTCAACTAGTAATGAGGCACCTTAGGCCTGTTTTGACTAACAACATTCCACACTGCAAGCACAATCCATGTAAAATAAATTCTTTCACACTTCCCAGTGAATCCTGGAAACCACAGACAGGAAGCTAGACAACTTTCATAGAGAATCAGTTCCCTTGCAAAATTTGCAGGATGTGAAGTGTGAAGTAGCTTAACAGCGGTGGTAACAGATGTGCCCAAAATAATGAAATATAGGATTTTATCCCAGGGTATCAATTTTTAACTTAATCTATTTTCATTTTATTCTCATTTCACTTGTTATATGTTGCATCCCAGCGATGTGAGTTTTTCCAGAATTTTTTGTGTTGGAAAAAATTCTGGGATTGAGGTAATTGGCATGGGGGGGGGATTAGTCGCATCAGAAAATTTGACATAAGTGATCAGGTTTTTCATGCTTACTTTTACTTGCATTTAGTAAACAAAGCTAAAAACTCTCAAACTGCCAGGCTTGCCTAACAGTTATTTGCAGTTGGCCTCCTTTCATTGTTGCTGATGGACATATGCATGGAAGATTTTCAATGGGGAAAGAAAACGCTGAAAAAAATTCTACCCCACGTCATTGTTGTAGTCCTATTTGAAATACGAAAAACGTATTCATAAAATAATGGAAATTTTGCCTTTTGTGTTTTCAAGGAACATCCCATTATGGTGGCTACTCCCATGATGCTGTGGTGTATGCGCTTCAGAAATGTGGCATTCGTCACATTGACACGGCAAAGAGATATGGCTGTGAATCGCTCCTGCAGAAGGCCATCAAGGAGAGTGGTGTAAAACGGGAGGATCTCTGGATAACTACCAAGCTCTGGCATGCAGACTATGGCTACGAGAACACTAAACAAGCCTGCTTAGAGTCCTGCAAGAGACTTGGTGTTGAGTATCTAGGTATGGCATTTCTCCTCCTAATTCTCTTTGCAGTATCCTGTTAGGAAATCTGGATTAATATTTAGCACGTGCATTGCTTGCCCAGCTGGTGTCCTTGCAGCAAAATGCTTTTACCAAACCTCTCATATTAAACTTAGGCTTTTCATCATGGAGATGTTTTTTAGTCATGGCAAAGAGCTTGGGAGTGGGCTGTGGGATCATGCGCTGGTTCTTCACAGCCTCTCAAAGCAAATTCTTCCTGTCTCCCTTACCGGTAAATATGCTAGAGAAGCATTAGTGATAGGCAGTGCTATTTTTCTAGGAAAAGAGGTGCCAGAACTCACCGTGAACGCCTTCCTTGTTCTCTTAGAATGGCAATGGTGCCCACCTGAGAGGTGCCAGAACTGTGTTCCAGTGAGTTCCAGCTGAAAAAAGCCCTGGAGATAGGTAAGATTCCCACCTTAACCAGCTCTTGAAGACAGCTAAGTGGGGAACCTGCTTAGCCTTAACCATTGTTGACATCAATGGTTAAGGCAGAAGGGAAGAATTCGGTCTGGGGGAATGTGTGTTCTCTGTCCAGTACCCAGCCACTTTACCATGGTTAAGCTATTGCCCTGGTTACATCAGCACTGGCTCCTAGTAAGAAAACTGGCAGTGTGTCATGACCCAGAATCCCGACACTTTTGTTTGTCTGCAATGCTGTTGCAATAGCTCTGCAGAACTAGGTTCACAATGACACAGCATCTCCTCTTGTTACTTCCTTAAATTTTGCTGCTGCTCTTTGAACACTTGCATTTTGTTTGGGGGATTTCTTCAAAGATGCCTCATCATCTTTGGATCTGCTGCTTCAGAAGTATTTCCATGCAAAAATAGATTTCCCCCCCGGATGACAGAAGTTGTCCTTGAGCCAGCTGCCCAATAGAACCTTAAGGAGCATGTGCCTTGATACCTGGTTTAAAACAGAGGCAGCCAATGTGATGTGGCTTGACTACAACTCCCAGCGCCCCTGACTATTGGTCATACTGGCTGGAGCTGATTGGAGATGTAGCCTAGCAACATTTGGAAGGCAGGTCTAAAGGCTTTCTGCTTGCACTTTCTCAGTTAAGGATGAGCTGGTTTCTTCCCATCACCATTGCTTCAGGAGAAGTTACGGATGGCCACTTAACTTGTTCATGAGTGTTTCAAAGTACACTGTTCTTAATTACTCTGTCCAACAATTGTGACCTACGTGCCACAGTAAAACTGTGTTTTCTGGTGATTTGCAGTTCACATAGCCATGTCCTCCATAGTGGTTTTTATACTACAGAAACACCTCCTCTTTCCCTCTGTGGGACTTGGTGCTTTTGCAGTTCATAGTCGTCTCAAAATAACTTGCGTTGCCAATCTGCCATCTTGGGCAACACAAGAGGCAAAAGCTACAGAGAAATTCTCCCCAAGTCCCATTAGGATGAATAGGAGCTGCATAAAGATACGTTTATCCTCACTTGCTGTGCAATATGAACTGTGACTTATGCACCCCAATGGCTTTGTAGATAGGGGGTGCCACCTGCCCTTAGTTTGGATGCATGAGTGAGGTGCATTAAGGCATTACTGTATGCAAGCTCAAATAAGGTGTGTGACAAGTATTGAGGCACAGGGTGCCTTTAAAAAGCAGCTTCCCTCCCGCTCATAGTGTAGCCCTCTTTCAGCTGGGCTGCATTATTCATTGAGACTTGCAACTCACCTTGCTTCCTCCCTTCCTGCTAGATCCTCCCACTCCTATTCTTATCTTGGGAAATGGAGAAGTAGTAGGCAGCAGAGGACATGAGAATGGATTAGGAGTGCCTCTGCAGGGACTCTCCTTGGCAGCAAATGACTCCTGATTTCTGACTACAAACCACATGAACCTTGGCAGCCAAGGAGAGCCTCCCAAGGCGGAGGACTTCCAGGGGCAATTGGAAGAGGTGTCTGCGGAAATTGGATTAAAAACAAACACCAAATCTCCAATCATTTGAACTGTAAGATCTCAAGAATTCATTTGCTTACCTGTTAATTATCATAATGCACAATCTACCAGGGGATAATTCCTGAGCTAAAACGAGTGTCCACTTCAGCAAATGGGCAGCCTCCAGTTGTACATTTGTGCAGAAACCTTTTGATTTTGGTGGGGTTTGGAACAGGGATCATTTCCAAGTTGTTGGTACAAAATGGCAGGCTGCACTAAGATGTTGCCTGTCTAGCATTGAGCTGCTGTAACACCTGGGCCCATGCTGACTTGTGCAGGTTTTCTCATTTCCTGATTTTGCATTAGAGAGTTTTTCTAAAGAACTGTGGGCACATGCTCATCATCCAAAAGTCATCTGCAGGTTTTGTGTCCAACTCATGACAAATTACAGTGTCTTGTATTTAGCTGTGGAACAGGGCTTTAACAGATACATTCCACTCATTACGTTTGTGCATGTGTCTGTGTACATGTGTACTATGATTTTCACTCCATATAAGAGTTATGTTCCGATGATGAGCATCCTTACTGAATCAATATGAAATTGCAGAAATATAAAATCTCTGGCTTTGGCTTTAGAGGCTGCATTCCATGGGATTTGTTTGGACTGTTCATTGCAGATAACTCTCCACCACCCTGACTATGCTCTGTGCTTTGCTGAATGCATAATCTGTTTTATTCTCTCCCATGTGTGTTTTGACTCACTTTCTGGTCTTTGTTAGCAGCTTCCCTTTTACTCTGTTGGGAATTTGGATGGAATTGCAAATATAAGTTCCACTCACAAGCAGGCTGGTGACTGCTAACGATGCAAAGTCAGCCTTGCATTTTGAATGGAACTTTTTCTTCTAAGCTTTGACGACTCCCAGGAAACGCACAACAACGGAAAATTAATGAGATGCCCATTGACTTGCAGTAGCAGAATTGGCTGTATATCAAAATACCGTATCAAATTACTGTATATATTGAGATGTGTTAGGTTATTTTGCGTTTTTGGCATTTGGTTCTGATTTGCCACCATATAACATTAATTTGATTGCCTGTAGTGAGCAGAAGATGCATGTCCGAAAAATGTTGGCTTCATTCTCACTTTTTGGTGCATAGCTGTTGTGTTGGGCTAAAAGCTACAGTGCTTCTTGTACAGTGAAATAGCATTTTTGTTCTGCTGCATATAATACTGAGTCCAGGAAACACTTGAATCTTAAGGCTTAGTTTCATATATATATATGAAATATATGAACCCCTGAATGCTGGGATTGAAAGCATGTAGACATGATTCTTCTAAGGCTTGATTTCAGTAGGAGAGTTAAACATAATTCCCACTGGGATCAGTGGGACTTACAGTTCAATCCGATGTGCATTTACTTGGAAATAAGTTTCACTGAGTTCAGTGGATCATATTGCCACATATGCATAAGTATTGCGAAGTCGAGAATTGCTTAACTTTGGATAGAATCATGGTTTCCTTTTAAGGATTTTGGTTGGTTTGTATATTTATTTACTGTATTTTTATCCTGCTTTTCAGACAATTATTGCTCTGCAAAGTATAACCCACCTTTCAGGCTTTCAAAAGTGACTTGCAGTTGAAATAATACCTAAAATGCAAGATTAAGAAGAACTCACAGAACAACATAATGGACCCCAAAGGGCAACAAAAACAGCATATAAACCTGCAGCAGGACTCTTTTCAAAGCCTGTTCGTAGCATAAAACAGAATTGAAATTATTATTTTGGTCAGTTGTGCTAGAGCCAATTCTCAGTTGACTTCCTGTATTCGGGTGTGCATCCCTCAGCATAAGTACACGTGCTGGTGTCAAGTCTGAACAGTGGCTGTGTGCATTTTTTCTGTGCTCCCCTTTTATTTTAACAGTGGGATCACTTATATTTGAATTATTTCTAAAGAGGAGCGCAGAAATAGATATCCACGCCATTCATGCTTGGTGGAATGCATGCGTATGTCATAATTGCTAAACATATGAGAGGGCAAAAAGTCAAGAGCAGTGGCCCCTCCTTTTTTTTTAAAGACAAAAAAAAAAATTTAATGCTGTTTGCTGAGGTTGCGTATTAAGCCGCTCCAAATAATGAGTAAGCATTTGCTCACACTACTGCAGTGTCAGCAGCAGAACAGGATTCCATTCACTCCTCAGCTCAGTCCATCCATTTGTGCATGTGTCTTCTTGCTATTAAAAGCATGATGGAGCTCCTCCACCAGCTCTCACGTGAGCAAGTGGCTGTTTTTCCTATCTGGTGGTAAAGGGGACATTATGAACTTTGCCCATAAGAAACAATGCACTCATTTGGACCTCTGTGGTCATGTGGGTAGAGGACTAGATTTGGACCTTGAGTTCAGCTGTAAACTTGGTAGGTGGCTTTGGTCAACCCTCAGACCTTCACCAGTAAAAAGAGAAAAATAATAACGATTTGCTCATAGCTGTTAGGGTGAGCAAGGTGTAACACTTGTTAAACACTCTCCTATTTATTAATCTGAAAATCCTGACATTCCGTAACACGCTCCTGATGTTTCGCCATGCATTAACGTGGCCAAGAAATAGATCCCATGATGGGGATTTTATTTATTAGTTATTTCAACAGTTTGTATACTGCTTAATCACACCCGTCTCTAAACAGTGTACAGAGGACCCAATACAATAAGATTAAAATGTGTTAAAGCGGTGTTCATGCTACAAAAGGACTTCAAAACTTTGGTACCAGTTGGGAGGTTATCTTCAGTTTTGGGGTTCATAGTTAATGAAGCGCCCAAGAAGCTTCCTGGTTTGTTTTTTTCTGCCAGGGATTACAACAAGATGGGGAGGGAGGGGTTTATAAGCATGTAATATGTTCACCTTGGGACATCCAAAGTTGTGTCGCATTGTTGTATAAATACTGCACAAATTATGACAATCTCTGGTGTGCCGGTGCCTGAAAGGACTTCTAAGGAACTCAACAAACTTGATGCTTAACGTACTCTCTGTTCTGCTGAGGTGAAGAGCCTCTTTGTACAGTAATTGAGCATGTGATTTTTACTGCCAGTATACTTCCCCTCACTTGTATATATTCACCCTGCAAAATGCAACTTGAATGTATGCACTGAAAGAACCAATGACGGCCAAGATGCAGCTTGCATGCAGAATCATGGAGGCGCTGATTCGAGGAAGGATGAAAGCCCCACATATTGGAACAGGCCAGAGGTCTTGCAGTTCTCAGGGCTGCTAAGTCATTCTGCTCGCGATGTTGCAGTTTCTCAAGCTCAGCACAAAACTGCTTTTGTATACTGCTTTTTGTCTGCGGAGTGGCTGTGTCTATGAGCATCTAGGAAACTGGGCTTACCTGCATATTAAGGCTGCTTCGCTGGAACTTTTGCACTGAAATTGCATTAAAAGTAGCAGAGGTTGCACCATTCAGTGTTTTGTACTACTGGTTCACAGGTGGAGACTGCAACTCCCCAATTCAGCAGCTGATTTACTTTTTCATCGGGAGCTTTATGGTTCTTGAAAACAAGTTTGGTGTGATTTGTTCATGAAAAGCAACATTGGATTTTCTTTCTTCTTTCTTTTTAGATCTTTACTTGGTGCATTGGCCTGACGCACACATCCCCGGTAAAAGCAATCGAGAAGTCAGAGCAGAGACCTGGCGAGCCATGGAAGAGTTGTATGAGAAAGGTGGGGTGACTTTAATAGCTGCTGCTGATTTTTTCCACAGTTGCAAAAAGGCAGAGAGTGTTACTGTTGGGATATCACGACACACAGAGGGACATTTTCACCATCTTTTCCACTCGGGATATATATTGGGGCAATCTGATGTCATTCATACCAGGCCTCGGAAGTGTCACAGAATAGTGCTCCACTCTGGAGTTTTGTTACCCTTTCCCTGCAATGCTTTTTAAACATCTGAGCATTTAGCAATCCTGATGCTCCTTTCTTTGTCCAGTGAAGAAGAGGCCTAAGAGGTCTTTTCAGAGTAGGCCTCTATAAGATGGGGATGGTGGGAAAGAGAAGCAGCATCTCTGTCCGGAGCTCTGTGGAAATGTCCCGTGGGGAGAAGGAGTGGGAAGAGATTGGGGATCGGAGGTGTCTGACGTGGGACGGGTCCAGCCCAGAGGGGGAAGTCTGGAGCAGGACCCATTGAAGGACTCTGACCCTGGAGTGGGACACAGCAGATTGGGAGGTGGTGACCTAGACCCGAGGGGAAGGACCAAGTGGGTTATCAAGAGAACAGCCCACCTCAGTGTCATTGGATACCCCAAGTCTAGAGCCATGACACAGTGTAGTAATATGTCATTTGTTGTTGTTCATCAGAGGTTGTATTTACCTGATTTTAAGACCTGCCAAGGAACAGAGGATTTTTATTATGTCTTCCTATGTAAAGGTAAAGGTGCCCCTGACCATCAGGTCCAGTCGTGTCCGACTCTGGGGTTGCGTGCTCATCTCGCTCTATAGGCCGAGGGAGCCGGCGTTTGTCCGAAGACAGCCTCCGGGTCATGTGGCCAGCATGACAAAGCTGCTTCTGGCGAACCAGAGCAGCACACGGAAACGCCGTTTACCTTCCCGCTGGAGCGGTCCCTATTTATCTACTTGCACTTTAACATGCTTTCGAACTGCTAGGTGGGCAGGAGCTGGGACCGAGCAACGGGAGCTCACCCCGTCGCAGGGATTCGAACTGCTGACCTTCTGATCAGCAAGCCTGTGGTTTAACCCACAGCGCCACCTGGTCCCTTCCTATGTAAAAACACAGAATTCAAAGAGGGCGTGCTTTCTTTTCCCATGACTGTAATCGGGGAGAGGAGGGACAACCTCAAGAAACATTTCCCGAAACATCAGAGCCTCGTCGTCATTTTCAAATGGAATTGAATGCCAAAAAAGGCTAGGCCGCTGAACTGAAGTAGCTATGTGTCATGGCATCAAACCCAAGTACTCTTGTTACAGTGGGTTTGTGGGTCTGGTTGCAGATTCTCAGAGCCTTACCAATACTGTTCAAAGCAGATACTAATTGGGACCAAGGAGCGCTTGTGGTGATGGTGGGGATATTATTGGTGTAACAATTTTCTGTTGGTGGTTTGGGGCAAGGGTTTTAGTTGACTGGCTGAACGAGGAATTGAAACTGATTCTCTCTCTCTCTCTCTCTCTCTCTCTCTCTCTCTCTCCCTCCCTCCCTCCCTCCCTCCCTCCCTCCCCCCACCCCCAGGTTAATTAACTTAAAAAGCATCTCTTTGGGAGATTTTTTAACTGAATCCCCCCCCAAACTCGTGCCACTCTTCTCTACTGTTTCCTTCATCATGTGCATTAATTTAGCTCGGCTGTTTATCTGCACCTAGGTAGAGTGAAACCCCAGGAATTAAAACTGTATGTTAGACACATCCTCGATTTATCACCCCTGCACGAAACTTCATTACAGAACCTATGGATGCCGAACACCATTTCCACCCTAAGCTACATTATTTAAATTAACGTCACGTAAATCTCATTCCAATTAAAGTAGCCTTTCTGTCCTGAGTCTTCTGCTATCTGGTCCATCGGCTCCTGCATCCCACAAATCACCCCTTTTCTGCCTCAAGCAATGTGGAAATTTTGAACCTCTGGCCATGTGTTTCTGAAGTGATATGCAAATGTTAATAAATTTGGAGGTTTATAGGCAGTACCCCATGAGGGAAGAAATGATTAAATAATTTGCTTGCATGGTTAACCACTAAAGTTTCAGTTGACACTCAGATAATGCTTAATCATCCCTTTTGACTTATGGCCCTGGCCTGGGGTTTAGAAGCAGTGATTTTTTTTTAAATAGCATTGTTCCTTCTAATTGTTCACTTATTTTCCTCATCTGAGTGCTTGTGTAGCACTGTGACCAAGCTTTCAGTTCTATACATACTTACACAGGAGTCAGTCCCCTTTGACTTACAGTAGGACAACTTATGTGTACAGATGAACACAGGATTGTGCTGTAAGAGGAGAAGCTGGGAAGAACTTATTTCAAGTCTTGCCCCAGCTGTAGACTCACTTGGTGAGCCATGCTGTCCAAAGGTTTTCCAAAGAAGTTTTCTTATGCACATGGAAGCTATGTGCCAGCTCTGCTGAAGAGACAGAAAGGGTGGGGGCAGGTAGGGGGGAAAGAGTTGATTTTGGTAAGGATTATCATCAGGGGGTTTGGGCTGGGTGTTCGTCAGTATGCAGATGACACCCAGCTCTACCTCTCTTTTAAGTCAGAACCAGTGAAGGCGGTGAAGGTCCTGTGTGAGTGTCTGGAGGCGGTTGGAGGATGGATGGCGGCTAACAGATTGAGGTTGAATCCTGACAAGACAGAAGTACCCTGTTTCCCCTATTTTAAGACATAGTCATAAAATAAGCCATAGCAGGATTTTTTCGCATTAGCGAAATATAAGCCATACCCCGAAAATAAGCCATAGTGATAGGCGCCGTTCTGGAGGGCACCAAGGAAAACGCGGGGCTGGGCTTACGTAATAAAAATAAGACATCCCCTCAAAATAAGCCATAGTGTGTTTTCTTGAGGGAAAAAATATATAAGACGGTGTCTTAAAATAGGGGAAACACGGTACTGTTTTTGGGGGACAGGGGGCGGGCGGGTATGGGGGTCTAGCTGCCTCATTCTGGATTAATTGCAGTTTCCGGGTCACCTTCAAAGGTAGCCCCACGTAGAGCGCATTGCAGTAGTCCAAGCGGGAGATAACCAGAGCATGCACCACTCTGGCGAGACAGTCTGCGGGCAGGTAGGGTCTCAGCCTGCGTACCAGATGGAGCTGGTAGACAGCCGCCCTGGACACAGAATTAACCTGTGCCTCCATGGACAATCATCTGTGAGCCCAAAATGACTGCTAGGCTGCGCACCTGGTCCTTCAGGGGCACAGTTACCCCATTCAGCCAGATGGGCGGGGTACAAATATTAAATTATTATTATTATTATTACTATCACTATTGCTATTATAACAGCATTAGGAATTTTATCATGGGGGGGGAAACAGCTTTGGGTTTGAGGGCAAAATGCTGATACGCACACCAGGAACCCATCAAGATGAGGTTATGGCAGTCAAAAACATAGCCTTAATGGTAAGGATTTTTGACATTGTTTTGGAAGGGACCTTCATGAGCACCATAATGATGAAGGTTAAAAAACAACAACCAACCACCTTGTGCAGGCCGTTATATCCATATTTTATTCAGTACCTTAAACATGGATTTGAACCATTTTCACTGACCCTTTGAAAGCATACTGTAGAAGTGTGAACAATTTGCAAAATTAAAACACATGTGAGGTTATTAAAAAGAACACTGGAAGATGAGGCATTTGATCAGGAGCAAAAATTACAAGGCTGAGTGAAAGCAATGAAATGCATTTATTAAATTTGCTTGTTCATGCTTTCTAGGTTTTGTCTTTTTCTTTTTAAAAAAGACAGTAATAATCTCCCACTGTGGTTTATTACACAGTTGTTCTAGGACTTTATTTTGATTGTCACTAAAACTGTGTTCTAAGCGTACGTTTTTGTTTTTGTTTTTTAAAAAGGGTTTTCCATTTGTTTAAGCTTGAAAAGAATGGGGCATTCCAAGAACAGAATGAGAATGTGACTTAAGAGCCATAAAAGTTAATGAGAATGTTCTCTATAAAAGCTGCAATTCAAGCTATTTATAAACGTCCCCGTCTGCTTGAAAAATTAGGGAAGATGGTCTTTGATAGCCTCTGAGGTTTTGGGATTTGTAATTTAAGCAATAGTTTAACCTTGGCGTGTAACAGCAGTGGCAGGAAGGAGGCAAACAGGGGGAGGGACTTTGACCTCATAGCTAAGGAGCCTTTGTTGGACCATCAAGTCTGGTGAGTGGCCCAAACATGAACTTCCCTGCCTGCCACTCAACCTCAAAAAGGTACCATTTTTTGAGTACTCTCAGTGTTGGGCTACAAACCCACAGCCGCTGTTGGAGCTGCTCACTGTTGATGGGTTGTTGCGGAGAGAAAAGCGGCAGGACTATAACCCAAAGGTTGCCCCATGGATGTGGCTGCTGGGTTCTGTTAATTGTGGATTCTGGCTATTTAAACAGGCCTGCAAATTTGCTGGAAGACTGGGCTGTAAATAACCGCAATAAACAGCAACAACTTGTGCTTTAATTTCTCGGCTGCTGTTGGGCGAGGGCGGTTTGGTATGGAAAGAGTTTCTTGAGATGCAGGCTTGTGAGATAGGGCAGTTTACTTTGAGTTGTCCTGTATCCCCATTGTAGACCGGGGGGGGGGGCGAGGTTTCATTTGATGCATGTCCCATTTCCTCTCCTGGGTGAGGAGGGCAAGAGACTGGCAGGGGAGGCTGCAGATGCTCATAAAACATTTGATTTGAGCAGCCCAGCTTATTTTGGAATTGAGCAATGGATGCTCGCTCATTCCTGTGAGGGAGCAGTTTTTTGGCTGCAGGGCTAACTTTTGAATTGGACCCGTGTTTCTGTCGCCTTTTTTTTTTTTTTAAAAAGTAACAGTACAATAGAGATTCATGTAGGTCAGAGCTTCCTCCGGTGGTTCGAGGTGGTTTATGAGGGATATCCGCTGCACCACACCCCGTTTGATCAGATAAGGGATGCTGTATGATGGTATCTCTTCAAGAAAACAAACTCAAGTCTCACATGGCATTCATTTAAACAGTAATGATTTGCAAAGGAGCTTTTAATAAGCATGACGTGAAGCTACACCTTTTTGTAAGCAAAGATACGGGTAATTAATTAAAAGATTTCTGCACAACTTTTCAGTGCAAATTGTCCAATTGGCACCTTTGACAATAATGGATTTTTATTATTATTATTTTTAAAAAATACTTCTTATTTAAAAAAAAAACAAGTTCTCTATACAGTAGACATCTCATTTCCTTCAACTGATTGCTTGTATAATCTCTCCCTTTCTACAGGAGTTATGCCGCTGCCTAATGTGAAATATCTAATAGTATATACCGGTACCCTCATAGTAAACCTAGGAAAAAGTTCACTTTGTACTCTTGATTCTCCCTTTGCAGGCAAAATTCAACACTTTCTCACTTTGGTGACTTTTTCTGTTGCCACGTAGAACCCCTCTTTCTGCTGGAAGTTTCCTTATGCTGTCCCACAAATTGAAATCGTTTGACAGATTTGAATTGCATGACTTTTTGTGTGACATGAATGTTTACAGTTGCATACAATGCAGAAATTTGCCCAGTGTACACACACAAACACACACATATATATAACCCCCATCTCAGGCAAGGCTACACCTGTTGAATGCCTGCCTATTGTTCATTTTGATACAGAGCCTTTGCCAGGAGAAAAGTGATGACTCACAAATTCAAAGCTTGTTTCTGCAGCATATTTTGCTTTGGCCTGTGATGAGAGAGGCATCATCGCCTAAGGAAATTGTTATGAGCTAGTAAAATTATCAATAATACCCTTACACAAAAGTTCTAAAAAGTGTTTTGATGTCTGAACTTGGTACAGTTAAGGCTTGAAAGCCTTGATAAAAACACCCATGTCAGTGTTCAAGAGAGATAAGGCAAGCTATTGTAATCAAACAAAGCTCGGGTGCTGAGACCATTTATTTACGAATCTTTGTGGTTAAGAGATCAGCTTGTCCATCTTACTCTGAAGGTCTCCTCCTTTTTTTTTCTTCACATGGAGTTTGTTTTGAAGCTTTTTCTGGCAAGAAAAAGCAGTGCGGCAGCGTTCAAAGTGTTCAGTCTCATTTCCTGCAGGGCTGACCCAAGGAGGTGGTGAGGTCAGGCAATTTGATGGACTCCCAAACTCATCCCAATGGAGCTGCCTTTCCTACTTGCCGTGGAACACCCCGGAAATTTGGGTGCAGTCTGGGAGAATTTGTGATTTGCATGCTCCCACCTCTTCCAAGAGGCTTGCTGAGCGTGTCATGACTGAGAAACCCCCAAATTAGTTAGGTAACAAATCTGATTTCTTAAAATGGCATGTGGCCAGCAGGGGGAACATCATGGGAGGGGTGCAACATCAGGGGAGGGGAGCTCTTGGGGCCAAGGTGAAACCATAAATTATTTTTACAGTTTCTTGTTATTTTTGTTGTTTTTGTTGTTGGATGCTGGGTGTTGTTTATGTAATCTTGTTATAGTTTTGAAATGTTTTTTGTGTGTTATTATATTTGCTACTTTGATTTGCTATGTCATTAGCAAATTCTTTTTGCAGTTGGTTTTGAAATGTATTGTTGTAAGCTGCTTTGAGCATTTCTTTTTTTGGGGGGGGGGGAGAAAAGCAACATTAAAAAAAATGAATGAATGTCCACTAGCTTGAGGTTAACACACACACCCCGGCGCCCCTTTGGATTTTTTTGAACACAAGCAAAATATATGCATGTCTGATCTAGCTCAACATATTTTTTTGAAGTTTTTCACCTTTGTATAAATGGGCTACCTTGGAAGGTGGTGGACTCTCCTTCATTGGAGCTTTTTAGGCAGAGGTTGGATGGCCATCTGTCATGGATGCGTTGCAGGGGGTTGGACCAGATGCCCCTCGGGGTCCTTTCCAACTCTACAATTCTGAGTCCATGAGCCCTAGAACTGTCAGCGAGCTTCATGGCTCAGTGGGGATTTGAAAGATAGGCCCAAGCTTCAGTTGATTAATTTTAATATCATTCCCGCATTTCAAACAATTATGATGTTGGCGCGAGAGTGTCTTTAATATGAGTCTTTCAGTCACTAGAGTTTCCAGATTGCAGCTAAAATATTGCAGCCTGCCTGCAACTGCATACCTGATATAGCCTGTCCTTCTCTCCCTGGTCCCCCTGCCTCTCTTCTTTTTCTGACCCGCTGGAGCAAGCAGGACTCACTCTGCCCTGCAGCGGGTCAGAGTGGGTGACGGGATGGGGAAAGAGCAAGGTGGAAGAATCCATGTCTGCATCTCTTTCATGCCTGTGAGGCAATTTGAACAACCAGAAGAGCAATTGAGAGCGTGCCCCATCAGCCCAATCTGTCACAGGAATTTGCTTTAAAATGTTTTTAATATTGTGCATTTAAATTGCTATAACATGACCTGGGACCCTATTGTGATGGGTGGGTATTATTATTAGTAGTAGTAGTATTTACTAAAGCTAGTCGTACAAGTTGCCAAAGGCTGTTCCCTAAAAGGCTGTTTTGAGATGTGAAACAAATAGTAGCACGTGTACGTTTCAACTTCCTCTTCTACAGAGAAGGAAGCTGATTTGGTATTCTGAAAAACAGATTGAGTAAACGGCCGTCAAATGATGGAATGACTGCATTTATATACCTCCTTCCTGCCATGGTACCTATGACCGTTTACAGTTTTTACAACAAATGGTCCAAAATATAGACCAACAGAGTTCTCTCAGCTGATAGCTGTGTCTGGAACTGATGGTATGTGCTCTCTGGCTTAGGCTTCCTCACTTCTGCTTTCCTTCAGGCCACACAGGTATATTTTAGGCTGCCCCAACAGTTCTCAGAGGCGTTTAATAGTATGCGCTCCCTGGCTTGCACTTCCTCACCGGCCCTGTTACTCCTTCGCTGAAACCAAGTCCACCCGAAAGTACTAAGTTCTAAACCACTGAATGTTACAGAACGCTGGTGTGCTGATAATCCATCAATAATATTGTTATACACGTGGTGACCATTTTGCACATTTCCAGGCCCGCTTGTGTGTTGGCAGAGCACGCAAAAGCCCAGCCCTGTTCTGCCCTGCCCCCCATTCCGTCCCCGTTATGCCCCCGTTCTGCCATCTTCCGGCTCTGAAAGGACTCGGATGTTGGCGGTCGCACATCAATTGTACTACTCAGCAAATTCCTGCAAGTAACAATCCACGAGCGCCTATGTCCATGCATGACCAATAAGGTGGAATCTGTTACTCACATTCTTCTGTTCTGTGAACTTTACAGTGAAGAACGGTCTCGACTTATATTACCCCTTTTATCAAAATTTAAACCCCTGCAATATTATCTGGAATTTATTCCCGAAAGCCTACGCAAATTCCTTTTGGAAGACTCTTTGAGCTCAGTATCCTATGCTGTGGCTAAGTTTTGCACCTTAGCCATCAAAAAACGTAAATTGCTTCTACTGGAAAGTATACTATAAATTTCTTTTGCGCCATTGGTTTTTGTTTTTATTCTAATCTTTAGGATTTTGACGCCTTGTAGCGATATTCTAATCGCTGGTTTGGAATTATACTGTATTATATTGCTGGCTTTTGCTGTAATAAACTTTTTGGATTGGATGTGCGCAGAATGGTCACTGCCTGCACTCTCCTCGCTTTCCTGGTTGGTTCCAGAGGTGGCGGCTTTCATTTTTCTTGGACATGGTAGCAATGGAAACGTGCTATGTCTTCGATATTACTTTAGTTACAAGTATAACATAAATGGAAGCAGAGACATAGCTGCAAGTTGCAGAACCGCTAACCCATATCAAATCCACGGGGAGAAATCTTGCAATCTCTTGCCACCAGCCTGCCCATTCTACTAACAGCAACGCTGCAGTTTCTCGCACGCAATTCTTAAGCGCTCATCTTGTGCCCATCCCTGCCAGTTCAGGGGACCATCCATAGCCATCAGAAGAACATTAACATTATTTTGTCAAATCACTGACTTCAGGCACTTTCAAACAAAACCATTGTGATAAATCCATTAACGGCAACCTCATAACAAAGCACAACCAGTCTCTGTAATAGAGTGATCCTGCAGGGATATTTTTGAAGTCCCGAATAAATCACTCCAAAGGTGGTCTGAAGTTGTATATTCAATACTTGACTTGCACGTATATTGATGTAACTCTAATTTCATAGTCTCCGCTGTTGGAAAACTCTGCAGGAAGCCGGTCATATTTGGAAAGAGGCTGCTTAATTGCCCCCCTTTCCCCAAGAATAATATCCATCAAATCAAATAAGAAATGAGTAGGTGAACATAAATCGTCATTTAAATCTAATTAATTTGTAAAACCTGCGTATAAGCAGGTATCAACTTTGATGATAAAGTATTTTGTTTTCCTGATAGAAGATGGATTATGTACTACAAACCTCATAAAAATCAATCTAAATTAAGCTCTTAAAAACAACACCTTAATATTTAGATAGTGGTTCCAAATAGATCCACAGCTCCAAATGACTGATCTCCCTGATAGTAGACAACTAGGTACTTGCGTTTTTGGAAGCATAGAAATCATCAGTATTCTTGGATACTTGCCGAAAATAAAATTAGTTGTTTTTATTAGACACTAGTTGAATTAAGCCCATTAATAATGGGCGCTAGCGGCGGCGACGGGGACCCGAGGCGCTTCCTTCTCCCCGCCTCAGGCGGCCAAGCCACCACCATGGCGGAGCCGCCTGTTGCCGCTGCCCCGCCGGCAGCAACGACCGCCCTCCCCGCCGCCGCCACGGGCGGCTGAGGCGGGGAGAAAGAAGGGAGGGGGAGAAGCAGCAGCGCGCGGGGAGCGGCCGCCATTGCGGCTGAAGCGGAGAGGTTCGGAGGCTCGCGAAGCGCAAGCGCTTCGCTCGCGCTGCGCTCCAACCTCAGGCTCCTCCTCCTCTCTGCGCTCCAATCCGTGTGTCAGTGGAGCGCATGCGCAGTTGCGATTTCCACTGACACACGGACGGCGGACGCAGGGACACAGGGAGATTATTATAGAGGATTACTCAGTCTTCTCTAACACGAATGAATCAAAATCTCCTTAGTAGGACCGCTGTTATATAGGTGCATATGAAATATTATCACTGAGTTGTTTCTGAACTTCCTTTGTCATAATTCACAACAGCAGCTTTGTCTAAAAGGTTGATGGGAGTAGTTCTAAGGACTGTGAATAAACTAGAACAGGGTGATATTGACACAATATATCCAGAAAGAAACAGTTGGCTTTGCAATAGATCAGAGTTTTCCAGACTTGAGTCGCCAGCTGGTTTTGAACTACAATTCCCATAATCCCTTACCATTGGTCCTGCTAGCTAGGGATTATGGGAGTTGTAGTCGTCAAAATCAGATGGGGACCCAAGTTTGGGAAACCCTGCAATAGATTATCTCTGCATGCCTACGTACATGAAGATTGCACATGCATGGGCTCTATGCATAGCCAGGATTCGACACCAGCATTTGAAGCTGTTAATGGAGTCGGTTTGGTGTTAACCATGTTTAAAGTTGTTCCCAACACAATCATTAACCATGGATAAGGCTGACATTGGTTGGGGGTGACACAGGCAACTCTAGAACCTACATCAAATGCCTTAAATGTGTGTCTGTACCAATGCACTCTTGCTATTTCCTTCTTGATCTTCCTCCTTTCTTCCTGCCCTGATTTTCTTTGTGCAATTGGCTAACTTGGTAACTTGTTCTGATGTCACACTGGGGTTTGGGAAGGCTCAGCCCAAATAAATGCGACCCGGAGGGGGAGATGCAGCATCCATCGACCATTTCCTCCATCTAATTCACATTCAAGTTTTTTCATGTGATACCATAATTGTGAGGGATGGTGTAAGGAAATTAAAATCTTTCCCCAAGCTATGAAACCCATCTGAGTTGGTAGAGCACGAGACTCTCAATCTCACGGTCGTGGGTTCAAGTCTCATGTCGGGCAAAAGATTCCTGCATTTCAGGGGGTTGGACTAGATGACCCTCGTGGCCCCTTCCAACACTACGCTTCTATGAAACCAGTCCTGTGCCCACACTGAGCACTACAAACCCCATTTTGCTTGGGTCTAGGGAGGCTTGAACCAGTTGCGTTCTTGACATAATGGAAAGCAAACTTGGGAAACCCAGCTTGAAACCAAACAAATGAGAAACTAGCGGCTTAAAAAAGGATGGAGATGTAACTATTATCTTTTATTAAGAAACATGAAACTAAAATGAGCAGACTACTGAAAAATAATCTGCTTTGGGGAATTAGACTCTGATCTTAGAGCAGGACCGTGATCTACCAGCAACCCACACTTTAAAATACATTTGTATCTTCTGCGGTTCTCATTGCCAGCTCTTGTAAGTTCTTTCATTCTTCAAGTCAACGTCAATTAAAATTTTCAATACAAAGTGGAACGTCTTTGCCCCATACCCTTTCATATTACAATTGGAAGTAATGTTTTGTTCCAGGCTTCTTTTGAAATATTGATTTATTAGTTGTGTGGACCATGGTGAATCTATTTACTTTTTTTCTCTTCTGCCATAGGCCTAAACTCTGGGAGCTTGACCTGCTCTAGCAGATTAAATTCAAATTATGCAAACTGCTGCGTCGTGGGTTGTAACCCAATTAACAGGACACATATTGAGCACATGATCGTTAGTTTAAATGAAAGTTGTCAAACAGCCTGGTGCTCAAGATTAACGGTTCTACTTTCCAAATGCCTTTTGGAAGCCAAGAATTAGGACATCTCCATCTCCCCCCGGGTTTTGTACAGCATTGTCTTTCAGCCTGCCCTTCATCTAAAAACACAGTCGCTTGGCTCTTTGTGTTGCTGGGGCTGAAGCGAAATTAAGTCTCACTTTAGATTATAAGCTCCTTTGGGTAGGAACCTGTAAAGGACAGTGTAGTTAAAAGTGATAATATTAACACAACTGTGTAAAAAGCCACATTGCAAAGATTTCCTTTGCTATCTACTAAAATACTAGTTACAGGTAGGTGTTGGTCTGCCGTAGTCGAAACAAAACAAAACAAAAAATTCCTTCCAGTAGCACCTTAGAGACCAACTAAGTTTGTTCTTGGTATGAGCTTTCGTGTGCATACACACTTCTTCAGATACACAGCTCATACCAATAACAAACTTAGTTGGTCTCTAAAGTGCTACTGGAAGGAATTTTTTTATTTTGTTACTAAAATACTGCTTGCTCTTTTTAGAAGCTGGAGTGCCATTGACGGCATGCAGTTGTGTCTAAACTAAGGATCACAAGTGCACATTGGCAGGTGAAGTTTCTGAATTGCTAAACACTTGAAAAAATACCAGCAAATGTTGACTAGTCACCTGTATGAGGTTTTTGTCATTTGTCAGCATATGTCTGACAACAGGGGTGTAGTGGATGATGTGCAATAGGCAGTGAGGGTCCATATATAACATGCAGAACTAGGGCTGGGTGATATCAGCTTTTCAACGTTGTGATGTATCACCAGTGTATCGCTATACACTGCAGTGTTGGAAAGGAAGGAGCATCAACCCTGTAAGGTGCCGGGGCGAAACTGCCGCAGCTCCCTCCGGCGCCCGGTGTGTGGTGCATGGAGGGAGGAACAAGGAGCATCAGCCCTGGCTCTGCGAGGTGCCGGGGTGACACTGCCGCCACTCCCACTGCCGCCAGCGCCCGTCGCAAGGAGGAAATGAAGGCACCGTTGCGCTCTGGCCCTCAAACTGGTCCTGGTCAATACATTGGCCAGGCCTATGCACAACCAATGATTAGACCCCCCCCCCCCAAATGGACGGATATACTTGTAATATATGTCAATGAAGAATGCTTTTATGTGTTTCTTCATTGAAGTATGATGCAGGTATATTCATACTTTTGTGGGTAAGTTGGTTGTGCATGGTGAATGCTGACATTTTGGAAGAATTGCCTCATATTGTGAACATTTTCCTCGTTCCAGGACCTTCAGGGCAAGGTATCTACCGATTTAAATGTCATATATTGCCGCTTGCGCGTATGAATGCTTGCAGCTCACATGGAACAAGCAAAATTGATGCATTGCCATATTTTGCTGCTCCTCTCTAGCATGCAAATGGTATGGTGAGCGCTGCATCTGAATTGCAAATGTTCCTTTTATGTTAATATAAATTTATATTTAAATCCTGGATCAAGGTAGGTGTCCACCCCATTATACATCCCCGAATCCTATTAGCATTAATGGGAATTATGCAAGCATGCTGGGCTCGACAACACAGCTGTTTGAGACGGACAAGGAGTTCCTTCCCTCTAGCTGTTCCATTTATGTATGATTCCCGTGACAAGACAAATCAGTGGTGATTCCACACATAGGGTGGCTGTGTGCCAATTCATTAGCATGTTAATAATCCTCTCTAAATTGTCTCATGCTGTATTTTTCAGATTAACTTGTGTCTGTTCTGTTTTCACCTTTTCACGAGTGAGAGGTTGCTGGATTTATGCTACCTCCGTGTTCTGGGAGCTGTCGGCTCCCTCAAGCTTCGGTGCAGCAACACATTAAAGTCCCTGATAAAACGCTGCTAGTCTTGAGCCCCATCACGCGTTAAGGTTGACTCCTTTTCTATGTCATATCGCAGTCCCTAAGAGCAATCAAAAGATCCAGCCTATCATGTCCATAAACACAGTGCATGTAGCAGTTAAGAGGCTGTTGTTATGGTCCAGGACGTTCGCTATTCAAATGTTGCCATTGGAAAAAGCCCCTTTTCTCTCAGCCTCAATATGGATTTAGAGCTTTTTCATGCAATGACATTGTTGAAGGTATCTTTCGGAATTTGCGTACACTCTGGTTTCCAAAGTTGGGAATGTTCAACTTCGACCTTCTGCTGCTTGCTTTGGCTCCTAAGGGTTTGTTGGTATTGATCTTTTATTGAAAAGCTTTCAATTATAAATAAATGGATACAAAGAAAAATGAAAAAAATGAAAAATGAAAAGGCACAAAAACGTGTAGAGAAAGAAATAATATATGGATATGTGCGAAAAATACCCTAACCCATACATTCTTTTCTAAAGTTGCAATTTTTATCTGAATACATATGTAACTATTAATAGCCTATTATACATTTTGTATAAACTCATTCCAAATATTATCATATTTATCCGAGCAAAGTCTATGTTGGGAAGCAGTCCGTTCATAAGTTGTTGAGTGATCATATTGCCAATCTATTTATTAAACATGATCGTATCTTAGATACTAATGGAGTATGTGTGTGCGTGCGCGCACACACAGAGAGGCTTTTACTTCATGTTTTAAAAGCTTTATAATATTTGTTATAATAGAGCGGTCATTGAAGTAAAATGTTGTTGACTACCCTGAGCTTTCGGAGAAGTGAGCTTTGTGAACTTTGGAACCAATGGTCTGTCTCTGGCTATTCATAAAAAAAATACAATACTTTGTTTACTGCCTCAGATGAAAGAGGTACTGCAAGTAAGCTCACAACTAGGGTGTGATGGAACTAGCCACCTCCTGTTTTTCATCTGAAGCTTCTAGTTAAGAGAGAGAGGTTTTCTCTGAACAAACTTTTTCTGGAGAACTTTCTTCTCCCAGGAATTCTACAGTGGCAGAAGCGTGAACACCATTCAGAATTATTTGAGGGTGAACTTAACTGAAGGTTGATGGGTAGGTTCCATACAGCGTTGGAAACATTATCTTTTGTTAGGCTGGGAGGGTTAAGGGACCAGAACTTGCTCACTTTACCATAATGTGCCCTCTAAAACAGAAATCAAAATTAGTACATGGCTGCTTCTTAGCCAAAAACAATGCCCCGTCATTTTGTTGACTGCTCAAAGTCATTCCTTTCTCCCATTGTCCCCTGCCCGACTGTTGTCTTCACAAGCCCCTTATGATGTGTTTGGGCTGTCTAAGTAGCTTCCATGTTTTGTTACCCATGTCTTAAATTTTCCTCCATCAATGAGCTTGACCCTTGTTCCTCAGTACTCTGGGGAAGGGAGGAAACCACCCTTGTCTCCACTGTTCAAGGAAGCAGGACGACCTCGTACTTTTCCATTGCTGTATTCTGTAGAATACACAGGATAACTAATCTAGCACTGCCGTGAAGCACAAAAACATCAGTATGGCTGATAATTGCCCCATATAATAGTTTCATTCCAAAACAAGAGTTCTGTGCAGTTCGAAAGCTTGCAACCCTTGCCAATAAAGACATGAGATGGATTCAGAGAAAAGAGATTGCCTTAAACTTTCTGGATGTTATCAGTTTGCCTATGGCAGATGAAACCACTTAGGCAACAATCACTTTAGTTTAGCAAATTAGGGCAAATTTCCCCCTTCTTTTTAGCTGTTTCTGGGACTATTGGCACAGTTCAGATCTATATACACACATAATTTTGTGGAAGCATGATGAGTTGCATGCATGTAATTACGGTCCTTTGATGGCAGGCAGTGTTAGAGAATGCAAAACCCAGCTATAGATTTGTGCTCTTAATTCCTGACTTCATAAGTATAGTTTCTGTGGGTTTTATTTTACTGAATGTCTTCCTTGCAGCAATAACCTGAAAGTAGTCAGAAGTCTGTTTGGATTGTTTGTCCTTGTGTTTTCTTACACCCTATTAGTCTTCTACGCATGTTCCACTTCTTTTGAGCTTTTGGCAGGCTGTTCAGAACACCATTTCCTCCTTTTCAACCTGGCAAAGTCCAATTGTTCTTTGCTTACACTACACCAGCTTTTCCCAGAATTTAGCCTGGAGCTTGAATCCACCAGGGAGCCCCCGGTGTGTTTAGATTATAAAACTGCTTCCTAAAGGGATCTTGATTGAATTGTGTCCTCAGATAATGCTGTCAAACTGCAAGTTCAGTGTTGTTCTTTTTTAAAAATTACCCTATGATGTTACTCAGAACTCTCGTTATGCATAAATTGGGGTGTGTGTAATCTTCCCCTCACTTGATGACCGTTTCATCATTCCTGAAATGTATTTATTTTTATAGCCCACCCTCTTCTGAGAGCTTGTATGTAGGTAACAACCTTTTCTTATCTCATAAGAAAGCTGACTGATGCTGAGAGGTGGTTATTTGCACAGGGCCATTCGGACACAGCCAAGGCATGCTCTACTACTTAAATTTGGGTATGAAAAGTATTCAGATTTAATTGGTAAAGTGTCAGCAATTGTCTGCCTGCTGTATGTGTTCACTGATGGCAGGGGTTCCCTGAGTGACTACAGAAATTGTATGTGGGGGTGGACCCCATTTCCAGTTTAACAGGCTGAAGCAGTGTTAAACCCAACCCTCTTTTCAGTTGGGCCACTTGGTTATAATGTGTGCACTAGGCCCCTCTCTTTTCTCCCACCATGGCAGAATGTTATAAACATGTAGCACCTTTTTTGCTTTTGTTCAGGTTTATGCCGGTCTATTGGAGTAAGCAACTTCCTTATTGATCATTTGGAACAACTGAAGGAAGACTGCCAGGTAACCCCGCACATTAACCAGGTGAGTATACTATGCATAGTGGTTAGAAGGCTTTGACTAGCAAACTGGTGTTTTGGGCAGATGATGGAGAGCATGAGAGGGCTTGAATCCGGCACCAGACACCCAACAAAGTGAGCGCAAATCCCAAGGCAACAACCACTACTCAGTCTCACATTGAAGCTGTGCCTGCCCGATTCCTATATAATGGAACCCAAGGGTTGGATCAATATTCCTTGCTAGCCATGTATAGCACCTATTTTGCCCATGTACTGTACTGATTTGAGCATTAAAGGTTTGGACAGAAACTGTACACAAAGTTCAAGTCCTTCATCCAGTGAGAGCCAGGAGACCTGAACCTCCTGACAATCTGTTTCATTGAATAATTCCAAACTAGGGGTTCTACTATAATACTATAAGAGAGGGGGAAAACTTCTTTATCAACTTTTTCCACATGATGCATAATTTTATAAATCTCTTATCACATCCTTTCCATAATCTGCATGTTTCTTAAAACACACACACACACACGCCTAGGTACTCCAACGTACTGATAATTTATGGTTGACCTTTTCTGCACTTTCCCCCAGCATTTTTCTTCCTTGGGAAATAACACACTGTTGGTTCTCTGGCATTTAGCGAGTCTGAAAGCTCCACCTGGAGTATTGCTTCTCCATTCTTCCTCAGAGTCTTCAATAGTAAATACTGGGCATGTCCCATAGCCTGTTCAGGTGCAAGCAGCATGGGCAAATGAGCCACCTCCACCATGTCTCTGCAAACTGTAAACATGTGGTGCTGAATGCCACAGAGAGGTCAAGAAACTTCAAAGGTTGAAGAGATGGATGTGTCTGCTGTTTGAACCTTGTCTCTTATCCAGCCCGTCATTTTTGATCACAGTAGGTTTAGGCTGACTCAGACTAGCCTTTGAGAGCCTGGTTTTTTCAGAGTCTGGATTGAGCAGATGCCAGGCTATTGTTCCTGACTATTGTTGCTTGGAAAGACAACATGTACTAAAGATGAGAAACAGGAAGCAGCCCTTCATCCTCCTCGGGGTGGACGAAATTTTCCACATTCCCTGTGTTGATGTCATGGTGCTAAACTAAGATATCGTGTCTTCTTCTCCCATCAAAAGTACGCAAAACGGTTAGGTCACTGGAAGACGTGTGACAGCTAAAGCAGCTTTTTTTCCAGAGAATTTATGTTGGATTTGTGCAAATGAGGGGGTTGTGCTTTTCTGTCCAGGAACCGTGTCATTTTTTTGATTTGCTTAATCATCCATGCTTCAATTACAGGGAGGGGTAACATCAGAATAGTTCACGTTTTATCACGTTTTGTGACTTCTTGCAAGAATTTTGGGGACCTATATCAGTTATATTCGTCTCATATTCACACATATTTATTCCTTCTTCCTCTTGCCTCTCACCTCCTCCTATTCTCCTATTCCTTAGGAGGAATTGACTGTTGAGTTTGAGAGGTAGGACACCATCATTGAGCCACCGCAACCAATAACGTCGGTTTGGATGGGGCACACAAACAGAACACACCAGCAAAGCTCCTTGCACAGATGATTTGTGCAAGCAAGCTAACTTATATGGCTTTTTCTTTCTTACTTACTTACTTCTGCCCACACTCCTCTTTTAATAAACTCCACATTTTCCTGACCCATGATTGTAACTAAAGGACAGGTTTCTATGTCTGCATTGACCAGGTATACTGTGACACCTCTCTCCCAGTCTATGAAAGAGTAAACTTTTATATTCTGCTCTAATCCCTAACAACACTCGGGTTGCATAGTCATAACCACCAGTGGAGATTTCACCATATCTATTCATTTAAAAGTGTGTGCGCGCATTAATGCACACTAATAACAAGTCTAGTTAAGACTAATGAGAAATCAAGGACCATGTTGTCCCTTTCCTTTCCCCCTTTTTTTGAGGTTGTGACCAGCTTCCCTAGTGGGACCCTTTTTCGCCTCTGCATCCAACACACTTTTTTTGCCCAATTTCCTGTCCCTTCTAGAACTTTCTATGTTCATCCCCTGGTACTCTTTCTTCTTCCACTCCTCTCCTTCACTTCTCCCCCTTTGACTGTTTAAGTTCCTTGGACCTGACCTTTTTTTGTTTGCTTTATACCATAAAGTTTACAGAATATTGGCTAGATTAATGTCACTGTGTAACCAATCCATATATGTCAGGAGGGAAGAAACACGTATGCTGTGTCTAAAATATATATACTTAAGAACTGGATAAGTTGCTAAATAAGAAACGTCAAGTAAGAATTTTTTAAAAATACAAATTTAAATTGATGGGATTTTCCATTTTAAGGATACCTCAGCCATGCTGTGTGTGTTGTTTAAGAATGCCTATGTTCCCCCAAGTTGCCCCTCAGGTAGGATTCATTAACGTGCTACTGCTGCACCTTGGGGGGGGGGGATTCCTTCCCGTAACCCTCTGTTAAGATTTATGCACAACCAACTAACCTAATTGAAGATTTTGATGAAAGCCTTACAAATGAGGTCAAATTTGATCATATGGGTGAATACTTGCCAGGCTGTTCTGCAAGACTCATCTCCACATAGATCATGTGCTGAAATCATTTCATGACGGCAGAAGAGCAACTGTGTGAAGTAGCTCTACAAAGAGGTGGAATTGTACAACTAAGGTGAAGGCAGGTACTTGTATAGTGGCATTTTGGTGATAGGCAGGTCATGTATGGCTGTGCTGTTCTTTTCTGAGAACACGGTGTAATCTCAGTTTCTTGTTCATAGGAACATGGGAGAGGAGGAGGAGGAGGAGGAGAAAGAGGCAATGATCTTGCATGATTGCTGTCTTGGGACAGAGTTCTAATGCACCCAGCAAACTGCTTCAAACATTACTGCAAAGAGTTGGTGCATCTCTGTAACTTCCGAGGATGTTGGCAGCCAGCGTACAAATTTTCCAGGGTACCATGTTTCCACCCAAGGGACTTTTTCCTGGCATTTTGAAGGGAAGAGAAAATATCAATAGCATTTTCTTTTTTCCTCTTTTTTTTTAAACTGATAGCACTCTGCCAACTAAGAAGTAACACTTCAGTTGCTTGACCTTTGAGTTGTGATAGATTAAAAGCTGGCGATGGTTTTAACGGCAAAGTTTCTTCTCTTTTATAAAAGGTTGAATACCACCCTTTCCATAGGCCTCAAGAATTAGTGGATTACTGCCAAAGCCGGAATATTGTTTTCGAAGGCTACTGCCCACTTGCTAAAGGCGAAGCCCTTACTCATCCAGACGTAATTCAGCTTGCAAAGAAATATGGCAGAACTCCTGCACAAATATGTATACGCTGGAGCATACAGGTAAGTTCTAAAGTTGCCAGCATTCTTGGTCCCGTCCAGGTGCGCCTAATCCGAATAGATATTGGGAGAAGGGGCTGACGTCACGCACCATGTTGTGTGTGACACCCGGATGTGACGTGATGTCCGTGCATTGTGTTGCAGCTCAGCTTCTGTTTCCAGTGACTCCTCCACCTTTTCCTCCTTCTCCTGCTGCTGTCACAGGCTGGGGACTACTTCCCCTCCATGGCAGGAGGAGGAGGAGCCGCCAGGTTCCTGGCTCATGTGATAGCATCACGTACAGGCATTGCACCTGGACAAACATTGAGGGGGCCCAGCCCCCTGCTAACAAATATTTGGTGGGGGGAGGCTCAAAGGGGTTCAGCTCCTAGGAGCCAGTGTCCCTGAACCCATCTCTATTTTTAAAAATTGCCTGTAATATAACGTATTTCCTGCCCACCCACATAAAACATGCCCAGTAATAGTAGACATACCTTGTGTGTCTCTTAGTGCTAGGAGTACACCGATGTTTCAAGGTTGTTCGGTTAGCTATTTAAAGTAATTGGCTTGAAGTCTAGACAATTGTTGGGTAGAGAGATGGAAAGATACCTTGTTCCTGGGACTAAGTTTAGCTTGGCTGTTCCTGCCAGTGTTACACAAGCAATCTGTTAGTGGAAGAGATCCAAAGATTGAGCATCCCCTTCTTCTGTCAGTGTAGAACTACGGCGGCTGAAATACTGGCCTGCAAGAAGTAGGGTGCTGTGTGGATTAATTCTTTGTCAATGCCACTGTGCCCAAACTTGACCTGCAGAGTTGTGTTTGATGAGCACATGGTTCCCCCCTTGGATAGATATACTTGCAAGTCATTTCAGTATTAGTGTTTTATAGAGAGCCTTCTAATATTGTTATATTCGGAGATACATAGGACCCAAAAGTGACTGCAGACGTCTTGCTAAAGGAGGTATTTTGGCCTAGTGCAGGCTTCCTCAACCTCTGCCCTCCAGATGTTTTTAGCCTACAACTCCCATGATCCCTAGCTAGTAGGACCAGTGGTCAGGGATGATGGGTATTGTAATCTCAAAACATCTGGAGGGCCGAGTTGAGGAAGCCTGGCCTAGCGCTTCCAGACAGCAGATGAAGGGAGTAAACTTGTACTGGTATGTGGGCTGTACCACTGAGGATAGGGGTTTACAGGGTTCATAGGAAACTAGCGTATCAGGGAGAAGACTAAAATACTTCTCCCTGACACCTAGTTTACATGTGCAGGGGTTTTTATATGGAAGAGCTTTCAGTCATTAGAATTCCCCACCTGGTACATTCCAGACACATGCTTATCATCTCAACTAAGCTGAATTGTTTCAGGTAAACTTAACATTTGTAAAGAGATGATTCACTGACAACTTCCACTAATTAGACACATTGACTTGGGTGAGATAGTTCTAATTCATTCTCCCACTCCCTCTTTCCATTTTCTTTTTAAAAATAGAACTTTAGGAATATATAAATTGTTTTTATTTTTCATTCCAGAATGGCATTGTCACTATTCCAAAGTCTACAAAACCAGAGAGGGTCCTGGAAAACTGTCAGGTAAGAGCAGATTGCCTTGCGCCAGATGTACATAAATTATTGTACTTTGGACTTAACTTTTCATTATTTTACACCCCTCTTCTGCCATCCCATGTCTATTAACATAAGATGGAATATTTGGGAATAACATGAGAATGAACCAGAACTTTAACAAGCACACGTGTAAGGAAACAATGAGAAGTTAAAAAGCTGTGACAAAACATTGAGAAAATGGCAAAGAGCCAGGTGAAGTAGGCACCTCCATGAGAAGAACAAAAGTGTAATCGCTGCATTATTTAAAGAAATGTAATATAGCGTATTATGGGCATCATGTGCTAAATAAATCCTGCAGCAATTCCCAGTTAAACTTAGACTAAAGCTAAATTTGAAACGGATAAAGCTAAATTTGTATGTTTTAAAATGAGGTGGGCTAAAATGAAGATTTAGCCTTATACGTAATAACCTAAACGTACTTCCGGCTGCTGAAACTCGAAGTTCCTTATAGAGGGGGTATCTCTCCTATTTTCACTAGGCAGAAAAAAGGAGGAACTTGATTTTGATTGTATAAGTTTAAAAATCGTGATTTTAGTAACATTTCTAAAGGTAAAGTATTAGATACCTCTTTTTTTGTATTGACTCTGCTTGCTCCACTTGATGTTGTCAATTACCACTATGAGAGATTGTTCTCTTTGCCTGTTTCTGGTTAGAACGCAAGAATATTTGTTCCCAAAAAGAAAAAAGAGAAAAGCTTGGCTTAGGAGTAGAATGAAGTTTAGCTTTAGTTCTTGGGAGACCAAAGTATAGAAAATATTTAACTCTCAAGTGTAGATTTAGAAGGGGACAGTTCCCCTGCATTAAGGAGATTAAGGGCAATTATGTTTGCAATATGGGTGGGGTGGGAAGCAGAGTGAACCATATCAGGATTGGGGTGGGGTGGGGCTTAAGACCCTTGTACCACAGTACATGTACTTGTATCAGACAGTACATGTATTGAGGGGTGGGTTTTTTTTGCATAAAGTTTGTGGACAGGATATATACAGCATCAGCTGTTTATTGAGCAGTCATTCTGATTTGTTTGTGGGGGAGTTTTATCCCATACTTTCTAGTGCATTTCCCCATCACTTTCCTTACTGCAAACAGTCTGGAATTTTTTGAAGGGAGAGGAAGTGGGTTTGTTGTCCAAGAGCATCACACCCACTTTAATGGCACAGCCTGAATTTGCCAGTATTCAATTTAACCCCACTCACAAAATATGGCAGTCTGGAAGTGCCCCTAAGTGTTGTTGAATTGTGCAATGAATGGAAAGCTGTTTTGGGTGTCCAAAATGGTTGCATTTGATTTCTAAAGACAGAACTTAGTGTGCACACATACACACAAAAATGAGGGTAAGTTGAAAGCAAGCTAAAAGGGGCATTAATATATAGGGCAATTGGAGGTTATTTAATAACAGAATACCAGAAGTATAGATATAACGATGAACACAAATTGGAAAGATACAAGCAAGTCCAAGAGAATGCAAGTGTGATTGGTGAGCAAAGTCAAGGAGGTTATAAAAAGCAAGAAGGCTTCCTTTAAAAAGTGGAAGTCTTGGCCAAGTTAGAAAAATAAAAAGGGGCACCAACTCTGGCAAAACAAATGTCGGTTGGTGATAAGGCAAGGAAATTGGAGAGCACCTTGCTAAAAACACTGACACAAGCAACACATTTCTTTAAATATATCAGAAGCAGGAAATCAGCCAGAGAGAGGCGGTTGGTTTCTTTGATGGCAAAGATTCGAAAGGGTTATTGAAAGAGGATATATAGGAGGATTGCAGGGAAGCCCCAAACTTATTTAACGTTAGTTTTCAGCATGGAAGATGTTGGGCAGATACTTGCTCCTGAACCACTTTTTCAGGAAGGGTTTTTGAAGAACTAAGGCTCTAGTCTGCTGCACACTTACTTGGTAATGAACTTCACTGTACACAGACAGACTCACACAAGACTGTGATGGCCAAGAACTTAGATGGCTTTAAAAGGGGTTTAGCAAATGCATGCAAGTCTTATCGCGACCTTAGGGTGAAAGCTGGGAGATAGCTGGATAGATAGATAAATAAGTAGATAAAATTATCCTTGATAGTTAAATGGAACCGCTGCGTTCATAGACCAGTTGCTATGGGTCAACTGAGGGAGAAGTCATGACATTTATTTGTATCAGCGTTTCCCAAACTTGGGTCTCCAGCAGGTTTTGGACTACAGTTCCCATCATCCCTGACCACTAGCTAGGGAAGATGGGAGTTGTAGATCAATAACATCTGGAGATCCAAGTTTGGGAAACCCTGATTTACATGTTAGAAAATGTATTTTCCACCCTTTCCAATGCATTTTGCATCACACAGGGCAGCTAACAGTGATGGAACCAATAAAATCATACAATCAGCATATGATCCGAAACAAACAGATAAAATATAGGCAAGTGCAGCAGATAAAAGCAACTAAAATTAGGGTTTGTTAAGGCCATGCTACACTGAACAGGAAGCAATTAGAAAGAGAAAGTGCAAGGATGGTTCTGATTAGCTTGTCATTTCACACTTGGCAACCGGGCGTTGCAATTGTGTTTTTAAGCGTTTCGGTCGATAATGCAGTTTACCTGTATAGGGAAGCTTTTTAATGTGTAATGTTTTATTATGTTTTTATAAATGTTGGTAGCTGCCCAGAGTGGCTGGGGCAACCCAGTCAGATGGGCGGGGTACAAATCATAAAATTATTGTTGTTATTATTATTTAAGTGTCCACCCCACCCCACCCGCCAAAGAAAATCAGCACAAATGAGGTGGTGGTGGGGAGGCAACACAGAAAGCATGGGAAAGCAGTGGGCTGGCAAAATGTGCCATAAACATTTTGCCATGAACAGTCCCACAGATATTCCAGTTGGTCTTCACCAGTTAAAACAATGAACCAGTGCTTTAGTTGACTAAGCTACCAGTTTGAATAAATTAATGCTGGCAATCCTGTCCTTTTAAAAACTTTGCTAAAAACACACCTCAGGTAGTCCTGGGGAAGAAGGGATTTATTGCTTCTGAGACAGCCAAGGGAAGAGAAGGACTTGTTAAGGATATGCCGGGTGCGTAGCATAACAGTTGCACATCTAATGCTGCCGTCGCTGTCTTTATCCATGCACACAGCTTGCAGCAATTCCCAGTTCAGGGAACCAAGCAAGGGAAAGGGGAGGCAGGCAAGGAAATGGCCTTTCACCGTATGACATGTGCTGCCTGTAATCGAACTTCGTAAACTCTAGGAAAGAGTCCCTTCCTTACAGTCTGTGTCTATCCTCCCCCAGGAGCCATTCTAGCAGTTCTACGTGCCAACTGATGTGTTCCAGGAACTAAACCTGTGCTTCTCAGAAAGCGTTTTTACAAGGAGGGATAACTCTTTGTCTGGCTAGGAGAAGGGATTTTTTTTAAAAAGCCTCCCAGCCAGGGAATCCCCTTTCTCCCAGAAGCTCTTAGTCTCATCAACATTCTATGTATATTATGTCATCACTGTGTCCACCCCCCCCCCCAATGAACACTGGCTTCATTAAATAGTCTTAAAAGTGTAAGACTTGTTATTTTGTTGTGGGTTTCTTTCCCAAGTTCCCCTTCACTTGGTGTTTTGACCTACATTTCTCCCAAAATCGTTAATGGTGATTTACAGGGGTGTGGGGAGCGAGGAACAGAAGGTATTCATGGGCATCCCTATTATAGCTGTAGATGAGACTTCACAGTCCAACCACATTGCTTTCAGGGGTAGCTATGGAATTCTGTGGAATTGTCTCCCACAAGAGTCAGCGATGGCTATTAACGTAAAGGTAAAGGGACCCCTGACCATTAGGTCCAGTCATGTCCGACTCTGGGGTTGCGGCGCTCATCTCGTTTTATTGGCCGAGAGCCGGCGTACAGATTCCAGGTCATGTGGCCAGCATGACTAAGCCGCTTCTGGTGAACCAGAGCAGCGCACGGAAACGCCGTTTACCTTCCCGCCAGAGCGGTTCCTATTTATCTACTTGCACTTTGATGTGCTTTCGAACTGCTAGGTGGGTAGGAGCAGGGACCAAGCAACAGGAGCTCACCCCGTCGCAGGGATTCGAACTGCCGACCTTCTGATCAGCAAGCCCTAGGCTCTGGTTTAACCCACAGCGCCACCTTGGGTGGCCTTAAAAGAGGATTAGATAAATTCATGGAGGATAAGGCTACCATAGGCTACTAATTCTGATGGTGCACTGGTTGTGCTCAGATCCTGCTTGTGGGCTTCTCCAAAGGCATCTGTTTGGGGAAACCCAGCCAGATGGGCGGGGTATAAATAATAAATTATTATAAATTATTATTTGGCCACTTGAGAGCAGGATGCAGGACTAAATGTGCCCAGCAGCCTCTTTTTAAGTTCCTACATTACATTCATGCTCAGTTTATGTTGCACTGAGAGTGTGGGAAGTTGGGAACAAACAGTGATGGACGAGAAATGGCTTAGTACAGGCATGTCCAAAGTCCGTTTCAGGGGCCCAATCAATTTAATCCGGCCTCCTTGGCGACATATGTCCTGGGGTAAAATCCTAAGAAAAGCTCAACAACTCTGGGGTAAAATTGTAAAAAAAAAAAAAAAAAAGCTCAACAACTTTGGTCAGCCCTCACACATGTTCACTTCATCAAATCTGCCCCTCTTTGAAGAAAGTTTGGGCACCCCTGGCTTAGTAAAACAGTCTAAATAGATCAAGTATGTGAGCCTAGACACATCATAGAGAGGAAGTCAAGTATTTTCCAAATTAAGTACCGGTAGAGCTATGACATTCTAACTATCTGATTGTAGATACAAATTCTTGAACCAAAATTATGATTCAGGATGCCGGAGAGTTTTTAAGAAGCAGGCAGGTGGCTTTTATTGTTGCCTTGTATGTGTTCCACTAACCACATATACATTCCCCTTAGGTCTTTGACTTTTCCCTAGCAGAAGATGATGTTGCAATTCTGAATGGAATGCATGATGGGAGACATGTCTCCTGGGATCCAACCCCCGTTGTTTAGATGCCAAGGTTTGGATTGTTGTTGTAAGTTCCATAGTATCTGAAGGGACAATGCTGCTTTTGTAATGTATTCTCATGCAGTAATGCAAAATGAAATGAAATATTGCCTTGATAATTAGCTGTACAACCTATTTGGGTGTGGTAATATGTAGCTTTATATAGAGAAGGTAGAATTTACAGTTTTCTCCCCCAAGCCCTTACAGTTTGGCATCATCACTCTTCAGCCTTCCCAACAAGTTTGATACTTCTTTTTTCTGCTCCAGCAAAGCCCTGTCATTTTGTATCTAGCATTATTTTTTTAAAAAAATACTGTAATAATAATAGGTGGTATTCAACTAAGTTTGAGCATAGACTTTACATTCACGGGCCTAATTTAGTCATGTTCTTTGCTGCCAACGGGTCTATTCCAAGTAGAACTTGACGTAAAAAGCCCCTCCACCATTTCCTAAGAAACAGCCCTCTGGCATGAAGCATTCCTTAGATCCCTCTCATCCTTTCCATGCATGCCAGCACAGGATGTGCTCCAGAACTCCAGTAAGAAGCGCCCCATTCCTTCTGACTGGAAGTTATCCTTGACACCAGTGGGGACTAAAATTTCAGCATTTGCAAGCATCTGCAGAGAAACAGCCTCAGATCCGTAGATTCTGCAAAAAAGTGAAGGACAGCTGCTATTTTGAATTCTCTAGTTCATTCTGCTTGGTTCTTCTGTACTCAAGTAACCCCAGAAAATTGTGCCTGTCTTGCCAAGGCCATCCAACATCTTATGGCAATAATAAGTGCCATAGAGCTAGTATCTCTTTGGTCTTCGGTCATCTTTGTTCCCCCCCAAAGTCTTGACACCAGAGCAATTTTTTATGCAAATAGGTGTGAACGAGATCTAAAGAAAACTACCTTCAGTATAGAGAATCTGTAATACATCTAGATGAGCCTGATCTGGGGAGATTTCCTAGCTTCGATAGATGCCTACCTGCATTCTCACTTCTGAGGCTCAGCTATGGGAATGAAGAATATCACCATGGGGTCCTGCCATTCTTCCTCCAGGGTCTTCAGGAAGATTCTGGTAGCCATGATAACCCATCTCCAGATGGTAGAGAACAATATTCAGCACCCCAGCCTCAACTCAAGGTCTTCAGGATGGGATGCTCATGCTTCAGGGGATGCAGAAACAAAAGATTAAGGGATAGGAAGTGGGTCTCACCTTCTTCACCTGATGGCCCCAAGGCCCCAATGGTAAATCTGATCAATCGGTTCTATTAGGAGACTGGGTTAACTGCTGGTTGTGCCAAATCTACTTCACCAGGACTCTACTTTATCCTCAGCCACAGCTATTCCTCTTGACTGTATAGAGGTTGATAGGCAGATCTTAATAGCCATTAAATGCCCCTCAGGGTGAACTCCATTGATTTAGCTGCTCATAAATCTTCCACTGCTTGTGCTTACAACAGTATTTGGAAAGCCTTTAGATGTTTTGATTCTTGGGTTTGTTGCAGCTTCACTACAAGTTAATTTAGTTTTCATCTAGGTTGGATTTCGGGGTAAACGTGATGTTATACACTTGACATTGGAACCTAGTATTAAAACTTGCATTAAAGTCTGTGTAGTGTATGTATTTAGACAGAGCCTCTGCCCATTGAATTATCAGCCTGGCATTAGGTATGCAGTCATGCTGGTCTGATATTTTCGGAGTTCCTGTGTCTAGAAGTGTATGGAAAGTCTGACTGTGATTTATATTGTTTTAGGACTTCCTGGAGCAGTTTTCCCACTGCTGTGCTGTTTTGGCCGTATCACAAAACAAAAGTTCCTTGCTTTTTTATCATCCCAGCTTGTAGTGAGCTGGTATTGTTGTTTGTCCCTGAAGTTTTGTTGCTAACACTTTGAGCGGAGGCAAAGTTTCTCCCCTTGATTACAACTCCTGAGGGAGATTCTGAAAACATTTTGAAGGGATGCCTTAAGGTCCACACCCTAAATTACATTTGATCATGTTTTTAAGAGACCCTTCTCCTATGGGTTGCGTTGGTCCATCTCTCACTTCCAGTAAAGTTTGGGCTTTTTCACATGCTTCGTGACTGCGAACTAAGGTTTCACTCCGGATTGTGTACTTAAGAGCAGATCACGTTGATGAGTGATATGCTAAAATTACTTGCAAACATGCATGCATTGCAGATTTTCAGATGTATACCTAAAAAGTTTAATTTGTGAAGAGGTTTATTATTATTACTGCTATTTTGTTGGAAAGCAGGAGCTACTTATATTCTTTGCTTTTGTGTATTCTATGGCAACCTTGATGCTTCCTGCAATAAACAAACACAATGTACAGGGCAGATCCCTGAATGGCTGATGTGAATCGTGGGACTCTGACCACATCGCCCCAATATATTCACCAGGGAGTATATGCATGTCCTTCATACTTAGACGTGGGTGGCTCTATGATCTAAGCCACTGAGCCTCTTGGGCTTGCCGATCGGAAGGTCGATGATGCAAATCCACATGACGGGGTGAGCTCCCATTGCTCTGTCCCAGCTCCTGCCAACCTAGCAGTTCAAAAGCTTACCAGTGCAAGTAGATAAATAGGTACCACTGCTGCGGGAAGGTAAACAGCGTTTCCGTGCGCTCTGGTTTCCGTCACGGTGTTCTGTTGCACCAGAAGCGGTTTAGTCATGCCGGCCATGTGACCCGGAAAGCTGTCTGTAGACAAAGGCCGGCTCCCTCGGCCTGAAAGCGAGATGAGCACCGCAACCCCATAGTCGCCTTAGACTGGTCTTAACCGTCCAGAGGTCCTGTAACTTTTACCTTTATCATACTTAGATGCTTATCTGCCCCTAAAATCTTGTTCCCGTGGTGGAGAAGATGGCTGTGCGCTCCCCCAAATCCTTATTGCATAATACATGTTGCAGGTGCTCCACGTGGATGCCTGTGCATGATGGCATGAAGGGTGGAAAGTTCCCGATGTTGGGCGCTCTACCTCCTCCTCTTTCTTAAGGGAGAAGATTCATCTGATATTCTCTCTCTCTCTCTCTCTCTCTCTCTCTCACACACACACACACACACACACACACACAGACACAGTGTGCTGCACATTACATTTGTGTGCCGTAGGCAAGATGTGCAAATATGGCCACACATCCATCACAGAATTGGGGTATTTAAGCCAGGGTACGCCTCTTAAATGGGCATTTGTATTTCCTGTAGGAATCACCAGTGCAGCTACAGCAAAAGTGCGGAAGCTTCTCTAAGCTACACCTGAGTATTTCTGCATTATTACTTTTTTGCAGGGCAAGCCTGTGTTGGCTGGAGATCCAGCTAACCATGCGACCTTGTGTTCTAACCTTAAAAAGCTGATTTGTTGACAGTGGGGAGGGTGTAATGGCAGGTGCAACCAGCACATGGAAATTGTGTGAAAGCACACTTCCTTTCAAAGAACAGTTACTGAAAGTAACAGTTATGTTTTGTGATTTCTCCCCCACCCCAAAGCTTTTCACCACCATCCCTGCTCCTGACAACTATTTGTTTGACTTCCTTGCAGTGCAGAGGGAGGGCAACTCTTGAGTAAAGCTACCTAAAGCAAGAAAAAATGAGGCCCAGCCTTCTCTAGTGCAACTGACAGTTCGATCCGTTGTTGCATTTAGAATGTGCCGCAGGAGATCGAGTGTGAAGGTTTAAGCATTTATACATGGGAAAACCCGTATCTGGTATTAAGCCCTCGTTCCCTATGCAGTTAGCTGTGCGAAGTGCTTTCTTCCCAGTTCTTAAGCAGCACATGGCAGTTATTGGATCACAAAGGTTAAAGAGAGAGCATACGAACTTGGGACCTTAGTGCAAAGTGGCACTGCCCCTTAGCAAAAGTAAGGGTGGTGCTTCTACTGCAGCTGTACAAGTTAGCACCGCAGATTCAGCAGATCCATAGAAATAGGGTGCTGGACAAAAACCATGAGGATCCCTGAGGATATGAAGACTTGCTATACGATGGTTACCAGATTTTTTTTCAATGAATCCGGGGACACTTTTTTTTTTTTGAAGCTGAGTAGCAACAGGGAGTCAGATGGGGGGATGGTGAGGCAAAAGACCCTGGGCCCAAGCACACATGTATAAACGTGCAAAACCCTTCTTTCGCACCCTGTGAAACATAAATGTGCAGAGTATTTTTAAAAACTGGGCAACGGCGTGCCACCCGCCCATGACTCCTGAGCCTTCCGCGATCTCGTTCCCCCTTCCCCCTTTGTTTTGACAGATCAGGGGAGGCTCGGGAGTCACGGGCGGGTGGGCGTTGCCCAGGAGGGGCACAAGGCACGCGGTTTCTACCAGGCAAGGTGCAAAGCCCTTCTTTCTCACCCTGTGAAACATAAATGTGCAGAGTTTTTAAAAAACTGGGCAACGCCCGTCCGCCTGCAACTCCTGAGCCTCCCCCGATCAGTCAAAACAAAGGTGGAAGGGGGCAGGAAATCTGTACCGCCGAACGTCCCCGGTTCCCCTCCGGCAGTGGCGGCGGCACAAGACACATCATATGGGACTTCTGGAGAGGAAAAATGGCAGGCGCCACGGCAGTGAGCAGCTCCTGAAGCCAGCCAGAGCCAACTGCGCTACCAGGCTGGCTCCACTCTGCTGAGGCTGCCACTGCCATGGTTCTTGGGGACAGATTTGCAAATCTGGGGACATTCCGGGGACAGAATTTATCCGTGGACAGATTGTGCTGGTCAAGAACCGTAATAAATCAATCAATCAATCCGTGGACAGATTTGCAAATCCAGGGACGTCTGGTAACCCTATGCTATACCACAATGTGCAAAGCACAGCACAGGTGCAGATCCCAACTTGGCCCAGAGCACCTTCCTTACAGACGTTATGTGTTACACTTATCAAGAAAGCCTCCTCCCAGCATCGCAGGAACGGAATACTATTTTCTCATATAAACTGGGAGTCTTCCTGTGTTCTGCTTGCTGTAGCTTTCCATTACCTTGTAGAGAATTTTTCTCGGGCGTTCTGGCATGCTGCTGAATTTAGAAAACAAGGAAAGGGCTGCTCTCGGTTCTTTTGACCAGGAAATACTTTGGCCTATGAAGTTTCGTATTGCTTGATAAACAGTTTTGAAAAGAAGTAATTTTTTGCCTTTGGAGATGGTTTTGGCACATTTTCATAGAGCTGGGGCGAAAGAACAAGCTTTTATCAGCGTATATAAAGGCCCAGCTTTTCTAATAGTATTATTTATAAATGACATTTACACTCCACCTACCCTCCCAGCAAGCTAAAGGTGGTGTGCAAGGTTCTCCCTCTCTTCTGCTTTATCCTCAAAACATCTGTAAGGCATATTAGACTGAGAGACAGTGATGGGCGCAAGGTCAGTCTGCAAGCTTCTCCATTTCAGTTCGCCACCTGGCAAATAAATTAATACAGTGGTCCCTCAGGTTAAGTACTTAATTCGTTCCGAAGGTCCATTCTTAACCTGAAGCGTACTTAACCTGAAGCACCACTTTAGCTAATGGGACCTCCTGCTGCCGCTGCGCCGCCAGAGCACGATTTCTGTTCTTAGCGGAGTTCTTAACCTGAAGCGTACTTAACCTGAAGCATACTTGTCAGATTCTCTTATCGGTTGTTCAATAGTAAGACCAAGCCATCTTTTCTTTAAGTCTCTTTATCTTGTGCAAAGGTATTTACAGTGCAGAGTTCAGTTTATCATGTCTGCTCAGTCACTAGCAGAATCCGGAAGTGCCCCCCTTCTGTTTTGGCGCCAACACCAAAGCCTCGGCATCCTGAATTGCCGCCTTCTCCTCCTACGTGAGATAGGCGCCGGAAGTGACGCCTCCCCCTCCGAGCGAGTCTGCTGGGTGGTGCCAGGTCTCTCAGCAACTCCCTGGACACCTGACACTCCCTGGCTCCCAGCCACTAACTGCTCCTCCCCCGAAGAGGGGCTGCCAGTTTCACTCGAAGATGAATCTGTCGTCAACACAGGCTGCGGGTCCCTGTATGCACTCAGAGCCGGACTGGCAGGGGTGGGCAGATCCCTGACAATACTTAACCCGAGGTACCACTGTACTGACACAACCTCACAGGGCAGGTGCTGGCTAAAGTTGCCTACTCTCCCCACCCCACCCCACTCTGCCACACTGGACCCATTCTTGGGCTAGACGCCCACTCACAAATCAGGTTAAATCTTTTCCAGGTGTGCTCAATGTACTGTTGGTACATTGCTCAAAGGTATGCTCAGACGTTTGACCTTCTGAACTTCTGCTGTTAAATGTACGGGAGTGAAAAGAAAAAGGAAAGAGAAGTTGGCAACCTTAGAACTATATCACGTTCCAAGTGATTCACATTCCTTAAAGCTTTATCGCAGCCTGCCAGATGTTTTCCAAAGTTCCTAGCCCGCCGAAATGTTCACAAGAGCGTGATTGTGCTTATGTTAGTCATTTGTGGCTTAGCAATGGTCTGTTGCGGGAGGGCATAGCCAGCTCTTTCCCAACTTAGAGAACACCCTTGTGTGATTTACCTGCAAACAGTTGATCATGCTACCAGGCTAATGGATCTTTGTAAGCTGGGCCTATATAAATGATGATCATAAATAAGACTAATAAAAAATGCAGCAGCAATAAAGCAGCTTGACTATTGATTGATTGATTTATCTGTGTCCCGAGTGACCTGAAAGTGGTGGTTTAAAAAGAAAGAGGAAGAAAGAGCTTCTCAGCTATGTTCAGAGTGTCAGATGGTGCCACTGTTCAAATTTCAATACCACTCGTGCATATCCTTTTTGTATTAGAAACAGAAACATTCGGCCAAAAAAAATTGTTTCGAAAGACAATTCGGGGTATGTAAAGCACAAACGGAGCCCCACCTCGTGTTTCCTCTTAATACAATACCCAAGAGGGTATCCCTCAGTGCCAAAGATAATTAAGAAATGCACCGTACCCATTTAAAACAAATTCAACATTCCTAATTTCCTTCTTTGGGCACTTGGTAACTTTCCTCTGTTATTTCCCCATGCATCTGTCAACTGTTTGCTGATTTTCATCATGAAGCAGATTAATACTGTAATTCTGTGCATGCCTACTTGCAAACAAGTCCCATTGGACTAAACCTGAGTGTTGCAGCCTAGAAATGTTAATATCAGTAAAACAAATGGGGCTGACTTCTGAATCATAAGTTCATGGGATGGGCCCCCATAGTTGTTTTCACAAACGCAAGTGGTGCTATTGAAGTGTTCCACTTAAATAGAATTAAAGAAGTGCTTTTGATAGGAACATACATTTCAATTTAAAAATGGCTTTTGTAGTCGTTATTTATTCTGTGATCAATATTCAAGAGTGATGCACTTTAAACAGTATTTTTTAAAGCTTCTTTTAATGTTCCAAAGAGGCAGCGGGATGGGAAGGCTTCTCATTGTGCATTTGGGTCTTGCCCAGTGGATAGAAATGTACATTTCCCCACAGGTGTCCATTATCCTTCCACAGGGGATGCATTTATGTATCTCCTTTGAGTCAAGATCTAGAAACACGCAAATCACTCATGCTTTCACTCTTTATCTGAAACATCCCGGGCAGAACATATTTGGGGATGTTCGGTGTAATATAGGTGCTGTTCTGCATCTGTTATATATTTGCCTGGCCCTTCCTCCAAAGGAGACCAGGGCGGCATGCATACAATCCAGCCTTACAACAGAATAAATTACTACAAACGCTCTCGCAAAAACTGCAGTAAAACAACAGAACCCACAGCTAGCAGAAATGTTAAAGACATCAGTCCCAATTGCCCTTTCCCAAACAGGCTTGAACAGACCAGTGTGTGCTTCAACTGGTGGAGGGCAGGGAGGGAGAAAACCAATGAGACGGACAGACACAGATCAATGGGGAGGGATTTCCATAACTGAGGGGCCGCCACAGAGAAGACCCTAGCCCAGTGATGGCTAACCTTGACACCCCATATGTTTTGGAACTACAACTCCCATCATCCCTAGCTAACAGGATCAGTGGTCAAGGATGATGGGAGTTGTAGTCCCAAAACATCTGGAGTGTCAAGGTTAGCCATCACTGCCCTAGCCTGTGTCCCTGCCAATCAGGCTGCACTTTTTGGCAGGATCACAAGCAGTGCCTCCCCTGCAGATTTTAAAGGCAGAGTTGGCTGGTATCCCCATCTTCTCTGACCACTTGCTATGCTGGCTGGGGCTGATGGGAGTTGGAGTCCAACCCACCATGTGGTTGGGCACTGGGCTGTCACTGTCTGTGATGGCAGAATTAGACACATTTTTTGAAAGAAGGAAGGGTGGGAGGGAGTTGCTGCCACCAACTCTGGATTTCAGGGAACCATTTTTGCGACGCATTCTCATTGCAAGTTCAAGTCAGAAATTTCCCCATGAGAACTTTCAGCTCAGATTTATTTTTCCCCACTGAATGCAAGTTACGGTGGGGCACCCCCCTGGATAAATAAATTACTTTTGGGAGCCAGCCTAGCATGACTTTATGATACTAAGTTTGTCACTCTAGATAGGTAAGGTTTTGCTCATCTGGAAACTGTAGGCAATCCACTGCACTCGATCACAACTTTTACTTAGGACAGGAGTGAAATTGAGAGTTATTTCTGCAGATAAGCCAAAAAATAGCTTTCAGGGGAAATCCCACTTAGCTTGGGTCCTCACACCTGGGCAGAAGTCCTGATAATCTGAACACTTTTAAGCCACAACATAGAATCTTTTGCTAGACCACTCTGATGATCAGTGGGGGAATGGAAATGGCTGTGAAATAATAAAGAAAAGAGGAAAGATCAACAACGAAAAAAGTCAAAGGGAAGGGTGAGGCTGATGGCTGCCCAGCTAGAGTTTCCTGTCTGATTTTTCTGAGGGTAGACTGTTGTTTAATCTCCTCTTTTTGTTCAGTCTTTTTTTTTTTCCTTCTTCACTGCAGCTTGCTTATTATATGACTGAAAAGCAGCTCAGACCCTCCAGTTGAGAAATGCCAATGGTGGCTGTAAAATGCACACATAAGGCATTTCTGACCAAGCTGTACATTTGATTGCAGAGAACTGAAGATGCTACGGCTCCTTTCCTTGCCCACAACTTAAGCTAGAAGATAATTATGTCACCGCTCTATAGGCAGTAAGCAGGCTGCAGAAATTATAAGTTCAGAAGCCTCAGAGTCAAAATATATGTGCTATGGGCCTGATATACTGTAGTAAACACCAGCCTGTTTCCCTTTAAAGTGGTACAACTGGGTGACGTGAGCTCTGCCTTTTCAAAGCTCTGCTCTTGGATGAAAGCTCCCTTGCCGAAATAAACAAGGCTTGCGAGTTGTCAGATCTCTTCTGTAAGTTTCATATTCTGTACGTTTGATATTGGTGGAGTAAAAGATACTTCTTTTAAATGCCCTGCGGGAGTTAAACAGTTTACTCTTTATGACTCCAACAAAGACTTCCAATTTGGGAAGCCAATGTCTGATTACTGAGCACACTTCTCAGGCTTCTATGAAATTCTGCACCTGTGTGAGAGAATGAATTTGCTGGCATAACTCTGCCATGAGATCGTGTTAAATTTCCCTTGAAAGCTTGCTTTAGCCATCTCTATATGACTGCAGTTTCTCTACTTTCTTCACTACATAATACCCAAAGTTGGCATTCAGTGTATATCAAAGTATACTACATACCACTCCCATTGTTCCCAGTCTGTTTCCTACTTCCCAAAGTTCCAGTAACCTCTCAGTGGAAAATATATAAAGGACTAGCTGACCCGGCCACACCTTGCTGTAGCTGATTTGGTGAAATGCAAAAGACAGTATGAAAGAGAAAGCGTATGTTTACTTACACCTTATCTCGTTGAAGTTCAGTCTATGTGTTCTCTGTTTGCCCCTCCCGTTTTTGTCTTCGTTTCTACAACTGTTTATTACTACTATTTTAGTCTATGAGGTTCTTTGTCCTGATTTCAAACCTGGAAAATGTCGATTCCTCCCAGCGTGGCTCTATACCCGCCAGCGGAGCCAGCAGTAGTGTTTGTGGGCGGTCTGTCTGTTGATTGGATGGTGGTAGTGACATCGGGAAAGGAGGAGGAGGGGTCAGAAACAGGTGTGTTGTGCTGTGTTGTTTAACGTCCACTGGAGGGCACTATATTCTTTTGCACAAAATCACATTTTTACCTGGGAAAGGTGTGGTACTTGTGCAATGTAAGTACATATGATCACTCCCATATGGGCATGGAACGTTGTGTCCAAATTTGAACGGAATCGATCAAGGGGTTACGAAGAAAGGCGATTGTTAACAAACATCCAACTTGAACGATTTTATATATATAGATGGTATTCATGGCATTTGTTCTGTCAGCACAAGCGCTTCTGATTTTACCCAGAAAACTAATCCGTTTTAGCTCTCCTCCCCCTGCTCCAAACAAAAGAAAAGCACAGGCATCCTTAAAGGTGCCTATCATGAAAGCTCCCAGACCTGCTTGTCTGCAGTTTGGCAGGTTTCTCTCACGTCTGCAATTTTCAGACCAATTGCCCACAAAACACATTGGGAGATTAAGTGATTCCTATTTTACCTACCCCAAACCTGTGACGGTTGCCCTTGCAGGAAAACTACTGCAGCTATCCTCCTGAGATTTTACAGGATTCATACCTGTGATCTTGTCTACAAATTTCATCCAGTTCTACCCCAAAATAAAGTTTTAAGATGTTTCCTTAATAAAAAAATAAAACCTTAAAGGTTTCCAGCTGAAAGGCCTCTGGACCTATTTGTAATTTAACAGGCTTTATCTACTCTGGAGAAGCTAATATACCTGCAAATTTCATCTACTTCTGTGGTACATCATATAATATAAATCACAAGATGTTGTGTGTTTTGTTTCTCTTGAGGTAGGGCACGTTGATTCTATGATCAAAAAGGCGGCTCAGTCGCAAAGGGCTTGGGAGGTATCAAAGAAGCTCAGGTTTGGACAATAATGCAATTCTGAGTTGAGGGAATTCTACTATAAATTTCACCCCTATTTTCATTCTACAGCTGAAGGATCATTTTATCTGCTTCTGCTGTGCATCCTTTTCCCATGATGGAGCAGCTCTTTGGGATTTTTCTTTTGCTATTTCCCGGACATTGCTTTGCAGAGTCGATAGCTTCTTAGCTTATTAAGGCTATTTTTCAGTTGATTCATCTGAATATTTGCAGGGGGTTGGACCAGATGACCCTTGTGGTCCCTTCCAACTCTACAATTCTGTAATTTTGTTTGTGAAGCCCTGCTTTCCATCCTTTGGATCAGTGACCACTTCTATCCAACTGGAGACAAATTTCATCCATGCATGTCTGAATGCTTCTTTCTAAGGATTGATATTTGTATTGCTATCTAAGCATATTCCTCTGGCACCAGCTGCTATGTTAGCTTTGGGGGTGTAGGTGCTGCCAAAACTACTGAAACCTAACATTTGAATTGAGTTCTAGTCAGCTATTTGGGTGGAATTGCATATTGCATACAGTATGAGAAAAAACTTAGCAGCTCTTCTGCAGTGTCCAGTGTTGACTGTGATGCAAACATAAGGGAACAGTTTGTGCACTGATAGGTCTGAGGTCGACACATACTGCATTGTTCCTGCTTCTGGAGAGAGAATTCCTCAGGTGAATGAAACCATAATGAATTCCCAGTGAATGAAACCATAATGAGACTTTTGAAGAGGCATAAGTGTTGGAGAACACTTATGAATTCACCCAGGCACCTTAGGAGCACAGTTACATCCCTCCCTGTGCATCTGTTGGGTTTAGAGAAGATAATAACTCCACCTGACAGTATTCCTTTGCAAAAGGAAAGCATCAGCTTGCGCTGGTCTAAGTAAAAAAAAAGGGGTGGGTGGGAATGGTTTCAAATTTGTTTCCAAATAATGACCTTCACAATCTGAAACATGATTAAGCTCCGGCAGTGCCTATGCTAAAATGAAATTGACTTTTAAAGTTAGTAGTATTTATGTATGTATCTATGTACAGTATGTATGCTGGGTCATGTTTGTATGTTGGACCTATAAGCATTCAAGGTTACTACAAACAAGCTGGATACAGACTATCGTTTTTAAGTGAATTGGAAGTGATTTGAGAAGTGTTTTGCTAATCCCATGTCATTTCCTTACAGTTATTCCAGCCAAATTTTTCTCCCTTGGTCAGATTTGTTTTGCTGGCTTTTGAAACCATGCAGATCCTGTTAGCCTAAGTAGTAGTAGATTGTATAAAACAGGACTTCTTTTCTTCTTCTTCTTCTTTGGTGATCACTCGTAGCCGAGTAAGATTGTCTTCCATGAACATGGTCTTAACAGTGAGTCCATAAGTGACTGTGGAGGCCAATTCCGGATGCACACATCCTTCCACAGTGGGGACATAGGGTTCCGGGCGGGAGTTGATCACGGTGAGGGTTTGCCAAACCCTCTTAGCACATTTCTCCCTTTCATCCTGAGTTTGAGTGTCTTCAAAACCCATGACACCTTTGGTAAAGGCTGTTCTCCAATTGGAGCACTTGCAGGCCAGTGTTTCCCAGTTGTCGGTGTTTATACTACATTTTTTAGATTTGCCTTGAGAGAGTCTATAAACCTCTTTTGTTGACCACCAGCATTACGCTTTCCATTTTTAAGTTAGGAAGAGAGTAGTTGCTTTGGCAGACAATATTCAGGCATCCGAACAATATGACCAGTCCAACGAAGTTGATGTTGAAGAATGATTGCTTCGACACTGGTGATCTTTGTTTCTTTCAGTACACTGGCATTAGTTTGCCTGTCTTCCCAAGTGATGCCGAAATCCAGCATTGCCTGAGCTCTGCGAGTGCAGCATTCTCCCATTTGAAGTGCAGAGTGTTTGAGGACCAGGCCATTTGCAGGGAAACCAAAACAGGACTAAGGTTGAGTTTGTTATGGTTGCATTAGCAGTATACTAAGAGTATTATAACTTTACAGGCTAACATTTGACTTCTTCTTTTCAGGTCTTTGACTTTAGTCTGAAAAAAGAAGATATGGAATTTTTAAACTCCATGAATATTGACAGAAAACTGATTCACCTTACCTACCCATTATGGAAAGGATAATCTTAAAACATTGCAATGGCTCAAACCATGAAGATATCAAAACTACACAAATCCGTCTTGCTATAAATTTATTTTAGATAACCCAATATCCCCATCTTCCTACCTCACTAAAATACCTTTCAGGAAATCATGAGTCATTCTTCATCCCAACTAAATTGAAATAAAATGATATTATAGAAGACAGCAACAGCCTTGTGATTCTTGCCACTGGCGAGGCAAATGGGGTTTGCCATTGGATGCTAGTGGAAATGAGCTGGTTTGGTTAATTTAATGAAATGCCTACATACAGTTTTGCATGAAAGCAACTAAATCAGTTTAGAACCAGATGCTCCTATTAGATCATCGCAATCTCATTTTACTGGCAATAAAGATCTTTAAACAAGTAGTAGTCCTTGCTTCATGAAAGCTCTTTTAATTCAAACTTCTTATAAGCAACAGATCCTTCACTTAGTTAAGGTGCAGACAAGGAGGCAGCATGTAGATAAGCCTCACTCTGCCTGTAGTGGCTATAGACCAGTGGTTCCCAAAGGGGTGGGGTGGGATTACTGGAAGAGTACACGTCTTAACTTTTTACTTTTCTAGTATGGTTTGAACAGAGGTGTCTTACCCTGTTGTCCTTTCCTCCCAAGAGAAGAACGTTCACTGAAGTCACGTGTACTGAGGACATCCTAGGGACTAGAGGCTTTGCTTGGTTCTGCTTCCTGTAGTGCAGTCATGCTCTCCATGGTTGACTGGTGATGGGCATATGCTCTTTAAATATTAACCCATCCTCTGGTTCTTTCTTCAGAACAGAGGTGGAGCTAGCTGCTCCGGCACCCGGAGCGGCACACATGCTGTGCACCAGGGGCGGGGCCATGGGGGCGGGGCGAGTGTCCCAGGGGGGGCATCACGGCGAGTGTCCCAAGGGGTGAGCCGCCCATGGCGGGCTGCTTCCTCGGGCGGGGTGGGGGGAGGGAGCTGCACCGCTTTGCCAGCAGCCTTCTTCCCTTCCCTCTTCCTTTGGACAGCTTGGGGGAGGCCCCCTGCCCAGGAAGCAGCCCAGGAGCAGGGGGCAATGGTGCGCTGCCCGTCCGCAACTCCCAAGCCTCCCCTGAGCTGTCAAAACGAAGGGGGAAGGCCGCCGGCAAGGTGGCACAGCTCCGCCCCTTCCCCCAATTGCTTGGGGTAGGCTTGGGAGTCGCAGGCGGGGGGCACGCCAAATGTCACTCCCCTCAGTGATGACACCCCTTACGGACCACCCCCACCGCCCCCTTCCTCTGCCCCTGCTTCAGAATGCAGAAGTTAAGTGTGTTAAGGCAGAATTTCAAATGTGGTTATATTTAAGGAACTGTTCGTTTGAACAGCAGTGAGAAAATCCTATACACATCTGGGAGTATGCCCCATTGAACTCTCGGGGGCTTGCTTCTGAGTAGACGTGTACAGGATTGTGCCCATTTCCTATCCAATTACTCCTGCAGGACTATCTTGTGCTGTTTTGTCTGCCTTTGTTTACAAGAACCGATGCTTTTTCTGCCATGGCGTCAGAAGGGTTCCAATCCTGACATTATCTGAAACCTTTATATCCCATTACCACACATTCTGAGTCACTCCATCCCTTCGATTGTGTAATGTTACTCTGACATACCAAATCCCTCTCAGTAGGATACATAAGAACAAGTTTCACAAAGAAAGGAACATATTGTTTGTTTTCAGCCTCCGTTAGCTCACTTCCTTTCAGTTGTCTCTATAAATTAGCAAAATATGTCCAGGCTGTAGCCTTGAGGTCGTTTGCAAAGGGGTTTCCTTACATGATTCTCCATGCTTTCTCTCTGACAGTTGCAATTTAACGGTTCTCTTGTTATGTCCGACGTCTATCAACTCAAAACATGAACGTGTTAGGGTTCCACGGCTGATGGAATTGACAGAGCAGTTTTATCTGAGTCATTCAGAAACAGGCGTGCGGCAATTGAAACGGATGGTTTGCAAAACACACACGCAAGTCAGTGCACAAGTGAGGCGTTCTGTTCTGCTCCCTGATAAATTTGCAACTGCCGAGAAAGATGCCCAGGATAGAGCTCCATTTAACAGGACAGGAATTTCCTCCCGTGTGATTATTAGTATCCTGTGGTTATGGGTCATATTCACCGTTTACGCCAAGCCAAGCTGGAGCATTTCCTTTCTCGGTTCTTAAAAACCAGCGGCAGAGAAGCTTCTTCAGCCCAAAGGTTGCATTCCCCCATGGCTAGCCTCCTAAGGGCCACATAGTTCTCGGAATCGGATGAAGCCAATGAGGCCAGAGGCAAATTGTACTGTAAAATTTGGACTACACAACAAAAACTAGAGGTTTCTAAACGCGCATTCACACATGCACACCTCTCTGTCCTCCGAGAGGCATTCTCACAGTTCCAGGACACATTCCAGCCAGGCAAAAGCACTTGAGGCTGGTAAGGAGCATGTCCCCAGACCTGAGGAGAAGAAGAAGAAGAGTTTGGATTTGATATCCCGCTTTATCACTACCCGAAGGAGTCTGAAAGCGGCTAACATTCTCCTTTCCCTTCCTCCCCCACAACAAACACTCTGTGAGGTGAGTGGGGCTGAGAGACTTCACAGAACTATGACTAGCCCAAGGACACCCAGCAGCTGCATGTGGAGGAGCGGGGAAGCGAACCCGGTTCACCAGATGTTCACCGCTCTTAACCGCTCTACATCACACTGGCTTGAGGTCTTCAGGCTTGTTAGTTGATGGAGACGCAACAGATGTTTCTTCAATAATTACTGAGTGATTATTGGCTAGTCATTGATCAAAGGTATCAATCAAGAACTTCGTTTGGGAGTCTCCCACACACCCCACCAGCTCTGGGTTGGTATGGCACAGGCAAACCTTGACGCATTGCCCTCCTCTAACTCAGGAGCAGACCTCAATGGTGGCTTATTCTGAAACCGTCTTCTGGGTGATAATACAGTGGAACCTCGGTTTTCGAACGTAATCTGTTCCGGAAGACAGTTTGAGTTCCAAAACCGAAAACTCAATACAATAGAGAAACTCAAAACAGAAGCTACCTCGGAAGTTGGACTTCCGAGGCGTGTTCGAAAACGGACGTATTTACTTCCGGGTTTACGGTGTTTGGGTTCCGAAATGTTTGTCAACGGAGATGTTAGAAAACCAAGGTTCCACTGTAGTTTTATTATTTATACCCCGTCTATCTGGCTGGGTTTCCCCAGCCACTCTGGGCAGCTTAGAACACATATTAAAAATGGTCAAAAATCAGACATAAAAAATTTCCCAATACGTACCTAATGAAATCAAACCAAAAACCTCCCTTCCAATTACATTTCCAGCAACGGGGATTATAATTATTGTTTCCTTTGTTCAAAATAAATGGAGTAATATATTGATAGCAGGTTTATAAGTTCTCCAACATCATGTTGAAGAACGCCCCCAGAAATCCACCCCAAACTGATAAAGGCCTATTTCTCCTATGTCTTGTGCACTTTATCATATACTCCTTTGCACAAAATGCCAATATAATCTTACAGATCTTCAACAGTTATCAGAGACAAGGGGAAATTACATCAGGCTGATTAATGGTTTAAGATAGGAGACCATATCAGAGTGGCACAACCAACAAGCAATGCAAGAATGAAAGAGGAAATATTTACACTTTGTTACAAAATAAAGTGGTAGGTAGTGTGTAGATGTTTTAGGCAAGAGGAAATAAACTTTTGATGCATTCTCTGCACAAATCCATCTCGGGTTGTGGAGAGATAGAGAAGCAGTCCCACTATGCATCAGCTAGGATCAGTGATCATGAGAATAACATACAAGGCCAGGAGTAGAAAAGTAGTCCTGGTCCTTTGCTTCATCTTGACATTCGTTCTGTCTTTTATTTAACTGGGCTGGCCCAGAATAAGATGCAGGTCCCAGTACAGTCGCTAGCAGTGAATCAGTATCCCCCTAATCCTCTATCACGAAATTAGAAGACGCCTGCTTCTTGGGAGAAAAGCAATGACAAACCTAGACAGCATCTTAAAAAGCAGAGACATCACCTTGCCGACAAAGGTCCTTATAGTTAAAACTATGGTTTTCCCAGTAGTGATGTATGGAAGTGAGAGCTGGACCATAAAAAAGGCTGATCACCGAAGAATTGATGCTTTTGAATTATGGTGCTGGAGGAGACTCTTGAGAGTCCCATGGACTGCAAGAAGATCAAACCTATCCATTCTTAAGGAAATAAGCCCTGAGTGCTCACCGGAAGGACAGATCCTGAAGCTGAGGCTCCAATACTTTGGCCACCTCATGAGAAGACTCCCTGGAAAAAGATCCTGATGCTGGGAAAGATTGAGGGCACTACCAGTAGGAGAAGGGGACGACAGAGGATGAGATGGTTGGACAGTGTTCTCGAAGCTACCAACATGAGTCTGACCAAACTGCGGGAGGCAGTGGAAGACAGGAGTGCCTGGCGTGCTTTGGTCCATGGGGGTCACAAAGAGTCGGACATGACTAAATGACTAAACAACAACATGCTGGTGGGGCAGGGTGCCAGAAAAAGGAAGGGTGTTTGACCTTTAGGTTCACGTGTATACATCCCAACGGGAAGTTGCTCACTACTGGGCAATTGATGGTAGAAGACCTGATCCTCTTCATTTGTGTCTGCAAGTTTGCAAGAAATTTCTCTGGCTTTATCACACCCCCTTAAGAAGAGCTTGCCAAAGACAGTACAGAGTAGTTTCCTGTTACCTCCCTGTTAACCACCTCGTCTCGCAAATTGAGATGATAAATCAGAACACTCGTTTGCCACTCCTAAGCCACTCTATGCAAACTCGTAGGCGGAGGACAATTCTGATTTGTGGTAGCAGGGGTTCAGGGGAATGGCTGTTCCTCCACATTGATATATGTGTATATAGCAGCTTTGCACCTCTCCTCTGTTCAGAATGGATAGGAGGGGGTGCATCCTACTTGATGTGCACACATTTAAGGGGCCTTGTTCGATGTAGGAGAGAGCAAGCCAAAGCAAACAGGAACCGAGCAGGAAGAATAGTTAAGCACCATTCCCCATTGCTTTCAACAGGAATTTTGAAAGACGTACTTTATAACCATCCCATTAGGTTTTAAAGGTCCGATTCACGTGTGTGGTGTGTACATTAAACAGGGTGGATGCAGAAGGTGGTATTCAGAGCCACAGCACTATGAACATTTAATCTGAGCATTGTCAGATGGGATGTTCCTCCTGCTCCTCCCCTTGCATGCTGTTCTGGGGTCCCCTCGAGCCAATTTGGGGGCTCCATGGGGGGGAGAGGAGTGCTTCCACCGATGGGGTTCCTTGGGTGACACCCACCCAAGTATTTGCAGTTAGCTTTTTGATCAGCCCATGAAGGTGAGTGGAATATCTCATCTATCATTGTGCTGAATGGTAAAGAGGATTTAAAACAACAACAAAAAACCAAACCACCACACATCAAGACATAGCGGTCAACCCTCCCTTTTTTTGTGGGAAACTCCCTTATTCCAATGCCGTTTCCCACTGCTATCCCAGATTGTTGATATCCCTTAAATTTCCCGGATTTCAAAGGAAGCAGCTCCTCTCCCTCCCTGCCGGCCAGGGAGGCTCCTCAGCTGCGTTGCTCGGCTGCCAATAAGGAGTCTGAGACCGACTGGGGGCGGAGCTTGCATGCCTTGTGCAGCCAGACCCTCACGCCCAACCAGACAGACAGCCTGCCTGCCGTCTATGCGCTCGCTCTTTCCCTCACTCGTTCACGCGCAGCCTCTGGAGCGCAGGGTGGCGAGGCTACTTGGTGCCATTGCACCGCCCTCGCAGCATCCCTTATTTTCAAATCTGAAAGTCTGAAAAAATTCCATTATTTTCAAATCCGAAAGTTGATAGCTATGCCTCAAGAGCAGGTATATATCACACTCGTGTGATAAAATGGCAATCTTTACCCATCAAGACATGATTGACGACTTTGACCAGTCCTAGCTCCAATGCCACATTCAGAACTTCCCAGTCACCAATGGCACTTAAAGAGCAATACTTTTCAGTGGAGTTGGTACACGTGTGCCACTGAGTGACAAATACGTGCATGAACAAGCACATCGTGCCCTTTCCTTTCCCTGGATGTGGTTGTGCCAACTTTTCAATCCACCTCTGCTCTCCTTTATCAGTGGTTCCATCAGCTGAAGAGTTGCCCTGAAGACAGCTCAACTTGCACTTCCACAGAATTTGAGAGTCTAGTCTTCACAAGACCTTGCACAAAAAGGAAGGATATTAAGGGCCTGTCCAGACCGCTGCTATTTTTGGATGGGATTCAATTGCATACTGGCAAAGACAGGTTGTGCAATTAAAGTTAATATGGAGCTCTTGCACAACAAACTTGCTTCTCAAATATTTTGGGGGCTTTTTTTGTGATAAGCAAGAGGAAAAGGCACCAGAATGTTTGGGATAACATTTGCATCTTCCGACCTCCCAGAAAAAAAGATATGTAACCAGGTTGTTGGGAAGTGATCTAAGAAGACTGTCCAAATGATGAGGGAGAGGAATTTGAAGGAAGTGGGAGATGCCTTAAATTTCTGAGATCATCGCCAAGATCAAAGCAGCGTCAGAAACGAAGGACTTCCTGGAGATGATGGATCTCATGCCAAAGACCAAGCAGAGGAGGAGGAATTTGGTTATGCCAGAAGAAGTGAGAAGGAGTCTGATGAAGAAGAGGCTGAAGGTAAGGAGATGAGTGAAGATGAAGCGATCTGAAGATACTGCAATTGTTTAGCAATGAAAATAGTGTGGTACCAAGGTTTCTAGTCCTCAAGAAACTCAAGGAATCATTGGATTTTGAGGAAATACTGGAATTTATCAAATTCAGGCAGGTGAGCTGATTTCATTCTGCCTCTCCAAGCTGTTCCACTGTGTGAGAGAGAAAGAAAGGGAGACGGGCTGGGGAGGAGGCAGTATTATTCACACCATCCATTTAAAGCACATGACTTCCCCCAAAGAATCATGGGAACTGTCAGGAATCCTAGCTTTGGGAGGAATAAACTAAAAGCCCCATGATTCTTTGGGGGAATACAAGTATTTTAAATGTGTGGTGTGAATGTGACGCAGAGAGATTTGCCTTGTTTATTAAGCTTATCGGTTGCTTTTTTAAAACAAGTAACTCTGAGTGACAGACTGTTCGACAGTGGAACAGACTGCCACAAGAAGTGGTGGACTCTCCTTCCTTGGAGGTTTTAAAGCAGAGGTCAGATGACCACCTGTCATGTATGATTTAGCTGAAGTTCTTGCAATGCAGGGGGTTGGACTAGAATCTAGATGACACTCGGGACCCTTCTACCGGTAGCTTTACAATTCTGTGATTCCATGAGACTTACAACAACCGGAAAGCACTTTAAAGAACTGCTGGAGCACAGTTATCTACTCGGTTTATAACTGAACTGTGACCATTATACCCCCCCCCCATCAATTATTTTGCGGCATATAAATTGATTAAAAACTAACAAAGGTGCTGAAGAGATCAGCCGGTAGAGCATGAAACAATCGTTGGGTTGTGGGTTCAAGCCCCACATCGGGGAAAAAAAGATTAATGCATTGCAGGGGGTTGGATTAGATGATCCTCGTGTCCCCTTCTGACTCTACAATTCTAGGATTCTATGAAACACGTGCAGATCCACATAAGAGTTTCCCCAACTGGCCAGGGAGGAAAATCCGGCTCTTGGTCTGGTGAAGCAGCGTAGCTTCCAGGAAAAAAAAAGATATGCAGATAAACCTTATCAGTCTTGCAAATCCGGAGACTGTTAAAGGCACGGGAGCAGTTTGCAACCAGACTATGGCAACCCTGAGGCGGCAGGGGACAGAGGCAGCCGTGTGGTCCGCGGACGACTTCCCTCTCGTGTGGAATCCGCCTCTCCCGCTCCGCGCGCGCGCAGTCCCCGCACAGAGCCAGACGCGAACTTTTTTTGCGGGGTGGTGAGGGCGAGCAGGAAGGAAGGAAACAGGTGTTAACCCTTCCGCAGCCGCGCTCCGTTTAAGAGCCGCCGCCCAAGAGCCGCCGGCCAGTTTTGCCCGGGGCTTGGCAGGCGAAGAGCGAGCGCTGCGCCCCCGCGTTGTCTGCGCGCCGTCCCCTCCAGGCTCGCCAAGAGTTAACGCGGGAGAGCCGCGTAAGGAAGGGGGAGGGCGGGGGAAGCGCGACAATAATAGGAAACTGCGAAGGGGTGGACGCCGCTTTGCAAAAAAGAAAAAGAGGAAAAAAGGGGAACGTTTTTCCATGAGCTGCCCGGCTTTTCTTATTCTTCTGCAAAGGAGGCGGCAGGCGGCAGGCGCGCTATGCGAAGCGCAGCCGCCTCCGGAGAGATCCGCGTCCTGCCCGAACGAGGTAAGATTTGGGAGAAGGGGACTGGCTGGCTGTGGGTGCTGGGGCTCGGCGAGGTCCGGTTTGGCTGGGTGTTCTAGCACGTGTGAATGTAAGAACGACACGCGTTGCAAGCGCTCGCGTCAGTGAGCTCTCCAGCGTGCATTCGACGGCAACCCCAACTTTGCATCTCCGTAATGTGGGGGAATGGACTGGCTTTGGGGAGGTGGGGGGGGGAATCGTTCTGTGGAATTGGCTGTGATTTTTTTTTTTAATGCAACCCTATGCAGGCGTACTTGCAAGCGAACCCCATTGTTTTCAGTGAGGCTCTAGGAAAGCATGCGCAGGGTCATAGAATGGTAGAGTTGGAAGGGACACCGTGGGCCATCTAGTCCAACCCCCTGCAACGCAGGCATCCCGACTCAAGCATCCATGACAGATGGTCACCATCCAACCTCTGCTTCGAAACCTCTGAGGAAGGAGAGACTTGCAGCCTTTAGCTCTCTGCTTGGCATTTGCCTACCCAGTTATATGGGGCTTGGGGAGGGGGCTGTGGCCTGGATCTATTTGCTGGGATCTCGCCAGAAAACCTCAGCTTGCCCCCCTGAATTGATGGGGAAAGAAAGTTAGAATAAACTGTGCTAATCTGGAGCAGCAAACTCCCCCAGGGATGTTGTGATGTGCTGTGTGTGTACTTGGTGCCCTCCTCTCTCAACTTTCTCCATACTTAGTGCCTAGCAGTTGAGCATGCAAACTGCCTCTAGTCTGCAGGTCCTGCTCTCCTCTGCTGAGAAGCGTTGTGCTGGGTCTGATCTGTATATTTGATTCCCGAAGGCTCCTTGCCACATGCCGGTCAGAGGCTGGGCAACTGAGAACGAACTTGCATTTGTTTGGCGACAAGCTAACTTCCGAGGGCTGCGATGGCATGCGCTTTCACTGCCAACAGTGCAGACTCCACTGAGAAGGCGATGCCTGGATCCATGAAGCGAGGCGCAGGAGAGGAATGAATGAATAAGATGTACTAGAGAGATATTGGCAGCGCACAAACCATATCCTGTTATTTAGAGGTGTGGGTGCATCGCTGAGTTTGATGATGGTGCAGAAGTTGATATGCTGGCCTCGAGAATGGGAAATGTTCATAAGACGGAGATCTCCCCAAGTATATCTGTGCAATTTTTTTTAATGCGCAAAAAATGAGTGGTTCGCAGGAGCCAAAGATTGGGCTGGTTGAAAGGCTTTCTGTGGAAACCTTTCCCAAGGGAACTCCGTGGTTAGGTTATAACGCTTGTCTGACGTACTTGGTATCCAACAAGACTCCAAGAAGAAAGTGGTTAGTGGATGGTTTAGTGCAACCGAGGTACTAGAACAACTATTTGTTCCTTTTAAAAGAGGGTGCCCTCTTCCACCCACCCCCCTCCCAAGGGGAACTGCAGGGAGGCAAACTTGAGAACGGACGTCAAAGGAACAGGACATAAATTTACTGGAGGATCCAAGGGACGGAAGCTTTGTTCTCAAGCTCCGTGAGTTTAAAGCCCTGCCATGTCTGGGGACAGTAAGCAATTTTCGCCCTGTTCGTTTCGTCCGATGCCCTCGGTTTGTTTCCCTCTTCGTCGTATGTGGGAGCATCTTACTTGCTCAAACCCTATTGTCAATCGGCAGCTCTTGTCCAAAGTCCGCCAGGGCCCCTTCAGCTATCGGCTTCGATCATATGGGCTCATCAGTTCTGAAAAGGGTTTGGTCCCGTTTGAGTCCACGGAACCTGATGATCTTCAGAGCTCTTTCTGTCGTAGGGTATCCCTGTGACTGTCGTACGTGTGGGAAGCAGGGACGGTTCAACGCTGCTTGCTGTCGCCTCTCACACAACTTACCCATCCTGGGCAAAGTGTACTAGCTGTATGTCCATCTGTGCGCGTTGCGCGATTAGGAACTCTGGAGGAGGCAGCATTACTGGACTGCGCGTGCAACTTGCGGGAACTTAGGTCCTGTTTAGAACTTAAGCGTGGAGGTTTGAAGAAGATGCAGAAAGTACAGATCCCCTCCCTCTCTTTCATGCGTTCACAGGGCTTATGTAAGAGCCCAGTTATCTTAAATTCCTGAATGTGGTGTGTTTCTAGGGATAGCAATCTGGGAGAGGGCTGCACGATTTCTGGGTCTGGAGGTGAGGATCTGTGTGGGTTCCAAGCCTGACTCAGATTCGTACTTTGAAAATTCGGTACGTCACGTTTAAATGACTCCGTGCCTGTGCAGTCGTAGATTCTAGTCTTAAGGTACACATGCCATTTGAAATTGATGAGTGTGTGTGTGTGTGTGTGTGTGTGTGTGTTTGGAACTTAAACTGGTATGTCTTGTATCTCAATGGGAAAGGTCTTGTGTGTTATGTTGCTCACCCTTTGAAAAGTCAGTATTATTCAGCCTTGAATGAAGGGTATCAAATGAATAGAGTGAGCTTCGCTTTTTCCCTTTCCTGAAAAGCTTGTAGTGCATTCCTATGCATATTTTAATTATATATTTTGTGGTTTTATATTTTGGTTTTGTTCTGTGAACCTCCCTGAGACCTCCGGGTATAGGGCGGTATATAAATTCTAATAATAACAATATTAATAATAATAATAAGTTCACTGGGATTTACCAGCGTGTTCAGGATTGCAGCCTTAGTGAAGGTTTAGCTTTATTTCCTCTGTCAAGTTAATTGACCACAATGAATAGTGTGGTCACAGTGTTGTGGGTGCCTTCTGTGCTCTGTTAATCCTCGATTCCATATCTCCTTTTACACTTATTTCCCCCCCTCCTGCTAACTTTATTGTAGATTGCAAATCCTGCACAGATACGAGTTGGGCTACTGGAATCCATGGGACACAAATCTCCAAACTGCATGCAGGGCAGTAGCCAAAGGCCATTCTGTTATCTCTTCCCAACTCCCAAATAGAAAGTCCCCGGAGACTTGCATTTTATTTCCTCACTTTCTGTTAGCTGTACTGATTTTTATTTTTGCTGACACCATACTTTCTTCAGTTGTTGTTCGTGACAGAGGGCAACTTCCCCAATTTTTTGCAAGTTATGCCAGGGATGCGGAAGCAGTGGCCGTCCAGATGTTGCTTGACTACAACTCCCATCAGCCTTGACTTTGGGCCATGCCGACTGGGGCTGGAACCTGGGAAGCTGAGTCACCGGTCCACCTATCCCAATATTGTTCACAACCAGTGTTTCCCAAACCTGGGTCTCCAGCTGTTTTTGGACTACAACTCCCATCATCCCTAGCTAGCAGAACCAGTGGTCAGAGATGGTGGGAATTGTAGTCCCAAAACAGCTGGAAACCCACATTTGGGAAACTGGTCTACACTGACCAGCAGCTCCAGGGTTTCGGATGAGTATTTCTGGAGCATACCTGGGGATTGAACTTGAGAAGTCTGCATGCAATACACACGTCTCAAGTTCAGTCTTTCCCCAGTGGCTGATGAGAATCCAATTGCTTCTGGAGGGGAGCAGGTTCCTCACCCCTGAATTACACCTTCCTTTAAACCTCTCTTACAAAGCTAATTTAGGATGGGTTCCACTGCAATCCTAAACACACCTCATTGCTTACCTCTGGGTAGGCGTGTGCAGCGGATAAATTATCTGGTTCAATCCTTTCAAAAGTCAGATTTGTTTTATGCATTGCCCCCGTGTTCTATGAGACAAGTGAGCAGTTTTAGATTTCGGTCATGTTGAGAGTGAGCCTTTTTTTTAAAAAAAGGACAGAAGTTTTAACTTTGCTGCTGTGATCTGATTGCAAACGGTATGACTTGGCTTTTGGTGTGGAAATCTGGGCAGCTTTTATGTAAAATGAGAGAGAGTTTCTCTCAGCCTCATGGCTATAAGCATGAATGTATGAACATGTGTCAAAAGCTCTGAGAACAGAGGATGTCAATGTGGCTCATTTTACCCACTGCCTTCCCCTGTGCTACTGAGGTGTTATTTATTGGTTAAATAAACCTAATCTGCCATCAGTTGAAGTGCTATCACCTATATTCGGTTAGGTGTTATGTCCTGATATAGGTGTTAACAGTTTCATATAAGCTGTTAGCACTTCAGCTGATGCTGGATGAGGTTTAGTTAACCAATAAAATCTGAATAATATACCCTATTGAGTACATCATTTTACTTGCCAGTGAGCAAACTTGCAGGATTTCATTTTTGGGTTTTCAGAATGTTCACTTTGGACTTGCAACAATAGTATAACGACAATACATCACTTCTCCTAAATTAACTTCTTTTTGCCTGTGTCTCCTGCTTTTAAGGACTGTGGTTACTGAGGTTACCCAGAAGGAGCTAGACGTTGGAAGCCGCAGACGTTTGGACCTTGAAGCCCAGGGCAGCTGCTGAACTACCTGCTCCACATCGCCTCTTGGTGGCCGTCTGGAGAACTGCAACTCAGGCTGGCACCATGGACTCCACCAAGGACCCCCACGTGAAGGCCTTCGGTGGAGTCAGCGACTATCTCAACTATGAGATCATCATAGAACATTACAACTTCACGGGGAAGCTAAATGAAAATGCGGACACCGGGATCAAAGCAAGTTCTGCGGTCTTCATCATCATCTGTTGCTTCATCATCCTGGAGAACATCTTTGTCCTTCTGACCATCTGGAAAACAAAGAAGTTCCACAGGCCTATGTACTATTTCATTGGCAACTTGGCACTCTCTGACTTGCTGGCCGGGGTGGCTTATGTCGCCAACCTCTTACTGTCCGGACACAAGACCTACACCCTCACCCCTGCCCAGTGGTTTCTTAGGGAAGGGAGCATGTTTGTGGCATTGTCCGCCTCTGTGTTCAGCCTCCTGGCCATCGCCATTGAGAGATACATTACAATGTTGAAGATGAAGCTTCACAACAGCAGCAACAGTTCCCGTTCTTTCCTGTTGATCAGTGCCACCTGGGTCATCTCTGTGATATTAGGAGGTCTCCCCATTATGGGCTGGAACTGCATCCAACGTCTACAAAGCTGTTCCACCGTCTTGCCCCTCTACCACAAGCATTATATCCTCTTCTGCACCACAGTGTTCACGGGCCTCTTGTTGTCTATTGTGGTTCTTTACTGCAGGATCTACATCTTGGTAAGGACGAGGAGCCGTCGCCTGACTTTCCGGAAGAACATGGCCAAAGCCACCAGGAGCTCCGAGAAGTCTCTAGCTCTGCTCAAGACAGTGATCATTGTTTTAAGTGTGTTCATTATCTGCTGGTCCCCTTTGTTCATCCTCCTCTTACTGGACGTGCGGTGCAAAGTCCGGTCTTGCCCAGTTCTCCTCAAGGCCGAATATTTCTTAGTACTGGCGGTTCTCAACTCGGCCACAAACCCCATCATCTACACGCTAACGAACAAGGAGATGCGGAGGGCTTTTGTCAAGATTATGTCCTGCTGCAAATGTCCCACCGCAGACTCCGGGACCAAGTTCAAGAGGCCCATCATTGGGGGGATTGAGTTCAGCCGAAGCAGGTCCGACAACTCCTCCCACCCGCAGAAAGACGAGGGCGACACTCCAGAAACTATTGTGTCTTCGGGTAATGTCACCTCGTCGTCGTAGGAGCTCTCGAATGGAGGAGGCATGGGCCCGCCGGAGGCCGACGCGTGGATTGGGTCTGATCACTTGTCTCCCGCCAAGATGAGGGAAAGGATAGGCCCGAAGGGGAGTTGTGTGGCACTTGCGAGGCGCAGGGACAGATTGTGTGACTTGAAAACATTTCCTCCCCGGAAGTTAGTTGTGTGTCGTTTGGGTTTGCAACGAGGCCACTTAGGGTTGCTGGAAGCGTCCGTGCCCTATATAACTCCGAAGACTGAAACCTTGGTAAAACGACACCTGTTGAACGAGAGTGGGTGGGGGGTGGAAAATACTATTTTCCTCTCAAGAAAAATGTGAACCTATAAAATAAAGAGCTCACTGGGTTTTTCCTTCTTCTTTTGAGTAACAGCCCTCCCCACCTTACTGAGCAGCAAGGGGAGCCAATCTGCCTGTTGATTCTCTTCTGGGCAAATCTAAAGAGAATTCGAGTGATTTGCTTCAAGATTGGCCAAAGTGCCACTTGGCTTTCAATTAAAAGTTGGTGGGAACTGGGACATGGAGGGCTCCAATGGTTAGTTTGAAGAACACTGCCTCTCACTGCATGCTGCCATTGAATTCCCCTGAACTGAATGGGACTACGCTTGAGTTAGGCTGGGGATGTTTGGAACGGAAGGAGCCTCGTTTGAACCTTGGCATTAAATTGATTTGATAAATGTGCCACTCAATAACAAGGGTGCATGTATTGTTAGCAATTTCGATAGCACCTCGGCGCATGAGGGGCCGTACAAACTATTGTCTCACTTATTCTCGGAATAATCCTATCATAGTTTAGGCCGAGCGATGACTCTGGGAGGCATCTGAAGCCTTGAAAGCTGGATAAAGTTTGGACGAAGCCAATGGTCTGCATTCCACTCCAGATTCTTTTAGATCCCAGAACGTTTGCAATTTTAAAAGGTGTTTATAAGTCTGCCGATGTCCACAGAAAGTATTTGTTGTGTTAATTGAATGTAATTTGCCACAGCATCAATTGCTGGGCTGTGTGTGTGTGTGTGTGTGTGTGTGTGTATAAATATATATATTTGACCCGAGTTAATTGGGTTAAATGTGTACAATGTGTAGAGAAGCTAACCAGGATAGTAGCTGTCCTGTGCCAAGAGTAATAGTCTTCCATTTTTATCAACAATTTGGGACTCGCCTTAAATCTCATGGGACCTGGGCTGGTTCTAGAAGCAATTCAGTTAAACGCGTTGTAAACTTCATAGTGGGAAATCCCATTGGCGAAAAACTGGACTCCACAGCGCCACCTGGTGACGCAGTGTTATAACGCATATAAAGTGCTTTATCTTTATGAATGTCCCTGGTTTAAATTATTTGGTGCCTCTCTCAATCTTTCCCCCCTCCCTCATCTTCTCCAAAAGGAGTGACTGGATGCAAAGGAGGATAGCAGAGCTGCTGTATTTCGGCTGTGTAGGAAAGGAAATTTCAGCAGGTTGTGCAGATGCAAAAAGCCAGGCCACCTGAAATTACTTTTGTTACGCAGCTGTTAAAAAGTCGCAGTGACCCTCTTCCTCCTTTGGGGAGGAGGGGCCATAGCTGAGTTACAGAGCTCATGTTTTCTGTGCCGAAAATTCCAAATCTAAACGTTGAAAAGAAATTGGCAGTGGGGTGTTCAATGGTGTGGGCCCAGACCCAATGGTTGAAGGTTGGTGTCCGTGAGCGTTACTGTGGTAATTGTGCAGGACAGTTGAAGTCAATGGATTAATGTACAAATATTGGTTGAATATATAAGTGGTGTGTTTTTTTTTTTTTAAATAAGACTGCTGGCCTTCTAGTATTCCTAGTGCAATTCTTTTTGTAAAAACAAAAATAGTATTTAACATGTTTCTGACTTTGGTTGTACAATTTGCACATAGCTTCGTTGACCTCTAAATATTAATAAACTGGGGGTTTTGTACAAGTTCTGCCGCGAACATTCCTTTTGTCGCATTTTTATCTGTACCTATTCTTACGACCGGCTTTTGGACAATTTACAATTCGCATTATTTCTATGCCCAGAAGAGGCAGGTTAACGTTTGTGTGGTAAACAGAACACGTAGATGCAAAAGTCCTGTCAAGAGCAGCAAATTCTGGTCAGCGGTTCAACAAGGCAGCATTCAAACCAGGGCAGGTAGCAACTGGAGTAATTAAACTCCCTTTTCCCAGCAATGCATTTGCAGCAATTAAGATCAACCTAAATGCAACAGTGCCAGACCTAGGTCATTCAACATGTCCTGGCCTCATCCAGGAGGGAAGTGTTTGTGGTTCAAATTAAAGCACAAGAAGCAGGCAAACGCTCTTGACAGACTTTCACACTGAAGACATTAAAACCTGGGTGGGGATGACTGTGGGGTGGAGAGCAGGAGGCAAGTTCAGCACTTAACTGCTTCACACATGTTTTGGGAAAAGTCACTGTCAGGTTCTCTTATATGTTGTTCAATAGTAATGCCAAGCCATCTTGTCTTTAAGTCTCTTTATTTTGTGCAAAGCTATTTACAGTGCAGAGTTCAGTTTATCATGTCTGCTCAGTCACTAGCAGAATCCGGAAGTGCCTCCCTTCTGTTTTGGCGCCAACACCAAAGCCTTGGCATCCTGAATTGCCGCCTTCTCCTCCTACGTGAGATATGCGCCAGAACTCACTCTTCCCCCTCCGAGCGAGTCTGCTGGGTGGCGCCAGGTCTCTCAGCAACTCCCTGGACCCCTGGCACTCCCTGGCTCCCAGCCACCAACTGCTCCTCCCCTGAAGAGGGGCTGTCAGATTCACTCGAAGATGAATCTGTCGTTAACACAGGCTGCGGATTCCTGTAAGCACTCAGAGCTGGACTGGCAGGGGTGGGCAGATCCCTGACAGTCACCTTTAAAGACACCAGCATCATGCGCACAAATGCCCTTGCCCTATTGTAGGAGAGAGGACCAGCTACCCTTCTCCTACTAAGGCTGTCCTACTGCAACCTCATGAGTTGCATGTTTCCCTTGCATCTGCAGCAAGAGAGAGTGCCACAGGCCAACATCACATCGGATGAAGCAACGGCTTCAGTTCGGCCTGGAGAAATGAGCCGAGTGGCAGATTTGGGGAAAGAACGGGGTGGGAGTTGCAGGGACAGCCTCATTGCACACAGAAGGAGAAGGACGGTTTCCGAGCTGCAACCTGTTCGCAGTGTTCAACCACGCTTGAAAAGGCAAGACGAGAAAAATGCACACATCGAAGAGCTGCTCATTAGCGGGTCTGAGGTAATGAAGGGTAGAAAGGAACCCATTTCAAAGGACGCCCCACTGTTTCTCATGAACACTTCCAATTCTAGTAATTGGGAGGTATAAAAAAAAGGACTACTAAAATCACACACACAATTTTTGGAATTGAATCTTCAGTATCCCAGTGACTCTCCAGTCCTGACATATTGAAGGAAAATCTTTTGGTCCCTATTTCCCTAACACAACACCTCGGTTGCCTGTATATTTTTGTTCTCTAGCCTTTGTTCTCTAGCTCTAGTGGACCTTTCGCTTCATTAGACGGGACAGAAGGATATATTGTGAATACAGTGGTACCTCTGGTTACGTACTTAATTCGTTCCGGAGGTCCGTTCTTAACCTGAAAACGTTCTTAACCTGAAGCACCACTTTAGCTAATGGGGCCTCCTGCTGCTGCTGTGCCGCCGCTGCCCGATTTCTGTTCTCATCCTGAAGCAAAGTTCTTAACCTGAGGTAATATTTCTGGGTTAGCAGAGTCTGTAACCTGAAGCGTCTGTAACCCGAGGTACCACTGTACATCAACACTGAAAGCTTCTAATGAACGAAATCAAAAGAGCAGCCCTTGCCAGCCATCTGAATGGTTCACTCTTGGGAAAGCTAGCACATGGTTCTGTTGCATTGATATATATTGACGCTCTGGAGTAAGAATATGCAGGGAAGCTAGAGGTTAGGCATGATCTCCTCCCTGATTCCCCCCTCCAGCCCTGTTTTTGTGCTAAGCCGAGGGAAGAAGGGTGCAGACTTGCTTCCTTACAACCAGAGCACCGGCAGACAATTACGTTAATTGTTTGTGCTAGGAGTGATGGCAAGCAGCCTTTTCTTCCGACCTGTGGTGTGTAGGATTGACACCTTGATCAGAATATTCCCCCACCTGATGTTTTCTTGCAGAGAGCACTAATATTCAATATCTTGTTCAATTTTTTTAAATTAAAAATACATATACAGAATATATCAAAATGCTATTAATATATTGCGCAATAATGTTAAATGTTACAACAATATTTTCCCTTTTGTTTCTCTTATAAAATTGGTCTGCAATCTTTCATTAGGGTTTGCTTCAAAGTTGACATATAGGACAGCACTGGTCCTTTAATTGCAGATGCCTCATTAATCATACACACCACGATTATATTAAAAATCATTTTCCTGATTGCAAATGATTAATGTCCCAAGCAATATCCAGTAGTCCTGATTAATTGGATAACTTGAACAGTTTCTGAGAGCCAAATTTCTTTTTCTTTCTTTCTTTCTTTCTTTCTTTCTTTCTTTCTTTCTTTCTTTCTTTCTTTCTTTCTTTCTTTCTTTCTTTCTTTCTTTTTCTCTCTCTCCCTCTCTCTCTATCTCTCTCTCTCTCACTTTCTCCAAAACGTTTCTGCAAACTTTTAATTTTGTGCATCTCAAGATGATGTCAATCCGAAACAGGTTTTGTAGCAGATGTAAAACTGCTACAGATGTGTTGTGCAGTGATTCGGAGCTTCGGACTCCGACCGCTTGGTCCTGTATCTTTCCATATGTTGCCGTTTCTTCTCTTCCTGCCCCCTCCACTTCCCTCTCTCTAGGTAATGCCTTGGAATTTTACTGAGACGCACAGGATGCAGTTGGGTTGCAAAGATAATCCTCACCTTCTTAGGCACTGTGTCATTTCTCTGTAACGTTTATGGTGGGAAACTGCGCCGCCTAACCGAAAGAGGTTTCGTAGGTCGCAACCTTTTACTTCCTGGAGGAAATTCCAAAAATGCCCCAAAGACAAAAAGTGGAAACAGACTGGGATTTCTCTCCATCTGTCTGCCTGTACCGGAAGCAATGATTTCATCTGTGATCACTTCCTTTTCTTTTGCTTGTTGGTGGTGATGATGGTGGTAGGGAAATGTTCTCTTACTAGAGACTTTTTTGAATTCTTTTGTTTCTTAGATTTCTGTTCTACCCTCAAGATGAAATGGGGGGGGGCAGTAGGTGTTGCTGGAAGGGTGACCTCGTAATTTCCCCCCTGTTTTTCACAGCTGTGAAGAAAAAATAAATCGCAAGGCATATGCAGTCTACTGCTGCAAAGATAAATACCGGTAGCTAGAATTAGGGTTGTCATTCTGTAACATGGATATGAGATTCTTGAAATCTCTCTTGTAAAAGAGGAAACAAGACAGGTGAGTCCCACCTATCGTGCCTGTTCTCTTTCTCTCCTGGTGCCAGCCCCATAGGCAGGGCTGGCCCAAAACATTTTGGACCTGTGGCAAACCACAAAATGGTGCCCCCCCCCCGCCACCAGAGAAGAACAGACCCTCCGAGTGTCCCTATTTCCCAGGGACATCCCTGGTTTAGAGAAGCCGTCCCAGTTTCTGATTTGATCATGGAATGTCCCACTTTTCCTTAGGACGTCCCTGTTTTCATTGGAGAAATGTCGGAGGGTATGGAGTTATCCGACCCCCCGAGCCGTCTGAAGGCAATCCTGTATAGGGAAGTTTCTTTTTAATGTTTAATGTTTTCTTGTGTTTTTTATATATGCTGGAAGCTGCCCAGAGTGGCTGGCACAACCCAGTAAGATGTGTAGGGTATAAATAGTGAAATTATCATTATGGAATGGGATGTCCCTATTGTTGCTGAGGGGGTGGCAGATCCGGCCTCGAAGGTGTGCATCACAGCCGTCAGAGTTGCCACATCAGCAACAGCTGGTAATGCAGTTATTGCATGCGTAGGCAAACTAAGGCCCAGGGGCCGGATCCGGCCCAATCGCCTTCTAAATCCAGCCTGTGGACGGTCCGGGAATCAGCATGTTTTTACATGAGTAGAATGTGCCCTTTTATTTAAAATGCATCTCTGGGTTATTTGTGGGGCATAGAAACTCGTTCATATCCCCCCCCAAATATAATCCACCCCCCCAAGGTCTGAGGGACAGTGGACCTGTTGAAAAAGTTTGCTGACCCCTGATATTGGAAGCTGGATCTGCTGCCCAAGGCAATTGCCTCGCCTCGCCTCATGGGTGGACCAGCCTTGCCCATTACAGTGTGACTCATGCAGAGACGCAACAGGCAGTTTCCTCTGCAGCGGGTAATTCTGCTGCATCTCTGCCTTAGTGGGGCAGCCATTTTTGGCAGCTGAGCTTCTCTGTCACGAAAAGGCAGGAGTTTCAGCTATTATTATTTTCTTTTTTCACTACCAAGCGGGGAGAAAGAGACAGGCTTGTGAAAGTTTCTGCCTCGGGTGGCAAAATAACTTGGTTGGCCTTGGATGCTCTGCACGTTCACGGTGGTGTGCGTTTGGGGCAGGGGTATTATTAGTGGCTCTGCCTCAGGCAGCAAAATGTTTTGGGCTGGCCCTGACCTCAGGAGTCACTGAATGATCCCATTGTTCCTGAGGCATGGGTGTGGTGTTGGAAGGGCAACAGCAAAGATCGTCCACTGCCTAACTTAAGGGTTAAAATTGTTGTCCGTAAGTCAACCAGCCAAGAGAGAGGGGGGTGGAGGCGTTGCCTAGCAACCAGGGAAAGTGGCATGATCCTTAGAGAGGCAGAACACTTTGATAGGCTGTCCAGCAGCGAGGGAGTTTTCTTGAAGTGTATTGTACTTGAATCTAACTGCTCTGAACAAGGTCTGTCAAAAAAAGGAGCAAAACCTCTTTGTTTCATTCTGCTCAAGTTGTACTCTCATTTTTAAAGCAAACATTTCCCAGGATTTCTCCACTGGACTCTATCTGCTTTATTTACCCATCTTCCAGTAGAGACTGATGTTAAGCCCTGAGCCGCACCTCACACTGAAATGCTTTCGGGCAGCCAAACACACACACGCCTCCCAAGAACTGTGTGGAAAGGCGAACACTCATTGCTGCTGCTAAGATGGAGGACTGTGGTGAAAGACTCCGCGCCTCAGTTGTGGTTTTTCCTCCTAAAATAAACAGTGCATGTTCTTTCATAGGAAGCAGAGCTTTTTATTGAGGGAAGCCAAAGAAAGCCTTTGAATCTCTTTTTACAATATTAGGGAGAGCAACACAGGGACATCCCATTGGGTTTTCCCCACCCTGTGTGGAGTTTCTGTGGCATTTTTGCGGGTGCCTGTGGAAATGACAATAATAGAGATGGGAGAATCCCATACCCTACTTTCATATCCATAGACTGCTGCCGACGAACCAGTCTCAAAACAGCTCCTTCCTCTCCTGATATCACTATGGGATTCCCCCCCCCCCGTCCCCAGCAGAGTTTGCCACAGCTATTTCCTTTTGGTTTTGTATTCAGTTGCAAATGGCTCCCCTTTAGACTTCCCCTAGCCTTAGTATGCGATCCCTTCCATCTTGTATGTGTTTACTTTTGAGCCAAAAGAGTCCTCTTGTTTTAGAAACAGCATACCTCTTGGGTGCTGGAGAAAACCAGGGCATTGCTAGCTTATTATGCAGATTTAATATTTATACCCTACTTTTCTCTTAACGGTATAAAAATCTGAACACAAGATACTCAATTTACTAAAATAATTAATGCAAAAATGGCGGGTGGCGCTGTGGGTTAAACCACAGAGCCTAGGGCTTGCCGATCAGAAGGTCGGCGGTTCGAATCCCCATGACGGGGTGAGCTCCCATTGTTCAATCCCAGCTCCTGCCCACCTAGCAGTTCGAAAGCACGTCAAAGTGCAAGTAGATAAATAGGTACCGCTCCGGCGGGAAGGTAAACGGCGTTTCCGTGCGCTGCTCTGGTTCGCCAGAAGCGGCTTAGTCATGCTGGCCACATGACCTGGAAGCTGCATGCCGGCTCCCTCGGCCACTAAAGCGAGATGAGCGCCGCAACCCCAGAGTTGTCTGCGACTGGACCTAATGGTCAGGGGTCCCTTTACCTTTACCTTTATCACTGCAATGCAATCCAGCTACTGTTCTTATTGCTATCCTTAGCAGAAAAAGAAATTCCAGGAGTCCAATCTGAATGTTCACTATCAACTGACTACCCTTTTGGCTTCTGACAGAAACTCTTGACCCTGCCAGGTGTCAACCTTAAATACAATTATTGGGGAGTGGGGGGGGGGGAGAGAAGCCGTCTCGGTTAGGAGCCCCAGGTGAATATTGTTCCCTGCAAAAAGCACAGGGCTGCCCTCCACATTCTCTGCCTGAGAGCATCCAGAGGCCTACCTGGTTGGCCATTCTTGGAGAGAAGATGCTCTCTGATATAGCAAGGCTCTGACCCCCCAAATCCTTGATTTTTGTGGTTCTGGATATATAAGCAGCCTGAAATCCTTTCTAAGCTATTGCTTCTCCCGTCTGTCAAGAACGCTTGCAAAGTAGCTTTGAGGTTTCTGTTCTTCAGACCAGGATTTGATGGGTGTGACACAGGATGGCTAAAGAATCCCACCAAACTGCATGAATCACTCAGTGCGCGTTACTGTAATCAGAGGGCAGTACTGCTTGCTGCTTCCCTTACACCGTAATCCTTTTGTATGGAAGTTGTTGGGATACCAAAAAAGTTTGTGATAGATTGCACGTTCAGAGAATTGCTGTTTTTGGACACTGATGGGGTTGGGAAAGGAGCTCTCTTTGCCGTTGTCTCAGGCTTCCTGTATGCTTTGTGTGGATGACGGGCAGGGCTGTCGAGGAAAGAGAGGAAGGAAAACACCCTCCGCAGTGCTGTGGAACGAAAATGCATCTAACTCCACTGTGTACGAGATGCCATAGGTACATATGAAGAGCAGGATTAGTGCCATCACAACTGGCCTTTTAAAACACACATTATTTTACCATTCCATTTCTATCCCACCGTTCCTCCAAGGAGCTTGAGGTGTATCTCGCTCTCCTGTTCTGCTGCTGTAGGTTCCGATCTATACCCCACATTTTCTCCAAATGGCACCCAAGGTTTTTTTTTTTTTTAATTCAGTAGACAGACACTGTTGGATTCCATCTTAAATTTCGAATGTTGATATTATGACATGTACTCGAGTTATTAAATGGTCCACTTTATCTTCAAGAGTTCGGACATTAAACGCATTCCCCCACATTAGAGACTGCTCATTACTTTTTATAGAAGATTTTGCTTATTCGATTTGTTCTTTAATACCTCTTGATCTTCCTTTAAAATGCTAAAAAAAAAAACGTAAAGCTCTGGACCAGTTAATTCCTTCAGTCTCCTCAAAGTCGAATAAGGATCTTTCAATATCCTTTAATCAACTTTCTAAATCCTTCTTGGTTTCCTTAAGTTTATTGTCAAGCTTTTGTTCAAAATGTTTGAACTGAGATTCCAAAAGCACCTTAGGTATCTTCCATTACTGCTGCAATATTCTCTGTTATATCCCGAGGGATTTCCTCAACTGTGTGACAGCATTTATAATTTACTTTCAAACCCCACAAATGATTCACATTAGGATAGTTCCATGAAAAAAATGCCAGACTTACTTTTCATTTTCCTATATAGTTAACATGTTATATATCGTTTTAAAGATAATTTCCCAAAGTTTCATTATCTAGCAACAGTTTTTCAAAATGGCATTGTACACATGCATAAAACAACTGGAAGCATTGGACAGATTGGCAAGACTGCGCATCTAGCCCTGCAATGCAGAAATCTTTTGCCCAACATGGGGCTCGAACCCAGAACCCAGAGATTAAGACTGAGCTATCCCTAAATATATCTTTCTCAAGCTCTGGGAGGAAGACCTTTCATCGCCTACAGACAGCCACCCAATCTTAAACAACTCCTCACCCACAATAATACTACAACCAGACTTAACATGGACACTGGCACCAGAGCCTGCAATAAACCCAGATGCCAACTTTGCTGCCACATACACCCGGACAACACCATTACTGGCCCCAACAACATCAAACATACCATCTCAGGACTATTTAATTGCTCATCATCTAACATTGTGTATGCCATCAAATGCCAACAGTGCCCTTCAGCTCTCTATATTGGACAAACAGGCCAAACCCTACGCCAAAGGATAAATGGACATAAATCTGACATCAGGAATCACAAGACAGAGAAACCAGTAGGAGAGCACTTCAATCTCCCAGGACACTCTATACAAGATCTCAAAGTAGCTGTCTTATTGCAAAGGAATTTCAGAAATAGACTGGAAAGAGAAGTTGCTGAATTGCAACTCATTACCAAGCTTAAAACCATGGAGAGACCTGGTCTGAACAAAGACATTGGATTCTTATCTCATTATACATGACAAAGCTATTTTTAACCCCTTGCTTTTTCCTGTAAGACTAATTGCAGTTGTTAACAGTCATCAACAGGTTTACCTCACCTATCAGCCTATCACCCATTCCCACCCCCCTTCTGAGTAATACCCCTCCCATCCTCTCACTATATATAAGGGTCTGGTGACTTCTGTTTCAGTGCATCTGAAGAAGTGTGCATGCACACGAAAGCTCATACCAAGAACAAACTTAGTTGGTCTCTAAGGTGCTACTGGAAGGAATTTTTTTTTATTTTTTATTTTGTTTTGACTATCCCTAAGAATTTGTCTTTTCAACCCAACATTTACCATCAATTGCAGGGAAGACAAATGACACAGAAGCCTCCCTTTTTAGGAAGAGGATGTCGTACGAATGAATGTCATAATGGCCAACACTTTTCTGTTTCCCAGCGATATCAAAGTTGCCAGTACTTTAGCAACTGTTTCTGCTGCTGTACTTTCTTTCAGGACAATTTCCACAGGGACATTATTTCCTATTTTTTGTCAACATTCTTCCATTTAGGACTATAATTATGCAAGAGATCAGTAAGTACCCCAGGCAGACAAAAAACAACAACCACCCTCCTCCAATATCAGATAATATGGGCTCTCGCTTTCTCTGGAAATTGAAATAAACCTTTTGCAATCACCATTCCGGCTAGGCTTCATTAACAAAGCAGCACTGAGTCTGCCTTGTCACTAAACTTGTTTGTGTGGAGGGAGAACACTTGCTGAGGCCCCTGAAGAGGGTTCAGAGAAGGACAACAAAGGGTAAGAGCTTTAATAGGATGAACGAACATAAAAGGCTCAGTGAGCGGAGGCTTTTCCCACCAAGTTCAAGAGATTTCAGAGGATCTGTGCTCAGACGGCTCGCTGGAATTTTTTTACATAGGCAGCAAGGGTGTGTGATGGGGACTTGTGGAAAGAGAGATGGGGACAGAATACTGAAAGGAATGTCATCAGTCAAGATTCTTAGACTCTGTGAAGGTGATAATGCCACATTCAAATGTATCTGCATTGTTATTATTATTTTAAATTAAAGCATGCTTTATTTGTTTGGGTTCTTAGACGGAGTCATCCAAAGCAGAGGAAATAAACCTGAATTTGCCCCTCCCCCCATGTTCGTCTGGTTTCCCCAGCCACTCTGGGCGGCTCCCAACAGAATATTAAAAGCACAATAAAACATCGAACATTAAAAACTTCCCTAAACAGGGCTGCCTTCAGATGTCTTCTAAAAGTCAAATAGCTGTTTATTTCCTTGACATCTGATGGGAGGGTGTTCCACAGGGCGGGCGCCACCACCGAGAAGGCCCTCATTCTAGGATAAATTCTGAATAACCTATAATTTCTTCCCTAAGCTTTAATAAATATTACATTATTTCCCCCCAAATATAATTTAAATTTGTTCCAATCTTCTTCCACCGTCTCTTCTCCCTGATCGCGGAGTCTCCCAGTCATTTTGGCGAGTTCCATAAAGTCCATCATCTTCATTTGCCATTCGTCTATAGTTGGTAAATCTTGGGTCTTCCAATTTTTTGCTAGTAGTAGTCTTGCAGCAGTTGTGGCATACAGAAATAATGTAATATCCTTTTTGGGAATTTCCTTCCCCACTATTCCCAATAAAAAGGCGTCTGGTTTTTATTTTACAAAGGTGTCTTTCAACACTTTTTTCATTTCATTATAAATCTTTCCCAGAAGTCCTTTATCTTGGGGCATGTCCACCACATGTGGTAAAAGGTTCCTTCTTTTTCTTTACATTTCCAATTCTAGTATACCTTTAAGCCAGGGCTGGCCCAAGGCATTTTGGTACCAGAGACTAATCACAAAATGGGCTGCCCCACCTGGCCAGGGAAGGAGGGGTGAGTGAAGATCTACATCAGGAACTAAGAGGTAACAGAGCTGTACATTGGGAACAAGGGCAGGAATCAAATCAACGTTCCCGCTGGTTGAAGTGGGAATCAACAGCCTCCACGGGGCAGTTGTGGGAAAGGGCTCTACTCTGGGCAGGTGCAGAGCCCAGAGACTCCAGAGGACAGCCTCAATAGTTTCCTCCTTAGGAGTGGGAGGAGGCCACCAGTGCCCCCTATTTGCCAAGAGGATGCTATAGGGCAGAATTTGTGGATAGGGCCTGCCAAGGAGGCATAAGACTTAGCCTCCAAGGACCGTGCCGTAGCCATTGGCGGCACCACAGCAGCCGCAGTGGGCAATGCTGCACTCCTTGGAGGCTGGATCTGCTGCCCCTGTGGATCCTGCCGCCCGAGGCAGTTACCGCTTCTTGCCTCCTGGGTGGGCCGGCTCTGCTTTAAGCTAAAGAATAGGTATATGAGGACGGGCTGGACAATGATTCTTAGCATTATAATTGGGATGCTGCAAGCAAGGCCCTATTTTCAGTTATGAAACGTTGGAAGGCATGTGTTTGTGACACAGGTGGGGTCCTCAAAGCAACTTATAATACATGACCGAAACACAAGATCCCCTTCAATTTAAAACAATGAAATGCTAGTCGAGGAACAGCAGATGAAACACAAGTTGTTGTTGTTTTGCTTTTTGCTTTTCTTGCAAAAAGCACTAAGCTTTTCCAAATGAATTTTAAAGCATTCATGAAAGACAGACAGACAGACAGAGAAATAAGAAAAACTTCAGCAAACTTTCTTAAAGTTATGAGCAAGTTGGTCGGGTAAGTTTTTCTGGGTTAAAAAAAAAATGTCATTGGGTGATTACAACTGCTTCATTATGCTTTCAGGAAAAGAGCAGAGAACAGGAAGAAACCCAAGGTGCTCCGAAATAGCATTCTCTCTCCTTCCCCCCTCTATATAAAGAGAGATTATTATTTTTTAAATGGGGGTCTAACATAATGTGTAGCTTGGCCATCCATTTTAATGAAGGCAACCAGGAAATGGAGGGTTGATCAGAGATAATGACAGCACATAAGCCAAAGGGTAGACTGGGCCAACTCCTTGAAACATTTTCAGCCTGTGTGGAAATTAGCTCATCCCGTTAGTGCAAAGCTAAGTGTGCAGGCATAATTGTTCATCCCCTCAAGAGCATCACCCATCAACTCGTCTTCTGGTTTTCTCCTGCTTTTTTGTTTCCACCTCTTTCCTCCTTTCTCTACCGACTTTCCCATTAGTTTTTCTACTTCCCTCTGCTTTTTTTCGTGTTCTTCTCTCTCTCTCTCTCTCTCTCTCTCTCTCTCTCTCTCTCTCTCTCTCTCTCTCTCTCTCTCTCTCGCCTTCCCTCACATTTTCCTGTTCTGTGATTTCTCCCCCCTCTGCCTTTGCTTCATATGTTTTGTCTTCTCCAACCCTGACCCCTTCCTTGCCAGCCACCATTAAGGTCTGTTCTCTTGTGCTGGCAGAAGAGAAGAATCCTCTCCGAATTCCGATCTCTGAATCAGAGAGAGAGAGAGAGAGAGAGAGAGAGAGAGAGAGAGAGAGCTCCTTTGAAGTGTTTGCTTTGCTGTGTCCACACCACAGCAACCTGATTACAATTGTGCCCTTGTACCACTGGGAGGTGGGAGTACAAAGTCTGTTGGTGTGCCTCTTGCATGGTGAAGCTTTTCATCCTGGCAGGAGCATTTACCAAATCTCTCTCTCTCTCTCTCTCTCTCTCTCTCTCTCTCTCTCTGTGCTTTCTGTAATGAAGGACTGAAGCTTATTTTCAGAGTTGAAAGACTTCTACAAAAGATTGCAGGTTGCTGCTTTCTCACATTTACATGGAAGAGGCAGAAAGAGCTGAGCGAAATTTCATTTGCACCAAAGGCCTAACTCTGACCGACAGGATAAATCAATGCAGTCCGGTCTGCTTCCCAAGCTCCTCAGCTTCAAAGTCTCTGACTGAAACAGGATATAAAATGTGGTTGTCTGCACTGTCTTAAGAGGCGATGAAATAATATATAAAAAGATTGGTGCCTGGCCTTGAATGGATTCCAGTTTAGTCAAAGAAATGACTTTGCTCAATACATGGTTCGATATAGGGCTCCTTCCCATAGATTTACCCAGGTTGAATGGGGGCACTTTGCATCTCTGTGAGATACAGTGGAATCTTGTGTTATGTACAGTCTTCCTTGCGAACGCTGCGGGTTACGAGCTTCGCTAACCCGGAAGTAGGTGCCCCTTGTTGCGAACTTTGCTCCGGGATGTGAGTGGAAGACGCGTGCTGGCAGCAGTGGGGGGCACCATTAGCGAAAGCACGCCTCATGTTACGAGTGGTTTCGTGTTACAAACGGACCTCCGGAATGGATTAAGTTCGCAACCGGAGGTACCACTGTATTGAGGACCACTTCAGAGGTTCTCCAAAAGTGTGGATGGCTTTGTCTTCGCCTGCTTTGTGTCGGAAGGAGAGAGATGTGCGCATTCTCTGCAGGATATGTGTCTGTGTCAGAGGAATGCATGGGAGAGGTGCACATCTCTCCTAACTTGGATGTGTTCCTGGAAGCATGAGTCACTTAGGCTTCCTCGCTAGCCATTTCTGGAGAATGTCCAAAACAACCCTAAGGCAATCGGTGTTAGTGATTCAAAATTTTAGTCGTGTTGTTGTTGTTGTTTAGTCATTTAGTCGTGTCCGACTCTTTGTGACCCCATGGACCAGAGCACGCCAGGCACTCCTCTCTTCCACTGCCTCCCGCAGTTTGGTCAAATTCATGTTAGTGGCTTCGAGAACAATGTCCAACCATCTTGTCCTCTGTCGTCCCCTTCTCCTTGTGCCCTCAATCTTTCCCAGCATCAGGGTCTTTTCCAGGGAGTCTTCTCTTCTCATGAGGTGGACAAAGTATTGGAGCCTCAGCTTCAGGATCTGTCCTTCCAGTGAGCACTCAGGGCTGATTTCCTTAAGAGTTGATAGGTTTGATCTTCTTGCAGTCCATGGGACTCTCCAGAGTATCCTCCAGCACCATAATTCAAAAGCATCAATTCTTTGGCAATCAGCCTTCTTTATGGTCCAGCTCTCACTTCCATACATCACTACTGGGAAAACCATAGCTTTAACTATATGGACCTTTGTCGGCAAGGTGATGTCTCTGCTTTTTAAGATTGCTTTCCTCCCAAGAAGCAGGCGTCTTCTAATTTCATGACTTCTGTCACCATCTGCAGTGATCATAGAACCCAAGAAAGTGAAATCTCTCACTGTCTCCATTTCTTCCCCTTCTATTTGCCAGGAGGTGATGGGACCAGTGGCCATGATCTTAGTTTTTTTGATGTTGAGCTTCAGACCATATTTTGTGCTGTCCTCTTTCACCCTCATTAAGAGGTTCTTTAATTCCTCCTCACTTTCTGCCACGATGAATTCTGCATATGTTAAATGGCTAAAAGAGGATATTTCGATACTTGGCAAGTTTGGAGTCTCATATTAATGCCATGTCATTTCCGGGGCAGTACATTTTGATCTTGCTGTCAAGTAGAGCAGGGATGTGGAAACCTGTGGCCCTCCAGGTGTAACTGCCATCATCCTTGACTATTGGCCATGCTGCTTGGGACTGATGGGACCTGAAGGCCAACCAGAGGCGGTTTTAGGGTAGCGTGACCGCTTTAGTTGCACTGGGCATTGTGCTGCAGGTGGCACCCAACAATGCTGTAAAACAGAGCGGGAGAGTCAGGGGGCACCAGAGAGATTTGAGAGCCCAAAGTCCACCACCGAGTCTAACAACAAATGGATGCCCACGGGTTCCCCATTCCAGATGTAGAGGAACACTGCATATCCATCATCTTACAAAGGCAGACTCTTAAGTCATTCACCCCCTGCTTCATGGATCACAAGCGGCATCAAAAATTTATATTTTATTTAAGAGAAAGATAGTAAGATAAAATGTTGCTGTATTTCACTGTAAAATGGCTTCCAGAATGAAAAAGGTTCACGCTACCAACAACAGAAGCTGCTCAGGTCTGTGGTACAGTCGTACCTTGGATCTTGAACGCCTTGGCTCCCAAACAAACTGGCTCCCGAATGATCAAAACCTGGAAGTGACTGATTGATTTTTGGAAGCCGAATGTCTGACGGGGCTTCCGCGGCTTCCAATTGGCTGTAGGAGCTTCCTGCAGCCAATCAGAAGCCACGCTTTGGTTTTCGAACGTTTTGGAAGTCGAACGGACTTCCGGAACGGATTCCGTTTGACTTCCAAGGTACGACTGTATAGTGAATCTCCAGAAGAGGACCGTTTCAATGGTGAATTGGCAGCTCTTTGTGAACTCTCAGCATACCACTTGATGCCATGACGATGTGACCAAAAGTTCTTTCTTGATTGCAATGGGACAAGAAGATGGTCTCTAATCTAGGGAAGGCCTCTCCTGCCCGGCTGAAAGGTAATCTTGCTCTCCGTTTTTATTTTTGCATTTTTACATAGCACGACGACTCTAATATGTTCAGAAGTATCTGCTGCACGGCAAAACTGTTTCTAGCTACATGGACGGGCCTGGTAGCTAATCACAACTTCCAGCAGAGCACAGGGTGGAGCTGAGGTTAAAAAGGTTCACATTGTCTCATTCTGAAACTCACAGTTGCGATGGAGAGTCCTCACCCCGGCAGGGGGAAGAAAAGGGGGCATTCAAATCCCCTTATGAATGTCAATTGACCCTGCTCTCAATGCAAGCAATGAGAGCACCATGAGCTTCACAGACGCAAGGAAGATTGTGCTTATATTCCCATGTTTGCATGGGTGTTCGATTCAGAATCTACCTTGTGAAACTCCAACATGTTTTATTAAAAAAAACCTCAGGCTGGTTTCATGAAGTGATTAAAGGTTATTTTTTAATTGAGAGCTCCCCTCCAATATCCTTTTTGTTGTCTTTTGCTATCAGATTACGGGTAAAGTTGCAGGGTTTTTGTAGACGGATCAGGAAACTGCAGGGAAATCAGATGGTGCATTTTCTTCCTCGTGGGTCTCGCCAGGATTTTTGTAGACATTTGCACAACTGCCAGCTTCGTGCATCATGCTGTGTCTCTCAGTAAAGTAGATTGGACTGGAGGAATAAAAGGAGGGAGACACTTAGACATAGAGGCAGACCTTTCCAGCGCTCACTCACAATATTTTGAGCAAATTACACCTCCTGCCTTTACTCAAGTTTATACAGTATAGTACCCCAGGCCAACCCAGTTATTTTACCATCCAAGGCAAAACATTTTAACAGTAAAAAAAAACAAAAAAAAAAAAACAAACAGTGGAAAATTACAATAACACTAAGTTAAGCAATGAATAATTTGTTGCCATTTCATGACACCTTCAATCAGTTGCCCAAGGTGGCTGCCTCACTCTGTCTACTGGTAGGGGTGGCCCTTTGCTTCTCCTCAAGTTTCTGGAACAGTCTATCCCTATGGCATAGCTGTCAACCCTCCCTTTTTTTGCAGGAAACTCCCTTATTCCAATGCCGTTTCCCACTGCTATCCCGGATTGTTGATATACCTTAAATTCCCCGGATTTCAAAGGAAGCAGCTCCTCTCCCTCCCTGCCGGCCAGGGAGGCTCCTCAGCTGCGTTGCTCGGCTGCCAATAAGGAGTCTGAGACCGACTGGGGGCGGAGCTTGCATGCCTTGTGCATCCAGACCCTCATGCCCAACCAGACAGCCAGCCTGTCTGCCGTCTATGCGCTCGCTCTTTCGCTCACCCGTTCGCGCGCAGCCTCTGGAGCGCAGGGTGGCGAGGCTAGTTGGTGCCATTGCACCGCCCTTGCGGCATCCCTTATTTTCAAATCCAAAAGTTTGGAAGAATCCCTTATTTTCAAATCCGAAAGTTGACAGCTATGCCCTATGGTCCCTTTGCAATCTCTTCAGAGGTATGGTGAGTCATCGCTGGGTGGTTCTCCTGGGGAACCTGAGGAGATGACGTCTTTATGAACCAGCGTGCCATGCGACTGTTACCCACAATCCACTGCAATTGTGAAGGCTTTTCTAAAAAGCAACTGTTCGGGCAAATAATGGCAATTGCCCAGTTTGCCGTTGTGTGAATGTCTCCTAGCTGTGAGCCCAGCAGGATCCTGCCCACCCCCTGCCACTAGTTGCTCCTGGAAGTGATTGGTGGAAAAATGGCCACGGTATGACTCAACCCATGGAACTGGAGAGCTGAATCAATCTTCTGTGATAGCCTCCTCTCACTAAGATAATCAAAGTCTGCATACATATAAGCGAATCTCTTGTGCAGCTACTGACTCATAGAATTGGTGCTTCTCCCAGCTCTGAGGCAGTGGTTATATGAAATAGGAGTTTGGTAGGCTGGGAGATCCCAAAGTGCTAACATCATAGGAGAGTTTCAGAACTCCGCCATGTGGCCTAACCACAGCTGATGCAAAAGCATGACACTGATACTCTATGCTGTGCCAGAGGTTTTCTGGTTGTATGTTCAGGACAGGAAGGCAATTAGGAAATGCATTTAAATTGCTTCTTTTCCATTTTTTTTTAAAAAAATAAAAAAATTAATAGTTTCTAAACGGCAGCAGATGTAGGAACTGACCGCAACCGGAACTGTGATTACATTTGCTATAAAAACGACTGATGGCACGAAGAAAGGAAATCAAGTCCCAAGTTCGACAAAGCAACTGAGGCACAAGTGAAACTTCAGACAGAAAATGAACAATTACGTTGTGTTTTTCCTTTGTAGTTGCAGCGCGTTGAATTTTGCTACATCTCTAATGCAGCCCAATTAATGTATGATATGACAAGCTCGGGCTGCTAATTTCTCTTTGCAATCCAGACAATTTCATGCCGAAATATAGCACCTATCCTAATTGTTGTTTTCTGCAGTTGCTGAGGTGAAAATGTGTGGTACTGGGCTGCTATGCAACATCTGGACATTCAGTCCTGAATATTTATTTAAAATAATTTTACCCTTCTCTTCAGCCGAAAAACTTCCCAGAGTAACTTGAAGATCAATAATAATAATAATAATAATAATAATAATAATAATAATAAAAAGACGTGCCCTGCTCTTTGGCTTACAGTCTAAAAGACATGCCACAAAAGGAAAAAAGAGATGGGGAAGGAGCAGGGGGAAGCAAACTGAGAGACAGTGTGGTATAGTGGTTAAGAGCTGTGGACTCGTAATCTGGTGAACTGGGTTCGATTCCCCGCTCCTCCACATGCAGCTGCTGGGTGACCTTGGGCTAGTCACACTTCTTTGAAGTCTCTCAGCTCCACTCACCTCACATAGCCTTTGTTGTGGGGGAGGAAGGGAAAGGAGAATGTTAGCCGCTTTGAGACTCAAATCCAAACTCCTCCTCTTCTTCAAACTTGGGAACCTGTTCTTAAAGTTATGGTCCTCTGAGGGCTTGCATGCCTACAACCTGAGACTTCTCCTGCATGAAAGTCATCTCTGCTCTGCTCTTTTCATGCCCCTCCTCATTCTAGGATACAGTGGGGCAGGGGAAGGTGGGGAATCTACTGATCCATCCATCCCTCGTCTGAACTGTTCTGTCTTCCTTCGCCACATCCTGCCTGCCTTCCTCTGCTTCGGACTGCCCTGACTCTCCCTCCTCCCCATGCGGGTGGTGTGACACCCCATAAATCACTGGTCCCCTCTCCTGGGGGACCCCTGCATCCACCACACACTCTTTGGAGCCCTGCCAGTCCCTGGCACTAACAACTGCAACAACAACAACAAAATGGCTGACTTTAAGATACAGAGATACTGTCCTTTCAGCATCTTTGCAATTCCAGAGGTATCGCACAAATGTCCCCCGCTGAGGGAGTTGCCCGACATGGCAAAACTGTGTTCATGTCGGAACGTTTTGTTAGCTCCGTTCGGCTCCCGAAACCCGTAACCAGGTCAGCATTTAAGGTTCTTTGGTGATAATGCAGGGCTGGTACACATTCATTTCTGCAGCAGTAAAAAGCCACACACTCAGATTCATGACTTTGGTTTCACACGGGGGAAACTACATACGGCGAGGAACTGTAAAGTTTTCGCGCGATGCCGAAGCGTTACCACGTGAGAGGGAACATTGATAGCCTGCGTTCCCCCCGAGTTGGTAGCCTCTGTTCAGCAGAAACAGCTCCTCAGGCAACAGTGAGGTGGTTAAACCACTGCAAGCAGAAACGGGCCCCTGAAAGAAAGCTGTGAATGTGAGCACGTTCTGAGGAAAATTATTCTGTTCAACCTTTAACATTGAGCAAGAAACAGAAAAGATAATCCACAAGTAATACCACCTTGCCAGTGGTATCCAATGTTATTTCTACTCAGACAGGACCCATCCAAATAAATGGACGCAGCTAACTTAGGCCCATTAATTTCATCCATAGACTCATGGAATTGTAGAGTTGGAAGGGACCCCCAAGGGTCATCTAGTCCAACCCCTTGCAATGCAGGAATCTCAGCTAAAGCATGCATGACAGATGACTATCTAACCCATGCTTAAAAACCTCCAAGGAAGGAGAGTCTACAACTTCCTGAGGGAGACCATTCCACCATTGAAGAGGTCTTACTGCCAAATATTTATAATAATAATAATAATAATAATAATAATAATAACAACTTTATTGATTTTATATACTGCCCTATACTCGGAGGTCTCAGGGCAGTTCACAGCTCTTCCTGATGTTTAGTCAGAATCTCCTTTCTTTCGTTTATTGCTGTTACATCCATACTTCCCTTTCTCCAGTGATTTCATCTGTTTGGTCCGTGACTTCTAGGCAAGGGTTTGAGAGGTTTTCTTTTTGTCCCATTGCTTTACCCAGGAAAAGCCACCATTTACCGCTGAATTGGAATAAGGTCAACCCACAGAAAATCCGATTCAAGTTCATTCCGATTCAAAGGTAAGACAGCAAGTTTTCCCGGGGAAAGTGGCAGGAGGTAAAAAAATAAAATAAAATACAAAAAATTTAAATTAAATCTCTTTCAGACTTGTGCCTACAAATCACAGGACAACCAGAAGTGTGGTTGAACCCTGAGTTGAAGTAACATTGGATACAACCCAAAGGTGGAGCTACTCTGCCTGGTCATGGTGAGTGTCGTACAATACAATGCGGAGCTTAGGGCTGCCATACGTCCAGAATTTCCCGGACATATCTGGAATGCTTCAGTCGCAAGCAGTTTCTGCAAAATGTCTGGGATGTATTGCAGCCCATGTCGGCAGTTTCACTTTTGCTGATTCTCCCCAGAAATAGCTAAAAAAAAACACCTCAACAATTTAGGGCAAAACTAAAAACCAACAACAACAAAAAGCAACTCAACAACTTTGCCAAAATAAGCTAAAATACCCCCCCCCCCGGTAATCAACTAAAGGTGGAAATTTGTGTGATGGGGCAGATTCCCTGTTTCAGATCTTCCCTTTTAATCCATGGGTGTTGGAGGGGGGCACAGCCAGTGAGCATGACCCCAATATCTCCTTACAAGCAACTTTGATTGCACAAAAAAGCTTTGTCATGTATAATGAGATAAGAATCCAATGTCTTTGTTCAGACCAGGTCTCAGATTCTTATCTCATTATACATGACAAAGCTTTTTTAACCTTCTCACCCCTTGCTTTTTCCTATAAGACTAATTGCAGCCGTTAACAGTCGTCAACAGGTTTACCACAGCTATCAACCTTTCACCCATTTCCACCACCCCTCTGAGTAATACCCCTCCCCACCCTCTCACTATATATAAGGGTCTGGTGACTTCTGTTTCAGTGTATCTGAAGAAGTGTGCATGCACACGAAAGCTCATACCAAGAACAAACTTAGTTGGTCTCTAAGGTGCTACTGGAAGGAATTTTTTTTATTTTATTTTGTTTTGACTATGACAGACCAACACAGCTATCTACCTTTAACACACATCTTTGAGATCCGTTCCGTATCACCAAATTGTTTGCTGCGAAAGTTGCTGCTATGATGTGCAAGGACACAGGCAGGCAACTGAGCTCTTTTCTTCCCCTGGAAAATCCACAAGAGATCTCACATGTAAATAAATTGGTAGATTAGACAAAATGTCCCAGACAGATGGATGGTACACAAGCAATTAACTGACCAAAGAAAGCCCTTTTAATATTGTTGTGCTTAGCTAACTGCACTCCAGCATAATTAAGACATAATTAGAGTTGTTTGGAAAAGTAGAGATGGTTGGAAAACATCAGGTTGAGGGCTGATCAAGCTTTTAGCAACAGGCTTTTGATCTAGATAACAAGACAAGGGGGCCATCTGGTGGCTAGAATAAGACACTCAAGAAATAACACAACTAATAAGCTAATAAATATTATCCTTTCTGCTGGGAATGTCAGTTGGTGCAAGATTTTTGGAATTTAATTTTGACAGAAATGATAAACGCTAGCAAAGAAACCCTTGTTTGTCATTCAAAGTTAATGTTACTGAATATTTTTAATGATACACTTCTTCTTCTTTGGCGATCACTCGTAGCCGAGTAAGATTGTCTTCCATGAACACGGTCTTAACAGTGAGTCTGTAAGGGACTGTGGAGGCCAATTCTGGATCCACACGTCCTTCCACAGTGGGGACATAGGTTTTCAGGCGGGAGTTGATCATGGTGAGGGTTTGCCAAATGTGCCTTCCTCTTAGCACGTTTCTCCCTTTCGTCCTGAGTTTGAGCGTCTTCAAAACCCATGACACCTTTGGTAAAGGCTGTTCTCCAACTGGAACACTCACAGGCCAGTGTTTCCCAGTTGTCGGTGTTTATACTACATTTTTTAGATTTGCCTTGAGAGAGTCTGTAAACCTCTTTTGTTGACCACCAGCATTACGCTTTCCATTTTTAAGTTTAGAATAGAGTAGTTGCTTTGGCAGACAATAATCAGGCATCCGCACAACATGAACCAGTCCAACAAAGTTGATGTTGAAGAATCATTGCTTCGACACTGATATATTGTTAAAATAATTGGTCTTATACATCTAGCCTGAAGAAAAGTGGCTGACCGTTTTGGTTTGGTACAGATCCAGTGCTTTTTGTGAATCTAGGTTTGGCCTCATTGAGGGGCAGTATTTCAATTTGAGTAGGAAAGTACCCCTAAACATTTTTAAAGGAAAAAAAAAGCAATGCATAGATCTATAGATGGAGCTGCAACATTTTTGCAGGACTGGGATTGTGAAAGGGTAAAATAAGTGAAAAACAAAGAAAAGGAAAATATTCTTAAAACTCTCCTATCCCCTGCCATCAGGCAAGATTCTGGCCTATCAGGAATATAATGAACTGAGAAGCCAGGAAACCTTCAGTCCAGTGGCTTGATTTAAGAACAGCACGGCACCCTAGAGATTTCGGGTGCCAATTCTCAGCTGACTTCCCTATATATGAGCTTGTCAACTGAGAAGGTAGTAGGCACTGGAGCTGAATGAATCTGTCAATTTTGGCTTCTCGCGCTTTCTCATTTCCCCAGGCTTATGCTCAGTTCTCCACATTTCCACCTCAGCCGGTGGTTTATTATTATTGTTTCAAAAGAAGTCCTCACAAAGATTCCTCAACTTCGTAGTGTATATGCCTCCTAATACGGTATACACAGTTTTGCAAGCACTTCCCCCTAATATATTGCATTCTTGTCTGTTATTTTCACTAATATGTGTGTTTTTTATGCAGATTCCCCGCTAATATGCCTATTTTTGTACACATTATTTGCTTGGAGAACTGCGTCACAAAGGTCCCATCTGCACTATCTGTTTAAAGCAGTATCATACCACTCTGAACAGTCATGGCTTTCCCCCAAATAATCCTGAGGCTCATTAGTCAGTAGACCACAATTCTAACAGAGCTACAATTGCCAGAGTAGTTCGATCCCACTTCCCTAGGAAAATGTACAAAAATGCATATACTCGGGTGTACTCATGCATGGAAATACATTTAGCAGTGAAGATAGCAAAAACAAAAACAAAAAAACCCCAACCCGCCTGATATTAGGGGGAATCGCCTTGCCAAAATGCTGATGAATTCTCACGAGGACTTTACAAAGAAATAATCTCAAACATATGTGGAGAAGCGGAGATCTGAATAGAAGGAATTGAGAGAAAACCAAAATGTACACAGTTGCCAATCCCTTCTGTGAAACAGCCTTCCCCACTACATACCAGAGACCGAAGAATAATAATAATAATAATAATAATAATAATAATAATAATAATAATAATAATTTTATTTATACCCCGCCCTCCCCAGCCAAGACCGGGCTCAGGGCGGCTAACACCAGGTATAAAAACAATTGATTAAAATACAACTTGAAAACAAGATTAAAATACAACATTAAAGTGCAGCCTCATTTCAGTAGAAACTCAAAACAAAAAACTGCTTGGGGGAAGAAAGCGTCAAATCTTCACCAAAGGCCAACTATCCAGACTGGTCCTACGTCGGCCAGAAAAAAGCCAGGGAAGTCCCCAAATAGGAGTTCCAACACCGAAGGAAAAAGGAAAGACGGGGAGGGGATCAAGTTGGTTCCAAGCCAAAGGCCAGGCGGAACAGCTCTCTCTTACAGGCCCAGAAAGAGGGAAAGTGCACATGTACAGTTTTATCCCCCCCCCCCATGGATCAGATGAAAGTCGGGTCCAGTAGAGTTAATCTGAGTGGCGGAAAGCACACAGAGCTGACAGAGAAAGTGGGAAAGAACATCACTCTCCCAACTTCCTTGTTTAGCTTTCCAGGGGAGAAAAAGGGGCAGCCAACTTCATCAGCCCAAGACCAAGGAATTATTAAATTGGTTTTAATTGCTCTTTTAGTATCTCCAGAAGAAAAGAACACATCTATGCAATGGGGTGCCACTTCAGATCCTACATCTTGACAACACATGGACAGCACTCTGACCACTCCTAAAAGGGAAATCTGGACATCATAACTATAAACGTTTCAAAAACAAGGCTATATACAAACCTATGGGTGCCATATTTCAGAAAATGAAAATCCAGATAGAAATGTTGTTGAGGATTTTCCTGGACGTTTCTGCCCAGACACAGCTCCCGATGGCTGAATCCCAGGCATGTCCAGGAAATTCAGGACGTATGGCAACCCTAACAAACCCATATGCTTACCCATATGATTTTTCCTGTTTTATTGTCTGTAAATAATTTTTTTTTTGAAACCCCATAAAAATAATGTGGAAAAATAAATTGCTCAGTTGGAGGCACTTTTTATTGGTGTGCGGATGCATTCTGGAGGAAAGAAATGTATCTGGAGATATGGGCTAGGAAAAGAGGCTTGATTAAAAATGAATTAGCTATAACATCCTGAGACGCAGAAGAGCATGGCCAAGTCTCATGTTTTATTGAGCAAGGCTTTACTGTCCTGTGTTTCTGTTAACATGGGGTTTTATTTGCAAAAGTGAAACCCATACGAAGCAATTCAGAAAGTACGCTGATTCTTATGGGAGGGTAGAGCTCGAGGGAGGAAAGTAACAGCATCTTATTTCTCCTTCCAGTCTTAGAAGCGTAGAATCATAAAAGTAAGTGTAGGGTTGGAAGTGACCCCAAGCATGGTCAAATCTGAGTAACTGCAGACCCTCCAAGTGCCCCTATTTTCCAGGGACAGTCCTGGATTTACAGAAGCTGTCCTGGTTTCTCATTTGATCCTGGAATGTCCTGCTTTTCCTTAGGACATCCCTATTTTCATCGGAGAAATGTTGGAGGGTGTGGAGTTATCTGACCCCCCGAGCCAAGGAGATAAGTAACTATACAACCTTTAGAAGACTTATGAAGGCAGCCCTGTATAGGGAAGTTCTTTAGTATTAAAAGTTCTATGATGTTTTTATATACAGTGGTACCTCAGGTTGGACCCAGGTGGCGCTGTGGGTTAAACCACAGAGCCTAGGGCTTGCTGATCAGAAGGTTGGCGGTTCGAATCCCTGCGATGGGGTGAGCTCCCGTTGCTCGGTCCTGCCAACCTAGCAGTTTGAAAGCACGTCAAAGTGCAAGTAGATAAATAGGTACCGCTCTGGCGGAGGTAAATGGCGTTTCCGTGTGCTGCTCTGGTTCACCAGAAGCGGCTTTGTCATGCTGGCCACATGACTCGGAAGCTGTACGCCGGCTCCCTCGGCCAGTAACGCGAGATGAGCGCCGCAACCTCAGAGTCGGACACGACTGGACCTAATGGTCAGGGGTCCCTTTACCTTTACCTTTACCTCAGGTTACAGCCGCTTCAGGTTACAGACTCCGCTAACCCAGAAATAGTACCTCAGATTAATAACTTTACCTCAGGATGAGAACAGAAATCACACAGCAGCGGGAGGCCCCATTAGCTAAAGTGGTACCTCAGGTTAAGAACAGTTTCAGGTTAAGAACGGACCTCCAGAACGAATTAAGTTCTTAACCCGAGGTACCACTGTAGGTTGGAAGCCACCCAGAGTGGCTGGAACAACCCAGTCAGTTGGGTGGGGTATAAATAATAAAATTATTATTATTATGCAATAAGACGGCCCTATTTTCATTGGAGAAATGTTGGAGGGTATGTAACTGCAGTTCATTATATTATTTGGGTTTGGGGAGTGTTGTCATCTGGGCAGTCCAGGACCTCCATACACACTGCCCAGGCTTGTGCCCTAGAGAGGTCACTTTGGTGCTGCTAACACAGCAGTTTGTCTTCATCTATTGTCTCTCGAGACAGACAGATGCCAACAATATTTACTGTATTCTTCGGTCCATAAGACGCACCGGATCATAAGATGCACCTATTTTTAAAAGGGTTTTAAAGAAGTTTATGCCTGTTTCTGCGAACGGAGGTGCGGGGAGGATTGAGCAACATCTCCGCTGCTGCCCCCCACCTCCCGCCGAACGTGGGGGTGGGGGTGGGGGTGGGGGGAGGCAGCGGGACTGAAGCCTTCGCTCCATAAGATGCACCAACATTTCCCCTTCCTTTTTAGGAGGGAAAAAGTGTGTCTTATGGAGCAAAAAATACGGTATATCCAAAGGGATTGTAATTGGAACAGCACACCTTGACCAAATACACTTTCCTATTAGAACAACAACAACAACAAAGACAGCACGAACCAATTCTAACCAATCACCAGAATCGCATGGTACAGTCATCACAGGACCATACCACTTTGGAATGCTGGGGAGGCACCAGGTGGCTGAACGCTTCTCCACTTAAAAAGGCTCTGCAGGTGGAAAGACCGCTTGCCAAGGTTGGAGTTTGCTCCTAGTAACATCTCTGACATCATGTTAGCTCTCCAACTTCATGGGAAATCAGATTTAAAAGTTATTTCGGGTGGAAACTTTCTCTACTGCTGGTTGTGCAAACTGGGAGGGTGGAAAGCACTGTGGGATTTGTGCCACACCGCCGTTGCTAAGCCTCATTTGGACTGTGCTACCAGTCGTGATCCTGCTAATTCCTGAATCTAGAGTAACGTGATCAGCATAATTGTACTGGGAAGAGAAAGGAGAAGACTCAGTAGTTAAAGAGAGAGCAGGATTTTCCTCCCTTGTCGGCAGATGAGATGGCTGCCATCATGAGCTCGTCTTGGCTCAGTTGCAGGTAATCCCTAGTCACAAACAGTCTTAATCGGTATTGGGCAGATGCTTCTCTGATCTCTTAAAGCTACCTGGACCATAGCTTTGACTGCTAGATGACAGTCACGATCCTGCTTTAAATATCTGTAATCCAAGATGAAAGGCAGTACAACTTCCAAAACAAAACCTGATAAGCATTGGCTCTCTCCCTCCTTTAGACGGCAATGATAATCTCTGTCTTTAATTTGCTCAATTAAAGACATAAAGGTAAAGGTAAAGGGACCCCTGACCATTAGGTCCAGTCGTGTCCGACTCTGGGGTTGTGGCGCTCATCTCGCTTTATTGGCCAAGAGCCGGCGTACAGCTTCCGGGTCATGTGGACAGTATGACAAAGCCGCTTCTGGCGAACCAGAGAAACACCGTTTACATTCCCGCTGGAGTGGTACCTATTTATCTACTTGCACTTTGACGTGCTTTCGGACTGCTAGGTAGGCAGGAGCTGGGACCGAGCAACGGGAGCTCACTCCGTCGCAGGGATTTGAACCGTGTCTCCAGAGCAGTTAAGATTTTGCACCAGTCTGTTGGTTCTAACTTCCAAGTAATGCTTTTCACATGGTTTTTTTTTTTGGTTTTTTTTTTTGAGCTGTATAGAGGAATACCACAGTAGGAGCAAAAATGTGTGCTTGGATATTGAAGATATTTCATATTACTTACTGTTTTGCCCTTCATGTGCTGAACCAAGGGACAATCTGATCGGCTATTCTTGTACAGTTTACTTGGGTAAGATGCCACAAGATACCGCGATAGAATAGTTAATAGATAAAAGATGGTACATTACTGATAAGGTGGCACTGTTTGCCACAGCAGCTAGTAAACTACATGGAAGGTTTTTGGGATTTTTTTAAAGGAAAACCTTTTAACGGTTTGTAATGAATTGATATATTGGTGCACTGATGCACTGCAGATACGGGTTTTAATTAGGATGGATCTTACAGATATTGTAAAGGCCCATTATATTCTGCAAATCGCTAAAGAGATTATGTATGAACGAGATGTGAGGGTTTTTTTCTTTTTCTCCTTTCAAAGGCCTTTGGTTATGTGCAATAAAGTTTATTAATTCTTCCCTATGCATGGCTAAAAATTAAACCTATTGAACAACCGAGTTACTGCTTTTCTCCCAGCAGAGGGCGCCTTTTCTTTTCCTTTTTCTTTCCCGAGAGCATATAAATCACTGGAAAGCTGAAAGCCCCGGTTTGAAATAAATAAGTAAACCTGTAGCAGCAAACGTGATATACTGCAGCAATAAATTATGAGTGGCTTTAAACAAAAATGAAAGGAGAGAGAAAAATGTCAAAGCACTCTCATATGAAAACAGTTCTTAAAGAGGAGCCAAAACCTCACAGCAGGGGCGAGTCACGTGACACCTTGCTTTTGATTTTGTAGTGCATCACTCTTTTGATTTACTTGAGCCATGACCTCAGCTCTTGTTCCCTTACTGGACGTTGCCCTTTGTAAGGTCTCTGGTGTTGTAGCACTTACACAACGAAACACAAACAAAGCCTGCCACGTCTTCGCTTTGGCTCAGCTTCTCCTTCTCTTACCATAGCTGTCAACTTTCGGATTTCAAAATAAGGAATTTTTTCAAACTTTCGGATTTGAAAATAAGGGATGCCGCGAGGGCGGTGCAATGGCACCAAGTAGCCAAGCCACCCTGCGCTCCAGAGGCTGCGCGCAAACGGGTGAGCGAAAGAGCGAGCACGTAGATGGCAGGCAGGCTGTCTGTCTGGTTGGGCGTGAGGGTCTGGCTGCACAAGGCATGCAAGCTCCGCCCCCAGTCGGTCTCAGACTCCTTATTGGCAGCCGAGCAATGCAGCTGAGGAGCCTCCCTGGCCGGCAGGGAGGGAGAGGAGCTGCTTCCTTTGAAATCCAGGAAATTTAAGGGATATCAACAATCTGGGATAGCAGCGGGAAACGGCATTGCAATAAGGGAGTTTCCCGCAAAAAAAGGGAGGGTTGACAGCTATGTCTCTTACAATGGAAAAAGAGGGAAATTTCCCATTCATATGGTCTCATGAGTGGACCTCCTCCTTCTCACTCAACAACTGTACAAAGATGTTTAAGACGACCTTTCCCAACCCCCCCCCCAGGCCTTCCTTTTAGGTATAACAAATTCTGATATTCCCAAGGAGGTACTTAATCTTTTCCTATAGGTGACAACAGCAGCAACAATGATTTGGGCACAAAGGTGGAAAGATCAAGAAATTCCGACTAAGAAGGAATGGCAAAATGCATAGAGCTGGCAAGTATGGCAAATATATATATATATATATATATATATATATATATATATATATATACGGTATATGGGATCAGGGACCCAGGTGGCGCTGTGGGTTAAAACCACAGAGCCTAGGGGTTGCTGATCACAAGGTTGGTGGTTCGAATCCCCATGACAGGGTGAGCTCCTGTTGCTCGGTCCCAGCTCCTGCCAACCTAGCAGTTCGAAAGCACGTCAAAGTGCAAGCAGATAAATAGGTACTGCTCCAGCGGGAAGGTAAACACCGTTTCCGTGCGTTGCTCTGGTTCGCCAGAAGCGGCTTTGTCATGCTGGCCACATGACCCGGAAGCTGTACGCCGGCTCCCTCGGCCAGTAACGCGAGATGAGCGCCGCAACCCCAGAGTCGGACACACCTGGACCTGATGGTCAGGGGTCCCTTTACCTTTACCTATATATTAGGGATCAAGGGGGCGCATTGCTAAGGGAGGAATGGAAACCAATTATGGATTATCTGAAGAAGTATAATAGTCTGATAAACATACGAGTAGGATTAGAAATGTGAGCAGCAGTTACAAACAACTAGGATACTAAATTGAAAGAAAGAGGGAAAGAAAGGATATGTAGTGGGGCAAGGAGAAATTGGGAAACTGGGAAGGGATGGGGATGGGGAGTTCAAATACACTAGAACGATGAAGGTAAGTAGAAAATATATCTATTAAAACTGTGGAAAACTCTTAAATAAAAAAAGTAAACAGCTGTGGCACAGTTCTACATCTGTCTCAATCCTATACGCACCCTTAACAGGGCTTACTTCTGAGTAGGCATGCACAGAATTGCACTGGATGTAAGAAACATACCTGTAAGAAACCCCACACAATCCTAGGATCCAAGTTTTTTACCTGACAGCCCAGTTTTTAGCTAGGCAGCTGCAGTAAAAATGTCTGAGGCTGGCATATGGGTAGTTTATTTGGCTTTCATTCAAGGGAAGAACATTTTCTTTGATCTAAGAGAGAAAAAATGACATGCACACACCTGGCTAGCTTTTATTGCATAAACAGACCTATTTAGCTTCCCAGATCCCTGTGTTTCATTATAATCCTTCTCCACGATTCCAGTGTGTATGTTTTGAAACACATTTTTCAGTTTCATGCAATTAAAAGCAGAGTCTTATTTCTACTACCCCGGACACAGCATGGTCATAAATGGCAACTGAAGGGTAGAGTGTAGGTGTGAAAAGCAGTTCATTTTCAGAACATTTGTATCCTGCTTTTCTCACAGGGGCTCGAAGTAGCTCGTGACAAATGACACTTCATAATGCCCATAAATTGTGAATCGATACTCCATTTTCAAAGTACGGAGCTACCAGCTGTTGCTGCAGAAACTCTAATTCTCTCGCCCGCCCAGATTCTGTCAATTTCTTGGTGCACGTCTCTTGATCCTGAGCACAGAATCCTACCCCTGCTTGTCCTTTCATTGCATAGGAATAAACAAGATGGGTGGGGTACAAATAATAAATTATTATTATTATTATTATTATTATTATTATTATTATTATTTGCTTTCCAGTTCTGCTCCTAAAATCAATTATCCCGGGTGACTGCCAGCTGTGTGGGTTGCCCTGAGGCAATACCTGGTCAGACCCTTAAGATACTTCGAGACTGTCACTATGGTTGAGTGTGATTCAGTCACGTACTTTTTTTTTTTTAATTATATTTATTGGGTTTTTACAAATTTAAATGAATAAACAAAAAACAAAAAACTTAACATAATACATAATACCAATACAAAAACACAAACATAACATACATCATATTTTCCCTTTCATCTTGTCTAATCATGTTGGGGTGACTTCCTCACGTCTCCCCTACTGCGTTTCATTTTCATTGTCAATCATCTTTAGTAATTTCCTCTCATCTTTAACTAATTTTCTTATTATTACTTATGTTCTCGTCTTATCATTGTCTTAACCAAAAATCATACATATACATCACTTAATCCTATTTTTCTAATCTGTTAGCTGTCAGTTCTTCCAACTTTTTTCTATCTTTAAATCTTACAATAGTCTTTTAAATATACTTTAAATTTCTTCCAATCTTGTTCCACCGTCTCCTCCCTCTGGTCGCGTAGTTTCCCGGTCAGTTCGGCGAGTTCCATATAGTCCATGATTCAGTCACGTACTGGCCAAATCAGCCTGTGCAATTAAAGCTGATTTATTTTGTGCAAAAAAAAACCTCCCCTCCCCAAAGCAGATTTTTTATTTTTTTTTTATTTTTTTTACGATAAGGATGGGAAAATGCACAAGAACGTGTGGGTTGAAATTTGCTTGTAGTGCAAGGAAAACCAATCAGAGCGAATGCTCAATAAATCACAAACTCTTTGTGCATACAAATCAGGATTCACGCTCAGCTCTCCAGAAGTCCTTGATAATGCATCTCCATGGGAGCTGAGATGGCCCAAGAAGGTTGGGTGATAGAGGAGATGACCTCTCTGGATTCATCCCACCTGCCCCCGGCCTGTGTGTAGAAAGATCAACAGAAAGGCTGTTTGAGTTTGGAGACTGAGAGGAACACAGAGAGCTGAGTGTGGGCTCTGTAAGCACCTAAGGGTGCTCTTTGTCTCCCCTGATGTGGGAGCAGTTCCTATGTTTCTTGTTCCCACGCTTTGGCTTCCTGTTGGAGGGTTTAAGCTGTGCCTCTAGCTATGCTCAAGCTGTTTTTATAACAGCTTAATACACACCAGCAAGCCTCCAGTGACTTCCTTAGGCATTTATCTCCACCTGTGGCCCTTGCACAGGTAGCAGACTCCTCTCCGTCCTTTTTACATTCATTATTACACTGAGGTCCAGCTCCGAGGGCCTTCTGGCGGTTCCCTTACTGCAAGAAGTGAGGTTACAGGGAACCAGGCAGAGGGCCTTCTCGGTGGTGGCGCCCGCCCTGTGGAACGCCCTCCCATCAGATGTCAAGGAAATAAACAGCTATCTGACTTTTAGAAGACATCTGAAGGCAGCCCTGTTTAGGGAAGTTTTTAATGTTTGATGTGTTATTGCCTTATTATTATTATTAATAATATTCTGTTGGGAGCCACCCAGAGTAGCTGGGGAAACCCAGCCAGATGGGTGGAGTATAAATAATAAATAATAAATGACAATGATGATGATGATTGACAGGTCCTGCTTCTGAGGAATGTTTTAAGATTGCCCTTGTATTATAGGAATGGGAAATGTAGTTCTCCAGATCTTGTTGGACTACAACTCCCATCCTGCCTGACCATTGGCCACGCTGGCTGGGGCCCATAGGAGTTGGACTCTGACAATGTTTGGGAGGTTACTGGTTTGTCATCTGTGTTGCAGGGGGAAATAACGGCTTGACTCTAGCCTAAGAGTTGGCTCGAAGGAACTCAATCCTTTCTTAGCAATGGTTCTTGAAACAGGGCAGCATAACTTGTGACCCAACAAGCAAAATGCAGGCCACCAGTCATGTGTGGCAGTTTACCAGGGGCTCAGTAAATCCCTGTGTCGCTGCTTGTGTGCTTTCAAACTGCTAGGTTGGCAGGAGCTGGGACAGAGCAACGGGAGCTCACCCCGCCGTGGGGATTCGAACCACCAACCTTCTGATCGGCAAGCCCAAGAAACTCAGTGCTTTAGACAACAGCGTCACCCACATCCCCTGAGATTGCTATCAAGCATCTGGAAGAACACGATGTGTGGTTGGATAGCTGTGTTCAGTTTTCTGGGTTCACCACCATCCCAGGGTTGAACTCGGTGTGAGGTTGCTCCTTTTTGTGGTGCCATGTCCATTTCTGCCATCCTGCAAGATTCCGTGACGAGACAGGTAAAATATACTTAGATGGTTAATTCCTCTAGGTCAGTATTGTCTACACTGACTGGCAGCAACTATCCAGGATTTCAGAGAGGGAGTTTATCCTTAGTCCTACCTGGAGATCCCAAGGATTGAATCAGGGATGTTCTGCATGCGAAGAAGATGATCTACCAGTGATTAGGGCCCTTCCCTAGGGCAGTGCTGTTGTAGAAAAATCTGCCCTTATTCCCTTATGGGGTACACAAGAGCCCTGCCCTGCAGGTTCTCCATCGGTAGGAGTAAAAACAGAGGCCAACCAGAGAAAAATTGAGAAGCAAAGCCTTTATTTTCACTGTTGCAACAGGGTGCTTTCCTCTCACACAGGAGCAGGAAAAGGACCCAGAACAATGGTGGGCAAGCTCCTATATAGACTTTGAAATTCCCCCCCTTTCCCCTCAAGACCAACCCCCTATACGTCATACATACATCACTAAAAGGGGTGTAACGCAGGACCACCCCTCAGATACATCACAGCTACATCATAGAAAAAGGCGGTCTCCAGCCCAGCAGAAATCTTGGTTGTTTACCTCCTGTCTGCCACTTCATATGATAATGTCTTATCTGATTGCCTTTCCTGGCAGTCTGGCCATTCCTTTTGAGATTGTGATTAGTTTATTTCTGAGACAATGGAAAGGTTTTCTCACCCCCTTGCAGAGAGACACCTGGTCAGTTTGAGAGTCAAAAATGGTGTCAGGAGTCAAAATGGTGTGAGGCCTGTCTTTCTGTGCTGTTTTCAGACATTCTGGTTTCAGTCACCCCTCTCTGTTCATGTCTCAAACAGCATACTGGGGTCCCAGTCACCCCTCTCTGCTCATGTCCCAAACAGCGTACTGGGGTGTTTTGAAGGGAAGCTCCCCCCCCCCCCGAAATTCCTACAACAGAGTCCAAACTATACGAATTAGAGGACTTTTGGCTAAGCTCTTTACTTCACTCGACACACACACACACAATTTCCACTGCATCTGCACAGCCAAAAGATTTGCAGTTTGCTCAGATATTTAGAGCGCATTGCTTAATTTAAGAAGGCGAGGAGGAAAACCGCACTCTGTTGTAAAAGCTCGCCACTGTGCATGGGTGGCGAGGGAATGGATGAAAAGATATGCGCTCCAACCTTGATGATCTCCTTCCAATCTAGTCATGCCCTGCCCCTTTGAGAGAGCAAATGTTTGCCAGACATAAACCTTCCACCCTGCCAAAGCCATTGATGGCAATAGCAGCTGTATAACCTGATCGTTATCAGCTTGGGGGTCACTATTTCAGGTCCTGTCGGTGATTTATATGGAAATCTATTTTATGGAAGTCATAAAGCGCCCATAAATCAACGAGTAAGTCTGAAGCACCTATATTTCTTCTCCGTTCAGGTAGTGGTGGGTCTTGGCAATGATGTGCTTGCCTTAACTGCAGAGTTAATTATGGGTTTTAGAAAACAGACAAGAAGATGCACACACTCTATATGAATATATATATGATTGATTTGAAAGAATCTGTCCTGTGTTTATAAATTTCTTTTCAAGCACAGCATAGCCTGTGCTAAAGGCAATTGCGTTCTCTTACAGGCTGTCCACTTCTTCTTCTTCCCCATTATTTGTATTTTTATGTTCATCATTATTTTAAACGGTGTCATCAGCATACATGAAGGATGACGAGGCTTGTGGTCCTACAGAGATTGCTGGGCTCCAATTCCCATCAGCCCCAGTCAGCGTGGCCAATGAGTCAGGGATCATGGGAGCTGGAGTTGTTAGGGGTAGCTGAGGAGGGGTACCCCCCCTTCTTGCTGTCTTTCCCCTCCGCTTGCCGCAGAGACAGCGGCAGCCAGTGCGGGACCCTCTTTCGCCCGGGTCTCACCCCCCTTTTCTCTAGTTTCCCCTTTACCCCACAGGTTGTAATACAAGCACACACAAACCCTCGTGAAACTCAGTTTCAAGTGGTTATTAATACTATTTGGATATATTGTATCAATATATCCTGAGCATGTGCAGAGCCTTTAAACCTTTGGAAATTCATTTAAAATCACAGCCTCCATGGATTTTCTCCCTGTTTGTGCCCTTCTACTCCTGCTGGCCTTGCCCCCCAGGTCACCCCTGGTCTGCCATAATCCCCTAAGCAGAACATCACATACGCACACCCAAGGTGCTCCAGGAAATGCCACACCTGGACAATCCTCTCAAGCACCCATCATCAGGTTTCCAAGACGACAGACAGTCTCCTGGATGCTTCTCATTGTTCTTCCCCGGTTGCCACTCAAAATGTATATTTGACCCACCCAAGTGTCATTTACCTGTTCCTGTGACCCATCACCTGTATGCTAATCTTGTTTACCCATATGTTAATTTTCCTGTGCCCTCCTACTCTCCACCCCTTCTTGACGTTTTGCTGATGTATTAGTGATGTAGTTGTGATGTATGGTGAACTGTATTCTGGGTTGTAGCGGGAAGTTTTAAAAGTTTCGGTCGCCCTTTGTTCTGGGTCCAGTCCCGTGGCTGTAACCTGTTGCGCAATAAACTCCTTTGCCTTTGCTCCAACTACTGGCTGTTCTCCTTTGATCTCCGCTGCGAACCACGGGCTTCTCTCGTAGGGCTGGGTGCTGAGCAACCTCTAACCCAGGAATTTCCTCTAACAGTTGGTGCCGAAAGCCGGGAACTGCGGTTCTCCCATGTTGGCCAGGGACCCAAGAAGCCTTCAGCCGGCACCAGGACTCTTTCTCCTGGGAAGGCAGATCGGACCTCTGGCCATCCTCCGGGCGGTAATTGCAGGTCTCAGGGGGAGCCAACCGGGGAGCAAAGGCAAAGTCCAGCCGGCTTCGTCTTCAACGATCCAGGGGATCGCGGTAGAAGACGCGTGAGTATAAAGGGAAAATCCAGTGCACTGGTGATTGTGGGGTGGCGGGTGGTTAACCTGGCAACCGTTCTCTGCTCTTACCTATCGTTCTTCCAACCTTTCTCTCGGTCTGTCCCGTAGACCACTGCTCAACTCGCAAGGGGAGTTCTGAGCCCTATCTCTTTCCTTAAAAACTCCGATCAGCCGCCCTGGGAGCTGGTCTAACAAACGCAAGGGGTCGGAGCTCTTTTTTCGTACGCCTGCTACAGTAGGCGGACTTTCTGCACTGTCTTGACCTCAGCCGCACTGGTCGGTCATGTATACACGCTAGTCGTGCATGAACTCGCTTCCAAACGCAAGGGAGGTTTTCCGGATCGAAGGTCTATCAAGGGTTCACCCGATCTGGCACCGCTTGTCGCGGGCGTCCAGTAGGGCCCCTCTTCTTATAGCTATTGACGTTAGGTAGGAGGTTGCCAGGGAGGGGAACTTGACTGGGGTGGGTAAAGGGAACGGATTAAGGAAAGGAAGAGAAAGGAAAGAGAGCTCTGGAAAAAGGAAGTGAAGGGAGTCTGGGGAAGGACCAGACTGTAGAATAGTTGCCCTTGATCAGCCGCAACTCTAGCCGATCTAGAGAACGCAAGGGACAAGGGCTTTAGGTAGTTAGGGAACCCTGCTCTTGATCAGCCGCCCCTCTGACCAGTGAACGCAAGGGACAAGGGCTTTAGGTAGTTAACACTGCCCTTGATCAGCCGCCCCTCTGACCAGAGAACGCAAGGGACAAGAGCCTAGTTAGATAGGGACATCGTATAGGTATTTTGATAAGGACCCCTCTTTTATTTTCCCTCCTGTGTGTACTGAAACCCCTCTTCCTGTCCTCTCTCTTAAAACCCAGGTTCCTCTAACATCTAAAAGGAACAATGGGATCCAATCTTCGAAGCTTGGTCGGGCTCCATCTGGGAAGAAGGCTTCACGGAAGCCTTCTCTAGCCCAGCCGGACCCCGATTCCCCCCTCCAATTTGTATTAGCACATTGGAAGAAAATTCCAGGACACTAGTCACTGTCCAGGCAGAAATTGCAAGATCTCTGTAGGAATTCCTGGCCATCAGTTACTGCTAATGTAACATCTGAACTCCGCTGGCCACCGGATGGATCCTTAACGTGGATCACCAAAATTAATTGAGAAAGCACTTAATGGAAGGAAGACCCCGCCAATTAGAGATTTGGGACCTTCCTACTAACTTCAATTAATAATAAAAAAAAAGGAGAGAGAGAAAAAAGGAGGAAGTGAGCCAACTTCTTACAATAACCAACTAAAGGATGGAAAAATATGTTTACATGTGACGTGTTGTCTGTTATGTGTGTGTGAGTCTGTTCCTTGTGTCTGTCATTTGTTGTCCTTGTGTAACTTCAGTGAGCTTAAAAGAGGCCTGAGAGAAATCCAGTCTGAGAGCTTGTGTTAAATTAGCTAAAACACCCACAGACTGCCTTTCTTAAGTGCGCATAGTTTAAAGCTGCTAGCTTGCATCAATTTTTTTAATTTAAATAAACCATGTTGGACCTGATCAATCTTAAACATGGCAAATGTAAAAATGAGGTGCACAAATGTTTTGTTATTTGAGAGAGGTTCCAAAAAATAGTTTTCCTCCAAAGGGTAGAAAGAAAGAAAAAGAATTCCTGTGTTTACCTATGTTCTGAGAAGGGGATTGACCCCAAGAAACGTTTTTTCAAAAACAAAATTTATGTGTGTGAGCCATGCTTGCAGTCTAATCAACTCAACATGGCAAATATTGAGGAATGTGTATAAAAGAAAGAGTTGTAACTTTAAAAGGGTTTGCTTGAAACTTCGAAATTGTTTTACTTCTTAAACTCCAAAAAAGTTCTGAAGAGACTGAATCCAGTCTCTTGGAATTAATTTTTCCTACTGCAAAGTTTTTTCGTTAAGCACTAGATGCTTTTCAATAAAAATGCAGTATCTGGCTTTACTTAAAGTAAAGGGTCTTTTGAGGAATCTTAAAAAAAAACTGCCTTAAAATGCCCCTTCCCATCTTCTATGCTTAAACAGGTAAATTTACTCCCAAATAAGCTTCCTTTCATGAGGCAACTGCAAAGGGGGCAGTGTTTCCTAGGAACTCCCATTTGTTGTGAAAGGTACTCACCCTGTCTCACTTTCTGTGTGTATTTACTATTTTAACCCTCAAATTACTCCTTTCCTAGGCTTACCATGCAATTCCAGGAAAGTGTTCACTCTTTATCATGATCTTATAATTCTTCTCTAGAAACTTTGCCCAATCAGGGTATCTTTGTGTGTGTTACAAGCACCCCTTAGGCTCTTTAGTTTAAAGGGGGGGGAGTTCCACCTTGAGATCTACAAAATGGTTCTGTGTAAAGTTGGTACTTTTCTTTTGCTCTTAGTACACGTATGTGCTTCCATGATAGTCTGTGTGCATAAGTATGTGTCTCTCTCTGGAAGTACATATCTTGTGAACCCTATATTTCAGGGGTTGGACTAGGTGACCTCTGGATCCCTTCCAACTCCCAATTTATGGCTATGTGAAAGGTGCAAGCATTTGGAGAGGTGATTTTAAAAATCCTGGTGTGATGCTAGGTTAACATTCAGCCAAGTTTTGCTTTTTGGTACAGAGAGATAGAAAGATTGGTTTCAGAGTTTAGAACAGAGTGTGTGTGTGGTTTTGTTTTTTTCCCCTTTAAGGAGTAATTATCAAGGTTTTACCATTTAAAGTTTTATCTAAGTCTATCATTTAAAGTTTAAGCACATAAAAATTAATCAATCAGAAATGGTAAAACTTTAATGAACAATAAAATATGAATTCTGACCCGCTAGCCATTTATTTGACTCTCTGGACCATTGTTACTCATAAATAAGAGGGTGGGGATTTCCACTAACGGCCAGAGAAAAGAAAAGAAAAAAGATAGCCCACATTTTAATAGAAATCTGTACCCCAAATCCTGTAGATAAAGGAGGTGAGGCATTGGTCCCAATTTCTTTGCCTGGGGTGCAGGTATGTTCAAACTTATATCTATGGTTTTGGTGGAAGGGTGGCCTGCATGTTGAAGTCCTATATAAAGTTTTAAGATTTTATAAGCCTACTTCGTAAGCAACAAGAAACAGGAAATATTATGTATCAGAAATGTCTTAGGACACAAAACTAGGAAATTGGATTTAAACTGACCAAAAGCTACTTTTGATAAAAGCATAAATTGCTGGGTTTCTGTCTAACCGTGTTCTTTAAATTCTACTCCTCAAACTTCCCTTTTTTCATTCAAATGGTAATTTAACCAACAGATGCAATTCTTTCAAATGGTACAATAGATTTCTGAGTCATGAACTCTGTACATGCACAGAGGCTATGTCAACTTTATTAAAAAAAAAAAGAGAGAGAGAGAGGGAGGTTTTAACTAAGAGGTGATAAAGTCATGCTCTCAACTCGAAACTTAAATTCAACTTTATGTAAAACTTGGAACCATTGAGAAATTGTTAAATTGTTGATGTTGCAAAGTTCCAAATTTACTCCTGACAGAGATTTCCACATGAAGCAATTTTCCCTTCAACAGGATATGCGGAGAAGGACTTTGCTGTTCTTTCAAACCTTTCATGCAAATTCTATCTCCGAAGGGGGGGGGAGGAAGAGGAATGGGGGGATTGTTCTCTCCAGGTGACAGACTATGCAAAACCAAGATTCCATTGTTCTATCTCAGTGGGTACTCAAGATGTATTATCTCACATTTGCATTGCAAGATTTCCCCCCACAACTTTTAACAGGATACTTGAGAAGTCTCAAAACGACTTCCCTCTATGACTTTTATGTCTATTTTGTGTGTGACTTTTATGCTTCTCTGTTGGTTACAAATAATTTGTTTTGTTCGCTCTAATATTTCCTATTAACATTCTAGCTGATCTTGCCACATAAAGAAACATTTTCCCCCTATTCTTTTATGTGAGATGTTTAAATTTTGTGTGTTTTAGTATTTATTTAATTTTGGTTCCTCAGGCCATGTTTTATATTTTGAGTACATGTGCATCACATGAAAAATAAATAAATAAATAATAAAAACTTCCCTTTCAAACAGGATATGTGGACCTCTAAGAAGACTCTAACCCACATAAAGAAAATATTTAATAACTTGCCAATTGTGTCTAAATTAACAAAATATTTGTCCCATCTTTCTTCCACAGCCAAAGTGAAGAAGAAGAAGAAAAAATTAAACAGACTGAGCAGAAAATAACAGTAGTGATTACATGTAGAGGATAATAATATTTAAATGGATAAAATGCTTAACTATGATTTTGTATTATTTACACCTTCCCAAGAAGAAATTTCTATAATATTCTCCCCTTTCTTGACTATTTATTATCCTCCTCCTTTTTTTTTTTTTTTAACTAATTATGTCTTCAGACCCCCAAACCCCCCTGCAGGCCTATTTTCACAGGAGACCAAATGATAAGACCGTCTCCTCACCAGCTAAGCAGCCTGACTTGACGAACTGAATAACTGAATTATGAAGGACATTTTTATCTCCTTGACCACGACCTAAGAAGGAAAAGACCTAAAAAGCTATAACTTTTCAGCAAGGTTTGGAAGTGCTGTTATCTTCCTCCCAGTGATTCAAAGGCAGGCAAGAAATGCCCTTGTGCCCAAGGTTGGAAATTCATTTAAGAGTAGCAAGAATCGTCTCAAGATCACAGGATTGCCTCAAGATATGCAATTGGTGTAGAGTTAATAATTTGTATGTTTTGTGTATTATGTGTTATTATGTATGAATGCTGAAACGGGGGGGGGCAATTTATGTGAGCAATGGTTTCTGTATAATATAGAGTGCCTAACTATGAACAACAGAAGGGTTTGGCCTACACCCCAAGTTTTCCCATGGAAGATTCTCATATACTACATGATTTCCTTGTCCCACCTGGCACTCTGTACCAACCTTCTCTATCCATTTTATTATATTTATCTTATTTTAGTTTTATTTTATTTGTGCTACTTCTTTATTTCTTTGCAGTCACTTTCTTTCTGTTCCAGAAAATTATTTGAATCCCTTCTATGACTTCTCTCTATCTCGTGCGGTTTCAATACTGTCCTTAAGTAGCAATTGTTCTGCGTTATTTATTAATCTCAGTTTTCTTGTATATCTGTGAAATTAATCTAAACACACCCAAGTATTATTTTAGAACCATATTTTATCAGGTAGTTTTGAAGCAACCCCACTCTCTTTTATCGTGTGAATACCAAATAGGAATGCTTCCGGTTTCTTTAGGAATGCATGTTAACATTTGTTTGTTTGTTTTTAGTTCCTCATAGATCATGTCCCAAGTTTTATTTATTTGGGGACACGTCCACCACACATGGAATAAGGTTCTTTCCCCCCCAGATAGCATGCAGTGAATTTTAAGGTTTTCCCCATAATTTCTCTTGCCCCCCTTATTTTTTCATCTCAATTGGACACATTTTAATTTTACCAAGAAGAAGCTTCAGGATCCATGAAAGCCCAGATAACAGGAAACCGTCTATGCTTTGATTTAGCAAGAGTGATCCCTTATAGAATTAAATCACCCAATTTGAACAGGTGCCCTTTTCTTTAAGGTTTTTTTTTAACAGATTGGTTTGGAAAGAACCATGGGCCTATATAAATCCTGATTGGACTCAGTTTGAATTTGGCAAGTGTATCCAAGGTACCATTGGCTTTCGTCCCTTTAAACAGCGAAGAACACCGGCACACCCCTTTGTGAGCCCAGGACCAAAGCCGAAGGGTCCCCAAAGGTGGGCAGGTGGGGCATTTTCTCTCCAGGGAGTGTCACACCTAAGCACATGGGGTACTGCTTTGGGTCAAGCAAATGCAAGCCCATACCAGGGATGCATGTTGGTGGGTGTTGTCTGTGGTATGCTGAAGGTCGAGAGACCCCAGAGGACTGCTAGCTATGGAACCTGGGAACACACGGAAAGGACAGAGACAAAGCAAACACATTTTCAGTCACTTTCCTGCTGAATGTAAAGCATAGACCACTATTGAAAATTCCTTCTCCCAAAGTCTTAAACTGCCACTAGTAATTTAGTAATTCTATGTCCACCTATGTGACATGCAAGTCCCTTTCAGAAGTTTAGGGTGCGGAGAAAAGGATTTGTGGTTCTTCGAACCTGATACAAATCTTATCTCCGAGTGCGGGACTGTTAGGGGTAGCTGAGGAGGGGTACCCCCCCTTCTTGCTGTCTTTCCCCTCCGCTTGCCGCAGAGACAGCGGCAGCCAGTGCGGGACCCTCTTTCGCCCGGGTCTCACCCCCCTTTTCTCTAGTTTCCCCTTTACCCCACAGGTTGTAATACAAGCACACACAAACCCTCGTGAAACTCAGTTTCAAGTGGTTATTAATACTATTTGGATATATTGTATCAATATATCCTGAGCATGTGCAGAGCCTTTAAACCTTTGGAAATTCATTTAAAATCACAGCCTCCATGGATTTTCTCCCTGTTTGTGCCCTTCTACTCCTGCTGGCCTTGCCCCCCAGGTCACCCCTGGTCTGCCATAATCCCCTAAGCAGAACATCACATACGCACACCCAAGGTGCTCCAGGAAATGCCACACCTGGACAATCCTCTCAAGCACCCATCATCAGGTTTCCAAGACGACAGACAGTCTCCTGGATGCTTCTCATTGTTCTTCCCCGGTTGCCACTCAAAATGTATATTTGACCCACCCAAGTGTCATTTACCTGTTCCTGTGACCCATCACCTGTATGCTAATCTTGTTTACCCATATGTTAATTTTCCTGTGCCCTCCTACTCTCCACCCCTTCTTGACGTTTTGCTGATGTATTAGTGATGTAGTTGTGATGTATGGTGAACTGTATTCTGGGTTGTAGCGGGAAGTTTTAAAAGTTTCGGTCGCCCTTTGTTCTGGGTCCAGTCCCGTGGCTGTAACCTGTTGCGCAATAAACTCCTTTGCCTTTGCTCCAACTACTGGCTGTTCTCCTTTGATCTCCGCTGCGAACCACGGGCTTCTCTCGTAGGGCTGGGTGCTGAGCAACCTCTAACCCAGGAATTTCTAGAGTCCAACCATCCCAGCATATGCGATGCTTCACATATGGGAAAAGTCCCATTTAAGAGAAGTGTACAATCTAAATTTTTGACAGAGTGTGGTGGGGAAGACGCAGATGCAAGTGATCTCTGCATTTTTAATGGTTTTGTGATTTTATAGGTACTAAAGAGTCAAGAGGGCAAAGTGAGCATCACCATCTATCTTTTGTTTTTTTTCAAAAAAAAATATTGGTTTTTCAGGTTTTTATATCACTCACAAATTTTATAATCATCAACACTTTAAACACATAAAACATAAAACACATAAAACACATACCTAACAAAACAGAACGTAGAAATATATCTAAACCTCAATTCTTGTCCTATTGAAATCACCTCAGATTGACTTCCTCTGAACCTCCCTTACTAAAGTTCCATGCCTTACTTCTTTAGCAGTTGTCCAATTTCTTACTTCTATTTACCTCTTTTACTCCTTTTTATTCTCGATTTTTATCTTAACATTCTCCTAATCTTTCTTTATAAGCTTATTTCTCATACTCTCTAGATCTTAGTTTCTAAATACTTAAACCTATCCCATCTACTAAACATCTATTTCTACCGGTATTCTGAGCCTCTTTTGGTCTTCTGAAACATTACTAAATTCAAACATTACAATATTTCTTTAAGTAATTTCTAAATTTCTTCCAATCTTCCTCCACCGTCTCCTCCTTCTGGTCATGGATTCGTCCAGTCAGATCTGCCAGCTCCATGAAGTCCATCATCTTCATTTGCCATTCTTCTATCGTAATCTATCTTTTGCTCTTTTTTTTTATATATATAATTATTTATGGATACATGGATGGGTGAGTATTTATTACTTACAGACTGACTGACTGATGTATCTTGTTATTTTATTTTTCATTGTGCTTTGTCCTGGACTTTTCCTGGCGGAAGGGTGATTTGTAAATGCAATACACATGTGCACGCACACACACATGCACACACACAATCTTTGGGCAAATATTTGAAAATACCTGTGGAAGCTGTAGATCTGGTTCCTTGGCAGGGATTTAGTGGGTTTTAAGCCTCCTGTATTTCTCAATCCAAAGCACTGGAATGTGGCCAGACGATAATACTCCTTGCGTATCGCTCACACAAAAATGTCTGCCGCTTCTATGACAACAGATGGCATTGTCGTTTCCTAAGACCAGGCAGTGCCATGGATGCTCAGCTGTGGAACACTGTGTTAACGGAACAGCAAATGTTGAGGACTGGGGGACAAGCAATACTTCATGTACTATGTCTGGAAAATTCTGGAAGCAATACCTCACATTGATTTGGATTTTCATAATCTTTTGATCCCCTGGTCTTCAAGCAGTACATTTCATAACCACGAAATGTACATATGACTGGCTGGTGTATGTTTAAGTATTTGGAGTCTTGGTCAAATAGCACATTTTGTCCAATGGTAGGCTGCTCCTGACAGGCCAGATTACCATTCCTTTTACGTGAGAACAAGTCTGAAATATCTATGTTGAGTCATCTGAATCACACAAAATGAAACACCCCTCCCCACAAACCCTGGTCAGTGCAAAGCAGACTGCAAAGCAGAAATAATTTCACTCGTGTGATCTGTTTTTGAATAGGAGCGCTTGCAAGAAAATAGCCTTTGAAAGTTTCATTTCCGTTAAAATTTTAACACTGACAGGTCTCCGAAACAAAAAGAAGAGGAGAGAGGGAGATGTTCAAGGGATGAAGGAAAGTGATTGAGCTTTGTCCAAGACGCCAGTGAGGAGTTATTTAACTTGGAGGGAATTTGGAGACCCAAGCTGAACTATAGCTGTAATTGGCTTTAAAGTGTATCCCCCATGAAATTGTCTCCTTTTTGGAAATCTTATTTGTTCTGGTTAGAGTGCAGCAGAGAGCTCTTTTCTACAGAAAAAAAAAAAGGAAGCAGAGAGCAGAGAGATGAACCGAACCTTTCCCCCCTTTTCCTTTTTACAACTCCTGCCCCCTCTGATGCTGACAGCAGAAAGAAGGCTAGGCATGAAAAGGGATTTTTCGAGCAAAAGCCGTTCCGTTCCACAGGCCAGTCTGAAATCTGAAAGTATGGCTTTATTGTGAGAGGCAGCTGTGTTGAGGAGTGCTCTTAAGCCATTTAAAATAAAAAAGAATGCAGTGACAGTATGAATATATATATATATTTAAAAACAAACCCTTTGCTAATAATAATAATAATAATAATAATAATAATAATAATATAATAATAATAAAATAATAATAATAATAATAATATAATAATAATAATAATAATAATAATAATAATAATAATAATAATAATTTATTATTTGTACCCCGCCCATCTGGCTGAGTTTCCCCAGCTACTCTAGGTGGCTCCCAATCGAGTGTTAAAAACAATACAGCATTAAATATTAAAAACTTTCCTAAACAGGGCTGCCTTCAGATGTCTTTTAAAAATTGGATAGCTGCTTATTTCCTTGACCTCTGCTGGAAAGGCGTTCCACAGGGCGGGTGCCACTACCGAGAAGGCCCTCTGCCTGGTTTCTTGTAACCTCACTTCTCGCAGTGAGGGAACTGCCAGAAGGCCCTCGGAGCTGGACCTCAGTGTCCGGGCTGAACGATGGGGGTGGAGACGCTCTTTCAGAGCAGGATGAATAAATTATATAGCAATTACCCAATTTTAATTATTACAGCAAATGATAGAGTAGGAAACAGGGGAAGTAATGAGCATGCGGAGGCACCAGCATTTATACTGTGTGTTCGGCCACGGTTCGAAATGCCCCCAAAGAAAAACTTGTTTGTGATAGCTGTCCTCCGACTCAGTTGGAACTGAAGCGTAAGTGGAGTTAGGGACAAGGGAAAGAGGAGGAAAAAAAAAAGATTTGAAATGACTTTCTTCCACTGACACTTTGGTTTCATGGTGGCAAATCAGCAGACACTGCCAAGCAGATTATAAAGCAGCATTGTCTGAGCTTATGAAACACACCCGTGACTAAACAAGGTTCATTTGCCTGTTGAAAATGCAAATGCTGTCCTCCAAAATATCGTTCATACAAACGTGGCAGTTTTGATTGAAAATAATGCATGGAGTGTGCCATTCTTGAAAGTGTTGTGGTGGCTGGCATTAATTTTTTTTTTTTTGGGGGGGTGGGCTATGTATGGGTGAATCTATCAATTTCACTTTCTCATTTTCCCTATCTTAAGTCCAGTTCTCCATATTTCCAGTTTGCATTTTTTTTATTTTAAAAAAACCTCATCAAAAGAATTGTCAGTGCTTTAGTGCAAATATATCCCAGTGTACACATTTGTGCATGCGATTTTGCTTAAAGTACATTTTAGTATATGCACTTTTGCACACATTACTTGCCTGCAAGGCCACATCACAAATTTTGGAGAAGGATGGCTGTGCTTCAATTCACGCATGATTTTGGGAAGTTCAAATTATTTCGCTTCACCTTTAAATGTAAAGGGAATTCAGTTTATTTCCCATCTTTACTCCTTCCTCTTTCCACAACCCTGACTGTGTCCTATGACCCCTGGTTGCCTGGCAGAAATGGCTGTTGTTTCCACTCTCCCTCCTCTTGTTTCTTCAGTGTCTTGCTGTTAGTGACTTCATACTTGCTAGTCGATTGGACGCCTTTTTCTTTTTAATCTGATGAGACTTTGGGACATTTAAGAGAGGCCTGACATGGAAACATAGCTGGTGCGAAGAAAAGCCATCTGGGGGAGAGGAAATAAAAAGCTTCTTTACCTAATTTCTGTGTGCTGGGCTGCTGGAAACAGTGGACAAAGCTTGTCTTTCTCCCCAATCGTCATCCATTTTTAATTTCTCTCATTCTTAAGACTCACGTTCCAGAACAGTATTTCCCTCCAGGAAGTTACCAGAACAGTTTCTAGGCACTTAATAGTGAATATCAAAAATGGCCACCACAGGTAGGGCCAAACCAAGGCATTTTGCTGCCTGAGGTGAAAGACAAGATGGCGCCCTCTTCTCATTCCATATTCAAAAGCGGACCTGATAAGGAGTTCAGCACTGGTGATGGGATAGCAGCATCCTCCACTGCATTTGAGGCAACAGACTAATTTACCTGTAATAAAAAAAGGTAAAGGACACCTGGACAGTTCAGTCCAGTCAAAGGCCACTATGGGGTTGTGGCGCTCATCTTGCTTCAGGCCGAGGGAGCCAGCCTTTGTCCACAGACAGCTTTCCGGGTCAAGTGGCCGGCACGACTAAATCGCTTCTGGCACAATGGGACACTGTGACGGAAACCAGAGCGCACGGAAACATCATTTACCTTCCCGCCACAGTGGTACCTATTTATCTACTTGCACTGGTGTGCTTTTGAACTGCTAGGTTGGCAGGAGCTGGGACAGAGCAATGGGAGCTCAATCCACTGCGGGGATTTGAACTGCCGACCTTCCGATCGGCAAGCCCAAGAGGCTCAGTGGACCACAGTGCCACGCACTGCTCTGCCCCCACAGAGTGGCTGGTGGATTAGGAAATGTAGTCAGAGGACTGCCACTGTTTACATACAGCATCTACTGCCTGAGGCAGTAGCTTCACTTTGCCGAATAATAGGGTTGGCTCTGGCCAAAAACTAGGCAGATCTGTCGAGCAAAGGTGTCTCTTAATTTGAGAGAGAGAGAGAGGCACCTTTACAAAAAAAACATTTTTTTGCCCCTGTGTAGGGTGCAGAAAGTCCAGCTATCTTAAAACGCACAAAACTCCAGATGTAAATGAACAAATCACTCCATATTGTGTGAGTGTACGGGGAATATATAGAAATTAAACCGTAATTTATTTTAAATTGCCAGCGTTTGCTTATAAACTGTTCCTGAACGGATGAGCCTACGCACAGTTTGTCATTTCCCAAACACCACACAGGGAAACACTGCTCTTTGTTAATTGCATCGACCTCGGACAGATTTAAGATGTCAGGTGATGCTAATACTTTTTATGGAGCTTGAACACTCCCAGCTTATTGTTGCCGGTCTGCCCATTGTAGCACAGGTAATGACAAAAGGAGAGACATCAGGAAGCAAATTCATTTAAAAAGTGCATTGGGGAAAGGCCAAAGCACATTAGACGGCAATCAAACCTGGTTATGGGAAAGATTAAAGCCAGTCTTTCAGGGCTAAAATGCAATACAAAGTTTAGAGGAACTGCTTCTTTTTTTTAAAAAAACCCAACAACAACAACTATGAAATCAACTTTTAAAGTCGGACAATTCTATATCATAGACAGGCAGAGCAAACCAAACCAAACTATAGGAAGGTGATGGCTTATTTCACCTGCCTTGCCTCACCTTCCAGCCCTAGGAACCTTTCCTGAACCATGACTTTGAGGACAGCAGAAGCAGCTGGATAGAGAGAAGAGGAGTTAAAAAAATAATTTTATAAGTTCTGTGTCCTTGTTTCTCAATTTGATCCTTTTACATGGTTTGGTACGTTTTGTGGTATTTTATGCATTGTGACTTGCCGTTATTTTTTATCGATTACAGTTTAGTAATTATTTATTTTAATTGATAAGTGCAAACTGTCAAATTATTATTTGCTGACATTTAATTTCACTGTTTATTATTATATTCTAATGGATTATTGAATATTGCTTTATTTGACCTAAGTTGTTCATCTGAAAGTTATTGCGACTTTCTGGTATCGGATCCAATTTTTATTACGTGCGTAATAAATCCACAAATCTTTGCTGTCTGCTTCGTTGTTTCCTCAGCTCGTGCATAGTAATATAGAAAGGCGGTATGCAAAATAAAAGTGAAATGAAAAAGGAAATATCCCTAACTCCTTTCAGGAGTGGGGCTACTGCTGGCTGAATTGGCCTAAACCTGGCAGGGGAAATGGAAGCCTTTAAAACAGCATTTGACATTTTGCCATTGTAACTTCTGTTGGCTTGCTAGGCCATGTGGCTGAGCTGAAAGGCGTTTTGACTAGTGACAAGTCACCCATGCCCTGTACTGCCCATTCTGCACCCCTGGAATCTCTACCTTTGGGGGCTTACTCTCACCTGGGCTCCCTGGCTGAGCACTGGCTGAGTGAGGAGGGAAGGCTTATATTGGTGCCTCTCCAGCTAAGTCAGGATGGCAGATTCTGCCTATTCCAAGCCCCTGCATCCTGGTGGATCTTGGGTTTGGATCAAAGGAACCAAAGGCTGTCTAGCCTGCCTACCCAACACCAGGTTGGACCACCCTGCCATTTTCTCTCCACAGTTCCCCCTACGCCAAGGATATGTGACTGATGGTTTGAGGGACCCATTTGGTCTCACAGACTTTCATTTTATGACACCTAGAATGGTGGTAGACCATTATCAGGATCATTAAAAAAAATGTACAACCTGCCTTTCTATAAAATATTCAAGGCAGCTTACAGCAGAGTTTATACACACACACACACACACACACACACACACACACATACACAATGGCAATCTAAGAAAAGGAACATCAATGAGAATTGGTAAATGCCCCCACTTCCAAGGGCACCACATCACTTATCCACTTTCTCCTGAACTCAGTTGAAAGGAAAAAGGCTCTTTAAATCCTTCCTTTGCAGTGTGTGAACAACAAGAAAGGTCCTGTCAGCTGCTCACTCCTGGGCATCAGCCTAGTAGACACAAGGAAAGGTGTCTGAGTAATTGAGGTTCATAAAAGGACTCTGGCATGTCCCAGATTCCTCTAGAGAGTGATTCTGAGGCAAAGATCACCTCTGTCAACACAGCTCCATGATTCTATGATCCCTGACACAGGCAATGCAGTCATCCCCCCCCCCAATTATATTTTATTAAGTTTCAACATTTTAAACATATACAGTCAAAACACAAATTCGTCTTTTCTCTTATTTATGTTGCCTTCTCATCCCCTTTTCCATGGAGTTCTTGTTTCTCCTATCTATCTATCTATCTATCTATCTATCTATCTATCTATCTATCTATCTATCTATCTATCTATCATCTATATCTATCTATCTATCTATCTATCTATCTATCTATCTATCTATCTATCTATCTATCAAATCATAACCACAATATTACAATCTAATTACTTCTGTTGCACATAGCTCAAATCCTGCTCGCGAGTTCATCATACTATATTTCTTTAAATAGTCAAAAAAGGCATCCACTCTTCCATATAGCACTCATCATTAGGTTCTCTTAATTTTGCTCTTAATTTTACAAGTTCTTCACAGTCCATTATCTTATTTATCTATTCTTCTTTTGTTGGAACTTCTTCCTTCCTTTTCTGCACATATCAAACCCTAGCTGTTGTTGTTACATACATAAACCATTTTAACATTTTTTGGGTGATTTCTACCTCTATAATCCCTAACAGAAATGTTTTAGGATTTATATATATAAATATATATGGTCTGAATAAAGACATTGGATTCTTATCTCATTATAAATGACAAAGCTAATTTGAACCTTCTCACCCCTTGCTTTTTCCTGTAAGACTAATTGTAGGCCACAGCTATCAGCCTATCACCCATTCCCACCACCCTTCTGAGTAATACCCCTCCCCACCCTCTCACTATATATAAGGGTCTGGTGACTTCTGTTTCAGTGTATCTGAAGAAGTGTGCATGCACACGAAAGCTCATACCAAGAACAAACTTAGTTGGTCTCTAAGGTGCTACTGGAAGGAATTGTTTTATTTTTTATTTTGTTTATATATATATATATATACTCATTTTAAACATCTTTTTTATCTCATTATGTATCATTTCCCCAAATGCGCCATTTCCTTGATCTCACTGCCCCCTGAAAAGAAGATGAAGTGCGTCTGTTTGGGGGGGGTGTAGGGTCAACACCATTGATGAACGAGGTAAAGACGAAAGTTATTGGATTTCCAGGAGACCAAGGCAAGACATGGGCTGGAGCCTCTTTAGCTCTGGATTCCTGTATTGGCTTGCAAATCCATGGGCTACTACAAGTACAAAGAAAATGAGGCTTCTGCACGATACATGGCACCTCATTAAGAGTCTAACGTGTGAACCAGCTGCCGGTTATTCAGTACGCAGCAACAAAACTGTTGAGAATAATCCTCCATTTCCTCTTGATTTAAGCAGACAAATAAGTGATTCAGTAGAAAGCCGAGGAATGCAAAGATGCAGCCACAATGTGTCAATCAGCATTAGGAGAAATGTTCTAGCTTGTCAAGAATGATAAATCAGTAAATGTTCTAGCACTGCAAAGGTTGCTGAAGTCCAAACTGTTTAAAGATTATGCCAATCTGTTGTCTATGCTGCTCTTGAGGGTATTTGTGCATGGAGAAAGTTCCTTCAGGTTCTTAGAAGCCTAGCTCCTAAGTCCTATTTTCGTCGTATTTACAGTGCTGGTTTTTCAGCAGTATGTTCTTCCTGAAATAAGTAGCTAAAGAAAATAATACGCTGGTCTTTAAAAAGAAAATGATGGAAACTGGTCATTATTTATTGGGGAAGAACCCAATAAACTCAAGGAAGAACCAAGAAGAACAGGAATGAAAGATCAGTCTAGAAATCATGCCCTGTTATGATTATACCGAAGGAAGCTGATATATGATCAACACCTATTGCAGAGGTGGGGACATTGGGAAGACCAACATCTGTGGCCCTCCAGATGTTGCTGAACTACAACTCCCATCAGCCCCAGACAGCATGGCCAGAGATGATGGGAGTTGTGATCGAAGGTTCAAACACCAGTCAGAGCTACCTGAGAACAATAATAGTTAATTATCAACCCATCAAGGCAGCTCTTTTTGCTCTTAATTTAGCTTCAATGGAATCTACCAGTTAAACCCTTTCACCAAAACACATCGCCCTTCCCATTTCAGTGTGAATTAAACCAAATATACCTCACGTGAACAACAAATTATTGGGGTTCAAATGAGGATGAGGTGCTCGGCGGGGAAAGAGCTGGCCCAAACAACTCTCAATTCACAGAATATGCTGTATCAGGATGGGAAAGGGGTTCAGATTAAAATCATGGTTAGAGCATGGTGCTGATAACGCCAAGGTTGCAGGTTCGATCCCCATTAGGGAGGCAGCTGCATACTCCTGCATTGCTGGGGGTTCGACTAGATGAGCCACAGGGTCCCTTCCAACTTTATGATTCTATGACAGTGATGGCTAACCTTGACACTCCAGATGTTTTGGGACTACAACTCCCATCATCCCTGACCACTGGTCCTGTTAGCTAGGGATGATGGGAGTTGTAGTTCCAAAACATCTGGAATGTCAAGGTTAGCCATCACTGTTCTATGAGATGAGTATCTATAGAAACTTGAACATGGTTACTGGGGGAAATCCTGCATTTTGAAATGCCCCGTTAGAAGTCTGACAGTCTTGTGTGAATAGGCTGATGGAGAAAGTTCAGTCATTCATATATATTTTTTAAAATAGACTTGTAAAGCCGTTATCTATGAAACTTTTAAAGGTACAGGAAGAAAGCTTTGATTCTTGCAATGCTATTTTTGCCAGCCTGGTGTGTGACAACTTTGAGCGATCACTTACCACCTCGGGAGTCCTTCCCCTCTCTGGGCCTCACAACGTGCTGGAAAATCCAATTGCAACCCAAATTTTTCCATGTGCATTTCTATGTGGGAGTAAACTTAAAAAATGACTCCTGCTGGCACTGCCCCCCCCTTAAAAAATGCTGTACACTGGATGAACATCGGCTCTTATATGTCAGGGAACAGAATTCTAAATATCCTCAACTCTTTCGATAAGGCTCCTTGAATTGCCACAAGTCCTTTCCTTAGCAATTGCGAGGCCCTTCAAATGAGATCCTGAGCCCGGGGCTAACTCTATAGCTGTTGAAAAAAGGCAGAGATTTGTTGCAGTCAGTTGAGTGAGGCCACTTGTCTGAACTGGGGCCGAAACAAAATTAAGTGCATTTAACGCAGAGTCACCGCTCGTACTTTGGGAAGAGTACTCTGCTGTGAATAGCAAGCTTTGCACAATGTCGGGTGATTGCATCTTGCAAACAGGAGCACTCTCATTTTCCCAGTTGTTGTGAATCGTGTTAATTATGAATTAGGGCTCTTTCCTGGTCTCGGGTACTGAGTCCCTTGCAGACTTGGCTTGTGATGTTCCTCGCTGCTGGCCGTGACCGCTGAATCGTTTCTGTGGATAATTTGGAAACTGCCGGTTGCGAACAAAGGCTCCACTTGGGTTCCTTTATGGATTAGGTGTAACTAGCTGCCTATCAATTATAAACAGGCATTTCCTGAAGCGGGAAGCTCTCTGACTTCCACAGTGAGGAAGACAATTGATGAATTTCGCCTGCTCCCAGGAGAGGTCGGGATCTGGACTTGCTGCCTCTGCTCCTGTCATCCTTCTCTCATTATTAGTTGTTGTCCTTGAGCTTTCTGAAAACTTACTGTCATTTTTCCTGCAGTGGTCTCTCTCTCTCTCTCTCTCTCTCTCTCTCTCTCTCTCTCCCTCCCTCCTCTGGTTCTCCATTGTCTTCTCCAGATGTATCCCCAACCATTTATTCTTGTTGTTCGAGACGCAGTCCAGATTTAATTATTCTCAGACATGCCAGGCTCTGGATAGAGCAGGTCATACAGTGAGATTTCCACAGCGAAGCATTTATCTAGGGTGGTGTGTGTGTGGATTTCTCTCTCCCAAGGGCCACATTCTATTGGGGTAACTTGTTAGAGGTCACATGTCTGTGCTGGGTAAGGGTGGAGCTGGTTTTAGGTAGGTCACCTCATTCTCTCTCTCTCTTTCTGCCACTTTCCACCCTTCCTCAACACCTCCTTCTCTCTCCAACCCCCAGAGATCTGAACTGATCACTTTCAGAGGGCTTCTCCCCCTGTCCATTGGTCTATCAGTTTTGTCTCTATTCTTCATTTCCCCCTTCCCTCTTTCTCTCCCCCCACTACATGAGACTAGGATGCAGAATCCCCACTCTTGATGTAGGATACCCCTAGCCCTGTAGTGATGATTCTCATGCTGTTGTAAGATCTCCTGCATTTCAGAAACATCTCCTTTGTCACATGACAGGAGAGCTGTGTTGTTCACACAAAGAGTGGTAGTTAGCAAAAAAAATTCTCCCAGGGGAGCTCTAGCTGCCATACGGAAGGTTCCTAGGTAGTCTCTCACCCAGGCCCTAGCTGGATCTACACTGACCTGTTTAACGTTAGTAGAACAATATAATATATATATATCGTTCTAAAACGTCACAGGTGATATTTGTAAATTAAAGTGTTTTTCTTACCTTGTTGTTGGTTTTCTTCCGTCAGAATGCTGTCGGTTGCTCTGCAGTGTCCTCTGGTGTCACATTTTAATAACGCATTATTAAAGGCAGAACGTAATGTGTCCATCTACGCGTTATGAAAAACATCCTTTAACCCTTCCTTTGCGTAACAAACCTTGAGTGTAGATCTGCCCCCTGTCCAGACCTAGAGTTGCAGGAATGTTGCAGCGCCACGTGCCTGCCTGCTATAACTTGAGTCTTATTGCTCGATACAGTGAAATTTGACTGGCTCAGTCAACACACATCTGGCTTGTAAATGAAATACTGAAGCACAGTAGTGCTGCTACCTAGTTACCAGTTTTTTTTGTTTCTAAACTTGTATTGTTTATGAAGGGTGCCCTCAGGAGGGACAATTTTGGTTAAAGCCTTTCCATCAGATGAAATGGGAGAATGGAATCTCTCGCTCGGTTACATCTTTGCTTTCACCCAATTAATGCCACACTCCAGTAAATACAAATATGCATGGAGTAAAACCCCCCAAAAGTTAAATGCAGGGAAAACAAGTTCTACCACTGTAGCTTCTGATTATTATTTTAATAATGTATATCCTGCTATTGAGGCTTGATTGGGGCTGCACGGCTGCAATATCTCTAGGAGGAGGTAATAACCTGTAGGGGGAAATGACTTTAAATTCTAATGATAATCACAGCATCAGGGAAAATATGTTTCAGCATAGCAATTGGTTGATCCATTTTCACTTTTATTGTATTCAGTTAAAATTCATGAACTGCTTTTCCTCAATGTCCCTCCCCCCCAGCAAAGCAAAGCATTTTACAAAGCAAAGGAGAAGAAAGAAGAAGGCAAGGAGGATCAATACGATGGCCTAAAAACCCAATATAAAACCACTGTGCCCAGACATTCCACTGAAAATTATAGCCTAACCATTGGCAAGAGTTAAAAACATAGTACAAGGGTCATCCGGATCTTCTGAACTACAGCTTCTGTCATCCCTGACCACTGACGATCCTGCCTTAGACTGTTTTCTTGGAGAGCTGCATTTACCCATCCTTACTTCCACAGAGCCTGGGGTCAAAGAATAAAGGCAACTCCCTTCAAAATGATGAATTGCAATTCAATGCCTCTCATGCAATCTAAGGGTAAACACTCATGTGTTAGCGAACAGAAAACAACCACAGTTAATTATTGACTCAGTTAGAGATCAAAGACCCTCTTAATTTAGCTTCCTTGGAATCTCCCCAGGTTAAACCTTTTCACCAATACACAGGTATTCACATTTCAGTATCAATTAGATCAAGTGTACTTAACAGGAACTACATGTATGGCCCACTGTCTATGTGCACGGTTGTGTGTATGTAAAAGAGAGAGGTGGGGTGTAGGGGGAAGAACCACACCTGGAATCCCACTAGCAAGAAAATTATTGGGGGGCAGGGTGAAGGGGGAAAGTGGTGATATGATGGGAAGGGTTAATGTAAGAAGACCCCTGCTGGATGAGGCAAAAAACCCAAAGTGCCCTCTCCTTGCACTGATCAGTACGTTTCTGAGCACAATTCAAAGTGTTGGTGCTGACCTTTAAAGCCCTAAACGGCCTCGGTCCAGTATATCTGAAGGAGCATCTCCACCCCCATCGATCTACCCGGACACTGAGGTCCAGCGCCGAGGGCCTTCTGGCGATTCCCTCACTGCGAGAAGCCAAGTTACAGGGAACCAGGCAGAGGGCCTTCTCGGTAGTGGCTCCTGCCCTGTGGAATGCCCTCCCACCAGATGTCAAAGAGAACAACAACTACCAGACTTTTAGAAGACATCTGAAGACAGCCCTGTTTAGGGAAGCTTTTAATGTTTGATGGATTATTGTATTTTAATATTTTGTTGGAAGCCGCCCAGAGTGGCTGGGGAAGCCCAGCAAGATGGGCGGGGTATAAATACTTTATTATTATTATTATTATTATTATTATTATTATTATTATTATTATTATTTTACAGCTGAGAGCAGTCAGAAGAGTTTCCCAGCATGCAGTGCAGGCAGAATATGTGGTTCTGCCCTAATTCAAACTACCCTTCTAACTATGCCACTATCATAAAACCGAGGTGGGAAAAAGCCTACTTTCTATTCAGCTGCCATAGCACCAAGTGCTGCTTATTAGTGACTCTCTTGAACGGAAGCTGTCTTGAAATGTACTGATGAGTCTGAAGAAGACCTGGGAAGAAAGTTAAGTGACAACAGCCTTTTATTCTATTTTAAAGAAAACTGTTCCTAGAAGACTTCCAGTGTTCATATATTCACAGGGCTATCTCTCTTCCCCACAACACCATCATTAATACCCTCAAAGGGTGTTCTGTCTACTTGGACTGATAATGTGATTTGCAGCTACGCCGGTCTCATTCTGATCCTCCCTGCCTTTTCTGTGATGACCTTCACAGGAGAGGCGCTTGTTATAGAAACCCCATTGCATATACGCTATCAGACAACAAATGAACAGGTTATACTGCCAAACGTGACAAGTTCCTGTAAATGCAGGGCCTGGTGTCCGGGCTGAAGGGGCAAGGTCGGAAGCAATGCTAAATATAGCAACTTTCAACTTGTGTGGTTTTAGGGTTTAAGATCTTATAATAAGGCAGTTCATTCAAGGAGCATGAGATGGAACAACGTGGAGCTCCCTGATCCATGGTTGCTTATTTTTGAGCTGCTTGATGCATGGGGTCCATTTGGCACTCTCAAAACAGACACTTTGGGGAGCATTTTGGGGAAGTGGAATATAAAGCAATTGAATGCACAGAAGACAGTTGTATGTGTGTATTACAAACAACAACAAAAACAACAACAAGGCTCCAGGAAAAAACCTTTGGCATTTAGTGTTGATAGTGATTGATCGGGTAGAAGGCTGGGAGACTAAGGCTGGATCTGCACTGATCTGTAAAAACACTTTAAAAAGTTATATAACTCTCAATGCAATTTTCCTTTGATGACAGATCGCTACTCTACAGCGCCCTCTGGTGTCACATGTTTACAACACATATTTAATGTTTTAACTGACCAGTGTAGATTAGTCCCAACAGTAGGGAGAGACAGAGCCAGTGACAGGCAGAGTCACTCCCTGAACTGGTTGCAAGTAAGAAGGTGGGCAGGTGGGGGCCTGGCTGAAGGCAGATTGAAGTTATTGGGGACTGCCCCATTCTCCCTAATGGACCAGCCTCTACACTTAGCATTTCTATGTCAGGTTTTCGTTATTATATTCTTAATATTCTGTTCTTAATATTCTGTTGGGAGCCTCCCAGAGTGGCTGGGGAAACCCAGCCAGATGGGCAGGGTATAAATATTAAATGACGATTATTATATTATTATTAAAATACACCATATAATGGCAAGAAGCAACACTTTTCCTTCTTAAGGAGGACCTCATGTAAGAGGCAAGCAGAATCTGGGAGCTAACCGTGGTGCTGAAGACCTACATCTTACTCCAGAGGTTTTCAAGCTCTTTGAGTCTGTGGCTCCCTTGACCAATTGCAGCCCAGCTATGTCACTTCTTGTCTGCAGAGCTGGCAGCTTCTCACCCTTTTCCAAACACCCTCCCTTGTGGAGTGTTCTCTCAGCCTCCTCCCTACACTCTCATTGGGAGTCCTCTGGGCAGCCGCAGCTGCCACCCCTGGTCTCTGAGCTGCCCCCCCCAAGAGAGGCGCCTCCTCACATTGCCCCACAGGGGCCTGGAAAGCACCCCCTGGCCAGCCCCAGAGGCACCATTCACCTGGGAAGCTTGTAGCCAGGGCTGCTGCAACAAACAGCCGTGCAAGCCTTTGGGAAGCAGAGACGCTAGAGGGCATCAGAGGACGGAGGGAAGGAAAAAAGGAACAGAGGCCAGTGTTGCCCGCGGCACCCCTGACCACAGCACACTGGTTGAAAACTACCGTCTTATTCAACAACCAAAATGGTATGACATCAGCTTAAGTTAAACTTGCTGAGTCTGCTAGCTATTGTCCTCATAAAGGTAAAGGGACCCCTGACCATTAGGTCCAGTCGTGTCCGACTCTGGGGTTGTGGTGCTCAACTCGCTTTATTGGCTGAGGAGCCGGCGTATAGCTTCCAGGTCATGTGGCCAGCATGACAAAGCCGCTTCTGGTGAAACCAGAGCAGCGCACGGAAACGCCGTTTACCTTCCTGCCGGAGCGGTACCTATTTATCTACTTGCACTTTGATGTGCTTTCGAACTGCTAGGTTGGCAGGAGCTGGGACTGAGCAATGGGAGCTCACCCCGTAGCAGGGATTCGAACTGCCGACCTTCTGATCAGCAAGCCCTAGGCTCTGTGGTTTAACCCACAGCGCCACCTGGGTCCCTCATTGTCCTCATACTTGGTACTTTAAAAAACAACCCTATTTCTCATTGCCTGACCTGTACATTTTCATATTCCTCTTCTATATTAACCCCATTATAAATTTGTCATAAATGATGTACGAATACCCCTTTCCCCTGGAACATACAAAGTACTGTTGACTCCACATAGCTCATTGAGTCTGGAGTGAATGTTACTGTTGTGCAGGCAACTGGGGCAGCAGCAGCGGTGGGGGGGAGGGGGGAGAGTTACATTTTTAGAAAATAAAGGGCTGGAGTGAATTGGAGCATCCCTACTTAAGCCTAGCACAAAGGGTTAGGGTGTTGTTGCTGTTGTTCTGCCAGAGTCCCATCTTCAAGGTAGCTTATCAATGCAACTATTGACCTGCACAATGAGTTATGATAGTTGGCAGTGATGAAATTACTCCTGGGCATATGAGGTGCCTTCATTAGATGAGATGAGCCAGACTTTGTCCTAATCTGGATGGTGTCAATGAAGGGCTTTGGTTGAACATGGAAAGGGAAAGATCCTGCTAAGGCAGATTCTAGTAAGTGACAGACACACTTATCTCCCAAGGTGGATGAAATGAGTGCGCGGAAAGTCATTGTCTGGCAGATTAACTTCTTAATCAGGCTTTAGAAGCTGGTCAAATGAAGCTTATCTTCACTCCCCCTTAAACTAAACCTTTAACTACATTCTTCGTCTTAAAAGATAGTGACTTCAGTGCTTTTCATTTTGAAAGTGACCCTGGGGTTGAAATCTGGAGCCATCACCACAAATATTTTCCAATGGTCCTGTTTTACAGAAACATTCTCATTGGAGGGAGATCATTTGCTCTCCCTGGCAGCCAGCTCTTCCGCTGCTTCCGTTCTCTGTTACAGTCTAACCTTTACTTTTCCATCATGTGTGTCGTTATATTCTTAATTACATTGGCTCCCCTTTCTCCGGTTCAGATGGCTAGCAGGAGATTGCAGGCTTTACTGTACTGCTACATGGCGTTTTCATAAAGCCATGGCATTATTCTCGGGAACTGTTTTATGGGGGGGGGAGGAGAGTTTAGGAAACCATTTTTGTTGACAATAATCTTCACTCAGCTAGACCAGCTGTGCAGTGCATCTTCCCCACTGCAATACTATCCAAGTACAATGTTCAAGAGGCTTTGCTTCAGAGATGAGACTACAACGTGCTTTGCATTTTTTCCAGTCTCACCAAGAAAAACAGTGCATGGGTTGGACGATGTTTGAGATTCAGATTCTCCCCCCCCCCGCTTCAAATATACAAGTTGCAAGGAGAATTCTCCTAAATATAAAAGCTTCACCAAGACATTGCAGTGCTCAAGGGGAGAAATCATGTTAATATCTTACATCTTCCCTCTTGAAAGGATGCATATGTCTCTTTGTGTATTGAGCTGGACTTTAATTCCCTAAATGTTAGATAGTTGTTAATCACTTTGACCATCAGAGGTCAAAGTGATTAACAACTATCTAACATTTAGGAAATACCTGAAGGCAGCCCTGTTTAGGGAAGTTTTTAATCTGTAATATGTTAATGTATTGTTTTTTAATATTTGCTGGAAGCCGCCCAGAGTGGCTGGGGAGACCCAGCCAGATGGGCGGGGTACAAATAATAAATTATTATTATTATTATTATAATCCTGAAATACAGTTTTTAGCACATTGCCAAACAGAATGCCGGATGGGGAAATTAAAGCCAAAGCCCCCTTTTAACTAAACTGGTTAATGAATCGCTGGTTCATAATAAATTTCTCAGTCTTTAAGGTGCTGTTAGACTCTTACCCCTCCCTGCTCCTATGGATGCCAATCATTCCTGATGTATCTCTTTGCCATTGAATAAATAGCAATGTGTGATAATGATTGTGTGAAGTGTCGCTAGAAACCAAGGAATTTTGGTTTGTGTGGCTGAACAAAAAGTTCACAGGCAATATGCATTTTAAGTTCCCATTCCACATTCCTCCAGGTTATTCTGCTGCTCTTTTTTGTCCCCCTCTGGAAATGTTCACGTTACACATGCTTGAAGGTTTCTTCTGATTTACCAGGCACTCAGCTATTGATCCTTTTTCTTCCGCAGCAGATTCTTCATATTGATCTTTTCAGGGACAAAGTTCATTAAGGGTGCGGACGTTTCAGAGCTCTTCTGTAAAATAGTTTCATTCCTCTCCTCACTTCTAGTGCTGTTATCTCACAAAGAAAGTGATTTTTCCCCTCTCTCTCGAATTTAGTGATAGGTAAGAAAGCACAAATCTTGTTCTTTCCACTGAAAAGTATATTTTCTATGGGATTGATTCTTAACCGGGGAATAGTTCTCTGGGTGCATTAAAAAAAAAAAAGTCTACTGTGCATACATTGGAGCCTTTCCTCTGCAAAGAGAGAGGACCAATTAAACCCAGGACTTTTTTCTGCCATGTGACTAGTTAAGGTATTCATATTGCAGTTGTTCTCTTCTGCTAAACTTCTCTTCTGCTGCTGTGCAGCATCCAACTGATGTTCAAGTTAGGAAAGAAAGTGTGTTAATAACTAATTTAGATTGTGAAACACTGAGAGCCACGTAGCTAGAGCACTTGATTGCATGTGAAGAGATGTGGTCAGATGTGCTTAGTTCACTTATATAACATGTGGATCTCGGTGGTGGAAGCCAAAAAGCAGTTGAACCAAGAGCTACAGGCATAAAAGCAAGCCACACAAGTGGGAAGATCTGAAATGCATGGACTATGAGAATTCATCTACAGTGGTACCTCGGGTTAAGTACTTAATTCATTCCGGAGGTTCGTTCTTAACCTAAAGCGTACTTAACCTGAAGCACCACTTTAGCTAATGGGACCTCCTGCTGCCGCTGCGCCACCTGAGCACGATTTCTGTTCTTAGCGGAGTTCTTAACCTGAAGCGTACTTAACCTGAAGCGTACTTAACCCGAGGTACCACTGTACTCTGAAATGTGTTTTCCTTAGTCACCTGATGGGGAAACCTATGCATGTAGCATTGGGTCTTGTGCTACTGGTCTACTACATGTTTGGCAAACCTATTTTTTTTAATCACTACTACCTCCTGCCACAACAACTCAATCGCATAGCCACCTTTGTCTTCCCCAGCAACTCTGGAGTGAAGAAACTTAAACATCTGAAACAAGTGAGGATCGAATGGATGATAGACAGATGGGTTGATCTTCCTCTTCAAGCCTTTGCTGCTGACCAGGTATGATATCTGGTTTAGAACTTAATTGATCTGAGTTTTCTGCCTAGCTGGCCTTAGCCTACGAGTAACCATTACAAAAGAAAGGAGGAGCACTTTGCTGGCATCTGGGTCAGTGGGTTTTTGTTCTGCGTTTTCCATTGTCAAGGCTGCTTGCCTTGAGTTGCTGTTCCTAGTCTCATCTATCTGTTCTTGTCTTTGCTCTTCCCCTTCCTTGATCCTATTGGAACAAAACCCCATCAAAGCAATACTTCCCTGGCACTGAGACTATGGCATTGCTTGAGATCTGGCAGGACACTGAAATGTGCTGGCACTTGACATCAGAGCTGTCCCCTTCACTGGAAAACTGCAAAGTACAAGGATTTGTTGGGGGTTGGGATCTGGCAACTAGCTTTTCACACATTCTTTTCTCTCACTTTTGTATCAATAGTGGGGTAGGAGAGCTGAAAATAATGTCAATATATTTCACATCTGGTAACCAATGTGCTCCTTTGGTTTCAGATAGTATGACGCTTCTAAAAAGAACTATGTATACTTTTTTTTTTTAAATAATAATTTTTATTAAATTTTTCAGTTTTACATTTCAAAATAAACATTTTACAAACTGTAAAATAACCAATGACTGCCCTTCTTCTCCTTCATGTTACATATCATTCCCGCATATTTTCCATGCAAATCAGTATTCCACTTTTACAGCCATCAAAAATTATTTACTCTGTTGAAATTATCATAGTGCTGCTAGTGTTTTCAGCTTTATAGTTATCTTCCATATATTCATTCATTCATTCATTCATTCATTTTTTAAATTAAGGATATTCTTGATTTGTAAAGGTATATGCATTGTTTCTTTCTTGTTCTTTCCATGTAACATTTTTTTTTTTTTTTTACAGCAGTTTCGTTTATTGAGACATTAGGGAGAGAAGGGAGAGGTGTGGGTAGGGTGGGGAGATGGGTAGGATGGGGTGGCGGTATTTTTATTTTATTTAATATATGCAGAGTCGAGTGTCAGCGTCTTTAGTGTAGGTTCTCTGTTGTTTGTTTGTGCTCTTTTAGTGGTGAGAGAGGTCAGGGTTGGTGTAGGGTGTGATTGTTCAATTGTGGTAGGCTGTGGTGATAGAACTATGTATACTTGATTCTGACCAAACTAAGCCCCCTAGAGCAAAATATACACCAGGAGCCTTAGTTTCATCTGAACTGAGTATACACTTTCCAGTGTCAATGCTAAACACATTACTTCTGGTAAATGAACCACCATAGCCGCTAGAGGGCTATGAAAATTTGAGTCACGGGCTTTTTAGACTCGTCTACCCATGGCGCTGTGGGTTAAACCACAGAGCCTAGGGCTTGCCGATCAGAAGGTCGGTGGTTCGAATCCCCGCGACGGGGTGAGCTCCCATTGTTCAGTCCCTGCTGCTGGCAACCTAGCAGTTCGAAAGCACGTCAAAGTGCAAGTAGATAAATAGGTACCACTGCAGCGGGAAGGTAAACGGCGTTTCTTTGCTCTGCTTTGGTTCACCAGAAGCGGCTTAGTCATGCTGGCCACATGACCCGGAAGTTGTACTCCGGCTCCCTCGGCCAATAATGCGAGATGAGCACCGCAACCCCAGAGTTGGCACGGCTGGACCTAATGGTCAGGGGTCCCTTTACCTTTACCTTTACCCATGTACCATCTGAAACCAAAGGGGCACATTGGTTGCCAGATGTGGATTGCACCCCCTCATCTCTCCCACCCCACTACAATGGATTCCAAATCGAAAGTTACTCAAAGGCCATAAGATCAGGCCAGTAAGGGAGTGTTAAGTGGAGTCACTACAGAAAGAATTACTTCATCTTTTGATCAGAAATGTTGAGGAAAGTTGATTTTGCCTCCATGAAAATGAAACAGTTGGTGCTCAAACCCATGGGCGTAGCCAGGATTTTTGTTAGGGGGGCAGGCCTTATGTTAGGGGGGACAGAACCTCAGTTAGCTATGTTTCTTTTATTGATTTTGCGGGGACAGTTGCCCCCCTCCCCCCTGGTTATGCCCATGCCAAACCTCTGCAGACTCATGTAGGCTGGGATGATAAAGTTTTGCACTTTGGGTTTTTATTGCTTGTTCCCCTTTTCTTTTGTGGTTTGAGGGATGAAAACACAGCTTTGTGTTACCACATTTATATTTTAAAGTCCCTGTAAATGAATGTTGTTGATTCCCAGCCCCCTCCCCCTTTTGGGTTGTGGACTATGATATTTGACTCCCAGCAGAAGAAACCAAAACAGTCATTACAAGGGAGGCAAAGGTGGTCAGTCGAAATAGACTGCAGGCATGTCCAACAGGTAGATCGTGATCTACCGGTAGATCACTGGACGTCTGCAGTAGATCATTGGCTCCCCCCAAAGAAGCTGAACAACTGTGGCTCCCCTAAAAAAAGCTCAACATTTTACCTCCTCCCTGAAAAAACTCAACAACTTTGACCCAAACCCCAAAAAGGGGGTAGATCACTGCCAGTTTTTAACTCTGTGAGTAGATCACAGTCTCTTAGGAGTTGGCAACCCCTGAAATAGAGCAAATCCGAGTGGGGAATCCCCTCCATTCCCCCCCAACTGATTAATGCCACATTCTAGTGAGTTAGGTGATAGCTCTGACCCCTATAAAACTTCTTGGCTCTCACTATTTAGAGAGACTTCTGTCTGCAGTCTGCCTCACTCAGTTCTTGCCCTTAGGTGGTGAGGAGGCTGGACCTGACAATAGTTTGCTGCCAGCAAGCAACTGCTGAAACAGTTGTCTGAGAGCCTAGCAGGTGGGGCTTGCTATCAACGACAGAATGAGGTTCACAGGGACTTGCTTAAAATGCTATTTTTCTGCTGGCCAGAGGAGAGATTGTTAAAAGGAAGTGATCGTCTCTTTGTTGCCATACTTCTCTCTATTTGGCTTCTTTTGAAACCCAAGAAGCTATCAGCACAGGTGCCGATAGCATCTCTGTATTATTAGCTGTGAACATAATATTGAGTACACTGGGGATTTTCGTGTGTCACAACAAAGTCTGCTGTCCCTTTTGTGTAGTCGAAAGAAGAGGGAAAGACAGTCTCCTAGGGAGATAATTGAAGCTGATTCTTTTTAAAACGCTGTTCGGTAGACAATGCAGAGGGAAAATTATATGCAACAAACAAAAGAAGAAATGCTGCTTGCCATCTTGCCCCCACTTCCCTCCTTTCAAGTTTGAAGTACAGTCTACACTCTTGTTTTAAGTGTCAGTTAGGGAAATATTTCAGCATCTGTTACCATGGCAAAGGGTGCCTTTCGCTGCAAAGTGATGGACCTCAAAACCATTTTGTGAAATTAAGAAATTAATGTTGCTAGAATGGAGTATGGGTGACTCAGAAGCAAAATGGAAAAAGGAGAAAGCAGAAAGTGGCTTATTCATGGGGTGAAGTGTTTTTTTTTGGGGGGGGGGAGTGCCAACAATTTCACAACAAAAGACACTTAGGTATTTCAATAACCATGAAAAGAATCAACTCCTGGTTTAGCAGGGCCAGATTATCTCTATCTACATATGACTCTACTGAATCCAGTGCAAAGTGCCCATAGCTTGATGCTGCATGCAGAATATCTCAAGTTAATATTAGGGTTTTCCAGGTACCAGGGCTAGAAAGGACCATCTTCCTAAGATTCTGGCTGAGAAGAACCCCCCAGAAGAGACTCAGCTAGATATATAAATTCAGACATTGGTCCTCAACAGTTTCATAAAGTGCCTGTTCTGAATGACCAAAGCTTGGAAGATTATTCAAAGAAGTCACAGGTAAGAACATTTGGTTCCAAAGGAATAGAAGACAACCTGGAGGTCTACCGAGGCAGCATAAACTTTACCCACTTGACCACAGGAACTCCTCCTTTAGGCTCACAGCAGCTTTTGAGATCTGCCCCCCCAAGCACTGTTGAGATATTTCAGGCTTACAGGCTCACCCTATTGGCTTCAGCTGCTGTCCACAGTATATTGCTTCCTCCAACTCAGCCCTCCAGATGTTTTTGGCCGACAACTCCCATGATCCCTAGCTAGCAGGACCAGTGGTCAGGGATGATGGGTATTGTAGTCTCAAAACACCTGGAGGGCCGAGGTTAAGGAAGCCTGGTATATTGCAATGTTGTTTTGAAGTGTTTTATACAATTTTATTGCCACCCTAGGCTCCGCGTGGGAAGGAAAAGTGGGAGATAAATGTGAAATAACGATAATGATATACATAAAAAAATGTCTCTGGCTTAAAACCAAGGGCTGGCATCAACTGTTGGTAAAGCTGTTGCATGAAAATCGAGGCCATCACCTTTACTAGTGATTAAGTCCCACAGAATTTCTTCCTTTGATCCAGCTTGGGTGGGAGGCAGAGGATAGGATTCAGTGTTGCACTATAATGAACATCTGCACAAGCATTTGGGTTTGCCAGATTGAACAACCCCCTCTCTCCTCCCACTGTGTGCTGTTCTGGGTGTGTGTGTCTCTAGAGACAATTTGGTGTGTGGAGCATGGGGCAAGAGAGGGGGGAAAGCCCCATTGTGGGGGCCAAATTTCTTTCACAGGGTTTCTTCCGTTTGGGGCTTGTTAGGTGGATCCCACACTGTGTTTACTCCATTTGTGGGGATGCTAAAAGGCAGATTTGCACTGGAGGATGGACTTAACCACTTCAGATTGAATTAGGGCTTACCCATCTTGTTGACGGCTTCCACTTCAGTCAGTTTCCATCAATTTTCATCACCAGCCTGAAGTAGTACCCTCCTTCCAGGACTGTACCACATGGTTCTTCTGCATGTTTTAACTGGACTTCAAAGTGGCAGAGTTCAGGAAGATTACACAGCCCAGCATGCAGATGCTATTACAGTATAGGTGTATTTGGGGAAAGTCTGATGATGACCTGTTTTAAAGGGTTGATGAGATGGAGCACATAATATCTGGGAAGTTAGAAGTTTTTATTTAGGACACATTGTAGTCATTGTTTGCAACAAAGCACAATCGCATTATTTATTAGCTCAAGAGCGCACAATGCTATTAGAAAACAATCTAGCAAGGCCATACAAAATTAGCACATTAATTTTACATTATGTGGGGAGAGAGAAAAGAAATTGAATTGTACATTCTTTGCATTGAAACTTTCCTTCAGTGATGCAATACAGCTTGAGATTCCACACAAACATGCACACACCCCATAATACCTTATAACACCTTAATTCTCTGCTACATTATTGCAAAAAATAAATAAATTATTTAAAAAATAATAATTTTATTAGGTTTTCCAAACATATAAACACAACTTAACACACATCACATATACCTTATACTAAAACAAATACAACAATAAACACCTATATCTTTCATTTTCCCTTCTTCTTTCCATATCATCTTAGTTTGACTTCCTCCTGTCACTCCTACTGCGTTTCATTGTATTTCATCTTTAGCAATTTCCTATCATCTTTTAATATTATATATTTTTTTGTTTAACTAATGCTATTTCTTATTTTACCTTAAAACTTTATATTTTCTTATTCATATTACTGTCTTAATTCATCTTAATCATACATCATAAATTTTACTTAATTAATCTTATTTCTACTCTGTAAACTACCACTTCTTCCAGCTTTTTTTCTAACTTTAAATCTTACAATAATTTTTAATATATTCCTTAAACTTCTTCCATTCTTTTTCCACTGCCTCTTCCCTCTGGTCGTGGAGTCTCCCCGTCAGTTCGGCAAGTTCCATATAGTCCATCATTTTCATCTGCCATTCACCAAAAAAAAAAAATTGTTAAGCCACTTAAATCGCTTGCTGTGATCTGGTTATCTCACAGAGCAGATCATTTTCATTTAGCTACTGTTGAGATCATCCCTCCCATTAGCTCCAATGAGCTTTTATGAAACTGTTACTATTCATCAGATCTATGACTCTGGACTTTATTGATTGATGAATATTTGCAAATTTTGCAGGGGGCCCTGTGATGCTCTGTACTGCTATTAGCACAACTGACAGCTGCCATTAGTTGTGCTACTGTAACCCACTATAACAAGGGTATCCCATTCAGTGGCCTCTAGATGTTGCGGAATACAGCTGCCATCACTGGCCCTGCTGCCAAGGACTGATGAGAGTTGCAGTCCACAACATCTGGAGGCAATATATTGCACACCCCTGCACCAAACCTGGACATGAACCAGATCTTCAACCCCTCTAAATATTATTAGTTAGCGTGGTTAGTAGCTGTACAGGTCATATTTCTTGGGTTTTGTTTCTGGAAATGGTGGAGACCGGCAGTGTGCAACACTACAAATATTATAGCTCGACACCAGGCAGAATTTCTGGCTTTTTATCATCTGCTCACTCCTCGAAATGTCATCCAATGTAATTTGTCTCTCCCTGCTAAAAGCAGCCTTTAAAACAACAAGAACAAAACGGTGTCTTTTATTTGTAGACTTACGAGCCTTTTGTCATTCACATGTGAATATCTTCAGAGGCTCTGTAAGGATGGAAATCCCGAATTCTGGTTCTGCATCCACACAAACCAAGTATACTGGCTTAATTGAAACCAGTTATGGGCATCTGGCAAAAGGGACCCAGGTGGCGCTGTGGGTTAAACCACAGAGCCTAGGGCTTGCTGATCAGAAGGTCAGTGGTTCGAATCCCTGCAACGGGGTGAGCTCCCGTTGCTTGGTCCCAGCTCCTGCCCACCTAGCAGTTCGAAAGCACATCAAAGTGCAAGTAGATAAATAGGAACCGCTCTGGCGGGAAGGTAAACGGCGTTTCCGTGCGCTGCTCTGGTTCGCCAGAAGCGGCTTTGTCATGCTGGCCACATGACCTGGAAGTTGTACGCCGGCTCTTGGCCAATAAAGCGAGATGAGCGCCGCAACCCCAGAGTCGGACACGACTGGACCTAATGGTCAGGGGTCCCTTTACCTTTACCTTTATGGGCATCTGGCAAATGTATGTATATTTAATTCATTTGCTTCTCCCAATGCATATAAAGCCACAGAGGAGTTCATTTGTCACAGAATTTGGGTCCTGCTGGAAATCTGTAGTGGCATAAAAATACAACAAGGATCCAGAATTATCTTCAAGGGGATCAGTACCACGGACAGCTCACGATGGTGGCTGGCTACAAAGACAAGGGGCAATGCAAAGCAAACTGGTAAGTGGAGAGCCTCCCCCAACCTGGTACCATTTAGTTTTGGACTACAACTCCCATTAGCCCCAGCCAGCAAAGCTGTTGATAGGTCATTGGAGATCAATGCCTTGCTGAATGGGGTTTGCTGCCTCCCCGCAGGTAGCAATTGAAAGCAGGTTCTCAGTGATGTGTTATTTTAGCGCACTGGCCCTCATTCTTATTCCCTTTAAGTGACAGAGAGCTCGGATGCCTCCTGACGTTTCCTGAACTGTGGGAAACCAATGGAAACAATGGAAATGCAATGATTGAAAGCTGTGCCTTTTCACCCACTCATAAAATGCACAGACTGACCTGAAACGAAAGGAAAGTGGAGCGAAATAAGGCACAGCATATGGGGGCAAGACCTCAAGAGCAGGTGAGTGCATGAATAACAGCAGGACTTAACAGAGGGGGAATGAATGACAGAGGGCATGGCATTTTGGGTGTGGCTGGGTAGACAGGATTAGGCTCTTGAGGTGCATGTTCCCCCTCCGCTGGTCTAAACAAATTTTGATTATATTGATATAGATTTTTTGGGGGGAAGGACAACCCCTAAATCCTAGGAATTGGTAGGATTTTGGTTATTTGGGACATGGAAGAAAGTAAAAGCTGCAGAGCTGTGCCAGACAAGGAATCCCTGGGCTGACTTAGGCAAACCAGCCAGACTGGCCTTGTGAAGAGCAAACCTGTTAACATGAGGAAATGTGTTGGTGGGCCATGTGGGAGGAATCCTTTGGCCTGGGGAGACAGAGGTTGCCAAGGTTATGGGGTGTGCGTTGGAGGTGACAGGGAAAGGGAGTCATGAGGAAGGGTTGCTGGGGAGAAGGAGGAGGAAGAAAGACTGAGATCCACCTTGGGCAGGCAGGCTGAAGGCAGGCTGGGAGAGATGCATCCCTGCACTGCTGTTTCTCTGGCACATCAGAGCTGCCCTCTTCTTCCTCTGCAAATCCGCTGGATCAAGACCTCCTCTGACATCACTGGCAGCCCTTTCTATCTGCCCTGGTCTTTGCTTGACCTAGTTCTATTTTCGATTACTGCTAGTCTTTAGGGGGGAAAGAAGTCATTTGCCTTTATAGTTCATGACAGAGTCGCAAAGCTAAACAAGCACATCCATACATTCTGCATCCCCTACATTTGCAGCTGTTGGTTTGCACAGTAAAGATGGAGGGTTATTCTTAAGCCAATATTGTTCTGTATATGCCGAGTGAAGATTAGCCAAATCAAGGAATATAAAGGGCAATTAGGCAAACAGCCAGGCTTAAAAACCCAAGACTACTTGAAAGTGACGCTACTATTGAGAGCTAGTGTAGTGCAGAGGTTGGAGTGTGGGACTTAGGCTGGAGAGAACCATGCCCAAATTCCCATTCAGACCTGCTTACTGGATGACCCTGTGTCAATCAGTCTCACTCAGCCTACCTCGCAGGATCATACAAGGCAGAGGAGGGCACTGTGTATGTTGCCCTAAATTCCTTGGAGGAAAGGCAGGATTAAAGATGTAGCAAGTCTCTTCCCCTGTGCTGTAATATTCTTGGATGAATGAATTCGGCAAATGAGTCATTGGGCAAATGAGTCTTCTTGGCATGACCTCTAATATTTTGACTGCAGACTCATCTATGCATATTTGATGTTTGTGATCACCGCGGATCTAAAAAGGGGCCACTGTGATTAGGCAAATCATGGCAGCTGTGCTGTATATCTCCAGCCAGGAGGCACCAGTTTGTACTGCTGGCTTCACCATGGGATTCCAGCTTGACCACATGCCTGCTGGCAACCCTGCATCTGCTGGAGGTAGCCACTTTCAGGTCAGGAAACTGTCAGGAAGTGTCTACTCACAAGTAGAACCTCGGCAGAGACACATGCCCGACTGGCATGTTCCCTCCTTCCTGGGCTATTGTTCGGGAGCTTCTTAGGCATTCCTCAGCCCGAACATCACAGCGACTGATGCCAGAAGGCACCAGCACACTTAGGAATCTGCAGAGTGTGCACAGTTCCTCAGCAACTCAGCATGTTGGGCTAAACTAGTTAATTTACATATAAACACACATGGAGCTCTGAGACATGGCTTCCTCTCTGTCTATCATCAGGCAGCAAAGAGAAAGAACAAAACACAATAGTCCCACTTCAGGGAACACAGTAAGACAAACATCCTGTCTTCCGTCACATCCCATTCCTGTGGAATCAAAACACATACCCAGTCATGTGATAGACAACAAACCCATGACTGCACACAGGAAATGAATCTTCAACAGAAACATCTGTGCTGGCCTGGTGCTTAAGGCTGCATCTGTCGATTCCAGCTAGGTTCCACAGCCCTGCATTTACTTGGAAAAGGGTCTACTGCGGTACATCTGCAAACTGCTATCTCTAATGGCCATTATATCTTTATTTCACACAAACATCCTGGTGGCCCTGCCCTGCCAGAGGAAGCAATCTCTGCAATATTTCAATGGATGCCCAATGCTCTATTCTCTTCCGAGATCCACGCTCTTATTGCACCATTGCAAGTTGGGAGTAACTGCAGAAGGCAGCCAAGTTAACAGGACTTTTAAGAGTGAGATGTGATTGAGACCCTGAGAGAGTTGACCCCCGGAGGAAATAAAAAATGTCAGTGGAGGGAGGAAGGGGAAGGCCAGAGGACACATCCAGCATTTGATGTACAGGGTGTTGCTCATTCCCTGTGGGAAAAATATTTTATTCATCATTCAATATGCAAACTTTTACTGACACTTGAGAGTTAGAGGGGTAAACGAGCTGTTGAGATTTTATGGCTTGTCCAGGGCTGAATATGAAATGTTGTGGAGGGCAACTGCAAACCTCCCCCACCGCCAGTGCATGTGTTTGTTTGTTTGTTTGTGTGTGTGTGTGTAATAATTTTTATTAAAGATTTTATAGGGTTACAAAAATATGTGCATTGTCTCTCTTTTTAGGTTGTAGTCTTTTCTACAAATCAGTTACCTTCAATGTGAGACATTGATGTTGTATATATTATAAGGTATGGGGAGAAGAGAGGCGAGGAGGGGTAGTAAACTCACATCCTTTTACTTTGTGAATGTGTGAGGTTTTTGTGTCAGTGTCACTCAGGCAGGTTCTCTTTCTATTCGTTTATCACATTTCCTTGGTAGTGACAGAGGTTGGGAGGGACCAGACCCCACCCCTTGCCAGTATTCTGTTTATTGTAAAGGTAAAGGGTAAAGGGACCCCTGACCGTTAGGTCCAGTTGTGGATGACTCTGGGGTTGCGGTGCGCATCTTGCTTTAGTGGCTGAGGGAGCCGGCGTACAGCTTCCGGGTCATGTGGCCAGCATGACTAAGCCGCTTCTGGCGAACCAGAGCAGTGCATGGAAACGCCGTTTACCTTCCCGCTGGAGCGGTACCTATTTATCTACTTGCACTTTGACATGCTTTCGAACTGCTAGGTTGGCAGGAGCAGGGACCGAGCAACGGGAGCTCACCCTGTCGCGGGGATTCGAAGCGCCGACCTTCTGATCAGCAAGCCCTAGGCTCTGTGGTTTAACCCACAGCGCCACCCGCGTCCCTCTGTTTATTGTAGTCCATAATAATAAAAGTGCTTCTCTAACCCAAATCTCTTGTTTAAAATATGGTTTCCCCCCCCCCAAAAAACCCCACCCCCTGGTTGTTAGAGTCACATAATGGTGGTTGTACCAGGTTCTCTAGAAAGACAGAATAAACCAGGGGCATGCACCGGTTCTCTGTGTAGCTCAAATTATGGGGAATAGCAGGGCCATTCAGGAAGGTGGTCACAGTTTCCAGTTGGATCGAGCTGTTTTGAAGGCATCTCAAGATGGAAGTGACTCAGGGGCTCGCTAAGCTAGAGACAAAGCTGAATGAGTCACGGTTTCAACCGGGCATTTATGGAGCTTCAAAACAAATGTTTCCCAAAAACTGGCGCAGGGCAGAGCATCTCCTTTGCATGCAGGGGGTTGCAGCTTCAATGGCAGACATTTCCAGGTAGGGCTATGAGTGTCCTCTCCCTGAAACCCTGGATAGCCTCTGCCAGTCAGTGTAAGCAAGTACTGAGCAAGACGGACCGATGATCTGCCTCAGCATGAGGCAGCTTCTGATGTTCTTATCTTGCCTTTGTGATCTTCAAAGTGAGCTTTTTGAGGCTATTTTCTTTCTTTCAGCTCAGCGTAGGTGCACTATAAGGAACAACTTGCCCATCCCAGAAAGTATATGACCGAGCAAACTGCAAAAGACACTTTCCGTCTATTCTTGCAAGGGGAAAATAGGAATCATCAATCGTTATTTGTATCATCCTGGTAATCATAGGAGTGACTGTTCAAATGTATCTCTTTTTACTGATTTTTTTCTTCTTACCCTATTTGATTTCTCTCCTTCTTTCTTCAAACCTCATCAGAAGATAATGTCTGATGTTAGCAAGGTGCAGTTAGGGACTGCAAATTGCAGTTATTTTGCCTTGCTGCTTTCCCCCATTTAATGGTGGCATATCCCCCTTCAAATACACTGATGAAGCACAGAGAGACACAGTGAACGGTGCGAGCCAGATCTGTTGTTCGGATAATTTGCCTTTTCCTCTTGGCAGACAAACAGTTTCATCAGAGGCTGTGGATAATGTTCCATGATTCTGCTCTCAACAGATATGTTTTCTGAGTGCTAGTTAACATCATTCCTATTATGACCCTTCACTTGGTTTCAAAGATTACTTTCTGGGAAAAATATGTCTAGGTTGCCGCAATCCATATTTATAGCCTGGAGCCACTGAGTAAAAAGCTCTGTGCTGTAGGAAGGGAAAAGGCCCAGGATTAAAAGCTGCAGGGCAACACGGCGCTTGAATCCAGGTAGCTGGTGCTAATAAAAGCCAGCGGGCAAACTCCCCAGGGTTCAACTTTGCAAATGGGACATTTGTTTTGGAAAAGAAAGGGTTAAACCAAGAAACAATTGAGCATGCACCAAGGTGGTGGAGTCCAGCTGCTGAGTCGTGCCAACCGTGCTGGCGATGCAGGAAATTGAAATGGACTTTTGAATCAATCTTGGTTTGAACTGTAAAAATATTGACAATCATTAGAGCAAAGCCAGGGCTCATAATGCAACTGAGAATTATGAACCCCGTAGATTTGATGTACAAACCAACCAATTCTGAATATCACTGGAAAACCACACATTTAATATAACACGCAGCTTGACCTTCGGTGTCACATGTCTCTTGACCTTTTCTCTGCGATAGGCTTATCAATTGACCACCCCAGTCCTTTCAGTTCCCTCGTAAGTCTTTTGACCATCTGCGGGCATAAAATATGACTGCTGTTGGCTGGCAGTGTCAGAAGTACTTCAGCATGTTGTGAGAGAAGGACAAGATGAAGAGCTCTGAGGAAGCCGCTTTGGTAACAAATCACCAATTTAGCCTCCCTAATATATCATGAAAAACAGCTGCAACAGGTTTCAGCTTTATTTATGTCGCAGGCTTGCTTACTAAGTGCCGCAGTTCCAAGGAGAACATATTCATTATAACAATGGTGTCTGCGTATATTTAAAACTGGCAAAGAACTGGAAAGGAAACTATATACCCACAAAAGAGAATTGGTTATATAAACTATCCGAATTCATAGAATTGGTGAAAATAACGGCAGCAATAAGATATCAAACAAACCAGAAATTAAGGTCACAATGGATATGGTTAGAAGAGTATATGAGTAAACACTGCTCTCAAGACAGTATGTTTAGACTAAGCTTGTAAAGTTGATCTAGAAAAAATAACAGTTTACAAGAGAAGTAAGGTAGAGATATATGAATTGCAATGCAAACAAGAATTTTAAGGAATAAAAGATGATGAGCACTGGTGGAGGGAAGTTACAAAGGTGTAGTTTCATCTACTTATTTTATGTATTTCTTCTTTTTTCTGCCTTTACCTTTCTTTCGTATGGTGTTTGGAAGTGTATGTGCATTATGTGTTTTTATGTCTGTAAGTGTATGTGCATTATTGTTTTGTATGTATGTCTAAATACATAAAATATTAAAATAAAACTGCTTGAGTTTCGAATCTGCTTTCCTTTTCCTTTGGATGTTTTTGTCATCTCTCCAGAGTTATTATTATTATTTTTTTTACTAATATCTAACCCACTCACAGTAAAAGCCAAATAAAATAAAAGTCATTCTGATTATGAACAGTCTGGCACACATTATCCGCCCCACGATGGCAGATTTTTGTATTGACTCATCAGGGTTTGGGTTTTGTTTTGTTTTGTTTTGCATCATAGCTACATTTTCTCATTCTACATTGGCCGGATACTCCATCATGTTACTAAAGCAGTTATTTGTTATGCAAGGCCTGCTCCTGCAGTGTGACTGACTGATAACTGCAGCTCTTTGAAACTGAACACTACATGATTAGACATGGTGCCAGAGTCTCTATTATGCGCCAAAAGACTTTCTCGCCCTTAGCTACCTTTAAAAGAGGTTTGACGTGTCTTAATCCCCACTTGATAGGGATAACCGTGGGCCTCACTTCCCATGTTGGTTGGTTTCTCGGTGTGAGAAGTTGCCTTCTTATTAAATCATGGGTGTAATTTCTCAAATTGGTTTGTTTCTCGCTGTGAAGGACTGCCCCACTGCACCCTGTGTTCTCCACTTGCTTCGAGGCAGAATCAGGCCACCAGTCAACAGTGCTTGATGGCAGACAAGACAGGTAGATCCTACATGGTTGGATCAACATAGGATAGCCCATAAGGCTGGACCCTGATTGGGGTGTATTCAACTCCTGAGTGACCAAGATGATGAAGGCTCTGGAAACCAAGCCTTATGAGGAACAGTTGAGAGAGTTGGGTGTGGTCAGCCTGGGGAAGAGAAGACTGAGAGCTGCCTTCAAATATCCTAAGGGCTGTCACTGTTTGATCAATCCATCAACCTCTGGTGGATGATTTAGAAGGACTGGGTCCAGAATGACTTTCTCTGCGAGTGTGTGACAGTTTCCATACTCAGCAGAGTTACATCTCAACACAGCTCCTTCCTTGGAAGCGTCTTTGGTGTTGAAGGTACACACAGTAGGCAATAAACATTCATGGATGCCATAAAGATTCAGTCAAGTGTAGAGGTTTACTTGACAGGCATAAAAACATGTTGGTAGCAAATATATACAGACATTCACCACTGCTGTGGTCAAGGCATCCTTAGAGTGTAACAAGAGTCCAAGACTCTCTCTCTGCTTCTCTCACCGCAAGATGCAACGAGAAACTCACAACAAGTTACAACAAGTTAGGGTAAAGGGTAAAGGGACCCCTGACCATTAGATCCAGTCGTGGACAACTCTGGGGTTGCGGTGCTCATCTCACTTCATTGGCGTAGGGAGCCGGCGTGCAGCTTCCGGGTCATGTGGCCAGCATGACTAAGCCACTTCTGGCAAACCAGAGCAGTGCACGGAAACACCGTTTACCTTCCCACCGGAGTGGTACCTACTTATCTACTTGCACTTTGACGTGCTTTTGAACTGCTAGGTGGGCAGGAGCAGGGACCGAGCAACGGGAGTTCACCCCGTCGCGGGGATTTGAACCGCCAACCTTCTGATCGGCAAGCCCTAGGCTCTGTGGTTTAACCCACAGTGCCACCCGCGTCCCTCTACAACAAGTTACACAGAACCATTATCAGTACTTCCTGTCACACTGTGCATGTCCAAAGAACAGTTCCCACAGAAAACGTCCTTGCATAGACCAAACAGTCTCAGCCTTCTGCTGCTTCTTGAAACTTCTTCTCTGTTTCTGGAACAAAGGATTCTCTCTCACACAGAGAAAATATCCAACAGTCACATGCAATATGGAAAAAAAAAATCCTTCCAGTAGCACCTTAGAGACCAACTAAGTTTGCATGCACACGAAAGCTCATACCAAGAACAAACTTAGTTGGTCTCTAAGGTGCTACTGGAAGGAATTCTTTTATTTTGTTTTGACTATGGCAGACCAACATGGCTACCTACCTGTCACTGGAATATGGAGCACAGCACTGGATTTACGGTGGTGTGGGCAGTTCCGCCATACAGGGAGCTGAGCTAAAGGTGCTCCTAATTGAGAAGATCCATAATTGAGAAGATCCATTTGGGGGCACCAAATTTTGGCCGTGCACAGGGCACCATATCGTGAAAGACTACCAAAGTCCGCCCCTGATGGAACAAGCGTTTTCCTGCTGCTTCAGAGGGCAGGGCTTGAACCAACAGATTCAAATTACAAGAAAGGAGATAATAATAATAATAATAATAATAATAATAATAATAATAATAATAATAATTTATTATTTATACCCCGCCCATCTGGCTGGGTTTCCCCAGCCACTCTGGGCGGCTTTCAACAGAGCATTAAAATACAATAATCTATAAAACATTAAAAGCCTCCCTAAACAGGGCTGCCTTCAGATGTCTTCTAAAGGTCTGGTAGTTGTTGTTCTCTTTGACATCTGAAGGGAGGGCGTTCCACAGGGCGGGTGCCATTACTGAGAAGGCCCTCTGCCTGGTTCCCTGTAACTGACTAAACACTAGGAAGAACTTTCTGATGGGAAAGGTAAAAGGTAATAGCTGCTTGACAGTCAAACAGATTACCTCAGGAGCAGGTGGACTCTCTCCAATGGGAGGTTTTAAAGCAGAGTTTGGATGGCCACCTGTCAGGGATTTTTTAGCTGTGATTTCTGCACTGCATGAAGTTGGTGCTTGGGGTCCCCCTCAAACCCTACAATTCTATTATTCATTGAATCGGTTTTATTTGCTTTCATGTTTTTATACTGTTTTATTTCGTATTCGTTTCAATGGATATTGGTTTTTTTTTTTTGTAGCTGAAGAACCGAGACTGAGGCTGGGTAAAGTGGTACTGTGGAGAATACATCTCTCTTGAGGGCCAACATTAGTGTAAACGCTGGCAGTCTTCAAGCCTACGGCGTTGGTTAATGGACTTTAGCTACACAATGGCGCTCTTTCTGTCTTCTAATTAAAGTCTATAAAATAATTACCCTAGAAATTAGGACAGTTTTAATCTTTGATATGTATAATGAGGTTTAAAGGCCATCGTTGTGGCTGGCATTGTTTGTACCATCACTGCTTAATTGCGTCCTATTGTTCCCTGAAAACCGAGTATTGTGCGTGCGAGTTTTGAAGGAGTCTCATAATTTATTAACTTACTTTTTAATAATGAACTTTGAACAGCATCCCATTCAGTCCAGCACAATAATGCTAGAGCAATTTACGAGGCAGGATACTAATACGGTGTGCCTGCCATGGTCTTATCTTGTGTGTACCACTTTGAAGCAAAGTAGCTCTGGTGTGAAAAAACCATATATAATTCATGTATTCTCCATCACCCTTTCCTTCTCTCCCCCCCCCTCTGCAATTTATGGGCTGGATCTTTGTTATCAGGGTTGCTAAAGGCAGTGTTTTTTGTTTCTTTAATAGTAAGGATGAGAGCGGTAATTTTAGGACATGGGTAGGCAAACAAAGGCCTGGGGGCTGGATCCGGCCCAATTGCCTTCTAAATCCGGCCTCCGGATGGTCTGGGAACCATTGTGTTTTTACATGAGTAGAATGTATGCTTTTATTTAAAATGCATCTCTGGGTTATTTGTGGGGCATAGGAATTTGTTCACCCCCCAAAAAAAAATATAGTCCGGCCCCCCACAAGGTCTGAGGGACAGTGGACCAACCCCCTACTGAAAAAGTTTGCTGACCCCTGTTTTAGGATTGCAGAATGGGGGAAGAGGTGATTTAACCTTGCCCACCCATGATCCCAAGGAAATTGCTCCCTGCATTGCAATTAATGGTAAGGGGAAATCTCCCATTGCTACCAATGGGAGCTTTCCCCCATTACTCATAACAGCACAGGGGGAGATTTTTATGACAATGTGGCATTGTCAGGCAGCCTATTCAGAGTGAGGTCACTACTTCAGCTACGGGAACGACATGGCATTGTGACATTGTGTGGTCTCTGAAGAACATTCTCTCATCAGTAGGTCCGTTCCATATGATATAGGAATCGAACCTTTATTATGGTGACATCTGCCCATTGGAATACCCTCCCACTACAGTAGTACCTGGGGTTACAAACACCTCGGGTTACAAACACTTCGGGTCACAGACTCCGCTAACCAGGAAGTAGTACCTTGGGTTAAGAACTTTACCACAGGATGAGAACAGAAATCGAGTGGCAGCAGGAGGCCCCATTAGCTAAAGTGGTACCTCAGGTTAAGAACAGTTTCAGGTTAAGAACGGACCTCCAGAACAAATTAAGTTCATAACCAGAGTTACCACTGTATACATTCAACTAGCCATCTCTGTTGTCTTTTCGACACCTACTGATAACCTCCCTTTTTCAACAAGCCTTTTAAGTGGAGGAGTAATGTTTTCTCTCTATAAAATTGTTTTATATACTTTTTTATTTTTGATGCTTTTGTTGTTAAATTGCTTTGAAATGTTTCATAGGAAGCGAGCAATGGAAGAAGAAATCTGCTGTAGAGTTTGGAAAATGGCTTGTGTGCTGAACTCTCTTATGTGCTGAACTCTCACTGCCCATTTTTCCCTTAGGGCCGTTAAAAGCTGAGGAATACCAGTGGGAGATGATAGCTCAGTTGGTAGAGCCTGCGACTCTTAATCTCAGGGTGATTGGTTCAAGTCCCATGCTGGGCCAAATATTCCTGCATTGCAAAATATTCCTAGTGGTCCCTGTCAGCTCTACGATTCTAAGAACATAAAAAAAAAATGCATACTCAATATGTTGCACAGCATCACTACTTCTATTTTCAATTATGGCAAGGTATCTGCATAAATTTGGACGTTGTACTCCTAAGGCTGTGAACCTGTGGGGAACCTGTGGCCCTCCAGATGTGACTGGACTGCAACTGCCAACATCTCTGACTACAGACTATGCTGTCTGGGGCTGATGGGCGTTAGAGTTCAGCAACATTTGAAGAGTCACAGGTTCTTCATCTATTTAAGAGATGTCAGCGACACATAAGCAGAAAATGTTCCTCTTCCTCCAGGCCTTTGGGTGATGGAGGATGATGTTGGCAGACACCTGTCTGGTTTGTACTGGGAAGGAACAGGTGAAGCGAACGGTACAATGTTAATTAGATTTGTTTGGTTTTAAGGCTTGATTTTATGTTGTTGTTTTTTTACAGTGGTGACCTGCGCTGGGATCGTTTGGGGGTATACATTTTATTAATGAGTATATAAATAAATAAGCAAGCAAGCAAGCATAACTGGCCACTGTGGAACAAATATAAGGCCGGGAAACGTCTTCAGTAAAGGCAGATCTATCTCCCCTAACAACCATGTACACTAAAATAAAAAAGGTTAGCTGTTGTAGACTGGTCAGGAGGGGTTGCCATGATGCTTCTGCTATTACCTTAGTCGGCCAAGGGAAATGATGCTGAAGCAAAGAAGATTCCATGTGGAAGAAGAAACATTAGGAATCATTTGGGCTGGGCTGTATGCTTGGTATCAGACGGTGGGTCTTACCTAACCTCCTGGCAAGTGGGCCGCTGCTGTTTGCTGGGAGGGACAGTGGGTGTGGCTAGGCCAGTGGTGGCTAACCTTGACACTCTAGATGTTTTGAGACTACAACTCCCATCATCCCTGACCACTGGTCCTGTTAGCTAGGGGTGATGGGAGTTGTAGTTCCAAAACACCTGGAGTGTCAAGGTTAGCCACCACTGGGCTAGGCAGTGAGGAGGTTGGTGCTGTGCAAACACACCATCGGAGCCGATATGGTGCTTCTGCCAATGTTTTTGCACACTGTTGACCTCCCAACTCTTCCTCTCGGGAAGCAGCAGCAGCAGCGACTCCACCGCAGGGAGGTCAGGTTAAGTGACCACCACCCAACCCTACTGTTCACTACTGCGTATATCACAGTCATGGTGGGGCTACAGCCTAAAATGTTCCCTCCACCACCTGTAATTAGGATGCTGTGCCATCTGTTCTGCTTCTTCACCTCAATGAAAACTGAACTTTCCTGATTGTTTGGGCTTTGATTTTCTGGTCTTACCTGTATTTTGATAATGCATATGCTGCTGCCGGGGCCAACAGGAGAGAACAGGTCATTTGCAGAACAGAGAAAGACAGTGACACACCAGCTAATTTACAGTTAGTTTCTTTATTAAATCAGCAGAACAGAGGATAGGGGAGACCGGGGCACATTTTCCATAGGGGCAAGTTTTCCAACTCGCTTTAGTTTTGAAATGAGCCGCTAGATGACGCCGGGGGCGAACTGGCGGAAGTAGCAACACAGCACACATCATCTACGGAAGTTTCAGTTTAGTAGCTGGTGTCACATGGTCGGAAGAGCTGTTTTCTTCATTTTTTCAACTGTGAGTAAACTCTGCCCTCCTTGCAGAGAGCTGTGTATTTGTGCTCGCGACATGATGCTGTAATAAAAGGACTATAAATCCATCAACTGCTCGTTAATTCTTATCTGTGAAGTTACTGAAGGAAGGGGAGGACTCTCCACCCCTGACGTAACACCACTTGCCTGGACGTAAGCCCCATTGAATTCAATAGGACTTACTTGAGTAGACATGGTTAGGTTTGTACTATTCCTAACAATGTAACCCCAACCCAACCTTTAGTGTTTAGAACTCCTTCCTGCAGGTAGCTTGTCCATCACCTGACTCAGGCTTCATTGGAGATTCTTAGAATTTATGCGTTTCCACACCCTGTCTGAGAGCCAGTGTGACACCTGAATTACATGAAAAGGGGTTTCGAAACATGACAGGACATTTTTAGTGGCCTCCTCATGACGACTGCAACACATGTTCTTCTGGATCCTTTGGTGTCTATTATGGACCTATTAAGGTCTACGAGTTTTTGGAGTTCCATTGCAAGGAAGGACATCTCTTGGGGTTCTTCAGCCGGAGCTCTCATTTCCTGGGATGGCTGAAACTCAGACATTTAGGGAAACGCCTATTTTTAAACAATTGATCTGAAGGCTATTGTGGAGGATTGGTTCCTTGCTATTAAGTATTACCTTCCTCCTTGCAATTCCTGGGGTGCCTGGTGCTAAAAATGAAACGACAGCTTTAACGGTGAATTCTGAGCTTTTGTCATATTGAATAAAAACCTTAATGTTGCTTTAATGGAGGGCGAGGGGTTTTTGGGTGATGTTTATTAAACATATGCTCACAGTTACTGCACAATCTATTTTCCCTGGCAAGACCACAAATGCTCAGAAAACTGCCAGCAGTAAAGAATGTGTGACTGCATTTTTTTTTTTTTTACAATACCGAAGGCTGTAAAAAAGATAAATAAGCTCTGCTAAACCATTTTAAGCACTCATTTACACAGGCATTTAGCCCCTCTGCGAGAGGTCTCCCTCCTTGTATATTTCCATCCGAGGCTATATTTAATGCATGCCTATGAAAAATAGTTCCAGCCTTTTCAAACTCGCATTTACATCCCCGAGCACTATCAGATAAACTAATATTAAAAAATGGGGTTTGATTATTATTATTTTTGCTGGGCACAGCGGCTGAAACAAGCTGCGGGCAGGCGATCGTCAACCATGATTCCCCCTTGCAGATCGAGAGCCTCCCAGGCTGGCAACCGTCACCTAGTTGTGAAATGAGATAGAAATCCCATTAATATACTTTCGGATTAGCTTCAAGGTTTCATTAACTGTTAATGCCGCCTTTACCTGAAGTGAGTATGTATCTCACACAGTATATTTACGGCGGTGGTAATGGCTTGCATTGCAATCCCTGCCAGGTATTCCAGTCTGGAGACCTGGGGGTTGGCACAGAGAAGGAGGAAAGGGGTGGGCGGGAAGCAAGTTCTTTTAAATGTATGGCTTGGGGGAAAATAAACAGCTGCAAGATGTTAGGAGGTTTTGGCCCTGGGGTATGGCAAACAGAGGCTTGAAAACACCATGGTTTGCCCTGTATAAAATAAACCTCAAAAGTAATGGGTTTTTTTGTGGTTTTTTTTTAAAAGAGAGAGTTCAAGGCCTTCCAGCATTCCTAACTAAACAAAAGAGATGATTTTATTGGAAATGAATCACAGAATCATAGAATTAAAGTTATAAATGACCCCGAAGGCAGGACCGGTGCTAGGGTTTTTGGCGCCCTAGGTGAGGGGGTGGGCCATGTGACGTCATTGCGCATGACGTACGGTGCCCCGCCCCCTGCCCGCCCCGCCCCGCCGCGATTTTCGCCACTGGTTGGGGTGGCACCGGGCGGTGGCGAGGGGCAGGCTGGCCAGCGCCCCCTCCATTTTGGCGCTCTAGGCAACTGCCTAGTTCGCCTAAATGGACGCGCCGGCCCTGCCCGAAGGTAATCTTGTATGTGAGCCTCTGTGGACTCTGTAGACTTGTCTCCTGGGAGAGTCTAGACCTGTTTGAACAGGAACAGAAGGGGGCACATGTAACAGATGACTATATGAAGTCCTTAATGACTCAAGGTCTAGGCATTTGTTGGAAAGTCTCCTTCTATATTGATGAGCCTGAGATCAGCGGGGTGGGGCTGCTGCTTGTGGTCCCACTGATGGGTGTAGCTTGTGCAGAAACCTGGAGCAAGGTCTCATCTGTGGTGGCACCTCAGTTTTACAACTTCCTCTGCATGGAAGTTTGGATAGCCATTATGCTGATGGGCCTTTGCTGCCTGGTAAAGATTTGTTCCATACGTAAGCAAGGCAGCTGCTCCTGCTACAACATCCCAAGAGGTGCCCATGGGTAGGTAGATTTTGTAATGTTTCAGGGGAGTGGGATTGGGTGGTTGGTGAGTGTCAGGGACTGGACTGAGGAGGAATGGTGGGAGCCGCCCACCCCTCTTTTTCTGAACCTTCCCAAGGACAGGAGGACAGTATCGATTTAGAACAGTGGTTTGCAGAAGGGCATAAGTCCAGAGGGGAAAAGCTGGGAAATACTGGGTGAGGAACAGCTAGAAGAGGAAACACCAAGAGAGAGACAGCTGGCAGATTCAGTGTCCTTGGTCAGCATTCCTGACACCCCTTCGCCCAAGACTAGAAGGGCTTGGAAAGTGATAGAACAGAAAGCAAAACGGCAATAAGCTCAGATTACCTGATGTAGGAGTGACGTAGATTAATGGGGACGGAGGGGGTAAACCTTTACTGGGAGCAACGCCATTTTTGAGAGAGACATGTGTTCATTTGTCTCTTGCTGTGATTATTAAAGAAACTCTGGTAAGAACACTCCTTTTGTTTGATCTTCTTAATCATTGCCATCGGGGGAGGGATATGAGGTGGTGAGGAGCAAAGTGAGCAGGGAAACATCCCCTAGTAGAAAGAATATAATCTGGCTAGGTGCTTTTTCTGTATTTTTACGATGAAGGCTGCAGCCAATGCATCATGGGGGCACCAAGTTGGCAAAAGCTGATTTACAGCATTTTTTATGCCACACCGTAACCTAAAAGCACTCTGGGCAGCTTACAATAAATTGATCGGGGACAGTGTGAGTGTCCCGCAGTGTCAGTGGAGGCAACTCAGTGTCCAACGGACCAATTTACATTGTGCCAGGATGATGAATAATTCGCATGGTTTTCGGTTAAACATTTCCGGAATACCAGAAGATGGCAGTGAGAAACAGCTGGAGAGCTAAATGTCAAAGCAGAGACATACAACTGCTGCCGCTGGATGTAAAATGATGCTGTATTTATTTCGGAACAAAATGCCATCGATATTGCAGACGTGAGAAAGCATCTAAACAAAAGACACTGTTCAGTAAATGGCTGCCTTGCTAGATCTCAATGTTGCCCACTTGCAGCTTTCGTTGGGCCAGAAAAATCATGATTTTTATCCTATTTGTTCAACAGCCTAAAGATGGAAGCTGATCAGATTTGTCCTGTAAAAGTGACACGGTGTGCCGGATTAATAAAAAAGGAGAGAAAAGCAGAATGGGTTTTTTTATTTTATTTAAATTGCTCACTTTACATATAACGGTGTCTCGTGGAGGGTGTAATGAATTGAAGTGGGCTGTGCAATTTAATTCATTACAGCCGTCAGGCATTCAAATGGTGCCACACTCTATCTGCTTCTGTGCCTCTCTCTGGCCGGTGTGAAGGTGCTACCCATTTATACCTCATTTTGCGAACTACCCAGGTGGTGAAAACAAATAAAGGAAAAGGTTACAGGGTGGACAGCAAGAGCTGATCCTGTTCCTAGAGGTGTGAATGATGGAATGGAAGAACCAGCAAACAATATACTGCGGCCAGTCATTGGCTGCAGTGAGGCAGAGAGAAACCTGCTTGGTTAATGAGGCAGCACTGGAGGAAAATCAGACGCTAAAATGCATGTATTGTCTTTCAGGACGTGTAGACAGCTTGGATTTGGTTTCACAGTGAATGTGATGGGTACAATTTAGAGAATAGTTGGTATGCACCATGTGGCAGTGTGAACAGATCTTGGGCGTCTGTGTTCTTCCGTGGCTCTGGTAGATCCCCAAATGCGAATTAGGATTCGCATGTAGAAGACCGTGAATGAGTATTCTTGTAGTGCAGGACCTGGAAGAAGATCTTCTTTGTGGTGGCACCTCAGTTATGGAGCTCTGCCTCCTTGGAAGCACAAATGGCTGCAATGTTTGATCATGTTTTTAATATTCTGTTGAAAGCTGCCCAGAGTGGCTGGCGCAACCCAGCCAGATGGGTGGGGTATAATAATAATAATAATAATAATAATAATAATAATAATAATAATGACTTGCAACCAGTCCAGAGAATGGCACTGGCTGTCATCTTCGTTCTCCTTAGCCTCCATGTTGCCTCTTGCAGAACACAGCAGCAAGACCCAAATTCAATCCCTGATGCCTCTTGTTGAAAGGTGGATAGCTGCTATGAGGCAGGGCCAAGCTGAAAATGATATTGCAGGTGCTATTGCAGTTAATGTGTTTTTTAAAAAGAAAAAGATGCAGATAGCTGCTACAGGGGACCTTGAACAGGGTTGGGAGCATGGTAGGCAGGGAAGGGGAGTTTAGCTCTTTCACAGTCCAATGGGAGGAAAACTTTTATGGGCTGCTGCAAGTAAGCCATATGGACTCTCAGCATGAGAAAGATCTCTCATTGTGTCAACAACAGTGAGCTTCATTTCTTGCTTTTGCTGCTTAGTTGAGGCTAGAGGGCAAGTCTAGGCCCTCTGTCCTCCCGTCTCCCACTTTCTGCATTGTTTATTATATAGTTTTTTTGTTTTTGTTTTTACCCTTCGCTGGCAGTCAAAAAAATGGAAATGAGTTTTCTAGCACCTGAGGGGAAGCTGCTCTTGCTTAGACTTGTCAAGATATGGTCAGGGGCAAAAGGCTGAAAATAAAGACAAGGGCATTAATTTGTTGAGCTGAATATATATCAGCAGGCTGCTTTGCCAGTGACATACTCTGCAGTCATTAGGATATTTGGCAGGTATGAGTTCTTGGTGGCAAATTCACCGGTGGATTGAGGTGAAGTTAGGTTCAGAGAGAATGCAAGCTGACTTGAATTGTGATGTCTTTTCTTTGGTTCTTTAAGCGAGTTTATATTTGCTAAACCCTTCTAAGTTGCTTAAAAGGTAAAGGTAAAGGGACCCCTGACCATTAGGTCCAGTCGTGTCCGACTCTGGGGTTGTGGCGCTCATCTCGCTTTATTGGCCGAGAGCCGGCGTACAGCTTCTGGGTCATGTGGCCAGCATGACAAAGCTGCTTCTGGTGAACCAGAGCAGTGCACGGAAACGCCGTTTACCTTCCCGCCAGAGCGATTCCTATTTAGAAAAGAAAAAAAGTCTACAGTTAGGGCTGTGAACCATATAAAGGTAGGTTTTTTTGTTTTTTGTTTAAAAAGAATGATCAACCAGCTGCCTTTACATTCATTAATGAACAGCTCAAATTATACATGTTTACATATTGCCAAATCATCAGCATATGTGTCCTTTTTACTATAGGGACACGGGTGGCGCTGTGGTCCAAACCACTGAGCCTCTTGGGCTTGCTGATCGGAAGGTCGGTGGTTCGAATCCCTGCGAAGGGGTGAGCTCCCGTTGCTCTGTCCCAGCTCCTGCCAACCTAGCAGCTCAAAAGCACGCCAGTGCAAGTAGATAAATAGGTACTGCTGCGGCAGGAAGGTAAATGGTGTTTCTGTGCACTCTGGCTTCTGTCACGGTGTCCTGTTGCGCCAGAAGCAGTTTAGTCATGCTGGCCACATGATCCGGAAAACTGTCTGTGGACAAACGCCAGCTCCTTCAGCCTAAAAAGCGAAATGAAAAGCCCATAGTCGCCTTTGAGTGGACTTAACCGTCCAGGGGTCCTTTACCTTTTTACTATAGCAGGGGTGGCCAACTTTCAAGAGACTGCGATCTACTCACAGAGTTAAAAACTGGCAGTGATCTACCCCCCTTTGGGGTGTTCAGGTCGTGATTTCATGATTTCGGGGTCGTGATTTCATGATTGCAAAGCCGTGATGTAAAGATCGCAAAGTCATGATTTCATGATTGCAAAGTCGTGATTTCATGATTGCAAAGTCATGATTTCATGATTACAAAGTCGTGATTTCATGATTGCAAAGTCGTGATTTCATTATTGCAAAGTCGTGATTTCATGATTTCGGGGTCGTGATTTCATGATTCCAAAGTCGTGACTTCATGATTGCAAAGTCATGATTTCATGATTGCAAAGTCGTGATTTCATGATTGCAAAGTCATGATTTCATGATTGCACAGTCGTGATTTCATGATTTCGGGGTCGTGATTTCATGATTGCACAGTCGTGATCTCATGATTGCAAAGTCGTGGTTTCATGATTCCAAAGTTGTGACTTCATGATTGCAAAGTCGTGATTTCATGATTGCAAAGTCGTCGTGATTTCATGATCGCAAAGTCGTCGTGGTTTCATGATCGGAAAGTCGTGGTTTCATGATCGCAGTCGTGATTTCATGATTGCAAAGTCGTGATTTAATGATTGCAAAGTCGTCGTGATTTCATGATCGCAAAGTCGTCGTGGTTTCATGATCGGAAAGTCGTGGTTTCATGATCGCAGTCGTGATTTCATGATTGCAAAGTCGTGATTTCATGATTGCAAAGTCGTGATTTCATGATTGCAAAGTCATGATTTCATGATTGCAAAGTCGTGAGTTCATGATCGCAAGGTCGTGATTTCATGAGTGCAAAGTCGTGATTTCATGATTGGAAAGTTGTGAGTTCATGATTGCAAAGTCGTGAGTCCATGATTGCAAAGTTGTGGTGTCATGATTGCAAAGTCGTGATTTCATGATTGCAAAGTTGTGGTTTCATGATTGCAAAGTCGTGATTTCATGATTGCAAAGTCATGATTTCATGATTTCGGGGTCGTGATTTCATGATTGCAAAGGCGTGATTTCATGATTGCAAAGTCGTGATTTCATGATTGCAAAGTCGTGATTTCATGATTGCAAATTCGTGATTTCATGATTGCAAAGTCGTGATTTCATGATCGCAGTCGTGATTTAATAATTGCAAAGTCGTGATTTCATGATTGCAAAGTCGTGATTTCATGATCGCAGTCGTGATTTAATAATTGCAAAGTCGTGATTTCATGATTTCGGGGTCGTGATTTCATGATTGGGTATCGTGATTTCATGATTGCAAAGTCATAATTTCATGATTGGGTATCGTAATTTCATGATTTCGGGCTTGTGAATTCATGATTGGGTATCGTGATTTCATGATTGCAAAGTTGTGATTTCATGATTGCAAAGTCGTGATTTCATGATTGCAAAGTCGTGATTTAAAGATCACAAAGTCGTGATTTCATGATTGCAAAGTCGTGATTTAAAGATTGCAAAGTCGTGATTTCATGATTGCAAAGTCGTGATTTCATGATTGCAAAGTCGTGATTCAAAGATCGCAAAGTCGTGATTTCATGATTGCAAAGTCGTGATTTCATGATTGCAAATTCGTGATTTCATGATTGCAAAGTCGTGATTTCATGATCGCAGTCGTGATTTCATGATTGCAAATTCGTGATTTCATGATTGCAAAGTCGTGATTTCATGATCGCAGTCGTGATTTAATAATTGCAAAGTCGTGATTTCATGATTTCGGGGTCGTGATTTCATGATTGGGTATCGTGATTTCATGATTGCAAAGTCATAATTTCATGATTGGGTATCGTAATTTCATGATTTCGGGCTTGTGAATTCATGATTGGGTATCGTGATTTCATGATTGCAAAGTTGTGATTTCATGATTGCAAAGTCGTGATTTCATGATTGCAAAGTCGTGATTTAAAGATCACAAAGTCGTGATTTCATGATTGCAAAGTCGTGATTTAAAGATTGCAAAGTCGTGATTTCATGATTGCAAAGTCGTGATTTCATGATTGCAAAGTCGTGATTCAAAGATCGCAAAGTCGTGATTTCATGATTGCAAAGTCTTGATTTAAAGATTGCAAAGTCGTGATTTCATGATTAGAAAGTCATGATTTCATGATTGCAAAGTTGTGATTTAAAGATTGCAAAGTCGTGATTTAAAGATTGCAAAGTCGTGATTTCATGATTGCAAAGTCGTGATTTCATGATTGCAAAGTCGTGATTTAAAGATCACAAAGTCGTGATTTCATGATTGCAAAGTCGTGATTTAAAGATTGCAAAGTCGTGATTTCATGATTGGGTATCGCGATTTCATGATTGCAAAGTCATGATTTCATGATTTCGGGGTCGTGATTTCATGATTGCAAAGGCGTGATTTCATGATTGCAAAGTCGTGATTTCATGATTGCAAAGTCGTGATTTCATGATTGCAAAGTCGTGATTTAAAGATTGCAAAGTCGTGATTTCATGATTGCAAAGTCGTGATTTCATGATTGCAAAGTCGTGATTCAAAGATCGCAAAGTCGTGATTTCATGATTGCAAAGTCGTGATTTAAAGATTGCAAAGTCGTGATTTCATGATTGGGTATCGCGATTTCATGATTGCAAAGTCATGATTTCATGATTTCGGGGTCGTGATTTCATGATTGCAAAGGCGTGATTTCATGATTGCAAAGTCGTGATTTCATGATTGCAAAGTCGTGATTTCATGATTGCAAAGTCGTGATTTAAAGATTGCAAAGTCGTGATTTCATGATTGCAAAGTCGTGATTTCATGATTGCAAAGTCGTGATTCAAAGATCGCAAAGTCGTGATTTCATGATTGCAAAGTCGTGATTTAAAGATTGCAAAGTCGTGATTTCATGATTGGGTATCGCGATTTCATGATTGCAAAGTCATGATTTCATGATTTCGGGGTCGTGATTTCATGATTGCAAAGGCGTGATTTCATGATTGCAAAGTCGTGATTTCATGATTGCAAAGTCGTGATTTCATGATTGCAAATTCGTGATTTCATGATCGCAGTCGTGATTTCATGATCGCAGTCGTGATTTAATAATTGCAAAGTCGTGATTTCATGATTTCGGGGTCGTGATTTCATGATTGGGTATCGTGATTTCATGATTGCAAAGTCATAATTTCATGATTTGGTATCGTAATTTCATGATTTCGGGCTTGTGAATTCATGATTGGGTATCGTGATTTCATGATTGCAAAGTTGTGATTTCATGATTGCAAAGTCGTGATTTCATGATTGCAAAGTCGTGATTTAAAGATCACAAAGTCGTGATTTCATGATTGCAAAGTCGTGATTTAAAGATTGCAAAGTCGTGATTTCATGATTGGGTATCGCGATTTCATGATTGCAAAGTCATGATTTCATGATTTCGGGGTCGTGATTTCATGATTGCAAAGGCGTGATTTCATGATTGCAAAGTCGTGATTTCATGATTGCAAAGTCGTGATTTCATGATTGCAAAGTCGTGATTTAAAGATTGCAAAGTCGTGATTTCATGATTGCAAAGTCGTGATTTCATGATTGCAAAGTCGTGATTCAAAGATCGCAAAGTCGTGATTTCATGATTGCAAAGTCTTGATTTAAAGATTGCAAAGTCGTGATTTCATGATTAGAAAGTCATGATTTCATGATTGCAAAGTTGTGATTTAAAGATTGCAAAGTCGTGATTTCATGATTGCAAAGTCGTGATTTCATGATTGTAAATTTGTGATTTCATGATTGCAAAGTCGTGATTTCATGATCGCAGTCGTGATTTAATAATTGCAAAGTCGTGATCTCATGATTTCGGGGTCGTGATTTCATGATTGGGTGTCGTGATTTCATGATTGCAAAGTCATAATTTCATGATTGGTATCGTAATTTCATGATTTCGGGCTCGTGAATTCATGATTGGGTATCGTGATTTCATGATTGCAAAGTCGTGATTTCATGATTGCAAAGTCGTGATTTCATGATTGCAAAGTCGTGATTTAAAGATCGCAAAGTCGTGATTTCATGATTGCAAAGTCGTGATTTCATGATCGCAAAGTCGCGATTTAATATTGCAAAGTCGTGATTTCGTGATTGGGTATCGTGATTTCATGATTGCAAAGTCATGATTTCATGATTTCGGGGTCGTGATTTCATGATTGGGTATCGTGATTTCATGATTGCAAAGTCGTGATTTCATGGGGCTGTCTGGGTTCCATGCAATCGCAGAGGGCGCTTCAGAGCCAGACAGTTGATAGCCCTGGTTAGCTCTGCATTCCAGCAGGCCACCAGGGATAAAACAGGGGTGGCCAACTTCCAAGAGACTGTGATCTACTCACAGAGTTAAAAACTGGCAGTGTTCAGGTCGAGGTTGTTGAGCTTTTTTTAGGAAGGAAAGCCATCCATGTTTTGGGGGGTTCGGGTCAAAGTTGAGATTTTTTTTAGGAAGAAAAGCCTTGTTTTGGGGGCTTCAGGGCAAAGATGTTGAGCTTTTTTTTAAGGGGAGCCAAAGTTGCTGAGCTTCTTTGTGGGAATCCAGTGATCTACCAGTGATCTACCACAGATGACCAGTGATGTACCAGTAGATCACGATCTACCTGTTGGACATGCCTGTACTATAGCATATAAAAGCAGAGGAAAGGGTGCATTTGGATCCAATGAATGAATAGCACACCGTTCCCTTAAGTACAACCATTGGTGCAGGTAAATAATTATTTTGGACCTGGTTGTAACCAGCCTAGTAAGCCTGTGATATTACCAGCACAACCAGCCTAGTAAGCCTGTGATGTTACCAGCACAAGTAATTACCATTAGTTGCCTGAATCAGTAGTGAAGTTTCACAAGGCAACACAACCTAGGCACACATACTGTGTCTTTTTGAACCCAGCAGGTCTTTCTGTGTAGGAAATGGATTGTGTTTGAAACTTCTTGGCATTAACACAAACCAGAAGGATGTTTGATCCCTGTTTGGAATTGGATAGATTGGATGATTCTTGCGTTAGGGAATATATACATGGAAAGAGCGTGATGTAAACCAATTGAACAACTTTTAAATTACATTACAGTCGTACTTTAAAAGTCAATTGGAATCCGTTCCGGAAGTCTCTTTGACTTCCAAAATGTTCGGAAACCAAAGCGCGGCTTCTGATTGGCTGCAGGAAGCTCCTGCAGCCCACCGGAAGCCGTGGAAGCCCCATTGGACGTTCGGCTTCCAAAAACAGTTCGTAAACCGGAACAGTCACTTCCAGGTTTGTGGTGTTCAGAAGCCAAAACGTTTTAGAACAAAGCTGTTCGAAAACCAAGGTACGACTGTACTGCTTTGTAGATTGATGTCAAAATATAGATGGCGTGTCTCCTGGCTCTGCTGGTGGATAGAAACTGCTCAGACATTATAGGCTTCAGGAAACAGGGCATAAATTACAGGCTTTTACCCACTTTCCTTTTGAGATGCCCCAGCTGCAATGCATTTTTATTTTTTTGCTGTCAAAAAGGCATCTGGCTCACTGTTGCTTACTTTCATAGAAATACCAATTGCCTGTTTTCATGCAGCCGACTGAGATGTGTGCTGCACATTGGCAAAAAGAGGAGCGGGGGATCGGCTGGATTGTGGATAATATTGCAGCAACCACATGAGAAGGCCTAGCATGTGGAGCAAACATCAATGTGCTGAAACATTAGAGGATATGCAACTCAGCATTCAGCCACACCAAATTAGAAAGAATAACACTAAAGCCAGTGGTGATTCTCTAGAGGGATATGGATAATATATTATATGGTAGAATTTGATGCCATGCACAGGAAGCCCACACACGTTGTTTTCGTAAGAACTTCCATAGACCAAATTTAGGCCATCTGCAGTATCTATATATGTATCTATGTATCTATCTTGCCAGTGCAAGTAGATAAATAGGTACTGCTGCGGCTGGAAGGTAAACGGCATTTCCGTGCGCTCTGGTTTCTGTCACGGTGTTCCTTTGCACCAGAAGAGGTTTAATCATGCTGGCCATGTGACCCGGAAAACTGTCTGTGGACAAACGGCCTGAAAGAGAGATGAGCACCGCAACTCCATAGTCACCTTTGACTGAACTTTAACCGTCCAGGGGTCCTTTACCTTTACATCTATCTATCTATCTATCTATCTATCTATCTATCTATCTATCTAATCTATCATCTATCTATATCTATCTATCATCTATCTATCTATCTATCTCTATCTATCTATCTATCTATCTATCTATCATCTATCTATCTATCTATCTACCATCTATCTATCATCTATCTATCTATCTATCTATCTATCTATCTATCTATCTATCTATCATCTATCTATCTATCTATCTATCTATCATCTATCAATCTAACAAGGAAATGTTGATAGCAGTTTCCTTTGGGAGTCACAACTGTAAACAAATATGAGAGGCCTAATGCACTCCCCATCAACTAATACCCACTAATCTACTGCTGCAGACTCCTTTAAAAATGGATCACAACTGACTGCTTTGTTTTCAAGTAGGCAAAGCTGTTCAGGAGGAGAAAGTGAGCAACATTCTGACACACGCTTAGAAAAGCACGGAGGGCTTATTTTCTGCCTGTAAGCTTCCAAATATTTGCAATAAAACATAAGCTAAATGACTGTCTCCTTCCAAATGTGAGATTTAGCAGCATGTCTGGAAAAATGCAGGAAAAGTTTGCTCATCCATTCTGATTTCTGAGAATTGGGGGAAATGACGAGAGGGCCATTTGTAATGCACTTTTCAACCTCCGCAAGCCATGATAGCTGGGCGAAAAAATACGGGATACCTCTATGGAACAAGAGACGCGTTTCTGGAATGGAAAGCCCAACGGAACGGCAAGAATAAAGGCAGCGTCACTGCTGCATATTTCAGAGTCTATGTCAAGTTAGCAGAAATAACTGAGCTTCTCAACACCCCCTCAATGTTCTTGTTTTACTGTGGGAAGAATTTGAGTGAGGAGGCACCTAGAGTGTTGAGTCTTCATCAAAGGGTATATACATTTGCTGCATGTGAACACCACCAGATTAGGTTCCGCTACATGTTTTCCCAGGTTCTGCCCACCATATAGAGATGTGTAATGATAAGCAGTGTGAGCAGAAATTTGCTACATGAGCCACTATATGGCCCCCATAAACAGCCAAATGCTTGGTCCTCTAAGACATGCACACCTCAGTTCTTTGAGCTATAGTTTCTACTCGCCTAAAGTTGTCACTCAGATCATTTCTTGGCTGCGAGATGTGATGCCCTTCAGATGTTGTTGGGATTAGGGTTGCCATATGTCCTCTTTTTTCAGGACACATCCATTTCCCCCCATGGGTATGTACAATGAGAGTCGCCACAGAGATCTATAGTTAAAAGCAGAAGTCAACAAATGTGTCCTCTTTTTTGCTTTTCAAAATAAGGCAACGCTAGTTGGAATACAACTCCCATCATTCCTGGCTTTTGGTCATACTAGGTGGGGGTGATGGGAATTGAATGTCCGACACTAGGCCCTTTTAAACTGTGTGTGTGTGTTATTGTTTTTGTTTCTTATTGTGGCATGTGTTTTTTGTGTTTTTATATTATAAACCGCCCTGTGATCTTTGGATGAAAGGCAGTACAGAAATTTTAACAACAACAGCAGCAGCAACATCTCGGCTTCCAGTTCTGGTCTGCCGTAATGGAGGCAGCTCCCACGACAGCGGGTGATAGTTGGCGAAGGAAAAACAGGAATGATTGAGGATAATTATTCTTGCAAGTTCCCCCCAAGGACAGAGATAGAACTTCTATCCAACATGAACAGAAGTTATTAATATTGCAGTTGTTGTATAAGGGATCGTTATTTTGACTGGAATGTAATGGAAATTAATAAGATTTTGGAATGCAGAAATAAATTATATAATTCGGTATTTGAATGATTGGCATTAGTGATTGTATTATAATTTGGTATTGTTATAATGAGGCTATTATTGGATTGTAATTGAAAATTAATAAAAAATATTATTAAAAAAACCCAATAGCAACATCTGGAGGCCACCATATTCACTACCCCAGTCATTGACTAACAACTACTTTACAATCCTGTGTTTCTAGGGCTGTTTGGTCTAAGTCCACTAGCAGCTAAAGAACCATAAGAAGAAAGAGCAGGGACCCTGAATTTGTCCACCAACACCCAGCACCCAGACAACAGACAGTCCACCTGGTCAGAGTCACCTCCACTATGGTGAGATGTACTGCATTTCTCTTTAAGGCATAGCAATGATTTCTTAATTTTCAACTATACAAATACATATATATACATATTGTATGCAGATATGTACTCACTCATGCTTTCTTTTTTATGTTGGTTGCCTCTATTCTGGCGATGCATAAGTGACCACCCTAAGAAGGGTTGTGAAAACAAAGAAACCAGGGTATGGTCTAAAAGCAGATGAGGCCACCACCATGCTGAAGCTAAGCAGGTCTATGTCTGGTCAGTAGCTGGATGGGTGACTTCCTGGGGCCCACATGTATGACAGGAAGAATGTGGGAATATAAATGTATGAAAAAAGCAACTTAACCCTGGTTGCTTTTGTATGAGGACAAGCTCTAATATGACCCCTTGAATACATGTTGTACAATGTAAGAACTTGCAGGTGAAAACAGGGGCCGAGAATCTAACCAACTTCAAGGAGGGCTTTCAAGTAGAAGAATGTGTAAATCTCTTCCTTCCATCAGTCCATGTTGTACTTTAATGATCGTATATTACAAATCAACACTAAAAGCATTCCTTGCTGTCATTAAGACTCCATCTTCCAGAAGAACAATCCTTTGCCTTGTCACTGTATTTTAAATGCCAGCTGGGGAAGGCCATGAGAGATTTCTAATAATCAGTATGCGAGGGAGTGTGGGATTCAGTAATAAACGGAACCACTTATCTGAACCATTTTCTCATTCAGTGTATTGGGCTAGATTTTCAAAACATGTCATTTTCAAAGCATTTAGATCCCTACAGGTGAATGAGCATACTTTCTCACATCGTGAAATTGCCCCCTGGAGGACAACTAGAACCAGTTTTGTGTCCTTTAGCAAGACAATAAACAGTCAAGTTTCACTTCAGGATCACACTAGCTCACTCTCTGATCACCATCTGGGCTGCTGCAAACAGTCTCCCTCCTCAGCTTCCTGCTGCCTCCACCCTCCTCTTTGTGATACTGTTGAGGTCTTCCTCCTTGCTGCCCCTTCTCCTTTTCTCCCCCTTCTGCATGAGCCGCAGCAGTATCGACAGTTTCCCCACTGGCCCATCCATCTCCTTCTTCTGCCCTAGTGTCACCCGCTGAGGAAGGGTTAAGGGGGAGCCAACATCCTTTCAGCAAACAGAATCAAACTGGAACTGCCTTTGGTGGCATGGAGGGAAATTTGTAGCTGGTGACCAGGTCCCCAGTGGTGAAAGTTTAGCTTGTGGATTCGAAAGGAAACCTGTGTTTACGGAGAAGAAAACTGGGCCAGTGAAAATGTGGGCTGAGAAATAAATGGAATGGGGGGGGCAGGGATTGGAGGGTCATCCTGTTTGAAGAATCAAATACATTTCCTGTCGTCCGTTGCCCCAACCTGCCTGCCCTCCTTGCATAGATGGCCGCGGCTGTATAATTGATGCTGCGGTGTAGTCTGAAGGATACTGTCGAGATTTGCAGGACGTATGCCACTCAGCCCCAGCTTTTGGGCCATTGCCTCATTTTCAGAAGTGACACTTTCACGAGCTCATTTATTGCATTGTTGCTCCCCTAAGTGATTGCCAATGATGGGATTTATAGGTGCGCGTTCAGAGTGGCTAGATGAGATGGGCTTTCTCTTCTCTTCTCTATCCCCCCCACCCCCGCCACCTCCACCTTCACTCGTATTAATTCCAAAGTTACTGCCAATGAATAGTTCTATCCAGATTGATGGGCAGCGTACTATAATTACCTGTCAGAGACATGGACCACTTGATGCTGGAAGCTGGACTTTGATGGAGGCGCTATAGGGGAGGGGAGGAGGGCGAAACTGTAACTGACATTACAGCTCTGTTTGCATCTGCTTATTTCCTTGCAGATAAGCTGTTTGTGTTAACTTGAGCATTTTTTTAATGAAAAAAACAAAACAAAAACCCAGCACCTTACATTTTGCTATCTACAATTCCCCCACCGCCGGACTTAATTATAGGATTATAATTGCCAATTAAGCGATAAGTCTTGTATTCTTGGGTCACTGTGCATGAATCTGATGCGATGTGCATGGGTGGCGGAGAGAGAGAGAGAATCAGACCAAATGCACTCTCCAATATTTCTAAGTCATTCTCATCTGGTTTTAAGTTGAGAGCCGGTGTGGTTAGATGATCCGACTAAGATGGAGGAAACTCAGCCATTGCACTTGTGGGGTGATCTTGGGCAAATCGCCATTGTTCACAGGTTTGTTGGGAGGGTAAAATGGAATATGGAAGAACCATCTATGGTGCCTTGAGATCCTTGAAAGAAAAGTGGAATATAAAATGTGCTACATAAATAAATACAAGGGGTGTGCATGGAACCCTCAATCAATCTTGCATCGATACCTTTTTTTTCCTATCCAGGGGTAGCGTATCCTGTTTTGCCACCAGCAGAGAAGCACAGTTGGCATCAGCACCTATTTCAGGTGAGATTGCTCGAGATCTCAGTGCTTCACAAGATGTTGCATGATTTTGGCGAGATCTTGATGGTAATCAGCACGATCTTGTCCAAAACTGGCACTGCTGCCAGCACTGCTTCCCCATGGGTGGTGGAGGTGGCAGGGCAGGCGGGGCACCCACGGGGGGGGGTTATCCCACCTAATGGCTGCACTGCCCCCCCTCTCCATCTGTTATATTCTGGTCTCTTTGTTGCTGCTTGTTCTCTCTGCTTCGATTTGTGATTCACATTTTGAGGCACCCGTTGTAAAATGAAGCTGTTTGTTGCCTATTCAATCTTACAAGGAATCCTTAAAATTACTATCATTTCCCCCCTTTTGCCACAATCAGAAATTTACAGGCTCAGGAGCCCCTCCAGAGTGGATTAAAGCTGCCAAATTGCAGGTTCAGGGATTTATTTATTTTTGGGAGGGAGGAGAAGTAAAAGGAAGCCACTTTCCTCTATAACCTATATTAAGGCAATACTTTTATTAAGCCGACTGAAAGTCCAAACTCCATATTAGTTTCATATTTTTAAGGGGAGGAGTGGGGGGTTCTCTCTCTTGCTCTTCTATGCCTTAGAAATAATTAAAAAGTCTTTGCATGTACTTAAATAAAACAAAACATTAGCAGCTTCTCACCAGCTGTCTTAGAATTTTGGTACTTGCTGTGATGGCGAGGCATGCCCTCCAACAGGCATTGCAATCTGAGGCTCCCCTTAGTATTGCCTTCAGAGTGTTGAAGAGCTCTGGAGTTTTTCTTTTTTCCTCAAATAGAGCGGTCATCTTTAATGGGGGTGGGGTGGGGAATCATCCAACGCTTTTCAGCATTCTGCCAATAGTATTTTTTTAAAACATATTTTTTTATTAAAGATTTCTTGGTTTACAAAAGTATGTGCAATGTCTTTTTTTCCAAGTTACATTTTCTACAGATCAGTTTCATTTGTTGAGACATTAGTGTTACATTACGAAGAAAAGGGGGAAGAGGTGGAGGGGGCCATGGTTAGTCGGGGTGGAGTTGGGTGGCAATGTTTATATTTTCCTTAATGTATGTGTGGGGTTTTGTGTCAGCGTCATTTGTGCGGGTTCTTTTTCCTATTCGCTTGTGTTCCTTTGGTGGTGAGAGAGGTTGGGGTTGGCCTAGGGCAGTGGTGGCTAACCTTGGCACTCCAGATGTTTTGGAACTACAACTCCCATCATCCCTAGCTAACAGGACCAGTGGTCAGGGATGATGGGAGTTGTAGTTCCAAAACATCTGGAGTGCCAAGGTTAGCCACCACTGGCCTAGGGTGTGGTTGTTTGTTTGTGATTGGCTGTGGTGAGCTTTGTTTTCATGTGTAAGTGGGGTGTGTGTGTGTGTTTGAATCAGGTTAGCCATATTGATTCATATGCTGTTGGTGGATTCTTGTCGTTGTCTTGTTGGGCTGTTTATCTTCTCACACACAAAAAACAAGAATAAGCCCCAAATACCTGCACCTCCCCTCCTCAGAGGGAGGATGGGGAATCCCCAACATAGAAGCATATTACATCGCCAACCAAGTACGCCACATAATCCCATATATACTAGAAGATGAGACAAGACAATGGGTATACCTGGAGAGGGACACAGTTGAAACGACCTGCACCACAGCATACCCATTCCTCCCAAAGAAACTAAGGAGAATTCCCACAACACTAAACAGGTACACACAGACCATGCTTAAAGCATGGAAAGCAGAAACTGCCAATAGTATTTCAATAGCTTTACTGTCAGGGACTGGCTGTACGAAGAGGAGTGATGGGAGGCACCAGCCAGAGAATCCCCTAGGGAAGCCCCAGAGAAGGAAGGCTCAGAGCCCAGGGAGTGGTGGTGGGACACTGAAGACAAGTCAAAGGATGAAGTGGGGTCACAATGGCTGGAGGCTGAGGATGCAACAGGCTTGAGTGAGAGAGAAGAGCCAGATACAGAAAGCAATGCAAACTCAGGACATGAAGCAGAGAAGGAGGGGCCAGAGGTTATAGAAAAATCCACAGAGCTTGCCTTTCCTACTGTAGTAAGCTCCCTTCCCCTTTGTCTCCAAGATCACAGAGAGCTTTCCATATAACAGAACAAACAGCACATGTGGCCCCTCTCTGGTGTAGTTTAAGGCTGCTTGGGAGACATCTGGCTGGGGAGGAGACTTAATGGGAAGTAGAAGGCAAAGACCTTCAGTATGGCAACTGTTTCACTGGGGCCAGTCCTCTTTGTAGGCATTGCTGCCTGGTATGCTGTTTCCTTGAAGAAAGAGCTGACTTTTCTGCTTGTCTCTGCATCTCAAGTGCTGACCTGCATCTGAACCAGCTGTGACATTCACTTCTTGCAAAGTCCATGGATTACGAGCGCAGAAACACAGAGACATAGAACCGTATAGAGAGATAGTGTACAGACAGGGCGGGTGTACAGAAAACCAGAGCAACACAGTGACAGAAGACTTTGTTGGGGCCTTGATCTGATTAGGGGTGTTTGGTTGACTACAGGAACACAAACATCATTCCTCATCACCCCAACTTGCCTCATTATTTGACCCCAGCACAGAGCAATTGCACATGCCTAGGAATATATTTTGTGGAAAACCCTGCCAAGAAGAGAACAGTAGATTTTGGGGTTCAAAATGCAGAGTACTATAGCTCTACTATATTACTTTCTCTGTGAACACAAAACTCCTTCCTAATCTTTGCAGATATCTTATTTTCATTAATGGCCACGCTTTTTTAAAACTGTGGTTTTAACATGATGTTTATTTTGCAGCACCTTGGAGAGCTTTGGTCAGAGACACAATTAAAACACAAATTAAGTAGGATGCAAACTGAGCATGATTGCCGATTTATGCCCAGCTCGCTGTCAGAGTCCAGCCATGTATCTTTCTGAACTTTCCTTGCACTTGGGGTTGTAGTACCCTGGAAAGAAAAAGTTGTGAAGTGTTCAGAACCTTTTAGATTTCTTTTGGAATTTCAGCAGCCGTAGCACTAAGAGTTTGCCTCTTAGCCTTTGCTGAACGAATCAACCTTTCTGCTGGAAGTTCAAGTGCGGGAGTCGTAATCTTTTACCAATGTATTCCTTTTGCGAGAAAAAGTCAAGGGAACATTATGTATGGCCAGTCCCACTGTTTCACTTTGCTAAGTGCATTCTGGAATTCTTGCTGTATTTGTCAGAAGACACCAGCAATGCATTGCTTTTTGTAGCAAAACGGCAGGCTGTCGATCTTCTGCTTTTTTGTTTTATTGTTTTAACATCTGGGAATCCCTGCAGAACTCTGCAAAGCATTTCAAAAGAAAACATTACTAAAGGAAATTAAATATATTGAAAACAGCATGATTAGCAAGAGAACAAAATATTTTCATAAGCATCAAACATATCTGCTGATGTTGTTGCCAGTGGTTCTCATCCTGCCATCCTTCCCAGCTTGCCATGATGGGTGGTAGCTATGGAAGCTCAGACTTGATGACCTGGGTCTGCCCTAAGAGGCAGCCTAGTGTAGGAAGGAAATACCAAGGAAATGGGACACCATGATGCATGGAATTTGCATGCCAGTTTGCATACACCTCAATTGTGCAAACATCTCCCATGGCAGGGTTTCCCAAACTTGGGTTTCCAACTGTTTTGGGACTACAATTCCCATCATCCCTGACCACTGGTCCTGCTAGCTAATGATGATGGGAGTTGTAGTCCAAGAACAGCTAGAGACCTAAGTCTGGGAAACCCTATCCTATGGTAAGGCTGGGGATAGCCCAGGTGTCATACAGCTCTGTCTCTGTCTCATATTGTGTGTGTGTGTGTGTGTCTGTAGTAAGTGCTGATTCAGCTCATGTAAGACCCAGTGTTCTCCTTCTCCATGTAACCAATCTACAACATCTCGGTGGCTATTCAAAACCCTTGAGCATGTTGCAGCGTTAATTTAATGGGGATCTACTGATCCACATCAGCAGAACTGGGCATGGTGATCACAGCAGATGTTTTTGGTAGCAGCTATGGATGATGTCACCCGAGTTGCAGCTTGATGGGATATGTATGAGGAAGCAATTCGGCCACATTTTCCCCAGTACATTGGCCTGTAACTTTTTATTTTACTGGATGTGGTTGACTAAGGTTTACCTGATGCCCTTTGAAATGAATGAATATAATAAAAAACAAGACTCACTGCGTCTTTCCCTTTCCTGACAGTCATCTTGTTTACAACACAAATGGCACACAGAACGAAAAGAGTTGCGATATTCCTTTTGGCTACACTAACAGTATTCAGAATGGGATAAAAGTCATTGCCTGTAAGGGAAAGGGCGGATCAAGGAGATAACCCAAATGCTCCTCGCTACAAGCATGGCACAGTTATTGAGTTAGACGGGCAGCAAATCTGTTACGGAAGAGGAGTAGGTTGTCAAAAATGCAACACATAGGCTCCAGGTGCCATTGTTAGTTAACTAATTAGCTTTGCCATATTTCATTGTTTTGAAGGTGCAAATGCCACAATTGATTGCCTCTTGTCTCAACTTGCTTATCAAGAACTGCCTTGAATGGACTTTATTAAGCTAAGGTAGAAGTGAATGATAGGATAAGGAGAGGGGGTCATGCCACCCTAATCTTTGCACCTTGCTTCCCCTGAATATAAATAGGCAGGTATCTCCTTACAGAGCAGAAGTACTGAAAGCCCTTTTAAGATAAGCAACCGGTTCTTTTGCTATCTTCTCCAGGTGCAGGTAGCAGATCTGATAATGAATCTATGCATGGCTCCAAATTGGAGGGCTTTCATCTGATTTTTTTTTTTTTTTTGGCTTTGGTTTTAAAAGCTAACTGATTAACCACCTGCCCCTTTTAATGGATGAATTTAGGTGCAGTGCAATTGAGTTCAATGGGACTTGCTTCCTGGGCAAGCGTGTGTAGAATTTGAAGCTTAAATAGAAATGCATTTGCTTCGCCCCAATATAGATGCAGTTTTCAGATACTGAGGAAGTGCCACTTAATAAAATGAAAGAGGCAAAACATCGCTATAAGGAAAGGCACATCCTAATGTGTTTGTGCATCCATTCCTTGTTATAGTCATACAATTATACACCACAACCAACAGAGCCTCAAAGCAATAATGTGTGTGTGTGGAAAGTTTTTACTGACCAGATGAACACACCAGTAATAGAATTTCTGTATAGCATAGGTTCGCCTTTCCTGTTACATACTGTAAAAGGTAAAGGGACCCCTGACCATTAGGTCCAGTCGCAGACGACTCTGGGGTTGCGGCGCTCATCTCGCTTTATTGGCCGAGGGAACTGGCGTACAGCTTCCAGGTCATGTGGCCAGCATGACTAAGCCACTTCTGGTGAACCAGAGCAGCGCACGGAAACGCCATTTACCTTCTTGCCGGAGCGGTACCTATTTATCTACTTGCACTTTGACATGCTTTCGAACTGCTAGGTGGGCAGGAGCAGGGACCGAGCAATGGGAGTTTACCCGTCGCGGGGATTCGAACCACCGACCTTCTGATCGGCAAGCCCTAGGCTCAGTGGTTTAACCCACAGCATCACCTGTTACATACTGTGGAATGTGCTTAACCCACATCCCCCCTGGATTCTAATGTACCCTTACCCTTTCCCCTGCATGGGAAGATAGGCTACGGAGGATTGAGTGGATGAGACCAATAGTGGGTCCAACGGTCAAGAAGGCAGTTTCTGCACATGCTGTTGAGGAAATGAGGGGCAGATGGAGCTTGTCTGCCTCAGCAGGCTAAGGAGTAAACCCTACACAAATCTGGAGTGGATTCCCTAAGAACAGTTGGATGGCGTCTTGCACCCCTCCTTCCAACCAAACTGGTGCTCTGCTTTCCTTTTGATCACATCAGTGAGGCCAAGGGGTGGTGGTCTTGTCATCTGGGCAGCTCAGGACCTCAATATGCACTGTCCAGGTTTGTGCCCCAAATGCAGCAAAAACAACACGGGAGGCAACAGTTACGAGTTACCGGTCTCTGCAGCCACAGCAGACTCTGTTATTCTCCAGTGGTTTGACTTCACCCTCCAGAGGCACACTCCATTGTCTCTTGAGACAGATGGAGGCCAAGAAGGACCCTTACCAATTAAAATGGGCTCTTCTTAGCTAAACCAGAAGTTGTTGGATTCCAACTTCCACCAACCCCCTGCCAGCATGGCCAGTACTCAGGGATGATGGGAGCCGTGGTTCAGAGTTCAGGACTGAATCTGCGCTGGTCACCCTGATGGATAACATCTACTGGGAGAGCTCCTGAAAGCTCCAAAGATCTCAGAAGCCCACTTCTCAGTAACTCAGATCAGGACTTTTAGTGTGGCTGACCCTGCCCTGTGGAATAGCATTCCTGTCAAGATATGACTGGTGCCCACTATCTCCACTTTTTAGAAACAATTGAATACATTTTAGTTTTGATAGGTTTTTCCCCAGCTGGATAAATAAGTCTTTACCACGACTGTCTATTTTGTATGGTTTTAGTTTTGTTTAAGATTTATTTTGTGTGTGTTTAACTGTTCTAAATCATTTTGAGTGTACGTTGCCTCGAGATGGTTGTACAGAAAGTGATGAATAATTCTATCATCTATTTACTTATAACCCCGGAAGCAGTGATGGCTGGTGGCCATTGGGACTGGTGGGGAAAAGAGCACACAGTGCCAGAGTCAATGATGAGCAGAGCTCATCAGTTCTCATGCTGTCCCCATGTTCTTCCTTGCTAAATCTACAAGGACAGCAACACTGAGACTACAGAGGAGGAAGAAGCTGACAGGCAGGACCATGTCATGATCTGTTTGCACATAAGAAGACAGGCAGATGGGGGTGGAGGAGGTTAGGCTGAAGTTGGTGGGACAATGTCCCATTTGCCCTAACTGACCAGCAACCACTGCCTGAGGGGTACTATATTAGCTACCCTAGACCTAAACCAGCCCACCAACGGGAAACATGGAGTATCACTTTTCTGCTAGGCTGCTTTTCCTTGCCCTTCTGTTCTCGGACTGGGTCTATTTGGGTACGTCTTTGGGTTGTTGCTAAATTATTATTTCTCCCCTCCTATCTTTTTGCTTACTTGAATACCAGTGGGTATTCATTGGCCCCAACCTGAGGCCCGTTTTCTGCTTGTGATAGCCAGGAGAAGTTTTCCACTAATGGTTATATCAATAAACTTAAAATATTCAGTATATTGTCTCTCTTCCAGTCCTCCTTCCCACAATGCTAGAATTCACTCAATCTGTTAAAGCAATAGCAAAGTTGGTAAAACATGAGACTCTTAATCTAAGGGTCGTGGGTTCAAACCCCACGTTGGGCAGAAGATCCCAGCATTGCAGGGGCTTGGACTTGATGACCTTTTGGGTCCTGTCCAACTCTACACTTAGATTATTCTACGATTCTAAACTTTAGTTGATTAGTTTTGTACTTAAATCTGATTAAAACTGCAATACCAGGACCGCAATACCTCAAGGACTGCCTCTTTCCATATGAACCTACCCTGACCCTGAGATCATCTTCTGAGGCCCTCCTTCGTGTGCCTCCTCCTCGAGAGGTGCGGAGAGTGGCAACACGAGAAAGGGCCTTCTCTGCAGTGGCTCCCCATCTGTGGAATGCTCTCCCCAGGGAAGTTCGCCTGGCACCTTCATCATACACCTTTAGGCACCAGGCAAAAACATTCCTTTTTAACCAGGCCTTTGGTTGACCTGATCAGCATCCTATACCCTTTTAAAATGTGGCTCTTTGGGGTTTTTTTATTGGGTTATTGTTTTTATTTTAATTTTATATATTGCAATCTTTTTTTGTGAACCTCCCTGAGACCTCCGGGTATAGGGTGGTATATAAATTCAATATTTTTTATTATTATTTTTAAACTTGATTAAAAGGATGCCAACCTGCCCTGATAACGCTCTGGGAAACTGTGGCAATTCCTAGGGGCTCAGGGCCTAGGGATACAGCACAGATTTTGTGTGTGACTATTTAGAAATTGCTGGCCTAGCATGGAGCACATGGACAAATGTGCTCCATGAAGATACATGCCCGTGCCACATGTAATACAAGTAGAACCCAGCTGCGAAGGGCTTGATGAAGGATTCCTGTTGAAAGCCCTCCCAGCACCATAGGAATTTTTGCAATAGCTTTCCACTTAAGCAAGCTGTCGGGTCCATGCAAAAGGGTGTTGATCGATGGATATTCACAAGGCAACAATTCATTATAAAACTCTTGTGCTTAGAAGTAGTTGCCATTTGTAAATGGCATTCAGCTTTCTCTCTCTCTCTTTTTCTTAAAGGTAGGGGGCATTTATCAAGCAGACATTTTCTCATGAACAGACCAGCAAAAGAAATTCTATATACTGTGTAATGTACTTCTGAAAGGAACACGGGCAGCAAGGAAACAGATGGCTCCAACTTGGTCAGGTGAACAGCACCATAATAGGTAGCCTGAGGCAGTGAAAGAGAGGGGGGTACGTGGGTGGGGTGGGTGGTTGAAAAGCAGTAGACGCTGCTGTATTTCTCAAAGATTCATTTCCCCATTGTCCTGTTACATTGCCTCAAATGGCCTGCTATTTTACTATTGCTTGCCCGAGCAAAAACTGGGTTATAATGAGCCTGAAATATCTGGATAAGATATAGGCTTTAGCTATATAGTGCTTTGCATCTAGGAGGTCTAAGGTTCAGACTTGGGCATCTCCATTCAAAAGGTCTTGAAGGCAGCAGGGTTAAACCCTGAAAGGTCCTGCCAGTCAGGGCAAACAGATACCCTGCTTATGATGCCAGTTCTGATCAACATATGCCCCACCTGGTTCCACTTCTCTGAATTTTGGAAAAGAGCAAAATGAATCTATTCTGCTCTGCGAAAATTCACATTTCCACAAAATTCACTTGGATCTGGGTAAAGGCAACATCAATACTCCTCCCCTTGCTGGATCAGGTGTTTGTGTGTGTGCTGTGTGTCCTGGAAAGCAGACACAAAGTTGAAGGTTGGTGCAGCTCTGAGATCTGCACTTCATTTCCACCCTGCATCACCCTTTCCAAGCTAGCAAGCAGCAAAGGAAAAGATCTCTCCTTCCCAATTTTGGAAACCTCATTCTGGAGTGAGCTCAGAACCTGTTGGAAAGGAGAACGTCCTGGGCCTGTTCTGGAAATGCTTTGGCAGCCATGGTTCTTGCACTGCTTCCGTTCTATGTTTGAGCTGCCAGCAATATCTGTGGCAGGCTGCTGTGTCAGAAAGAGTGTTGGACTAGGTGGACCTTTCCCTCGGTCTGTTCCAACAAGACAATTCGTAGGGTCTTAAATTAGGACTCTGAATGAAGTGTACACAGAATGGAAAGACGGTAATGGAACATTACTATTCTCATTTATCATCCTTTTCATTCGCGCCAGCCAATATTTCAGCAAGCAGAGGTTTAGGCAAGTGCTAAATGAAAACTTTCATCAGAGCATAAGAGCTGTCTTGCTAGATCACACCTAACATCCGTTACACCAAAAGTTAGCTATGGCCCAGCAGATGCCCTGCGGTAGTTCAAATATCTGCTGAAATGTTGGCTGGAGTGAATAAAATGGGTGAAAAATGAAAAAAAGAGGTAATGTTCCATTAACATGTTTCTATTTTCTTCATACTTCGGGGGAGGGGGAGGAATCCTAATATAAGACCCTACAAATAATGGCAATAGTCATTCTTTAATGTTTGCATCAACACTACTGACTACAAGATTTGGTTTGGATCTTGAATCAGAAAATAAGAATTTGCTATCACCATTTTTCCTTTTGGCAGAAGTGCATGAAATTTGCAGGTGTACCATCCCCTCCAGAGTGGATAAAGCATGCCCAAAAAAAGGTCTAGGGGCTTTGAGACTGGCTACGTTTAAAGTCAGGTTGTTGTTTTTTTTAAGCAAATGTCTATAACTTAAAAAAAAAAAGTTATTCCGAGGCAAGATATTATGAAATTTGCAGGCAATGTCATCTCTTCTAGCACCATTAATCCTACCCAATTTCAGAAAGATAGCTGTAACAGTTTTTTAACGAGGGCCATGATTACAGTTTTGGAGTAGGTAAAAACAACAACTTAATCACCCTTGATTTATGGACAATTGTCCTGCAGCCAAGAAGGTGTGCCTGGGTAAGAAATTTGTCAAATTGTGGTCAAATAAGTCCAGACGCTTTTGAGCTAGGTAGCTTTAATGGGTCCCCCCCGGGGGGGGGGGGGCAGGAGAGAACCAAAGGGATTCACTTTCCAGGTAAAACCATTCCCTCTGATTACTTTATTTGCTGTGCCTTGCAAAAGTTCTGACTTTACCTGCTCAACTTGAAGCTCGGTTAAACAAATTCTCTCTTCAGATTTTCAATGCATCTGATAAGATCTGATTCAGCGGATAAGATCAGATTTTTGCAAGGCATAGCCATGGAACAACGATGAAATCTCTTGGACCCTGGGGGAATTAATTGGCACACAATACAATCAAAATATGGGTTGAGCAAAAGTGTGGAGGATCCTTTAATTGCTTGAATTCTTTATGTGAGTAGCACGAACAACAGAACCAGGTAATGAAGCACAATGTTTATTTTGATACATTTCTAAATGTGTCTTGGGGAGAAATGAACTGAATACCCAGATACTTCTTTCTGTGAGCAGCTATTTATGTGCTACACTGACTTCCTTTTCAGAGCCCCCTCCCACTGGAGACGAGGCTGGGTGCCCCCCTTCCTTCTTTTGGTCAATTGAGTATGGCACAAGGGTAATAAGCAGTCTAATAGATGCTGTAAACCACCCCTTTTTAATGCATAATGTAATTGAGTCAGAAAATAGTGCCTATGCTGATAGTATCCCTGGTGCTTTAACGGCTGGAATTATGATTAGACAGAAGCAGATAATGCTGACTTCTAATACATTAAGCTGCAACATTATACAATTTGCCTTCCGCGGTGCAGTCACTTTTCACTGCTTTTGAATTATGTAGCGCCATCTTAAACGAGTTTATTATTGTACTGCAACAGAATGCTAAATCCAAGTAAGGCCTCTGCCATTGTCGTCAGGTGAACCGTACACAGGCTATGTTTCTAGGAGTCATTTGCGATGCTTAGATATTTCTGCCAACCTTGGACTGCATTTGAAACATGGGGTGTGGGATATGTGGGCAGAAGGTGCCACCAAGGGGGTGATTTGGAGCGGGGAAATGCCATTCACGATTCCCTTCTCCCCGCATTTCTTCATTCCAAACCACCTCTGCCACAAAGCGGCAGTAATGGCTGTCGCCTATTGTGGCTGGTCAGAAGGGAAGCAAGGAGGCCAGCAGTAGGCAGAGCTAGAGCTCATCATGGGCGGAGCCAACAAATTATAGTTTTGTCCCCAACCTTCTCCCTGATGAGTTATACAAAAGCAACATGGAGGCTTAGGAGGAGGAAGCTGGTGACACCCGATTGGGGGCTGTTTCAGAGTAAGAAGAGAAGAAGAAGAAGAAGAAGAAGAAGAAGAAGAAGAAGAAGAGTTTGGATTTGATATCCCGCCTTATCACTACCCGAAGGAGTCTCAAAGCGGTGCCCCATTTGCCCTAATGGACCATCCTCTACTGCAAAACAGATTTTTTTAAAAAATGGCGACACTGTAACATACTTTAATGAGAGTAACATGTAGTTCTCCTTTAATCTGCAGCTGTGATCCAGACAATTAGCTGTGTGACTAAGGGGAGGTGACCTGCGTTTTTCAAACAGCAACCCTTGATGCCAGAGGAACCTTACAGGTGACTTTCACAAACATTTTAGGATTGCTGAGTCCATTGGAGGAGAAGCTGAAGCCAGGCAGCCCCACCCCCAAGTGTCCATTTTGAGTTCCACTGGAGAACTGCTTCTCCTGCAGACTCAGGATGAGTGCTTGGAGTCTAGGAGTCTTGGTAGACCACAAACTTGACATCAGTCAACAGTGTGATGCAGCAGGTAAAAAAGCCAATGCAATTCTGGGCTGCATCAATAGGAATATAGCATCTAGATCAAGGGAAGTAATAGTACCACTGTATTCCGCTCTGGTCAGACCTCACCTGGAATACTGTGTCCAGTTCTGGGCACCACAGTTCAAGAAGGATACTGACAAGCTGGAACGTGTCCAGAAGAGGGCAACCAAAATGGTCAAAGGCTTGGAAACGATGCCTTATGAGGAACGGCTTAGGGAGCTGGGTATGTTTAGCCTGGAGAAGAGAAGGTTAAGGGGTGATATGATAGCCATGTTCAAATATATAAAAGGATGTCATATAGAGGAGGGAGAAAGGTTGTTTTCTGCTGCTCCAGAGAAGCGGACACGGAGCAATGGATTCAAACTACAAGAAAGAAGATTCCACCTAAACATTAGGAAGAACTTCCTGACAGTAAGAGCTGTTCGACAGTGGAATTTGCTGCCAAGGAGTGTGGTGGAGTCTCCTTCTTTGGAGGTCTTTAAGCAGAGGCTTGACAGCCATCTGTCAAGAATGCTTTGATGGTGTTCCTGCTTGGCAGGGGGTTGGACTGGATGGCCCTTGTGGTCTCTTCCAACTCTATGATTCTATGCTATCATGATGGCAACTAGGCAGCTACATAGGGTGCAGATCTCAGAGGGGCACAGTACTGACCTTTGAGGGGATTTTTTTTAAAATACAGATTAGATTTTGTTATATCTTATACATTTCTGATAATATATTCTGCACTGCCTGCAGTTGGCTACTCCCATTGCTGGAGGAAATACACCATCGTGTCTGGATCCAACCCCAGCTGAGAACCCCCTAGCATTCCAGATGCTATTTATGCATCGTATAAAAGCACTGCGTTGCATTTTAAGTGCTATTTATGTCGGACTTTAATTGCTGTGAGCTGCTCTGGGAGTGACGTTTTGGCTGGAAACAGGATATTTGAATATCAGCGATCCTAATTGGAAGTTTGCTTTCCAAGGAAAAAAATAAAATAAAAATAAAATCCTACCAGGCATACCCAAGCCCTTGAATGCATCTCAAGCAGGTTTTTGGATCTCAGCCGGTATGTGCATTGCAGTGGGATGCAATCTGGAGATGTTGTTCCCAGTCGAGCAAAGGGATTCATGCATAAAAAAAGCTTCTATGCGAGGATATCCCTTGCTGGATTAGGGTGTTTGCTTAACCACCCCCTTTTTGTGTGTGCCGGTGGCTGAATTGGAGAGACAACATTGGAGAGGCAACAGCTCCCGAACGGAATAGCAATCAGAGGTGGTTGTGCGTGTATGGGTGTATGTTCACCTACGCTCTCCCCAGATGGTATGATTACTCTGCCCTCTTGTTTTCCCTTTGCTTTATCAAGAGTGCAAAGTCAGGAAACTCTCTGCAGATAGCAGTGGATTGTGGAAGTTACTCCGAAGAAGACTGAAAGCCCCATAACTCATAGACCCAGTGAGGTGTGAGTGAAAGATGTTCTGCACTCACACTTAGGAATTCAGCTCATCAATTACAGCCGACTGTCAAGATACTTTCAGGAGACATTCCAAAGGGTAATCTTGAAAATATGTTAGGATTTTTTTTTTAATTTTCTTTTTCCAACCCAGCTACATTATGAATCCCCTCTCTCTCTCTCTCTCTCTCTCTCTCTCTCTCTCTCTCTCTCTCTCACACACACACACACACACACACAACCACTGACAGTTTTCTTACTATCCAGACTGATTCTGCATAGTGCATAGGATAGAGTCATACAGAGGAGCTTTTTTCTCTCCTCTTGATTCTCTTCTGACAAAATGACCACAAATATTTTTATGGCATTTTGGTCACACAGTCGATATCCAGATGTTATTGTAATCTAAAAGCAATCTAATCATTAGGGCTGCCACTCCACCCCATTACAGGAGTCATAGTCAATTAATTGCATGAGCTGGCTATTCCATTAATTTAATAGTCCAATCTGCATAAATTCACGTGGGAGAATCAACAATGTGTTCTAAAGCAAAAAATAAAATAAAATAAAATAAAATTTTAAACCCTTTCTTTGGGTTGTAGCCAATGGTGGTCCTTATGCAGATGGTAGAAGTCTTTCTGTTTGCAGAAGAGTCTTTGATCTTTGCTTATAGGAGGTGAGGTGATTTCTCGGGCAATTCTCCCACCAACTTCCAAGCTATTTTGGAGTGTCTCTGAACTCTTGAGGAAAGATTTTTAGGGGGCACTGGAGGAATGGGGAATGGGGGGGTGGATGCCTTCCCTCTGCTTCCATTAGTGGGGGCAACTACTGGATCAAAAGCCTGTTTGCAAATGGAAAGGCTCTGTTTAATCCAACCCATTGTTTTCAGATAAGGAACATTGTTTGGATGTACATTTTTAGCTTATTAAGCTGAGATGTGCATGAGTATTGTGCATGTGTGCTCTGCCCTCTCCCCCTCCCTTCTTTGCAGGCCAGTTAGTCCAGGAAGTCTTCAGCTAACCATAGTCTTCCTGTTATGTCTCAGTCAGTAAACTATGGTTGGAAGGATCTTAAAACGGCCATTTGAAGTTGGAGGAGAGGAGGGGCAGCATGAAGGTGGAGTGAATGGGCAAAAATATCATGCATACCTTGGCTTAATAAGTCAAGATGTGTACACCCAAGACCGTTGTTTTACATCTTGTAGAATTCGATTTTTAATATGCAGAATGATTTCCTGCCTCAAGATTGACACTTCTTTCATTTCAAAAGCCCTTTAAAGCAGGCTTTCTTTTTTCTTTTTGTCTCTCTTCTTTATTTTTCTTCTTTTTATTTTTTCTTTGGAGTCCTATGTCTGGGGCCGTTCTTCAGGTCCAGACATTGTATACTCATGGGGGTGGTAGATGGAAGCCCCTGGGTTAGAGACAGGGAAATGACGTTCTCAGAGGGTGAGAGACTGGGAGGAGGAAAGGAAAAAATCCCAGGCGAAAACTGTCCTCAGTGGGTGGCAAGGGCCAAGCATTACTTTTAAACAGGGTTGCCATATTTTGAAGAGCAAAAAAGAGGACACTATGATGTCCATTCAAAGCAAATGAATGCAATTAATCTCAAGAGCCAGTGTGGTGTAGTGGTTAAGAGCGGTAGACTCGTAATCTGGGGAACAGGGTTCGCGTCTCCGCTCCTCCACAGGCAGCTGCTTGGTGACCTTGGGCCAGTCACACTTCTTTGAAGTCTCTCACCCCCACTCACCTCACAGAGTGTTTATTGTGGGGGAGGAAGGGAAAGGAGAATGTGAGCCGCTTTGAGACTCCTTCGGGTAGTGATAAAGCGGGATATCAAATCCAAACTCTTCTTCTTCAAAGTTTACCCCTGAAAAAGAGGGTGTGTCCTGGAAAAAGAGGAAACACATGGCAACTCTGCTTTTAAGGGAGGACTTCACATTCAACTTATTCCAATTGCATTTTGGGTAGCTGCTATTTTATTGTATTATGAAAAAGTTTAATAAAAATCACATTATATATATATAAAAGGAGACTTTATGCTCTGAAATAATTATCTCCTCCCCACACTTTCCTGTCATCAAAACATTGCTACATTTGTATGTTCACCAAGCAACTGAAGAAGCCATTGTGGCAGGATGGCAGCGGCGACTGGGGTGGTGGAATTAATTCTGAAAATGTTACATCTGTATGTAGCCAAAGATGCCTTTGCTCTTTATGGAGCCGCTGCAACTTTCCCATTGTAGTTTAATGAGTATGATATATGTGCCTGGCCTAGGTAGCATTTTATAACACCCAAACTGCACGTTTGTTCTGAGCTTTTGTGCTGAGAGGGAGAGTGATCAATTCCATAGACCTAGTGGACCTGCTGCTGAGTGATCTATGATGAAATGAGCAGGGAGAATACCCTTTTGCAGTGCTGCCAAAACTTCTTCTTTATTACCTCGGTTCCTCTGGAATCTAGTGTGAAACGGTTCCACAAATAAAGGGGAGATATAAGTCGAGGAACAAAATTCTCAGCTCAAGTTCTGAATTCCCACAGTTGAAAAGCATGGGGAATGCATCCTAATTTAGAATGAGAATACTCTAAAATTATGTTTGTGTGTGTGTACATGTATACTAGGGGCAACTGCCCCAGCTTGTTCCACTCGAAAATACTGATCCCGGCATGGTTAAAATATCTTGAATTATGACTATCTCTTTATTTGTTGTTACGATTCCAACTCCAGCCCCAGCGCAGGACAGCCAAGAGTCCTCTGGCAGCAAAAAGATAAAGGTACCCCTGGACAAGGCATAGGCAAACTCAGCCCTCCAGATGTTTTGAGACTACAGTTCCCATCATCCCTGACCACTGGTCCTGTTAGCTAGGGATGATGGGAGCTGTAGTCCCAAAACATCTGGAGGGCCGAGTTTGCCTATGCCTGCCCTGGACAGTTAAGTCCAGTCAAAGGCAACTATGGGGTTGTGGCGCTCATCTCGCTTTCAAGCCGACGGAGCTGGCGTTTGTCCACTGGCAGCTTTCCGGGTCATGTGGCCAGCAGGACTAAACCACAACGGGACACCGTGACGGAAACCAGAGCACACGGAAAAGCCGTTTACCTTTCCGCCACAGCGGTACCTATTTCTCTACTTGCACTGGTGTGCTTTCAAACTGCTAGGTTGGCAGAAGCTGGGACAAAGCAATTGGAGCTCACCCCGTCATGGGGATTTGAACCGCCAACCTTCTGACCACCAAGCCCAAGCGCCACCCACAGCGCCACCCACGTCCCATACATTCCTATACTACCCCAGGCTAGGTTACTCCTTATCCTTCTACCCCATCTCACATTTCATTCAGAAAACATTTGCTTCTGTTCAAACTGTTCCGGGGGTACCTTTCTCCTACCACTCCCCACTCCCCCCCCCAGCTCACTTGGCAAGCTGCTTTTGTGGCAAGCTGCTTTTTGTTAGGTACACCCTTGAGGGCAAAGCTGGGGAGACATGGCCCAGAGATTGTCAAGAGGGGAAAATTTTCCATGTCCTCTCAGACACTCCTTAACTAAAAGGGCCCATTTGTGGTGCAAAGCTTTCACCGTGCAAAGGACCAGGTAGCCAGTTGGCTTTGTGACATCATCTGCTGACCTCACAAAGAGCAACTGCTGACACCTTGGCCTGACTTTATAAAGGCTGATGGCTGGCAAGGGCCAGTTGTGGGGGAAGCCTTTCTATGTGGGTCTCATACTGAAGTGCTTCTTATGCAGAAGTTCGGCATGACATCCAGACGCTTCGGCTTCATGACCTTTAGCCCCGCCGGCTAGGAGAAATACAGCAGACTCTAAAGTGACAAGACTAGCGGCACAGGGGTGATTTGACTCTGAACTGCTCACCAGCCACCGTGAAGCTCCCATGAATATAGACAGCTGTAGGGATCAGAGTCCCGAATGGCAGAACTGGCATGAAGAAGGCACAGCGCTACGGCAAAGCAGCCAGACAACAGCTTGACAACAGCACTTTCCAGCTCTGCTCACAAGGACCGGTCTCTGGAGGGAAGTGATTCTCCTTCTGGCTGTGCAGTTTCAGCATTCCCAACCCCCACACGGAGGTCGCGCAGGGGATGTTTGCTCAGGAGGGTCCACAGCCGCTCTCCTTGGTTAGCAGAGCAGCCCAGAGCCCCCAATGGCTGGCTTCCCATGCCGAATGCAAGCATTTCCGGGTGCTGGAAAGGACACCTGCCTTTCTCGACCTCACAGCATCTCCTGCCCACAACTTTACCCAACTGGAGCTGCCCTCTGGCGATGTGGGGTCCGTTCTGTCATCAGGCTTAAGAGATGTTAGAAAGGAACAGCAGAAGCATGGGCAGTCTTGCTATGAAACGGGAGCAGCTGAGATGATTCTACTCAAAGGACAGCAAATCTGGACTGCGACCTTCAGTTTCGAGTATGGACGTCTCCGCTGTTGTGGGGCCCATGCTGCTCTCGAACTGGCAATCGGGAGGGCTCCTGCCCGCACTCAAACTGAGTTGGAGCGCCACATTTTCTGGGGAGGGGGGTATCCTGTAAGCAGTGTTTAGCTCAGGCTCCAAATTCTCCTTATAGATGAGATCAGGCACCCCACAGTCCCTGCTGTGGCTGGTCCCAACCTCCTCCTGCGTCAACAAACCCATTTCGTTCTGCGCTGCCTCTTTCCTGGAAGGCTGGCATGCATGTTCCTGGCTTCCCTCTGGAAAAGAAGCCTCGACGCTGCCTAGCAATGGCTGGGAGGCAATCAACATATCTTGGGTGGTCTTCAGAGCTCTTTGGGTGCGTTACTTGGCAATCTCCGGGGGTGGATTGAGCCGGGGAATGGCATCGACGGGAGCCTGCCTGAAAGCACAAGAAGAAATGGTTAAGGGAGGCACCGAATGACAACTGTGCATTGCCCAATCCTTTGGAAAGCGTGGCTTGAAACCAACCGAGAGTCACAGCTTTTCGTGTCGCCAGCTTCCTTCTAAGAAACAAGATGGCAAACGCTAATGGCTTCCGTTTCGACCAAAGCTAGAACGCGTAGCACGCAGAAGACAAAAAAGCGCAGTCAGCACTTCACCTACCAGGGCAGCACAGATTGAAAAGTGGCACAACTTCTTCCAGCTCTTTGAAGGAATACACCTCCTAAGAGCACAGGTCCTTGGTTCTTCTTTCACCCCAGGGCTGATCTGGTGGGGAGTCCTGTCCCATCTTCCGCCTACCTAATGTGGTGCACTGGTTTCTGATGCACAAGTAAATCAAGGGTAGCGATGGGCAAAATGGCCTAGTACCACATCCACGGCCTTCTGTTAGCTGGAGGTCCTGGGACTTAAACCTCTGAAAGCTATGAGCCCCTGAGGGTTGTGAGCTTTGGGAGTTCAGATGTTGTTACGATTCCAACTCCAGCCCCAGCGCAGGACAGCCAAGAGTCCTCTGGCAGCAAAAAGATAAAGGTACCCCTGGACCAGGCATAGGCAAACTCAGCCCTCCAGGTGTTTTGAGACTACAGTTCCCATCACCCCTGATCACTGGTCCTGTTAGCTAGGGATGATGGGAGCTGTAGTCCCAAAACATCTGGAGGGCCGAGTTTGCCTATGCCTGCCCTGGACAGTTAAGTCCAGTCAAAGGCGACTATGGGGTTGTGGCGCTCATCTCGCTTTCAGGCCGAGGGAGCTGGCATTTTTCCACTGGCAGCTTTCCAGGTCATGTGGCCAGCAGGACTAACCCGCATCTGGTGCAACGGGACACCGTGACGGAAACCAGAGCGCACGGAAACGCCGTTTACCTTCTCACCACAGCGGTACCTATTTATGTACTTGCACTAGTGTGCTTTCAAACTGCTAGGTTGGCAGGAGCTGTGAGACAGAGCAACGCAAGCTAACCCCGTTTTGCGGATTCAAACCACCCACCTTCCGTTCGGCAAGCTCAAGCGGCTCGGTGGTTTAACCCACAGCGCCACCCACGCCCCATGCATTCCTATACTACCCCAGGCCAGGTTACTCCTCATCCTTCTACCCCATCTCACATTTCATTCAGAAAACATTTACTTCTGTTCAAACAGTTCTGGGGGTACCTTTCTCCAACCTTCCCCCCCACACACTTGGCAAGCTGCTTCTGTGCATGAGGCATGTTAAGTCAGGTACACTCTTGAGGGCAAAGCTGGGGAGACATGGCCCAGAGATTGTCAAGAGGGGAAAATTTTCCATGTCCTCTCAGACACTCCTTAACTAAAAGGGCCCATTTGTGGTGCAAAGCTTTCACCGGGCAAAGGACCAGGTAGCCAGTTGGCTTTGTGACATCATCTGCTGACCTCACAAAGAGTGACTGCTGACACCTTGGCCTGACTTTGTAGAGGCTGATGGCTGGCAAGGGCAAGTTGGGGGGGCTTTATATGTGGGTCTCATGCTGACAATGCCAAATTATAACAATGCCAAATTATAATACAATTACTAATACCAATCATTCAGATACCAAATTATATTATTTCGTTCGCCCTTACATGCTAGATATGATGGTTTGATGATTTAATTTATTTCTGCATTCCAAAATCTTATTAATTTCAATTACACTCCGGTCAAAATAATCCCTTATACAACAACTATGATATTAACAATTTCCATTCGTATTGACACATTAATTGGTTTATAAAAACTACAAGTGAGGCACTCAAAGTATATCCTTGTTCTTTCTGTGTGTGGCAATTATTTTGTCTGTGACGTTTCTTCCTGTCCTTGTATAATATTATGTTTATCTTTTCCTGGTTGTTGCTGTCCTCCATCATGCCTTGGGCGGAGCTGATATCCCATTGTTGCTTCAGAAATTCTCCATTGTTCCATCCTGTGCTTCATTGCTTTGCAACTTTAACAACAGCTGCCCAATAAATAACCTGTTTTTTTAAATCACTGTCCCAATAAATAACCTGTTTTTGCCATTTTTTCCAATCAGCCTGGGAAGGAGATTGATCTGAAGAACTTGCTTTTCCAACTAGCCTCTCAAGCCAGCCCTGGGGTGAAAGAAGAAGACCCAAGTACCTGCCTTCTTAGGAGGTGTATTCCTTCGAAGAGCTGGAAGAAGTTGTGCCACTTTTCAAGCTGTGCTGCCCTGGTAGGTGAAGTGCTGACCGCTTTTCTGTCTTCTGCGTGCTACGCGTTCTAGCTTTGGTCGAAAAGGAAGCCATTAGCGTTTGCCATCTTGTTTCTTAGAAGGAAGCTGGCGACACGAAGAGCTGTGACCCTCGGTTGGTTTCCATCCACGCTTTCCAAAGGATTGGGCAATGCACAGTTGTCATTCAGTGCCTCCCTTAACCATTTCTTCTTGTGCTTTCAGGCAGGCTCCCGTTGATGCCATTCCCCGGCTCAATCCACCCCCAGAGATTGCCAAGAAACACACCCCAAGAGCTCTGAAGACCACCCAAGATATGTTGATTGCCTCCCAGCCATTGCTAGGTAGCGTCGAGGCTTCATTTACAGAGAGAAGCCAGGAGAGAGGCAGCGCAGAGCGAAATGGGTTTGTTGACGCAGGAGGAGGCTGGGACCAGCCACAGCAGGGACTGTGGGGTGCCTGATCTCATCTATAAGAAGAATTTGGAGCCTAAGCTAAACACTGCTTACAGGATACCCCCCTCCCCAGAAAATGTGGCGCTCCAACTCAGTTTGAGTGCGGGCAGGAGCCCTCCCAAATGCCAGTTCGAGAGCAGCATGGGCCCCACAACAGCGGAGACGTCCATACTCGAAACTGAAGGTCGCAGTCCAGATTTGCTGTCCTTTGAGTAGAATCATCTCAGCTGCTCCCGTTTCATAGCAAGACTGCCCCTGCTTCTGCTGTTCCTTTCTAACATTTCTTGAGCCTGATGACGGAACGGACCCCACATCGCCAGAGGGCAGCTCCAGTCGGGTAAAGTTGTGGGCAGGAGATGCTGTGAGGTCGAGAAAGGCAGGTGTCCTTTCCAGCACCCGGAAATGCTTGCATTCGGCATGGGAAGCCAGCCATTGGGGGCTCTGGGCTGCTCTGCTAACCAAGGAGAGCGGCTGTGGACCCTCCTGAGCAAACATCCCCTGCGCGACCTCCGTGTGGGGGTTGGGAATGCTGAAACTGCACAGCCAGAAGGAGAATCACTTCCCTCCAGAGACCGGTCCTTGTGAGCAGAGCTGGAAAGTGCTGTTGTCAAGCTGTTGTCTGGCTGCTGTCTGGCTGTTGCCGTAGCGCTGTGCCTTCTTCATGCCAGTTCTGCCATTCGGGACTCTGATCCCTACAGCTGTCTATATTCATGGGAGCTTCAGAGTCAAATCACCACTGTGCCGCTAGCCTTCCAATCGCTAGCCTTGCCACTTAGAAGTCTGCTGTATTTCTCCTAGCCGGCGGGACTAATGGTCATGAAGCCGAAGCGTCTGTATCTAGTGCCGAACTTCTGCATAAGAACCACTTTAATCCAGCTTTATAGACAAATCCTTTAATACCTCACGGTGAGAAGCAAAAAGATCTGCTTACAGCCACTCGCACAGTCTTGCTCCTGTTACTCCTCTGCTCAGACCAACACCTACCTACCATCTTCTATTTGAGCTGTGTTTGACTCCAACAGGCGTTCTAATAAAACCCTACTTTCTATAATTCCTGGCAGAGTCCTATTTATTCAGTTGACCAGGGACCTTAATCTCTCTTGCCAAGTTGATGTTCTCATTAAACACTCAAGATTCCTAGACCTTGATCGAGTGGGGGGGGGGGAATCCTTGAGGATTCTGCTCAAGAGCCCCCCCCCGTCCTGTCAGTGTCTTCCAGAGATACAGTCTTTGCTGTTTCTGTCTCCCTTAGGTGTGTACCTCATCGTCTTCCTAGAAATCTTCAGTCCTGGCCTTAACTTTTTTCCCCAAGCCAAAGAGAGAGAATGAGCTCATCCTTTCTCTTCAGTAGCTTCAGAACAAAGAGCTAACACACCTAAGATGCAGACCTGCAGATTAGCATATGCATAGACAAGGCTTCCTCCAACTCAGCCCTCCAGACGTTTTGAGACTACAATTCCCATCATCCCTGACCACTGGTCCTTCCAGCTAGGGATCATGGGAGTTGTAGGCCAAAAACATCTCGAGGGACGAGTTTGAGGAAGCCTGGCATAGACTTTTTTCATGTGATTGAGCCAGTAGAGATACAGCCCCACTTAATCATTAACTGTTAGGCTCTCTGCAGCTTTTGTTTAGCTTCAATGGAATTTTTCATGCCTGCTGCGCAGTCTACAAACAGGCACATAGAGAGTTATTTTCCATTTCAATGTACAATTAAACAATTATACTTAGCAGCTGCTGTAGAGTCCTACTGCTCTATGTTTAGTAGGCAGTGGTAGCTCTGCACTGAGCTATTCAGTTGTGGGTTTAATACTGGCCTCAAAGGTGGGGCATTTAGATGTCAGCAAACCAGTCTTTTCAGGAACTGCTAGGGGGTGCCAGGCATATGGACTCTGTTACAGACCCCACATCACATCTACCGAATAGTGGAAAAGGCCATGACACACCAGTCTGCACCCCAGGATTTGAATATTTTGCTGGCGAGAGAGCCATAGCTTCCATATCAATTGGACAGCCTGACGACAGTGCTGGAAGGCATTTGACCTATGTCAGGGACAATTAGAGAAGCTGTTCCATGCTGTGCTGATAAATTGTCCTTGCGGGCTGCAGTGAAGGTCTAAACGAGACTTTAACTGGTGGACAATCTTAATTTGTTGCAAACTAAGTGGATACAGGTGCGTTGACAGCATTGCACAAAAGCATGGGACATCCATAATGATTTGTGTGTGGACAACTTGATTCAATTCACTGTTTAGTACATCTGGGGCTGCAAATTGCCTCTCTATTTGTGTTCAGCATCCGCATCCCAGTGCAGATGGCATTTTCAGGCTTTTTCTCCCTGAAGGTTTCTTGTACTTTAAGGAATATTTTGACTCATCGTCTCTGCCCCAAAAGATTTCCTTTGTAAATCCTTGCTATTTCTTCCCCGCATCTTCTTTTCAGCAGCTTTTGTTTATTTGTGGCAATGAATTCTCCTGATGAAAATGATCATTTCTTCATTTTTTTAAAAAAACTAATCTACCAGCATTATAGCCAGGCCAGATTGACAGGTAGGCTTTTCCCTGGACTCCAAAACATCTTAAAATGCTATATAAACACAATGATGGAAACAAGTGTCAGGAAAGCAAAACAGCATGGAGAAACCTGCAATGGCTGAAATAAATTGTAATGTTTTCATAGGAGGGAGCTAGTAAAGGGGTGGGGGCAGGGGGCATCTATGGACGCTCTCCAGCCAAAAAATATAGCTTTATATCAGGGTGGTAACCTCAGGTTTTCAGAGCCTCTTTACATAGCTTTGGGACTCTCTCCAGGGCAAACCCCTTTCTCAGCCACACAGCCTACTGAACCTTGTGTGGATGAAAAGGAGTGATGGGAGGCACTAGCCAGAGACCCCCCAAGGGAAGCCTCAGAGGACAAAGGCTCAGAGCTAGGGGAGTGGTGGGTGGTGGGACAGCTCAAAGGATGAAGGGGGGCAGGATGGTTGGATGCTGAACAAGCAACAGGCTTGAGCGAGAGAGAGGAGCCAGATGCAGAAAGCAATGCAGACCCAGGACATGAAGCAGAGAAGGCTGCAACAGATTCAAAAAAGCTTGCAGGTCTTACGGTAATCAGCTCTCCAAGAGCACAGAGGGCTTTGCATTTACGTAGCAGAGTAAAGAGCTCAGAGAGCATAGAGTTTAAGACTGCTGGACGGGGAGGAGATTTAGTGGAAAGTGGGAGGCACAGATCGTCAGTTCTGGCAATTGTTTTACTGGGACCAGTCTTGCCCGTAGGTTTCTCGGTTTGTATTTTGTTTCCTTGAATAAAGAATCAACTTTACTGCTTGTCTCTGTGCTGACCTGCAGCTGAACCAGCCATGGCACCCTGCTTTATATCTTCCTTGAGTGTTTTTGCCTGGCTGCAATGTATCCTTGAACTCTGATAACATCTCTTTCTTCCCTGAAAGGAGAGTTGAGTGTGTGTGTGTGTGTGTGTGTGTGTGTGTGTGTGTGTGTGTAGAAACTAGCCTTGTCAACAAAGGTAAACTTTGCCACCCATATTTGCCTCTGGCCCTGCCCACCACTGGAATGTGGCCCCCAGAATATTTCCTAGAAGCACATGTGGTCCTTAGACTGGAAAAAAGTACCTCATGTCATATGTTCCGTTCATTCCAGTGCGTGGAATGTAAGCACACACCCGACACTCCTGTTAAAATAAATAGGGCTCAACTTTGGCTCAAACATGGCCTATATTTATAACTGGTAAATGTAAAGCAATGGCCTCCCCACTTTCTACCTGCATTGATGTGACTCCTGATGAAGCCCTTGTGCCCTGTAGAAGATTCTACAGAGTGTTTTAGACTGAACGCTTGGTCCATGCAAAGGCTCAGTGTCGTCCCCAACTGACCTGACAGTGACCTAGTACCCACTGAATGCTCTCCTGGGGGCTGCACATTGTGGTGGAGGGATAAGCTGTCATTCTGGGAAGCTTTTCTGTTATTCCTGCTCTTGAGGTATCCATGAAAAAAACTTCTGTGAGCTCTCAGGGTTCTCTCATAGTGTAAATACAGAGCCAGTCCTACCATTAGGCAGAATGAGGGAGGTGGCTCAGGCAGCTGGTGTTAGGGGGGCGGCAGAAGTCCTGCCACATAAGCTGAGTTCCCTAAGCTTGCTTGCTCTGAACCTTCTAAGATAACCTGCTGTCCACCGGCATGGCGGAGAATTTTGTCCCATTTCTAACATTGAAGTAGGAACCAGCTTTCAGTCTGGTTGAATTCTATGTGTGGAACAGGGAGGGTGCCATTTTGCCTTTCACCTCAGGCAGCAAAATGTCTTGGTCCAGCTCCATATTGACATGTAAAACCAAAACCCCAAAACCATCAACATTGTTTCTGATATAATGAATTGGCTTTGCTTCGTGCCAGCTATTTTCCATGCCTCTTTCCAGGCTTCCTTTTTTGCGCAGCCTTGGGCTCTGGCTGCTCCTATAACTGTGTTGGCAAGCCCCGATACGTGATAAACCACCCTGCAACAATCTGGATTTATTGAAAGAGGATTCCTGTGGCCTGCATTGTTCCACTTAGTGCCAGGATGAAGAAGTTGCTATTGGACTCCACCTCCTGTCAGCTGTAGCCAGCATGGTGAATGGCTGGGAATGAAGGGAGCCATAGTTCAATACCATTTGGAGGGCTACATCTTCAGCACCTTCATTCACATAACCGCATGCCTCCACCTCAACAGGTGCACATGGCTGTGTGTGCAGACCGTGTCATCCAGGGCAGGTAATGGAGCCAGGAGTCTGTTCACTAAAGCTCATGTTACTTGATGAAACCCAGCTGGGCCATTGGGAAATATGTGTAGCCCTCCCATTAGCTGGAGGTGCTATTTGCACCTGTAGCCATGGTTGTACACTGAGCGGGGGTAAAGACACCTCTGCTAAGCACTATGGGACTGGATCTACACTGACCTATTTAATGTTACTTCCCCCCTCTTAGAACGATATTAGATATGTCGCTCTAAAAGTCATAGGGCATACTTGTTAACGAAAATGTTAACAATGGCTTTTTCTGTCAAATATAAGTAATACCCGGCCACACCACTTTCCAAAATGCTGCTTCTTTCTTGCTGCTGGTAGCTGCTTGTCTGCTCCACCCTCTGGTGTAGCATTTTATTTTTTCCTCCCTCCCTCCCTTCCTGCCTGAACACTGCCTCTCAAATACCATTGGAGGGGGTTGGAGTTAGAATGCAGTAAAGAAAAGTAAGACGCTACATAGGGACATATTAGCAGTGTTATCCAATATAGCAGCATAAAACGATGAAAACAAGGTAATAACGCATCATGAACGTTAAAAGAAGGACGTCATATGTCCATCTACGTTATCAAAACCCTTTTTTAACGTTAAAAACCATGAGTGTAGATCTGCCCTGGGATTCTTCTGGAGAACCTGGCCAAGGAAGCTTATGGCTCACCCAACAGGATCTACTTTCAGTGTGTCTAGAAGAAAAGTGGCACTCAGGTAAAGGTAAAAGGTAAAGGACCGCTGGATGGTTAAGTCCAGCCAAAAGCAACTATGGGGTGCGGTGCTCATCTCGCTTTCAGGCCGAGGGAGCCGGCGTTTGTCCACAGACAGCTTTCCGGGTCATGTGGCCAGCATGACTAAACCGCTTTTGGCACAATGGAACACCATGACGGAAACCAGAGCACACGGAAACGCTGTTTACCTTCCCACCGGGGCGGTACCTACTTATCTACTTGCACTGGTGTTCTTTCGAACTGCTAGGTTGGCAGGAGCTGAGACTGAGCAACGGGAACTCACCCCGTCACGGGGATTTGAACTGCCGACCTTCTGATTGGCAAGCCCAAGAGGCTCCATGGTTTAGACCACTGTGCCACCCACTCAGGGTGGCTATTTGAAAGGCTGTTGAAGGGCAACCCCCTTGGGACAGATCCTCTTTTTGAAGGGTTGCCCAACCTAAGCCTGGCTTAATGATAACTATGCAGAAGAGGGAGAACAGGAGGGGCCTTGAAGTTATCCACCCAGAGTTAACACCTGTAGAGCAGACTCAGGTCACCCGGCCACAGTCTTCTCCACTTCCAATTCAATTACAGCAGTTATTTCTAAGTGTGCATCGTGACGTATAAATGAACATGTAAATCTGTGCTCTCTTTTTGCCCTCTTTTTTTCCTGGCATTGTGTAACTGTCCTAATGGCGCTGCAAATGCTGCGGCATTGTCTGATACGATGGTAAGGTCATGTAAAAGCCCTTTCTTAAGGTTGCAGAGCCGTGTCCTGCTTTTAATATACGCTTTGCACCGGAAACTTTTTCAAAACACATTTAATTAAAATGGGGGCTTGGGAGATCTCAAGCTCTTCTCCTGTTCATCCTGCTTGCTTTCTTACCCATAGCAGAGAGACACAATGGCTTGTCCTGATTTATGACAGCCGAACAAGGCATCTGAAGAGGAAGCTCCCTTTTTTATAGCTTTTTTAAGGGTCGCCTTCTCTAAAGTCAATGCATGTTCCCAAGCATGAAAAAGAGAATGTGGTGGCGGTGGTGAGGAGGGGACAGCGTCGGGGATATGGGAGGGAAAAAAACAAATAAAAAAATTGTGCACCATTTTTCTTTTATTGTTTGTTGCTGGTTTCTACAATGTTCCCTCAGGGCACACAAAGCTTATTTCACTGTAAGATTAGAAGACTTGCTGAGTGCAAAGTTGTCTGCCTGGCAGGAAGTTGCGAGGCAAGATTTCTTCAGTAGTTCCATAGCGCCACACCAGGGACTCCTTCCTTGCCTTTGTGCTGCTTCGCTTTGGCGGCTGTGGTCTCCTCTGATGTTTCGGCACAGCGCAGGGGTGATTCATTTGGCTAGGTGGTAACCCTAAAGCTCTTAACTCTCGGCAGTTTCTCATTAGTGTGCCAAAGTTTTCGGGAGAACTTGTGCGCTTCCTTCCGCCTATTGCTCTCTTCTGGGGTACATACAATGCCATCTTTCTATAGTTTTCACGACGCACACAGATACTTGCAATGACAGACGCAGTTAAACACTTTAAAGTCTCCTTGATTTCAGTGGCATGTTCTTTACTCTCCAGTTGCTACAGATGGAATTCCCCCCCCCCCAAATCATTTTTATTAGGTTTTCCAATCATAAAAATCACATCATATATTTATAAATATCTATTAGTTCATATAGTCCAATTAATCAAAATAAATACAAATGGATTGCCAAATTATTAATTCTTTTTTTTTTTTTACTTCCCTTGCTTCAGACAATTAGGATTTTAATCACTTCTTAAATCCGTCGCCTTCCGTAGTCCTGATGTCATCAATCTCCTTTCTGTTGTTATCCGTCGTTCTTGCTTTGTTTTCTTTCACGCCACTGAGTACTTTCGCAAGTGAGATAAAGCAGCCAAAAACCATCGTGACTGTGTGGATTTTATATCCATACTTTTTCCCACTCCCCTGGCACGGTGCCTCTCGGCTCCACATCCAAAGGTCCCATCTCGACAATCGCCATCTTAACTTGACTTTGATGAATTCCATATATTGCGTTTTACTTGCTATGGATGGAATTTAACAGTGCTTAATTTGAGCTAGATGGGGCCCATTTTTGCACTTTTGTGCAAAAGCTCCCTGGTTCCATCTCCAGCATCTTCAGTTTGGGCTGGGAGAGACCCCTGTAGCTCAGTGGTGTTGCGTTCTTTTCCTGGTGCAGAAGGTCAACAGAACCCACCACGCCAGCCCCGTCCTCGCTGCCAACACCACACGGGTTTATGGAGCTTGTCTACCAGCTCAGTCCTGGCCCCCCGGAACCTTGCTGCACCCCTGCCCACCGTGTAGCGAGGAGCTTGGCCGGCCGATGCAGCCCTTTGTGGGCAAATCTCCCCCCTCCCAATGCTGGCCAGGCGGCTGTTCAGCGAGGGGACTGGAGATGCGGTGGCGAGGCCAGGCCAGGCTTTGGAGCCCAGAACCCCTGGTGGCAGAATGGGGATCCCTGCATGGGTGTAGTTGGCTCGTGCCCCCTGGAATTTGTGTGTCCGAGGCTACGACCCCCAGGCCCTCCCCCGCTTTGCTCCTGCTGTAGCTGCAACCCTTGGGAGCTACTTCCAGTCAGTGTTGACAAGCTTCTGTAGTTTGGAGTTGGCTTGTATGGAGCTCTCTGCCTTAACTACACAATATGTTGTGCTTGTTTAAAATGTTTTTGTTTAGGCAAGCCAACCCAGACTTGCATAAGTTTTATGATCTTTTGACTTGATTTTAATTAGTTTTTAAATGTGGGTTTTTTTTAAAATAATAATAATAATAATAATAATAATAATAATAAATAATACAGTGGGGATTATGGAATAACTCACGAAATGCTGCTCATCTTGCCATGCTGCCATTTCTCCATGGGTCAGAGCACTGACCTGGCACACTGACCATAACGTCCACCCCAATTACTTATTGGGTAGCCTTCTGGCCCATAGAACTGGCCTATAACTATTTCCATGGGTAGATCTGGAAATTATTTTTAAACACCACAAACTGGCTGTTGGCAAGCTAATGGCTACTAGCAACGGCAAATAAATTGGCTAGGTGTTTTGTGTTGTTTTAACAGCTTCGCCAGACAGCAGCCTTAGATTGAGACAATATTCCGTTACTCTGTTTACCAGGTTACTCTTTCAGCTTGCTATTTACTTTATGTCTGTGTCAGGAGAGCAAATTTTTATTGACTCTGATCCACGGCTCAGGGACTCAATTCCCTATTGTTATTAGAAATGCAGAAGGCTGTTCCTTTAAAAACACACACCATTGAAAGACGTATTTGTTTGGCTCGGCTTATTAATATTTGATTCCAGTTATTTTTTACTGTGACTTTGTTCGGTGCCCTGGAATGTCTGCACAAAGGACACTTTATAATGCAAATGTTGATTTGATTGAAAGTTCTCAGGGAAACCAGATGCGGGTGTTTTTGTGTGGGTTTTTTTTGGAATTGATTGCAGTGTCATGAGTCCTTAAGGAAAGCTACAATAGGCAAAACAATGAGAAAGGTTGTTGTTCTGGAGATTCTATTGTTGCTTTTGTTTGGGAGTTCTATCATGCGAATAGAAGCTGATTCTCATTCATCCCCCATTCCTTCCCATTGTGTGGGTCTGTTGTACCCTTCATTTATCTACTTGCCTCAAAGATTAGCTACTTCATTTTGCTACAGGTGCTTCCCAGTGTCATAGTGAGGAGCAACCAAAGCAAGACAACCCTAAAACAATAGGTGCTGAATTAAAAAACAACAACAGTACTTCCTATTGCAAGGGTTTTTGAACTACCACTGCTGTGATCCATGCAAGAAACCTCCCCGCTGCGCAAATCTTAGTAGCCCAGGTGGATTTGCAATGGTCGCAATTGCCTTTTCCCAATTCCGCCAGATGAAAGTATTGTTTCTAGAGTGATCGGTTCACAGAATCTGCACACCTGTCATCACACCTGGAGGAAGCAAACATTTGGAAGCAATGGAAAGCTGCACAGTCAATGTATTTCATAGAATCATAGAATCATAGAGTTGGAAGAGACCACAAGGGCCATCCAGTCCAACCCCCTGCCAAGCAGGAAACACCATCAAAGCATTCCTGACAGGTGGCTGTCAAGCCTCTGCTTAAAGACCTCCAAAGAAGGAGACTCCACCACACTCCTTGGCAGCAAATTCCACTGTCGAACAGCTCTTACTGTCAGGAAGTTCTTTCTAATGTTTAGGTGGAATCTTCTTTCTTGTAGTTTGAATCCATTGCTCCATGTCCGCTTCTCTGGAGCAGCAGAAAACAACCTTTCTCCCTCCTCTATATGACATCCTTTTATATATTTGAACATGGCTATCATATCACCCCTTAACCTTCTCTTCTCCAGGCTAAACATACCCAGCTCCCTAAGCCGTTCCTCATAAGGCATCGTTTCCAGGCCTTTGACCATTTTGGTTGCCCTCCTCTGGACACGTTCCAGCTTGTCAGTACGTATTTCTTACTGAAGAAACTTTCCTGAATAAATGAATTGGTGGAACTAAAAAAATAAATAAAAATCCATGCGTTAGTCTTGGAGTTGAGAATTAGGCCTCATCACTTCAATAAATGTAGCTTAATGGAAGTTTTCCCCCATCCCAAGCTCAAGCAAGAGGTTCAGTACCTGGGCTTGGGTTTTGTTGCTATTAATATTACTCCTACATTGAGTGATTGTCCTTTCTCAGGAATAAGAAGACGATGTTGGCTTATACATAGTTGGTTTACACTGCTCCATCTAGCCATTGTGGTGCTCTCCAACTGTTGTTGGATTCCAGCAATCATCATCCCTTGCCATCGGTCATGTTGGCTGAGGCTATGGCAGTGGAGTCCAGTGATATCTAGCGGGCACCACATTGGCCACCCCTTCCCTACACAGACTGGCAGTGGCTCTTCATGATTTCAGACTAGCGGCCTCTCTCGGCTCTACTGGGAGATCTCAGGATTGAACCTGGGCCTCTGCACGCAAGCAGACTCTCCAAATGTCCCTATTTTCCAGGGACAGTCCCGGATTTACAGAAGCTGCCCCAGTTTCCGATTTGATCCTGGAAATATCCCACCTTTCTTTAGGACGTCCCCATTTTCTTTGCAGAAATGTTGGAGGGTATGGAGTTATGTGACCCCTGAGCCAAGGAGATAAGTAATTATACAGTACAACCGTTAGAAGACATCTCATGGCAGCCCTGCATAGGGAAGGTTTTTACAAATGTTTAATGTATTATTATGTGTTTATATATATTGGAAGCCACCCAGAGTGGGTGGGACAATCCAGTCAGATGGGCGGGGTATAAATAATGAAATTATTGCTATTGCTATTGAATAGAATGCCCCTATTTTCATAGGATAAATGTTGGAGGGTATGTGTAAAGCAAATGCTCTACCTGCTCTACCACTGAGCTATGGCCCTTTCTGTTAAGTATTCCAGGTTAGATCTCTCCTAGATAGCTCAGTTGGTTAGAGTGTGGTGCCGATAATGCCAACGTTGTGGGTTCAATCCCCATATGGGACAGCTGCATATTCCTGCATTGCAGGGTGTCAGACTAGATGATCCCCAGGATCCCTTCCAACTCTATGATTCTATATCAGACAGGTAACATCTCAACAGAATACCATCCAGGCGTCCCATGCTTTCTTTGCACAATAGCTGAAGGCTGCCAGTTCTTGTCTCTGTCAAATTGGATGTAAACTCTATTTCTCTTCCACCTCAAAATGCAGCAATTCTCACACTGAACAGTGACAGTTACAGAAACTGCCACGACTCCTTTTAACACAGCAATCTGAGGAGGTAAGTTTTTTCCTAGGTCAGGCTACTTTTGGAATGAGTTTCTTCTCTAGGGCTGCAATGGGTCTTGTGATGTTTCTTCCCATTAGCAACTCTGCTGGGCTCTGTAACTATCAGTAGCTATCAGCAGTGTTGACCTGTAACTTAAAAGAGCAACTATGCAGGTCATTCTTCCTCAAGATTTCCTTTGCTGTCTGTCTCCACTCTGCCTGCATGCTTGCTGAGGGTAGTGAGGGCTAGTGGTAATCTGGTGGAAATAGAGGTCTGGGACAACTGCTGTAAAATTGAGCTGCGTTGTCGGTCGTTGAGTTCATCTGTTGCTCTTTAAAATGCCACCCAACATGAAGCTTCGTTCACAGTAATATCTTTTTTGAGCAAGCGGAGCGCCACTGTCATAGGGAATGGGTAGAGAGGAAAAATGCCTCGGGGAAAGGTTGCTTTACTGCCTCTTTTTTTTTTTTTTTTACTAATAGGATTAGAAACAGCTTATGGCCTGAAAATGAAATGATAAAGCATCACCAAGTTGAGGAAGAAGAAGAAGAAGAAAAAGCCCTAACTACTTACCAAATGCCCAGGTTTTACAAGTGATTTCCTGTTGAAGGTTTTTGTTAAGTTTGCCATGGTAACATGTCGTGTCATAAATAAGTGTTAATCTTTAAAGCTACTTAAGGAGGACAGGAGAGCTGCTGTAATCCTTTCCTTGCCACCACATTTCTCCTCAATTTTCCTAACTCCTTAGGAGAGTCTTAACTTGAAGGAGGTAATGGCTGCGCTGTTAGATTCCCCAGGCAGAGCCTGCTTGTAAAGCTTCTGCAGCCATTATATTACGTGGATCTGCATTAATGCCATTCCACCACAAATTGTGAGCCGCATCATCCGGAAGAAATACTATTCTTTATAAGGGAAGGGCCATGGAACCCTGCTAGGGCATCTGCTTTGCAATGCAGAAGGTCCCAGGTTAACACCCAGTATCTTAGGTTAGGACTGGGAGCAGAGGCGCCAAGTTGTGTCCAACAATGGGTGGTGGTGGTCCCGTTGTGTGTGTGTGATGTCACACACATACCCCCCCAGGCTGTCTGCTCCCCCTCCAAGAGGCCTGCTGGGGCACTTTGGCATGTTTCTTTAAGATCGCCAGGGTGCCTTCCTGGAAGGTGCCCTGGCAATTGTGAAAAGGAAGCGCTGAGGCAAAGACGTTTTGCCCCGCCGCGTCTCTGCCAGAGGATGCATTAGGGCGCCTTCCGTGTGCACAGTTGCCATGGAATTTTGAGGGGGCCCGGCACCCTCCTAGAAAAAATTGGGTGCTCCTTTGCCCCCCCCCAGATGGCACCCCTCACTGGGATGCCATCTGACTGCGCCATCCCTCTGTTTCCCTTTCCCTCAGGTGAAATCCCCAGTGGAGAATGAATCACCGAGCGACAGTCGGTTTTTCTTTTGGGAAAACAGTTTGCAAGCAAACTTTATTATAACAGATGTAAACAAGGAGATTTGGTTCTTCTTCTTCCACGGAAATTTAACAAACAGTGAGTTTATTCTCGGCGCAATGCTGTTGCTTTTTATTAAAACATATACTGTTTCAGGTTATAGGCAGTATGCTGTTCAGGCTTAAGGTTTCTTTCTTTTACACATCTTTCATAGATCAGACTTCTCCACACACACGTCAGGAACTTAGAATTTCGACTGGACTGTTTCCTTACAGACCCCCCAAATCCTCCTTGGCCTCGGAATCACTATTGCCCTTTCCTGTCAGAGTATTCCCTCTGAGGACCCCTTTTATTCCTGTAAACACTGTGTTGGACTGTGTCCTTTCTATTTTAATAGTGTTCTGTGATTCAGAACCTTATAGCATATGCTGAGAGTTCTCAGCTCTCCTCAGCTCCACCTGTCAGAACGAACTCTCCTGACAGAATCCAACTCACAGATCCCATGAATCTCTCACACAGTCCCTCACTCCACCCCAACTGCCTCCTTTGGAACTCTGGCCAATCAGGAGCTATTGCTAGCTAACTGTAACAGCCACACTTTCCAAAATGAAATTTAGAACTGTATAACAAAACTCATTAACTGTTTTATCGGAAATGAGGATTGAACTGACTTTTTTGTGAGTTTCGATTCGTTTCTCTCTTGGCAACAAGCTCAAGAGAGTTTTGTTTTTTTGTTTTTGTTTTGTTTTGTTTTGCAAAGCTCCCATTAATCTAGGACTTGAACATAAAAACTCCAGCATTTTTCTTCTGGGACATTCTGGAAGCACATTTAAAAGGGTATTGTTCAATAACAATGAAACCAAAAATATAATAATAATTTTGGCTCACCTGAATTTGGAATGACTGTGGTGGGCTTTGCAACATCATGCCCATGTAGTACCAGCAGTGAGTTACTTTGTTCATTTCAGTGGAGGGAGCCAATCTGAGCATGCCGAGGAGCATGGCATCTCCAAATATTCCCACAGTAATCAGTGTTCAACCATGCATGTGCAAATTACAACTCATCCAGTTCCCAGCTGTCCATTTTTACATTCGTCTCTTCCTCATTACACGGTTTCACTCAGATTGCAAAAGCTGGTGTGCGGGTTAAGAACAAGTTTTAACGTGCTTTTGCATTAAGTTTTCATCCATGTGTCATGTCTTATATTTTTACAGAGATAAGTAATTCCCCTACAACACATGATGACAAATAAACATTTAAAGCCATACTGTTGTTTCTGATCAGTATGGGCAGGGGCGATGTGCCATGTTTTGCTGCCTGAGATGCAGTGGAAATGTGTCATGGAGCGGTGTCACTGCCTCTCCTACCTGGGCTGTGTGGTGGCTGCCTCACATTGCCTCAAATGTGGGCCGGCTCTGGGATAGGGGTAGTGAATGTGCAGGTTTCCAGGCGTTGTTGAACTACAACTCTCATCTGCCCTGACAACTGACCACTGTGCTGAAGCTGATGGGAGGTAGAGTCCAGCGATAGCTGAAAGGCACCATGTGGTCTACCCCTGAGTAAAGGAACGTCCTACGGATCACACCGATTCAGAAAAGAAGAGAACTGCAATGTTTACTGTCGTTATTCTGAGAAAACATGCGTGAGCCTGTCCATCTCAGTTCTCAGAATGAGCACGGACATTATCTGGAAGCAATTAATTCCTGTGGTATGAAAAGCATTTGCAAAAGACAAGAAGATGAGGCTGCCATTACACATTATGTTCTTGAGAGGTGAAGCTAATTTGAGGTAAACTATGAATAGATTGTCTTTTCTATCTCTGGCGAGCCCACGCTAGAAGACAACAAAAGAAGTGGGTCACTCTGAGAATCTAAAAATATTGCATAGGGAAAGCATGGGTTTGGCAGTCAGTGCTTTTTGTCGTACTGAATTGCTTATCATATTAGGAGGGGTTAAGAAAGTACGTTCAGGTGTAACATTAGCGTGCTAAAATAAGTAAAGGGTATGAATGGTGGAGTCCCCCAAGTACCCTTGTGGCAGTTATATGCTGGAGATGTAGTGACCGAACCCAAAGGGTGCTCATCAATGGCTCCTCTTCATCCTGGAGAGAAGTGACTAGTGGGGTGCCACAGGGTTCTGTCTTGGGCCCAGTCTTATTCAACATCTTTATCAATGACTTGGATGATGGGCTTGAGGGCATCCTGATCAAGTTTGCAGATGACACCAAATTGGGAGGGGTGGCTAATACCCCAGAGGACAGGATCACACTTCAAAATGACCTTAACAGATTAGAGAACTGGGCCAAGGCAAACAGGATGAATTTTAACAGGGAGAAATGTAAAGTACTACACTTGGGCAAAAAAAATGAAAGGCACAAATACAGGATGGGTGACACCTGGCTTGAGAGCAGTACAAATGAAAAGGATCTAGGAGTCTTGGTAGACCACAAACTTGACATGAGTCAACAGTGTGATGCAGCAGCTAAAAAAGCCAATGCAATTCTGGGTTGCATCAATAGGAGTATAGCATCTAGATCAAGGGAAGTAATAGTACCACTGTATTCCGCCCTGGTCAGACCTCACCTGGAATACTGTGTCCAGTTCTGGGCACCACAGTTCAAGAAGGATACTGACAAGCTGGAACGTGTGCAGAGGAGGGCAACCAAAATGGTCAAAGGCCTGGAAACGATGCCTTATGAGGAACGGCTTAGGGAGCTGGGTATGTTTAGCCTGGAGAAGAGAAGGTTAAGGGGTGATATGATAGCCATGTTCAAATATATAAAAGGATGTCATATAGAGGAGGGAGAAAGGTTGTTTTCTGCTGCTCCAGAGAAGCGGACACGGAGCAATGGATTCAAACTACAAGAAAGATTCAAGTTGGATGTTTGTTAACAATCGCCTTTCTCCATAACCCCTTGATCGATTCTGTTCAAATTTGGATACAACGTTGCATGCCCATATGGGAGTGATCATATGTACTTATATTGCACAAATACCACACCTTTCCCAGGTAAAAATGTGATTTTGTGCAAAAAATATAGCGCCCTCCAGTGGACGTTAAACAGCACAGCATAACACACCTGTTTCTAACCTCTCCTCCTCCTTTCCCAACATCACTACCACCATCCAATCGACAGACAGATCGCCCACAAACACTACTCCTGGCTCCGCCGGCCCACCACTACACGTCAACAACATCAAAGAAGCCCATTGACAAAATCAGGACAAAGAACTTCATAGACTAATATAGTAGTAATAAACAGTTGTAGAAACGAAGACAAAAATGGGAGGGACAAACGGAGAACACATAGACCAGTGATGGCTAACCTTGACACTCCAGATGTTTTGGAACTACAACTCCCATCATCCCTGACCACTGGTCCTGTTAGCTAGGGATGATAGGAGTTGTAGTTCCAAAACATCTGGAGTGTCAAGGTTAGCCATCACTGACATAGACTGAACTTCAACGAGATAAGGTGTAAGTAAACATACGCTTTCTCTTTCATACTGTATCTTACTTTTGCATTTCACCAAATCAGCCACAGCAAGGCGTGGCAGGGTCACCTAGTATTGAATAAAAGACTTGGTAAGAACTCTTCTTGTTTATCTAATTCTTGGCTGCCCACTGTGGGAGGGATCAAATTCCCTGAAGCCTGACATATGCCAACTTGAATAAAATATTTGAGGGGCCAGATAAGCCCTGCTCCTTGTAATTAATCACAAGATGTAACACACCCACACCCACACCCACACACCATTTGAATGCCAATGCCTATTACTTTTGGGGGCCGCTCCCCCCTCAAATATTTTATGGGGGGGCCCCACAGAGACCTCGGCCTCTAGGAGTTGGCTCCTATGTTTCCTGCTGTCTTCTGGGCTCAATGCTGCACACCACCTGAGGCAGCGGCTTGTCTTACATGATCAGAGGATTCCCCCCCCCATTATTTCTAACTTTGAATCTAGCCATATAAATTAGCATATGCAGACGTCTATGCAAATGAATGTCCTCTTTTGGAGCAATGCTTTCCTTCTCCTTTTCAGTGATGTGTAAGTGGCTTCCTTTGTTAGGAGGGAAGGGTCCAGGTATGTCAGGCTGGACGGAAATAGTTGTCCTATTGCCCATTCCCTGACATGTTAACAACAGGTGATGGCAAAGGGAGGGGCACCATTTTTTATCTCCATCTGACTTTCATTTTCCACCCATCTCAAAATAAGCATGGCTCCACACTTCTTACGTTCCTCAATTGACAATGAACTTCCCTTTCATCTGAATCCAGGCTAGTGGCCTGACATTTGGCAGTACAAAGTCAAGGACACAAATCCCCTCCTGTTTTTGCCTTCTTTCCTGTTTGAATTTTGCCATCGTTCAACTTCGCCGCTGCTTTTCTCAATCAAAAGCAGCTCTTTGTAGTTTACACGGCACATTCTTAAGACGTTTGCTTATTTCAGAAAGGGAATGGTTTCCGAGGCTGGGGGGAAAGCTCTCCCGTGAGTTTGTTAAATATGACATATTAAATGACTTCACCATGGTTAATAAAAGGAAACATGAGTGTTTTGCTTCTTAAAAGGGAATTAATGCCTCATCAATGGACACTTACGGATGATCTGTCAAAAGTGCTGCTGGTGCTGAGGTCTAAGAGTATATTCTGGCCCATAATATGTATAGGAGGCACTTAGCTCCCTGCGATGCTGCATTTTCCTGATCTAAGTGGATTAATTCCTGGAGGAATCCTAAACGCTGGATAAATGATCTCAGTGTGTGCATATTAAGTGACTTTGTTAAAATGCCATTGAGGGACTGCTCTTGCTGTTTTTTTATAATGCAATTGGGCATAACATGCCCAGAAACGGCAATGAAGCAATGACAGCTTATTGTCTGCCCCTATTAAACCAACATTGATTGAACAGTAAACAGAGCTAAGGCAAAACAGGGCAGGGGTGTGTGTGGTCCTCCTGCAATTTAATCTGAAGCTGTCAAACAAGCAATGTTTTGAAGGTCTTGCACATTCCACAGTTCTATGCCCTCTTTTTTTCCAGCAGGGGGAACCCTAGAGCTGAGGAAGGGATGGAAGCTGGACGGTATTGGTCCCCCAATATGAGACTGTGAGCGGGTGGCTCACTGGAGGTGCATCATGGTCCTTTCTCCCTACCTCTAAAGGTTATGGTTGTGGGATTTCCAGCCAGAATCACAAACGCATGATTGCCAGACAGGCACGTGAGGGGTTGACAATCATAGAGTTCCCGAATCAATATGGAAGGGACTGGATGAGGTCACTTCCTTAATGCTTTGATGAGAATTTCCAACATCCCAACTGCATTTGGTGCCCATGACGATGGTTGAATTTGCAGTGGGAGTAGGCAGAAATTTAGTTCTCATTTAAAGGCAAACCTACGATTCACACTTTCCCAAACAAAAACACAGCCATCCTTTGAAATCCACACTTTGTAGATACAGAGGTGGTTTTAGGGTAGTGCGATTGGTTCGGGTGCGCTGTGCACTGTGCTGCAGGGGGTTCCACAACAGTGCTCTAGAAGCGAGTGCGAGAGGCGAGGGGGTGCCGAATTTTAGCGTTGCAAAGGGGGCCACTGAAATTTGAGAGCCCCACATCTGTCACTCATAGATAGATCAGTCTTAGCATGTTTTTGAAGAAAGCCCTGCCCCCTTTCAGCATAAGGCTTTACTGTTGCAGGATCAGCAAACACGTGTGTGTGTGTGTTTTTAAAAATAAAAACCTCCTAATATCCTCATCCATAAAAGAAACACTGCATAAATAAGTAAGTAAGTAAGTAAGTAAGTAAGGAAGGAAGGAAGGAAGGAAGGAAGGAAGGAAGTTTGTTTATTTTACAAACGAGAGACTCACAGTGTGCCCAGTAGTGGTCAGTCGCACGAAAAGGCAATGGGCATGAAGCAAACAACAGGAAACAATCCTGCTCTTGGGACGTGGCTGTGCAGGTGTGGCCTTCAAGGAAACAGATCCAAGCATGCTCAGAACAGATGTATTGGCTCGTGAGTCTCCCCTACCAATTGACCTGGTAAAGTTAGATTTAATGGCTAGATTGCCAACATGACGACAGGAGGGAAAACTTCACAACCACAACTAAGAGCCAGTAGCTCTAAGAAGATTTAAAAAAAAACAAACCCAAAAAACAATCATATACTTTTTCTGCTTGGTTGGGACCTTCTGGCCATAGCATCACATTTGGACGGGGATTGGCTAAGCAGTGCTGAAAACTAATGGGAGATTGGCAGAAAGGGCCTCTCTCAGTTAACTGGATGTGTAGGATAGAAAATGAGTGTGGTGTTGAGATTTTGGAGAAAACATCAGTGAGCGGTGCTGCGGTGCTGTGTGTGGCGGTCAACTCAGCGGGATCCCACCTTCGTCGCCAGTGAAATATACTCGGAGCCGAGTGTGGATTTCATGCTCTTTATTCAGCTCATAGTAGCGAGGAATGAAAGTTCCCCCAGAACGTCTGCTTTATACATTATTTACACAATGGGCCCCACGTGATTGGCTAATTCTGGGATACTCCTGTAGGCCAATCAGGTTGCGGATTCACTTCCACCTGGAGCTGGATTGGGTGGCTCCTGCGGACCAATCAGACTGCTGCATTCTGAATCCTATTGTTCTAGGACCAATCAGACTGCTGCATTCTGAATCCTATTGTTCTAGGACCAATCAGACTGCTGCATTTTGGATCCTATTCAACTCAGTACATAACAATCAGAAAAACCTGTTGGCGTTTCACTTGCCCTAGCAGGCCAGCCTCCACTGATCAGCTTCCATCCCAAACTTGTAAGAAGGGCATGAGCTGGCTCTGGTAACTTTAACAGAGACTGCAGCAGATTCCTTCTTCCTGTGCCATTTCTCCCTAAACTCTCCATGGGGGGAAAAATAGCTACAACTTGTATAGACTATTCATCATATTTGACAAACAGATTTTTAAAAAAAATGATGTCAGGCAGACTGCGCTTGTGAAAAGGATATTGATAACGGGTTGTTATGTTTTTTAATAAGGTCACCCCACAAGATTTTGTCGATCACTGAAGCAGTGCAAGCCTTGATTATGATTGCCTGCGCTAACCTATGGCTACCGCTAATTTCATTTTAATTAAAGTTTACAAAGATCCACCATTTGGTATTCCCACAAGAAGTCCATGCTTCTTAAATTACCCCATGATGATAAATGTAATCAATCAATAGAGAACGTGCCCCTAGGAATTAATTGTTGTCAGCCAACGTGCTTAATGGGATATCACACTTCATTAGCTCAGCTAACTCATTAAGACGGTAAAAGGGGGGGGTAAGTTACTGAACAAAGTTAAAAAGTCTAAAATGTCAAATTCCTCCGTTTTCACAAGAGTCCTTGCTCCTGGCACTGCCGGACTGATTTTTATATGGATGTAAGAATCGCACTGACGTTGCTGGAACGACGCCAGAATCCATGACTGCCACAGACTGCAGAATCAGGACCACAAATTAGCATTTACACAGCATTGATTTAGGGCATTATTTATAGCAAGAGACAGAAGGCTACAGTTTTCTGCTCTTTACACTTGTGCCAAGCCACGAAACTCTCATGGGGCTGTATTGGCCATAAATCAGATAAAGTAAAAATTGCCTGTAGAGTCTTGTGCAAAAGGAGAAAATATTAGATCTCGCCGGAGCAAAGAGCAAGTACAATATTTCACAGAAAGAAAGCAATATGTTTTGTGGGCGTTATGACCCAACGCAATCAGTAAATTGCTGAAGTAAATGGCAAAATACTATATAATTCCAGCATGAGCAGAATAAGGTTGCATCCTCATCACATATTCCCCAAACCACAGGATAATCCCGGTTTTCAGAAGGCAGGTAGGGTGGAAAGAGATTTCAGCAAGGGAAGGGAGAAGTCTCTCAGCAAGTTGAGACAAAAGTTTGAAAGAAAATTCATTGTGGTTACTTTGTTGTTAACCTAGTTAGCAGGTTACTAGGTTGGGATATTGTTTAGGGTAGTTTGTGAGGGGGTGTCTGTTGCTGTTGTTATCAGGGCTTTTTTCTAGGAAAAGAGGTGTGGGAACCAAAGTTGTTGAGCTGTCGAGGTGCCGGTGAGTTCTGGCTGGAAACCCCCCCCCCCCGGTTATTATGGCCCTAATTGTTTAAAATCTTTGAAATTCTTTTAGCTGCTTTTTAAGTTGTGTGTTTCTAAATTTGTGCTTTCTTGTTGTTCTTTAAATTAAGGGATGTAAGATGTACCGAGAACTCCCAGAAGTGCAAGCTGGATTTCGAAGGGGCAGAGGAACCAGAGACCAAATTGCAAACATGCGCTGGATTATGGAGAAAGCTAGAGAGTTCCAGAAAAACATTTACTTCTGCTTCATTGACTACGCAAAAGCTTTTGACTGTGTTGACCACAGCAAACTATGGCAAGTTCTTAAAGAAATGGGAGTGCCTGATCACCTCATCCATCTCCTGAGAAACCTCTATGTGGGACAAGAAGCTACAGTTAGAACTGGATATGGAATAACTGATTGGTTCAAAATTGGGAAAGGAGTACGACAAGGCTGTATATTGTCTCCCTGCTTATTTAACTTATATGCAGAATTCATCATGCGAAAGGCTGGACTGGATGAAGCCCAAACCGGAATTAAGATTGCCGGAAGAAATATCAACAACCTCAGATATGCTGATGATACAACCTTGATGGCAGAAAGTGAGGAGGAATTAAAGAACCTTTTAATGAGGGTGAAAGAGGAGAGCGCAAAATATGGTCTGAAGCTCAACATCAAAAAAACTAAGATCTTGGCCACTGGTCCCATCACCTCCTGGCAAATAGAAGGGGAAGAAATGGAGGCAGTGAGAGATTTCACTTTCTTGGGTTCCATGATCACTGCAGATGGTGACAGCAGTCACGAAATTAAAAGACGCCTGCTTCTTGGGAGAAAAGCAATGACAAACCTAGACAGCATCTTAAAAAGCAAAGACATCACCTTGCCAACAAAGGTCCGTATAGTTAAAGCTATGGTTTTCCCAGTAGTAATGTACGGAAGTGAGAGCTGGACCATAAAGAAGGCTGATCGCCGAAGAATTGATGCTTTTGAATTATGGTGCTGGAGGAGACTCTTGAGAGTCCCATGGACTGCAAGAAGATCAAACCTATCCATTCTTAAAGAAATCAGCCCTGAGTGCTCACTAGAAGGACAGATCCTGAAGTTGAGGCTCCAGTACTTTGGCCACCTCATGAGAAGAGAAGACTCCCTAGAAAAGACCCTGATGCTGGGAAAGATTGAGGGCACAAGGAGAAGGGGACGACAGAAGATGAGATGGTTGGACAGTGTTCTCGAAGCTACTAACATGAGTTTGGCCAAACTGCGAGAGGCAGTGAAGGATAGGCGTGCCTGGCGTGCTCTGGTCCATGGGGTCACGAAGAGTCGGACACGACTGAACGACTGAACAACAACAACAAGATGTACCTGGGAAAAGGAGGGAGCTAGGGAGAGCAGGGGCAACCCCAATCACAGTGGTTCTGGGCAGGGGGAGGTATGGGGTTGGGGGTGAGGCAGGATGGATGAGGGGCACAGGCAGTTAGTGACTGTGCTTTGTGTCAGCCTCTCTTCCAACCAGGGGAATTGCAGTTGTCTTATCAGCCAGGTCTCGGGTCTGTGGCTCAGTGCTGGATTACCAAATAGGCAGAATGGGCACCGGCCTATGGGCCCCATGCCTTTTAGGGGTTTTGTGATAACGGATCAAAATAATATTGATTTGATCTTGAAAGAAAATTACAACCAAGTCTTGGGAGATAATTTGTGAGCCCTGCCCCCCGATTTCGACTGCCTAGGGGTCTCCATGGGGTTTAATCTGACACTGGGGTGGCTGCTGTGGCTGATTGTCAGGTCACCTCTGAGTAAGACTTCCCTCATCCATGATCTGATTAGGGATGAGGAGGCTGATGTGGCCTGCATCACTGAGACCTGGGTGGGTGAGCAAGGTGGAGTTGGTCTCACGCAGCTGTGACCACCTGGGTACTCGGTGCAGCATCAGGGCAGACTTGAGGGAGAGGAAGGGGGAATTGCTGTCATCTATAGAGATTTCATCTCTCTCCAGGCACTCTGTTCAGTTGGGGGAAATCTAGAGTGTGTGTTCCTGGTGTTGGGCAATCAGGACAGATGAGGGATTCTGCTGGTTTACCACTCGCCTCCTGGGACGCGGGTGGCGCTGTGGATTAAACCACAGAGCCTAGGGCTTGCTGATCAGAAGGTCAGCGGTTCGAATCCCCACAATGGGGTGAGCTCCCGTTGCTCGGTCCCAGCTCCTGCCAACCTAGCAGTTCGAAAGCACGTCAAAGAGCAATAGATAAATAGGTACTGCTGCAGCGGGAAGGTAAAGGCATTTCTGTGCGCTGCTCTGGTTCGCCAGAAGTGGCTTAGTCCTGCTGGCCGCATAATAATAATAATAATAATAATAATAATAAATTTTTATTTATACTCCACCCTCCCCAGTCAGGACCGGGCTCAGGGCGGCTAACAACAAAAATCACAATAGAATATAAAAAACCAATTAGTTAAAATACAAGTTAAAAACCAGTTTAAATGACCTGGAAGCTGTACGCCGGCTCCATCGGTCAATAAAGCGAGATGAGCGCCGCAACCCCAGAGTCGTCCGCGACTGGACCTAATGGTCAGGGGTCCCTTTACCTTTACCACTCGCCTCACTGCCCAGTTGCCTCCCTGTCTGTGCTTACACAGCTGGTCTCGAGAACTCCCAGAAGGCTGGTTTTGGGAGAATTTGACATCCCTGCTGAGACCACTGGCTCTGGGGCGGCTTAGGACTTCATGGCTGCCATGACGACCATGGGGTTGTCCCAACATCTCACCAGCCCAAGACATGTGACAGGCTACACTCTGGACCTTGTTTTCTCAACTGGGCAGGAAGAGAGTGATCTGAAAGTTGGGGGAGATATTGACATCAGTCCCTTGTCATGCTCAGATCACTTTCTGATGAGATTTAGACTTTCCACACCTTTTCCCTCTGCAGAGGAGGGGGGATGGTCTGCCCTCATGGAGCTCTTCCATTGCCTTGCAAGGAAGTTGCATGTCCATGCCACTTGAGTCTTATGCTAAATGCGTCATAAGAGCATGAAGTTACTTTATGCAATTCTGAGGGGGCGGAAAAATACATAACCTGTGCCCAACACTGATATTTGCTAAAACGTGAAAACATGATTTTATTAAAAGTCATATTTAATGCGACAAGCTTGGGGTTACTATCTGCTGTCATTAGCTAGCTTACCAACCTTTAGTGATATTTACAAATTTGGTGTTACTTTGACTCGAGGCCTTCTGGGTCATTTTACATGAAATGATTTAGAGTCCAAGTAGACAAGTCTGACGGACATGAAAATGAGTAGGAAATACCATTGAGGAAGGAGGAGCATTTGTTAATCAAACTGGGAGAAAAAACTACACCAGACCCTCCAAATGTCCATATTTCCCAGGGACAGATTTATAGAAGCTGCCCTGGTTTCTGATTTGATCCCGGAATGTCCCTCTTTTCCTTAGGACGTCCCTATTTTCATTGGAGAAATGTTGGAGGGTATGGAGTTATGCGACCCCACGCCAAGGAGATAAGAAGCTATACATCCTTCAGAAGACATTTGAAGGCAGCCGTGTATGGGGAAGTTTTTTAATGTTTATTTTTTTATTATATATGTGACGATCCAGGTAGGGGAAGCTAGAAATAGAAGTGCTGGAGGTGAAACAGTTAAATGGAATGCCCAATCCAAACCCAGAGGGAGGGGGAAGGTGGAGTCCGGGGGACTATAAAAGCCCACTCTGGGGAGGTTGTGTCAGTTAGAGTTAGGGTTATAGTTAGAGTTGGAGTTAGAGTTGGGAGTTGTTGGGTGGTCGAGGTTGGTTATTGGGAGGAGGTTGGAAGTTTGGCAGTTGGGGGGAAGTGAGAGTCAGTTGGACAGCTTAGAAAGTGGATTTAGTCAGTTAGATCAGTTAGGTGAGGCACAAATACAACAATTAAGCATTCTTGTACACATTAATTATACCTCACGTGTTATTATTTCTGTACTAAATAAACCATTCTTTGATGTTACATTTGAAGCCTGACTGGACTCAATAAATTTACCAGGGAGGCCCTGGTTGGTGGCAGCGTAAGAAGAGAGTGTGGTGGCACAGGGGTCAATCGACCGTGAAACGTCCGGGGACCCTGTGCGATCGCCACAATATATGTTGACAGCTGTTCAGAGTGGCTGGGGCAACCCAATCAGATGGATAGGGTATAAATAATAATAGGCAGTGTACTACTGCTACTACTACTACTACTACTACTACTACTACTACTAATGGAATAGAATGCCCCTATTTTCATTGCAGAAATGTTGGAAGGTATGCTATATAGGCACTGTGATGCAGAAAGAACATTGACCTCACATTCAACAAAAATTCTTCAGGCAGAGTAGTTGTTCCAGCTGGTTTAAAACAGAGACTGAATGAAGACACACACACACACACACACACACACACACACACACACACACAGTTAGTCTACCCATGAGGCAGACTGAAGCAGCTGCCTCAGGTGGTGGAATCCCATAGGGCAGTGCACTGCCAGGCACCTTGCCCCCCCTGCTACTATTGGTAGAACTTTCATGAGATCTCATGCAGCGGCATAGCTAGCCATGCACAGGGGTGGGGCAAGCTGCCCCAGGCGTGGGTGGGGCAGGGCGCGCTGCCAGAATTCCAGCTCCCAAGTCACCGCGTTCTGCTCAAGCGCAGTTTGAAAGCACCCCAGTGCAAGTAGACAAATACCAGTAGGTACCACTGTGGCAGGAAGGTAAATGACATTTCCATGAGCTCTGGTTTCTGTCACAGTGTCCCGTTGCGCCAGAAGCAGTTTAGTCCTGCTGGCCACATGACCCAGAAAGCTGTCTGCAGACAAACGCCGGCTCCCTCATCCTGAAAAGTGAGATAGCTCTGCACCCCATGGTTGCCTTTGACTGGACTTAACCATCCAGGGGTCATTTACCTTGACCTTACCTTTACATGTACCCACAGAACTTAGCTTTCATTGTCACCTAACCATAACTGGTCGGTATCACGATCTCCAATACCAGAACCACATCCAGCACTGGACCCTGCAGGCTTGAGGCTGCAAACTTCCAATGTGAATTACTGAGCTCTGAATCTAGATTCAATGCTTTCCCATCAAACGTTATGGGCAATAGACTCTCAAATGGTCAGATCTCACTTCTCTGCGACTGCAAAAATGGAGCTACAGAATCGTTACATCATATAATCCTCAGTTGCCCATTGCACTCGGCTGCACGGGCCAAATTTCTAACCCCCTATCTTGTGGATATTACTGATGAAATCCCGGAAGCAAAAGTAATATTCCTTCTGAACGATGAAGATGCTAGTAGATCCCTTGCAGTTGCAAGATTTCTGATAAATGTACTATCTCAAAAGAAGAGAAATGGATCACTGCAAGATGTCTGTTAGTTTATTTAAGCCCAAAAAATTTCAAAAACCAGCGTAGCTAAACCTAAAGGGTTACAAATAAAACTGTTTCAATCTGTTTCCGCTGGATCTAAATTCAGATTTTGATTTTGGTTTTATACGAATGGATTCTACTGTTTTTACCATGTACATAGTTTTACATAGTTTTTATTTAAATATTTAAATTTTATTTCTATTGTATAATTTTTTCTTGTTGTTTGTTTTATTTTGAATTTTTATCTGCATTTGCTTTGTCTCGTTTCTCTGGATGTAATACAATGTATATCTATGGGCCAATGGCCGTAATAAACATTACCTACCTGAGCTCTGAATTTATGCCATCATGACCACACACATAGATCCAGACAGGTCAGAGCAAGATACAGGTTTCTGAAATAACCTCTTACTTAGCATCTGCCTAATGAAATGATGTGAAGGAGATGTCTGTGATGAATGAGTGCAATGGTGCAAATTCAGCATAAAGATTAAATGTGGTTGGCTTTTTTGGCCTTATAAAAACAAATGACCATCATTGCTATGGATTGCAGTCGTACCTCCGCTTATGTATCCCTCCACTTACGTAAAATTCGGGATACGTAAGTGGCAAACCTGGAAGTATATTTCTGGGTTTTTGCCACGCGCGCATGTGTAGAAGCGCTCTACCGCTGCATGTGCTTGCACAGAAGTGGCCCCTCCGGTTGCGGAAACCTCGGGATCCGACCAGAGCTCTGAAACAGATTCTGTCCGCAACCGGAGGTACCACTGTACAGGTTTGTTCATGATAAGTGTACTGTGTACTGAACACGCCACAAGCTCTATTCTGAGACTGAAATTCACAGAAATTTCACAATTCCACTTTTTGCCTTTGCTCAGTTTCTGCAGAGTTGTTTGCTTGTTTCCCCATCCTCGTATTTCGCTGTGTTCCCATTTTTTTTTGTCATTTCCGATGAATCTTTCACCAATTCTTATACAGATTTTTATCACTTTGTACTTTTTTTCTCCTATTCTGAACTTGATAGTTTCTCATATTTCATTCTCTTGCATTTCCTTTTTGACACTTCAGATTCCTTTTGCAAGGAATTCCTTTTACGGCAGGTTTTATTATTATTATTTAAAAGCCTGTTGCTGCTAGGGATGATCCGATGGACATCTTTGATGGTATTTGAGTCATTTCAAGTTGTTTTTATGTAACTCTATAGGAGTATGTTACTCTATGAATGTATTTATATCTAGTTATATTATTAACTAGCTTAAAAACAACAACCTGGTCTATTTGAGGTTTGCTTTTGTTTTTTTGCATGCCTGTAAAAATACTGCTATTCTTGCATGCATGTAAAAATACCACCACCCCACTTCGTTACTGAAATTATGTCAAATACATCAGGAGCATTGATTATCTGCTGAGCAATGGAATATTGAATAGGCAGTAAATATTGAATAGGCAGTTTTAGATCAAGTGGTATAAACAGTAGTCTGTACCACTGCAACTCAATGCAACAATCGTATACTCCCTGGGAAGGTGGCTGAGGGGGTCATAGGATGCTGCAGGCCTCATCTTCTGTTAAGGGATATCTGTGGGCAGAGAATTCAGTGCACCAGTGTTCTACTGGTGATGCTCTGAGGCCATAAGTTGGCCGTTTTGGGCAGTGGCGAACAGAGCCCCTTGGCCGCCCAGAGCGGCAAATGTGGGGGCAGCCCCCGGGGGCGGGCCGTCACTCCGTCCGTGTGTCGTGACGTCACGACGTGTGCATCACGACGTCACGACACACAGACAGACTGCGCATGTGCGGTATGCCGCACATGCACAGTCCATCTGTGCTGCTGCTCCCACGGCGACCTTACGAGCCGCAAGTCGTAAGGCTGCCATGCATGAACAGCATCACGGACGGGCTGAGGCACTGTGCCGCAGTGTTCGTGCGTGGCAGCCTTACGAGTTGCGCTCGCGACAGCAGCACGGACGGACTGCGCATGTGCGGCATCCCACACATGCGCAGTCCGTCTGTGCTGCTGCTCCCGTGGCGACCTTACAAGCCACTGAGTGAGGCTCCTTTACAGGGCAGCGGGGGGCCGGGGGCTCATGGGAGGCCCCCGCCAAGTGTCACCCCCTCCAGGGTGGAACCCGGGGCGCTCCGCCCCCAACGCCCTGCCCTTGCTACGCCACTGGTTATGGGTGGGTGGTCTGAGTGGGATCTTGGGAGGCACATAATATCAAGCTCCCTTATTCGGTTGACACACCCCTGGAAATGCAAAAAAGAACACTAGGACAACTGAAAAGGTTGTACAGAGAGATGGAAAATCCTGGTGGAACTTCTACCCTGACCGGTGTGAGATGGCAGGATGGCAGGCTTTGGGGACTCAGCTTCCTCCCCCCCCTTTGGCCATAGATAAGCAGGACAAAGCGAAAAGAGTCGCTTACCATTTAAAGAGTCTTTAATGATCACAGCAAAAGAACAAAGCATCCATTCTCGGAATGAAGGTGTTCTCAATTAAGGTTTCCGCCCACTTCCCCCCTAGTCACTTCCGGCCTTGCAACCTGATCTTGCAACCACTGTGCTTTTTGTCTGCTCTACCTGACCTTGGGCTGATAGGCTGGACACTTTCCAGCGATAGAATCTGTTAGCTCTCTCTCTTCCAGTTCTTCTTCACTTTGCTGTTCACAACCCAGTTCTTCCCAACTTTTGTCTTCAGAACTATGCCCCTCTGCAAACCACTGTTCCAAATCTATACTGCTCCACTGCTCCTGGGCAGCTTGAGGATCCTGGTCAGGAGCAGGGGGGAAGGGAGGCTCCCACCATTCCTCATCAAAGCAGCACTCCTCTGCTTGGTCTCTGACACAGGCCTTAGGAAGCAGAATTTTCCCGGTCATGGAACCTGGTAGTTCCTGACACCTTTGGATGTTTGGTTGCCCCCCACTAGAGACTGAGTCTTTAGTGTAGGAGGCCATGCGCTGGCTGCAGAGCTTTAGCATACCCTTCAACATTTCTCCAATGAAAATAGGGACGTCCTATTCCACAACAACAACAATTTTATTATTTATACCCTGTCCATATGACTGGGTTGCCCCAGGCACTCTGGTTGGCTTCCAACATATATAAAAACATAATAAAACATTAAACTTTTTTTTTTTAACTTCCCTGCCGTCAGATGTCTTCTCAAGTTGTATAGTTACTTATATCCTTGGTTCAGAGGGGTGATGATGTCGCATAACTCCATGACTGATGAAAATAGGGACTTCCTACCATACCCTCCCAATAGGGACATCCTAAGGAAAAGAGGGACATTCTGAGATCAAATAAAAAACCAGGACGGCTTCTGTAAATCCAGGACTGTCCCTGGAAAATTGGGACACTTGGAGGATCTGCTTTAGCAGAGACAGACTGATGTCTTCTGAAACCTGTACTATTTAGACAGGCCTTCACGATATATTTCTCTCTCTAAAACAACCCATATCTGCTGCTGTTTTAAATTGCATTTTATATATATTTATAGATTGATTTTATTGTATTTTATTTGTAAGCCACCTTTTTATGTTTCATAAAAGAGCAGATCACAAACTTTGAAATAAATAAGTAGAATAAATCTTTTATCCCACTCTTAAGTTGAAGAAATAAAGGCTCCCACAGCGACTTACATATATCAGTGATCTGACTGCTCCTGCCCTCAGGCTTAAATCTAAGATGCACCACACAAAAGGAACTGTGAGGGTGGAGGGGGGAAAAACAACCTCAGGCACTGTTAGTTACAGAGTCCTTGTAGTGACCACCAGCGGGGATGGAAAGGTTTGGTGAGAAGGAGCCAAACATTGCTGGTCTTTCAGGAGAACTAATAGAAAAACCCTGCAGTCCTCCCTCTCCCTCTCCTGTAGCCTGATGGCTGTGGAATCACTTGCAAGATTTTCAGGCTCCCTCCATGCAAAGGATCCTGAAGCCGGCTGCAAACAGCTATAAAAAGAAGGAAAGCAAGATGATGCTGTTTGCTAAGCAATCTTATGCCTTAAGAGCAGGGCAGGTAATACATTCCTTATTCCTGTCAACTAAGCTGGCTTGTTGGGCAAAGAGGTTTTAGTGAGTGTTTCAGAACCCTCTCCCCAGTCCTGAAAAACAAACAAAAGAACAAACAAACAAGCCCACACAAAACCACCTCTCCTATATAATACACTAGCTGACCCAGCCACGCCTTGCTGTGGCTGATTTGGTGAAATGCAAAAGTAAGATACAGTATGAAAGAGAAAGCGTATGTTTACTTACACCTTATCTCGTTGAAGTTCAGTCTATGTGTTCTCCGTTTGCCCCTCCCGTTTTTGTCTTCGTTTCTACAACTGTTTATTACTACGTCGCAAACCGCGAAAATGGCGATTCCTCCTGGCGTGGCTGTATACCCGCCACCGGAGCCAGCAGTAGTGTTTGTGGGCGGTCTGCCTGTCAATTGGATGGTGGTAGTGATGTCGGGAAAGGAGGAGGAGAAGTCAGAAACAGGTGTGTTGTGCTGTGCTGTTTAATGTCCACTGGAGGGCGCTTTTTTGCACAAAATCACATTTTTACCTGGGAAAGGTGTGGTATTTGTGCAATGTAAGTACATATGATCACTCCCATATGGGCATGGAACGTTGTGTCCAAATTTGAACGGAATCGATCAAGGGGTTACGGAAAAAGGCGATCCTTAACAAACATCCAACTTGAACGATTTTATATTTATAGATAAGAAATGTGTTTGTACTGAGGGAAGTGAAATCTCTCAAAGTATTTTCAGTCATCTTGGAAACTGTTGCTAATGAGTAAGGGTGGATGAACCTGTCTAGTTTCGATTCTCTCCGTTTTCCCAAACTGAAGTTCGCTTCACATTTCTGCACCAATCTGTGATTTTATTGTTTAATAAAAAAATTAAAAAGTCCTCATGAGAATCCCACATTTCTCCAAAGATCTAAATTTTGTATGCAATTTTGCCTAACGCGCAGATTTTGGCAAGCAATTTCCTGTAACAGAATGCGCTTTGGCCTGTCATTTTCACGAACGGATGCCTAATGCACACTCTCCTCTCATGTACACATTGGGAATTTCAAAGGATAACTGCATTTTGATTTGTGTATTGGGGTTGGGTTTTTTTTAAGGTGGGGGGGGGAGTGCAGATGTGTGACGTGCTCCATTTGAATGTCTTAGGATTCCCGACAGATCATCAAGAGGTATTTGTTCCTGTTTTGATGAAGTTTTCTCTTTGGGCGAGAAGAGAAAAAGTGGGTCTGTTGGAGTTCATTTTTCGCATTAATATTGAGAACTGTAAGTACAAAACTGCCAGAGGGGTCAGGAAAACCAACAAAGTGTACTATTTTGGGCTAAGCGCAGCTCGTCTCCAGCCGTCTGCAGATCCACTGAGACACATTTTTGATCTTGAAGGAGGTTAATTACTAATTCCGTCTAATCCCTTTGCAGCAGTATCCTTATTATAATGTGAGATCATATACTCGTGTGTCCCTTATCCAATGTGACTGGCTAATTATTAAAATCCTCCATTTTTCTCCAGCTGTTGTCTTCGCGGGTAAACAAATTGCTAAGTTCAATTGGCCTCCATTTGCACTTCATTGCTTCTTGACAGCAAACACTCTGCAAAAACGAGTTGCCTCGGGGTGTTCAAAATCTCCATTGGCAGGAGAAACAAATTTATGCATAATTTCTCTAGATTTTTTTTTTTTAATACTAGCTTACTCAAAACATAGCTGTTACGAATTCCTTTGCACATTAAAAAAGCCTTTGTTCCTTGCAAGGAGTGACGTTGAAGGACATGCAGGTCCCACTTTCTCTGTGGTGCAGGAATCCCGAGGGCTGATGGAGCATGTTCTACAAATTGCCTTGCAGAAAGGCTGGGATTATATAAAGGTCAGAACAAGGGCAAAGAGCCCAAGGAAGAACCATAGCTCAGTGGCAGAACATCTGTCTTGCATGCAGAACGTCTCAGGTTCAATCCTCAACATCTCCAGGTACAGCTGGAAGAGGTAAAGGTAAAGGTCCCCGGATGGTTAAGTCAAAGGCGACTATGGGATTGTGGCACTCTTCTCACTTTCAGGCCGAGGGAGCTGACATTTGTCCACAGACGGCTTTCCGGGTCATGTGGCCAGCATGACTAAACTGCTTCTGGCGCAACAGAACACCGTGATGGAAGCCAGAGCACACAGAAACGCCACTTACCTTCCTGTCACAGTGGTACCTCTTTATCTACTTGCACTGGCATGCTTTTGAACTGCTAGGTTGGCAGGAGGCTGGGACAGAGCAACAGGAGCTCACCCTCGTCGCGAGGATTCAAACCACCGGCCTTCTGATCAGCAAACCCAAGAGGCTCAGTGGTTTAGACCACAGCGCCACCCACGTTCTATGGCTGGAAGAAACCCTTTTTTGAAACCCCAGGAAACCACTGCGCTAGATGAACCAGCAATCTGACTTGATATATGACCTCCTATGAGGTGCGATTTGAAATTTGCCAAATGACCAGCCCCATCCCTTTTAAGGGACAACTAGATCAGATTTGGGTTGATGTCTCTCTGTTACAGCATGCTGGCCATTTGGCAGGAGGGGAAAGCATGGTTGGTAAAGAGATTACTTTCGGTGGCCATATTGAATGATATCAAAGATGTAGACAAATGTGATGCATGTCTATGCAAGTTTAACAACCGCTCTTCCCAAGTGTCAAGGAGCTGTCAAGGAGCCAGGTCATCCACAGGGCAGGCACACACATGGAAGACATGGAATGCAGTTAGCTTTTTATCAGCAGATAAACAACAAGACAGCAATGCCCGTGGTTTGTCTTAACTCAATGAAGGCGTTGCTGAAATGAAGCTCTAGGTTTGCTTCTCCCTTCTAGCCTCTCACTCTGGATCCCTCCCAAGGAGATGAAGACTGCGTCTTAAGGGTGAGCTCCTCCTCTGGCCCTGTCTGGCTTGTTGCTCAGCAATGTGCAGAATCTTCCTTGAGTGGGGGGTCAGAGGGGGAGGAGAGTCAGCAGGACAGGAACTATCTGTGTGCACACTGTGACTCCCAGCTTCTAATCCTGTCCTGGAAGGCCTCTGTCTCCTGAACGCCCCTTGATCACTCAAGTCTCCTGCTTGTAACAGCTCCCAGTTCATCCCTTCTGCTGACTGTTCCTCAATGTCTCACCACCAGGGCTGCAGGCTCTGTGTCATCTTCCTTTGTGTGTGGGTGTGGGGTTGTCTTGGGAGGAAGGCTCCCACCACTCTTCTTCATCCAGCCAGTCCCTGACACTAAAGAACCTTGAGAGTTGTAATGCAGGGAAAGGGCTTAAGAGCATTCTCAACAACTCCGCAAAATTTAAGTTCCAGAGTCCATTTAGGCCAGGGGTAGTGAAACTTTTCTAGCCTGAGGGTCTTATTCTTGTGAGGGCCACATTCTGGTAGTGCCCAATGTTTTGGTTGTACATTTTTGGAGATGATTAGATGTTTGTGTGTGTGTGTGTGTGTGTGTGTGTACGTGTATGTATATGTGTATGTATATGTATATGTGTGTGTGTGTATATACATATATACCTGTATATGCCTTTCGTGGAAACTTATTTTGCCATTACGAATCTACTAAGTTTCCCAGAACACAGTCTGAAAACTTCTGCCATAGGAACAGTAAGCACAAAGGTGAACATGGAAGTCCTTTGTTATATAGTCTTATGAGCCGCCAGCATGGAAGCTGGCTGGCTTCTCGGATTGCTGTATTCTTGGGGCTAAGCATATGTAGCTGAAGCGAGAGCTAGGAACTTTTCCCTCTCAGTTCTGTCTCGCCTTTTCCATTTTTGAACAAGCTGTCATAATAAGGGCATGGTACATGCTCAGCCTTATGTTAACAAATTTCTGGAGCTGAAATACTATTCCCTCAGGGTGGCCCGCATGCCAGCATTTGGCATATGCACACAAAAAAGCAATCGAGGAAAGGAGGACATTTCTGTGATGTGGGCCTGCATTTCGAAAAGAACATGACAGCATTTCCTATGAACACAATAGAATGACATTTTTTTTAAAAAAATGCAAAGGTAGTCCAACACATTTTTCTGTTTTCACCCCTCTGCTTCGAACACAGCATATTTATTTTATTTTTTAAAAACCCCTGACATGATAAGTATAATAGCCCTCTAACTTGAGCTGTCTCAGTAAGGTTTTTATTCTGAAATCTTCTATGAAATTGTGACTTGCTTTGAGGCTATTGAATCTTAGCACACTGTGCATTGTAAGTGAAATGTGCATTTGGTTATGTATTTGCGCTGGCATCAAGAGGTTGATCCTTCAACAGGAATAATAATTTATTCATTTGACAAAATTTGTATGCCACTAAATTGTAGATAAAATCTCTAAGCAGTTTACAAAGAAGATAAAACATGATTTAAAATTGCCGATAAAAATCAAAGTTACAAGAAGTTTCAAAGAAATCAAGACACAGAAAAAAACCCCTTAGTTAGAAACATACAGTATAAGACTGTTTCCTTACAAGGGCAGAATGAACATTTTGTGGGACTTGTCAAAACGCCAGTTTTTCAGACTGAAGTGGTCGAATGGTGATCCTTCAAGAAACTGGCTCCAGGCTGTTAAAGGCTTTTGACGATGGTGATGGTGATGATGCTAGCTGAAACAAATTCAGAACATTGATTTATTTTTATTTTTACATAAAGGCTGTTCTACAGATCTGAATGTGTGTGCAGTCCCTGCCCAAGACACATCATTGTTCATTGTTCATCTTCCATTCAGGGAAATGAAAGATAGGGGTTGCCTTACACTGCACCAGACTGTTGATAATTAACAACAACAGCAACAATTTATTTATATGCCGCCCACCTGACTGGGTTACCCCAGCCACTCTGGGCGGCTTCCAACAAATTAAAACACAGTAAGACACCAAACATTAAAAACTTCCCTAAACAGGGCTGCCTTCAGATGTCTTCCAAAAGTCAGATAGTTGTTCATTTCCTTGACATCTGATGGGAGGGCGTTCCACAGGGAGGGTGCAACTACTGAGAAGGCCCTCTGCCTGGTTCCCTGTAGCTTCACGTTTCACAGTGTGGGAACCACCAGAAGACCCTCAGAGCTGGATCTCAATGTCCAGGCTGAACGATGGGATTGGTGATGCTCCTGCAGGTATACAGGGCCAAGGTCATTTAGTGCTTTAAAGGTCAGCACTGACACTTTGACTTGTACTCGGAAATGTACTGGGAGCCAACGTAGATCATTTAAGACTGGTGCCATATGGTCCTGGCAGCCTCTCCCAGTCACCCACCTGGCAGCTGCATTCTGGGTTACTTGTAGTTTCCAAGTCACCTTCAAAGGTAGCCCCACGTAGAGCGCATCTCAGTAGTCCAATGTCTACTTTGGCTGGCACTTGCTCTCCAAAATTGAACGTGTAACCTTAACCTTGCAAAACAGTAGCACTATTAGAAAAGCAGCAGTAAAAAGCTAGGTTTAAGTCCTCTCGCCTCTGAGGTTCCCTCACTACGAGAAGCCAAGTTACAGGGAACCAGGCATAGGGCCTTCTCAGTAGTGGCACCCGCCCTGTGGAACGCCCTCCCACCAGATGTCAAAGAGAAAAACAACTACCAGACTTTTAGAAGACATCTGAAGGCAGCCCTGTTTAGGGAGGCTTTTCATGTTCAATAGATTATTGCATTTTAATGTTCTGTTGGAAGCCGCCCAGGGTGGCTGGGGAAACCCAGCCAGATGGACGGGGTATAAATAAATAAATTATTATTATTATTATTATTATTATTATTATTATTATTATTATTATTGTGTTTGCTGATTGTTTGACATAGCTGCAAACACAGACACAATCCTGGTTGCTAGACTGAGGCCCATGGAATATAGAATTTATACAGAGTCAGACCAATGTTGCACCAGGCTGGGACTTTCTATCTGAGTGGCAGTGACTTTCCAGAATACCATCCCCAGCTGGAGAGATTACACCAGGGACCTCCTGCATGTACAGCATATGGTCCCCTCTTGTGTGGACAGGATATCCCACTATCACTGTTGGAACTGGCCCTAGGGAAGCACAGAACTAAGGGATTTATTAAAAAAATAAAATAAAATAAATTCCCGAAGAAGTCTTTACAGTACAGCTTCTCTGCCAATGGTAATAACAGCACTTCAAAATGCTCGACAAGCACTACTGCAGCGAGCCGTAGCAAAAGCTGTGAAAAACAGGCGAGTCTTTTGATTTATTAATTTATTTTAATCCATTTATATCCCACTTAAAAAAAATTAATTGGCTCCAAAGTGGCTAACAAATCAAGAGCAGCCATAACGATAGGACAACAATGGAAATCAATCGCGTATCTGCATGCGTCAGCATAAAACTGGCAAAACCAATATAAAAAGTGCATAAATCAGGCATTGAGAAAAGTCTTCCAGAAAAGGAAAGTTTCCAACGTCCATCTAAAAATGAAGTCAGAGGGTATGTGTGACTTCAGAAGCTGTAGGACAGTTTCAAACAAAGATATGCTCTCCCAAGCTCACATTCCCAGCATGTTCACCCTCCTGTCTCAGTGGCATCTATGCTGGCTTGGTCATCTTCACAGAATGGAAGATGGCAGGATCCCCAAGGACATGATCCAGAATTGCGTGCTGCAGAAGAAGAAGAGTTTGGATTTGATATCCTGCTTTATCACTACCCTAAGGAGTCTCAACTCCTTCATGGATCACTGCCTTGTCGTGGCTAAGGGGCTTGAACAACTCAGAGAAACTATGAGCTATGCCTTGAAGGGCCACCCAAGATAGACAGGTCATAGTGGAGAGTTTTGACTAAACGTGATCCACCTGGACCAGGAACCACCAAGACACTCCAGTATCCCTGCCAAGAAAACTCCATGGACGAAGATTGGTCCATGGGGTCACGAAGAGTCGGACACGACTAAATGACTAAACAACAACAATGAGTCTTAAAGCGGGTAACAATCTCCTTTCTCTTCCCCCCCACAACAAACACTCTATAAGGTGAGTGAGGTTGAGATACTTCAGAGAAGTGTGACTAGCCCAAGGTCATCCAGCAGCTGCATGTGGAGGAGCAGGGAATCGAACCCGGTTCACCAGATTATGAGTCTACCGCTCTTAACCACAACACCACACAGGCCAGAGACCTGGCTACTATCTCCATCTTAAGAATGATGTGATTTGTAGTCTGACAACGTTTGCATATCACTATGTTGGCTATCTCTGAACGGGGGTGGGGGGGTGGGATATTCTTTCAGCTTCAACTTTCCAGCTCACAGTCTTAGGCAGCACTCAAGACTATGCTATAAATATATGATTATTTTGTATCGTGGGCATCTGCGCATCACAAACGGTAACACTATTATGTGAAATGAGTTATGTTAGAAGGTAAGTGTCCTGATTTCTAAGACCGAACTTTAAGTACAAAGACACTTACATTCAGAATGGCAAACACTCTGGTTAACGCAGCAGCTCTCATGTGTGACCAGATTACTCCGAAGGGCACTTGAAAATTGGTGCTTGTTAGTGGGATTCAAGCCTCCCATACTAAAAAGAGAAACCAGAGGAAGATCTCAGAAAGTGCAGCTCTGCTGAGAATTAATAAGAGACAGGGTGTTGTGGCCGAGTTTATTGTGTTAACAAGGTGACCTTCACAAAAGCACATCTAATTGTTAATTGTGGAGAGAAACCATACACATATACCCCCATTGAAATTAATTACGTGGTCCCCCCTCATCGCTTGATAGTTCTGTGTCGTGGGCATCTCCACAAATAATCAATGATACGATCGGCTGATATGAATGAGTTGTGTAGAGGTTTCCAAGACTGTCACTTTCATTATCTTTCCTTAGGGTATGGTATTAGCTTCCCCCTTCCTACTGCATAATGATTTATTTATTTTAAAAGAAATGATTAGAGGCAAGGATCAGCGGAATAAGAGTTGGGGGAAAATATATCTGGGAAGACAGATTGCAGTATAAAATATTATCTTCTCATACAGGAGGGTTAGTCTTGGAGGAGTGGCAAATTTGGCAGAGTTGAAGATGATACAACATAGCATGTGTGTGTGTGTGGAGGGATGGGGTTAGTTTCAGGTCCATCTCTATCCTACAATAGGCTATCTTATGGTCCAGATTAGGGGACACTATTAAAGGGCAGCTGATCCCCAGTTATTTACTTTATTATCACAACTTTGCCAACATGAGGGGAAGGTCTATTTAGATTTCCTGCCTCAGGCGCCAAAACTCCTTGGACCATTTCCTAGTTAGCAGTGGACATGTCTCTCTCCACCAGAAATCAGTAGCTGCTTCAGACTTTACTTCTGATTTGCCGAGTTCCTCCCCCTCCAGTTGGCACAGAGGACCACAACACTGTGGGTTTAAGGTTTATGAATCCACTAAATCGAGACTGTGGACTCAATATGCCAGGGGTGGGGGCCGGAATAACCTAGATCTGCTCTTTCCTGCCAAGTAAGACTTCATGGAATTGTCATTTGAGGCTTTTATTAGCCCTAGTCATATGCCCACCTCTTTGCTTAGACCAAACACATGGAGGGCTAACAGGGGATTAGGACCATGTGAGAGCCAAAATACATTATGGCATAATGTATAGAGAAACTCTGGACTTCCATTATCTTTCACCATTGGTCATGCTGGGTGGAGCTGATTGGAGTTGTAGTTCAACAACTACTGGAGGGCCACAGGTTTCCCATTCATCTTCCGTTACCAAACTTAAGCTTAAATCTCCTCTACATTGCTTCCCCTGCTGTTCGCTGTCCAAGGTGCTGATTTACTATGATACTGAATCAGGAGAGAAAGATCAAGTGCTCAGATGGTCTTTCACAGAAAGAAGCTCTCCTCTAATGGGCCATTCAAGGAGTGTCAACAAGTAGGAACCAAGGCAGGGAGTCTGTACAGGGAGTCGGGGTGCAAATATCCTCACCACCATGACGCACAAAGGGTCCTGCCAAAGTTCAGGAGGAAGGAAAACCCTTATAAGGTCTGCAGAACATCATAATGCTATTCCTTATATGGGTAGAGGAAGGATCTCCTTATTAGGTCATAGCTCCTGGGCAGGAATGTATAAAAGCTGGATACAAACTCCATTTGGTGGGCTTGTTGAGGAATGATCCCGCAAGTGCCCTTCTACAGTTCTAGGATGTAGAATAAAAGCTTTTTCTCTGATTCTCGGTGACATTTTTGTCTCCTTTTATTCCTCTCCCTTGGGAGCAACGTTGAACCCTGGTTCTGCTAAGGCTACAAATGTAGGATAGCAGGATAGAATGCTCCCGACGGAAGCAGGTCTCCCCAGGACTTTCAGGTTGTAAATATAGTCTCACTGCTGGCTAGACCAGCCTTTCCCCAACTGGTGCCCTCCAGGTATTGCTAGACTACAACTACCATCAGCCACACAGTCAGAACAGCCAGGGATGATGGGAGTTGCAGTGCCCATCAGTAGGGCACGAGAGTATAAATGATAAGTAACTGTCAGGCTTCGAGGAATTCTATCCCACCCCCGGTGGCAGCAAGAAGCAGAGAAAAACAAAGAAGAGTTCTTACTAATGAGTTTATTCAATCATCATGGAGAGAGACAAAGGAATGCAGTCTGTATCCCATTAATGGCGTTGCTCCAACTGAGCTCCTCCCCCTCCCTTCCTAGCAGCAGCACTTCCCCTTACGGTGGCCGCCAGGGGCTATTTGTCTCTGAGTCCTTTGCTCTTGCACTCTGTGAATGCCGAGTTCTGGGGGGGGTGTCAGAAATGCTCTCCAGTGATAACATGTCAGCTGGTTGCTCTGACTCTGTCTCTGCCTTCTCTTTTCCCAACACCTCCCAACTCTTCTGTTTTCCTGTCTCTGAGCTGTGACCTTCCTCAAACCACTGCTGTAATTCAATACCACCTTCCTCTTCTCTGGAAGCTTCAGAAGGGGTGGGGTGGGGGTGATGTCCACCATTTCTCTTCAATCTCGTCCCCTTCAGTCCAGTCCCTGACAATAACTTAGCATGTAAAAGATCACCTATATTCATCAGGAAAAAAATAAAGCCTTCGTTTGTTATTGTGATGTACAGCATTTCAATTTCTCGTTCTTCAGCAGCAAATATTATACCAGGTTTGAGACGGAGGGGATGGAGCGATCTTCTAGCCCCTCCTCTAGACATCAGCTGACAAAGTCAAGCCTTTTCTTCTCATATCCGTCATATTTGCACTTCCAGAAATAGAAATGACCTCCCATCACCAAAGCCTTGCTTGAACGCCTCTCTCCCCGACAACCAGCCTCTATAATGTAATGCAATCATCTCTTACAACTGTTCTTCAACTTTCAAACAGCTTGAAGTAACAATTTCACTTAGGTGGACAGTATATATTATTAAGTGCTCCTCTTGCTGTGTGCCTCGGTGTGAATCTTCCTGTCTGAGGAGTGTGTAAAATAGAGAACAGGGGAACAGATGGGTCTTGCCATAAAAATGAAAATCTTTTTTTAAACACACACACACAGAAATGAAAAGTTTCATGAGAATGTGGAACCAAATCCTGTATAGCTCATGCTGATAATTCTCATCCCTTCATCCTGTGCAAAGTCCCACTGCTTTGTACAGCTCTCGCAAGCCTGAGCGTGGAGAACATATATGAGGGAGGCTTAGAGGATCATGCTGGCATAGGAAGGGATGCGAACAGAAGAAGGAAAAAAGTCAACAAGGAGGCAACAGGATCCTATTTGCAATTCAAATCTGATGCTGTGTTTGTAATGCCGCAGCTACAGACATCCTACATTGGCAGGGAATGAAATCTCATGAAAATGCAAATTCTTTTGACACAGTGATAGTGCTGAGACCTACCTCTATTGTAGGAAGGGAAAGAGAATGCACAATGCAATATCTCTGGTATACAAAATACCAAATGTCCCATCCCTACCCGCCCAAGTAGAGCCATCTAATTTCATACCCTGCTTCCTTAAAAGAAAAAAGAAGAAGCTCAGGTGCCATTCTCTTCATGGAAACATAATTGTCTGCCATTATTATTATTATTATTATTATTATTATTATTATTTCTGAATTGTTTGCTCCGAGGCTTATTGCAGTGATTTACAGTGCTATAAAATATGTATAAAACAATGACATTTCTAAAATAAATTTCAAATCCAATACAGATACCAACTGGGATAACAAGGCTTGTTTCAGTGCTAATTTATCCTGTTGTATTAGGGGAAGCTCCTTAGTTAAATCCCTCCCACAGAGCTTGAAAACATAATGCCAACGCCCTTAGAGCCATCCTTAGGATCCCCCCCCCCTCGGTGGCGGGCGCGGTTATGAGACTTGAGGTCGGCTGGCAAGCTTTACAATATGTGGCCTGAAGATGAAGCTTTGGCTATGTCTCAAGCTTTGTTTTAAACCAGTGGGCATCGCCCCCTTGACATTGAGGGATGATTTCCAGTCATCATGGGAAAGGGAGGTCATAAAAGAGGTGCAGTCCTGTCGATTGTCACACCTCTACCTGGAGTCCATGACGTATAATCAAGCTAGAACTGCAATCTCCTGGAGATTGAGCGATATTGCCAGACAAGAGGACATAGCTCAAGTGAAACCAGGGATGTTCCTAGGGGATCAGATATATCAAATGACACCAGCCCCCTATCTCGCGGAAATCCACTATGTGGAATACCACAGACTTCTTACAGTGGCTAGACTAAACGCCCTTGATTCTGCAGTATTGTGGGGAAGGTACAAGGGAGTTCCATACTCCCAGAGAACCTGCCATTGTACTATGGCCGTGGTTGAGTCTACCGAACATATCCTTCTGTCTTGTCCTCTCTATGTAGAACTTAGGCAAAATCTTATAACTCCACTTTTACGTCAATCTAGCTTTCTACCCAGAGAAAGACAGGTTTTATATTTACTGAATAATATTACTAGAAATACAGCCTCCCTGGTGGCTAAATTTCTTTTTTTAGCTTCTAAGCATCGCAAGATTTTAATTGATTGTATTGATATGGGGCTATTTGTTTAGTTCCATTCTATTGTGGATTATGTTTCATTTTTTCAAAGCTCTCTCAGATGCTTTTAATTCTGTACAAATGTATTTTTCTGACTGACGGTCGAATAAAAGAATGATGATGATGGTGATAATGCCAACGCCTTGTTTTATGCCTGTTTGGTCCTTGGCCAAACACCCACTTCAACCAGGCTGCTATAATGGCTCCTTGGGTGGCTTAAGACCTAGGTCAGGGGCGGAGAACCTGCAGCCCTCCAGTTGTTGCTGAATCTCAGCTCACATCACCCTTGTCCATTTGTCATCATGCCTATGGCTGATGGGAACTGGAGGTTCCCTATCCTTATCCAGATGTGGGTTTTAGCAGGCTGTCCTTTTAACCCACCCCCATTTTTATCTGTTGATTTTTGTTATATTATTTGCTCTGTAATGGTACATTTCTGCTTTTTGTCTCATTGAGTGCTGCTCAGCGAAGAAAGGTAAGATACATAATTATATATAAAAATACATAGGTGAATGTTGCTGCTAGGAACCCATAGCAGAGCTTATACCCAGTGGTGCTGATGGTCCGATTTGCATTCAGGTCTTCCGGAGTTGTCTGTTATGCTGACGGGATTGAAAGGTCACTTCTGAGCAAATGAAAGACATTGTCTTTTTAAAAACCAGCATCCTCTGTTCTCAAGGCCTTGAGTCCCTGAAGATATTCATACTGAATGCAACACTTCCTGAATAATAAATAGCTATGCTGTTCCCAGAGGGGGTGGGGAGGGGGGAGAAACCAAATGGCAAAAATTTGGACTGTTTCCATGTTTCTCCTCTTCTCTCTGTGATTCCAGCTGAGAGTTCTTAAAAAGATGCAGTGTACTTTCTATCTCCCTGCTCCATTCCCCTAAATCTAATACTTGCCAGTGTGGTGTAGTGGTTAAGAGCAGTGGACTCATAATCTGGTGAACCGGGTTCGCGTCCCTGTTCCTCCACATGCAGCTGCTGGGTGACCTTGGGCTAGTCACACTTCTCTGAAGTCTCTCAGCCCCACTCACCTCACAGAGTGTTTGTTGTGGGGGAGGAAGGGAAAGGAGAATGTTAGCCACTTTGAGACTCCTTCGGGTAGTGATAAAGCGGGATATCAAATCCAAACTCGTCCTCCTCCTCCTCCTCCTCCTCCTCTTCTACTTCTTCTTCTTCTTCTTGCCTTCTCGGGGCCTTTGGACACCATGCAGGGCTAGTTCAGGCCAGTCACTGCTTTCTTCTATCTACAGTAAGTGTGAAGAACCTTTGACCCTCCAGATGTTGCTGAACTGTGCCAAGCAATGGCCAGAGAAGATGGGTATCATAGTTTAGCAACATCTGGAGGGCCAAAGGTTCCCCACACCTGCTCTACAAGGTGCATGTTTGATGTCAAATGCAATGGAAAATTCCCTGTTGACCAAGAATAAGGTGGTGCCCGTCATCCTATCAGCATTGGGTCCTATAAGGAATAGTCTTTATCAGAGGGGCAGCTTGAAAAATAGGCTTCCTCAAACTCGGCCCTCCAGATGTTTTGAGACTACAATTCCCATCATCCCTGACCACTGGTCCTGCTAGCTAGGGATCATGGAAGTTGTAGGCAAAAACATCTGGAGGGCCGAGTTTGAGGAAGCCTGTTGAAGAACATAAGAGCAGCATACCTAGATCAAGTCAAAGGCTCATTTACTCCAATAATGCATTCTCACAGTGGCCACCCAGATGCCTCTTCTGTTCTCGTGATTAAATTTTATTGAGAAATCAACTGCCAAGAACTCAATTATACTTGTACAATTTAAGGGTGATGCAGAGGAATGATGATTAAAAAACCCCCCTGATCTTTGGCTTCTAAATGAAATATTTAATTTTAAGAACATAACATGTATTTCTCCACATAGCTAACAGGAACTTCAGCTGACCTCGGTGACTAATGTCCTGACTTGTATTGCACGACACTCTGTCTTGAGGAATGGCAGAGGTATGGAGAGGGGCCCAGAGCAAATCTAAGTGCTCTCTCCAATTTTGAAACGGGGCAGTATGGTCCTTGGTGTCCATCATGGCTCTGTGCTGTTATCCACCAGCTATGTACCTCTCCCAACATCCTTGGTCCAGCTTTCCTGCTTATGGGAATGTTCTGAGCCAGTCCGCGGCATTTGCTGGAACACCCAGTTTCCCCTTTTTATTGCCAAGCTGTGAACATCAGGGCAGTCAATGTCTAAAAATGAGCTAGCAGTCCTTTGGACATCTTCCTTATACATCCATGACATGCAGGCCGGGTCAAGCTATGGATCTCACTAGGTTCTCAATCTATCAAATTAATTTAAGTAACCCTGTGCCAACTTTATCCTCATCCTCTCGATTGCTAAGTCCTTATGCAAATCATCCCCTCAACTGGATGCCTTGGTAATAGTGGGTTGTAGCCATTGTTAGTTCCACTCAGAGTGGGACAACTCTGAATGGAACAAAATTGGATACAACCCACAGTCTGCTTTCCTCTTTAAGAAAGTTATACTGGTAGTCTCCTTTGTAATTTCTTGATATTTACAATATAGCATTAAAAATATATATCTCAAACCCAGCTTTGTTATTGTATTGTATTTATGGTAATAACCCAAAATGAATGCAGAATTGTATGTTATCTCTCTCTCTCTCTCTCTCTCTCTCTCTCTCTCTCTCTCTCTCTCTTCTGAGGCAAACTAGAATTCGAAGGAAATAAACATGTTCTCTAATTTCCATTCATCTCACTTTGCTGTGAGAAGGCCCTGGTGGGTTATGTCTAGAATACCTTCTCATCACATGAAGAATACCTGCTTCATGCATTCAGTGCTTGCCACTCTTTAAAAGTTTTTGTTCCAAGAACTGTAAATTATTTTGTTTTATTGTTGCATGTAGCGGGAGCAAACTGTTGTTCTTCACACTAGGGGTATGAAAAATGAAGCAGGTAATATCACGAGCCCTGAAAATAGAGGACGTGACTGCATGCAGACAGGCCTTAATTCAGACAGTGTGGCTTAGATTGAACTATGACATGTAGAAATATGGAAAAAATATAGCCTGTGACCTGCCCACCTGCAGCATCTTGCAGACAGGCACCTGAAACTCAGACTCCATAGGTAGCAAGTACGGATCAGAAGCATGAGGGATGATATCATATAACTCACCAGTCAGATCTTCCTGCTCTTGCTGTCTCTTCTGATTTTATGAAACAATAATCTAGCTAAAACTCAGCTGAACCTACTCACTGTTTTCTGAACACTTTCAGCAGTCCAAAAAACCACCCCCTTTCCCCAACATTTATTTTTTGGGGGGAACAATTCATTTGTGAACATGTTCACTTAGTAACCCCAATGCTTTCCCCCTCCTTCTCTTAGGTGATGTCATGAGACAGACATATCTGATTGGCTACGTGGTGTCATGGCATCATTCCATTTGCTGTGTGATTCTTTACTGGCAGGACCTACCATGTGACTGAGCTAGAAAGGAAGAGGAAATGGCACCTGTGGCGAAATGTAATTAAAGCAGCAACATGACCCCAATAGCATGTAACAGGATAAGCAATACACATAGAACCCCCCCCCAAAAATAAAAAATCAGAAGCAGTACTTTTGTGTACCGTCTGCGATGGGGTGAGCTCCCGTTGCTCGGTCCCAGCTCCTGCCAACTTAGCAGTTCGAAAGCACGTCAAAGTGCAAGTAGATAAATAGGTACCTCTCCGGCGGGAAGGTAAACGGCATTTCCGTGCGCTGCTCTGGTTTGCCAGAAGTGGCTTAGTCATGCTGGCCACATGACCCGGAAGCTGTCTGCAGACAAACACCGACTCCCTCGGCCTATAGAGCGAGATGAGCGCCGCAACCTCAGAGTCATCCGTGACTGAACCTTATGGTCAGGGGTACCTTTACCTTTAAATTAATACAACACTCTAGAACTCGCTCAGGTATCACAAACTGGCACTGGCTGCCCCCCCTCCTTCTATATATATAACTTTCACACCACTTTGATTTGAAATGGCCCAAGTGTAACTCTCCAGAATTGGATCTAAAACTGTTAAAGGGTGATGGAGAAAATGTGACATCGCTGCAATTGAGCGGTGATGAAAAGTACCGGGTGCTTTTTTATCTCATATTTTTTTGCTTTCAACAGTAAAGTACTCCTGTTGATGTTGCCACAAACTGAAGACAATTATTCTTTAATGCCATGTATTTGCTAGACCGGGACAGGAAAAGAATTCATAGCCTATTTCACTCAATTACTGCTCCCAGCAATATTCTTACCAGGATATTGCTTTGCAGCCACTAAAGCAAACCGAAATAAGATTGGGTTGTTTGCGAGGTGGATTGTAAAGGGGAAAAATAGTTATTAGGTGTGTGGATGTGGAGATATATATATATATATATATATATATATATATATATATATATATATATATGTAACCAAACAAACCTGTAAACGGACAACATAATGCTTTCTTTCTGAAAGGCTGCTTCACAAACCAGTTAAGCTAGAATACTTGGGTTTTACTTGATAGGTACTTCATCATAAATGTTGGCTTTAGTGTTCTTGCCATAAACATTGACTCTCCTGCTTCTGTCTGTCATAGTGCTTGTGAGATCCCATTGGAAAGCTGGCATCCTGCCATGTTTTGTGTCATCTTAAGTGAACTCTGAGCAACCGGTGAACTACCCAGCTTTAATTTATTAGGACCCCTGTTTGTGCAGTCAACAGGCTAAGCAGAAGATCTTTGTGAGTCAAGAATTGCTGGTGGTCTTTGTGGGTCAGGACAGTTAAATATAATTGATTTAATTCACACATTAATGAAAAATGTACGTGTATTAATGAAGGTTTAAAATGGAAAGTGGCTAAATGTGTATTGCTAACATTGGGGGTTTTCCACAGTTGTTTTCTAAAGAACTCTGAGCTTCTAAATGGGTTAATGATCACCTGTTGATTGCTTTCTGTTACTCTAAACTGCATGTAACTTTTGAACACTTGATGAGGCTATTGAGTTACAAATTCGCCATCCTGAAAGAGGCGTGGCTGTCAGTCTTTCTCTGAACACTACAGAGAACAGAAATATGTAAATGAAGCTCTTCTGAAGGGAGAGCAAACAGCCTAAGGCCAATGGAACCTGGAATGCAGTCTGTGGGAAGAGATGGTCCTCTGCTTCTAGGTCTGTTTGGATTATTTCATATTTTGTAAGATGCTGAGCCTGTGCTGGGTAGCACAAGACACTGTATAAATATTTTGGTTGTATCTTTGATACTTATGTTTTGTTTTGAAAAGTTCTGCCAGCAAAAGTTCGAATAATATTTTTATGGGCCTGGATGATGAAATGTCTCAACAGCAGTTGTTTAAAATTACTTTCTTTTGAACCTTACCACACAGAAAAATCTGAAAATCTTTAGTCATTTGAAAACTAAGAAGTTATTATTATTTTTTTAAAAATAACACTGGGGTGTACCTTTCATGCGGTTAACGAGTATATTTCCCCCCCCCCAAATTACAAAGAACACACCTTTTCCATCTTAGTTTTTAAAATCTAAACTAAAACAAGTTTTCTTGGATTTGCTGAAAACCTTTCCATCACTTCTTTCTCAAATTCCTCCTTTTCCCCAGTGCTGTATTTCTGTGCACACTCAGTAAGCATAGCTCATTGATAGCTCACTGAGCATTTGATTTCAAATGTTCTGATTATTTCTACTTTTAGTTAAGTATTTTTATTTATTTACAGTCGCACCTTGGTTCTTGAATGCCTTGGTACTCGTACGTTTTGGCTCCCGAACGCCGAAAACCCGGAAGGAAGTGCCCCGTTTTTCAAACGTTTTCCAGAAGCCAAACATCTGACGCAGCTTCCGCTTGAGTGCAGGAAACTCCTGCAGCCAATCAAAGTCGCGCCTTGGTTTTCGAACAGTTTCGGGAGTCGAACGGACTCCTGGAACGGATTAAGTTCAAGAACCAAAGAACTACTGTACTTGGCTATGCTCTTGATGGGGCTCCTATCCTCCAGGATCACCAGCACCAAGCTAAGCATTGTAGGGAGCAATTCATGAATAAGTTCCAGAGGAACCATGGGACTGTCAGGTTTATTGATTGTTAACCACTGGGATATAGAACGGGTTCTTGAAATGCTCAATTTCAAACTGGTTGGGGCTTGATCTGCACTTACAGTGGAGTGAGGTGGTAGAGTTGAGGTGAATCAGCAGTACCATTTCAGATTACAGGCTAAGATCAAAAACGCTCTCTCTCGTGTGCTAATTAATTTTGTTCTTTCTGTTTTGCCAGGAATTTTCTATCTCAAGGTGCACTACAAAATGGCACCTCCCACCTGTATGGTACAGCCCTCTCATCTTAGCATTCGTTCATGTCATTCTGCTGTATGTGTAGACTTGATCCCTAGCTCAACTTGACTGTAGATCGAACACATTTGCTGATTTGATGGGCTGCCTCCAACGATGCTACTTGAGAACACTTGTGCAATGTTAGACTCATTAAACTGCACAGAAGCAGCTTTTTATGTATTTCAAAACACAGATGTGTGTTTTTTTTTAGATTAAGAACAAATTAATCCCATTTGTTCTTAAGTACCGCAGAAACCCCTGGGTAGCAAGCAAACAAAACTCTACATCTGCCATGATTTACATTAATTTCCACTGCAGAGATTGTACACATTGGCTTCTTACTGTTAAGAAAACAATACTCCCTTCTAAGATGAAAAATGCAAATAAGATTTTATCAGCATCACATGCTGACAGTGTGTGTAACATATTTGCCTGAAAAGCCTGTAGATCTCCAATGAGACTACTGCAGTTAATCATACATTAAAAATTCAATGTCCAGCTATAAAAAGCAGCAGGGAGTATAAAGTCTTTATAAATCCTTGTGGCCTTAAACTGAATAGTTAATGTTATAGATTCTGAAATCCAGTGGAGTGGATGGGAATGTGCCATTTGATTACAGCAGGCAGGGCTGGTAATAAGGAGGTGCACACAAACTCAGCTCCAGTCCAACAGAGGCCCTAGTCTTTTAGCTTTCCGTTGTTGTTGTTTTTTTTAAAAAATAAAGCACCTCTTTACCCTGGCTTTTGACACTTGAGGTGTATGTGTTTAGGACCCACCTAATTTTTATGGTTGTAAATTGTTTTAAATGGCTTTTAGGACTGTAACCTGCTTTGGAACCTTAGGATGAAGGCTGGGTAATCAATAAATAGTCAATGAGCCCTGTCCTTCTGCGTCAGAATTTGGACAGTTACAGGTAGATAGCCGTGTTGGTCTGTCATAGTCAAAACAAAATAAAAAAAATCCTTCCAGTAGCACCTTAGAGACCAACTAAGTTTGTTCTTGGTATGAGCTTTCGTGTGCATGCACACTTCTTCAGATACACTGAAACAGAAGTCACCAGACCCTTATGAGAGGGTGGGAGGGGTATTACTCAGAGGGGTGGTGGGAATGGGTGATAGGCTGATAGCTGTGGTAAACCTGTTGACGACTAAACAAAATAAAAAAATTCCTTCCAGTAGCACCTTAGAGACCAACTAAGTTTGTTCTTGGTATGAGCTTTCATGTGCATGCACACTTCTTCAGATACACTGAAACAGAAGTCACCATGCATGCACACAAAAGCTCATACCAAGAACAAACTTAGTTGGTCTCTAAGGTGCTACTGGAAGGAATTTTTTTTATTTTGTTTAGAATTTGGACAGGCAGTGAAAGCGGTGATCTGGGGTCTGGAGGCAGTTTTTATTTTACGATTGGACACTGCACTTGAAGCCATGAGAAAAAGAGTGGCCTAGAAGAGCTTTAAAATAAATCAAAATCAAAATCACAACAACAACAACAACAACTTAATCCAGCTATAAAAATTTGCCTGAAGAGGAACAATGTGTGTTTGTATTAATCATGGCAGCTACAGTAACCGAGACACACGGGAGAGAGAGAAATAGTGAAGACAGGGAGAGCGAAAGAAAGAAAGAAAGAAAGTGGAAGCAGAGAGAGAGAGAGAGAGAGATAACATGGAGAGAGGGAGAGGAGGAGGAGGAGAAAGAGAGTCATTTTATCAGTTAGGGAGTCATTTGATTAGTTAGGAGGTTATTGTGTTAGCTTGGGGGTTAGAGAGTGTTAGAGAGAATGCCATTTTCTTAGCTAAAGAGTCATTTTATTAGTTAGGGGGTTATAGCTTAGAGAGTTACTGTGGAGGAATAAGTAGGATTTCTTATTACTCTTTACTAGTTAAATTACTATCAAGAATAAGAGCTCTTTGGGACCACCCAGCCACAGTCATGGCTTGATTATTCTCAAATGGTTATGTCCAGGACCAGTTCAAATGCTTCAAGTGGCTTGCCTTTTCCTCTTGTGGGTATGATTACAAGAAGGCCGTTTCCAGGTTTTGGAGAGTCTTTTGACAGTATTTACACACTGGGTCCTATGCCTGCCCATAAGTTGCTCATTAGAGCAATATCTTGTCAAGTGGAGATGTCAGGTGCCCCAAGTTTTGTGCAGATGCTACAACCCAAGAAATCTGCCATTTCCAGCCTCTCTCCATGTCTCTCGAGTTCAGTTCTTAACAGTTCCAAAACTGTGATTTTTAAAAAATAGTCCTCCTGAAAATTCGCTAGCATTTAAATGCACATTTCTCATAATATTTTTTGTATGGAATTTTGCCTAATATGCACATTGGTGAAAATCCATTGTCCCTCATTGATAGCAATTTTGTCTTTACCCCCCCCCCATATATGTGTTTTACTTGGCTAAAGAATTGCCTTGCAAAATTCAGAGAAGTGATGATTTCGAAGGTTTTCTCTGTTTTGCTTTGTGTATTGTTTTGGAACATGCAGATTAGGTAGTTTAGGTAGTTTCACCTTTAAATGAGAACTCAGTCAACTTTCTTCCCCATCCCTATGCTCAACACAGCAAGTGTCCTGTCTAAACTGTCCTGAGTTATACAAGTTGGGATGTGGTTCGGAATGGTTTCGTAGCAAATCCCCCTCCATCCACCCACACATATTTATCCATTGACTGAAGGGGTTAGTTTTGTGTAGAATATCAGATCCAGAGAACCATTAATGAGTGAGCACAGTAGAAGTGGAAAGTAAAATTGCCGTGAGTGGGAAGATGACCATTCTGTACGTCTCTCTGATGAAATGTGTTTATTCTTCTGCTGTGTATTTACTTAGCAACTTCTCCTGTTCACTAGATAATGGCATGGATTTACTTTAAGCTACTCTAATATGGGTTTAACACATTCCCAGTAGTGACTCAAATTGCTTCTCAGAATATAATATAGCAATCCAGGGAGGCTATGTTGAACTGCATGGCATTTGTGCCCTTTTTTTTGACTCGCTTCAGTGATTGTCACTTTGCTGGGCAGTAATATACTTAAAATGGCTTGGATAATCACACACGTTCCAACCAGCATCAACATGACATCATAAATCTGTTGCATTTGCAGTATATAGGCTGGCCAAAGTATTTCCACTTTCTTGTGGAATGGGGTCAGAAACTATGGAAAATGAGGCCATCCAAATTTGGAAACTGTATGCAGTTGAGGGTCTGATCAGAAGAATATAGAAGCAATATTCTGAAGTGAGAGGGACCATATCTTAATGATACAGCCCATGATTTGTCCCCCCAACACCACCAGTTTCTGGATAGGGACAACCTGACCACATTACTGGTAACCTCAAGACAGGACTACTGCTGTAAGCTCTATGTGGGGTTACCTTTGGGTTTAATCTGGAAGCTTCAGCTACTGCAGAATGCTGCAAGTAGTCTGGTGATGGGAACAGATGGGAACAGGGTACCACCAACAAATAACATCCGTGTCAAAAGGCCTGCATTGGTCTCCCATCTACCACCAGATAAGGTTCAGGGTCCATGTATTAGTGTACAAAGCTATGAACAACTTAGGCCCAGGATATTGCCCCTTACGTTCCAAGCAAATCAGTGATTCGGGGGGGCACTATTTGTTGTCCACCATGGTCCAGAAACATGACTCGCATCACCAAGGAGTCATGTTAGTGGACCAAATTCTAGGGAACTCCTTCCCAGTAGAAACCAGGCAGGCACCTTCACTGAAATGATTCAGATGTCAGGTCAAAACAGTTTTATTTCGGGAGGACTTTGCTCCAGGAGGATTTTGCTCTAGTATTCTTATTTTCTGAAGTTTAAATCTACAGTATGTATCAAATTCTGTACACATCATGTAAGCCGCATTGGCAAATGTTTCAAATTCTGTGCACGTCATGTAAGTACATTTTGTAAAAGAAAAGAAAAGAAATAGATAGGATTAGACCAGTGTTTTTCAACCTCCTTGGGGCAACGGCACACCTGCCCCACGAAAAAAATCTCGCGGCACACCACCCGGGGGGCGGGGTGTCCGCGCGCCCTGGCGGGAGGGAGGGGAAGGACCCAGGCGGGCGAAAACGGAGCGGGAGATCGGCGGGCCAGGCGCCCGCCCCCCCCTCCGCCTCCCGTGCCCAGCCCCCCGGCAGCACCTTCAGCCGGCCCCGAGCGAGCCCGGCGGCACCGGCACCTCCCGCCCGTCCCCGACCGCGGCAGAGGCAGCAGGCGAAGTGCCCGGCAGCCCGCGGCGGCCGGCGAGCGAGAAGCGGAGCCGAGGCGACGCGGCGCCAGCCACCCGGACCGACCCGGAAGCGGCCCAGGGCACCGCCGGTCGCCCCGCCCGCGCCCACCGGAAGCGGCGCGCCCGGAGGGGGAAAGAAGCCACGGAACAGCAGCCGGTGTCTTGCGGCACACTACTGTGCCGCGGCACACCGGTTGGGAAACGCTGGATTAGACAGCAGGAAATGAGAAAGTCCTTCTTTATGTATGCCACAACAGCAGCTAGAATTTTGTTAGCTAAAAACTGGAAATCAGAGGAATTACCAACGATAGAAGAATGGCAGATGAAAATGATGGACTATATGGAACTTGCTGAGCTAACTGGAAAACTTCGTGACCAGAGGGAGGAAGCAGTGGAGGAAGACTGGAAAAAAATTAAAGTATATTTAAAAAAGTATTGTAAGATTAAAGAGTAGAAGTAAGCTGGAAGATAAAAGAGGCTGTAGACTTAGAGGATAGATTTAAGGTTTATAACTGTTGGAATAAATGATATTGACATTAGGATAGAAGAGATATTTGAGGTTAATTAATTAAAATTGTTTTCAATGATGTCAAGAAATTACTAAAGATGATATACAAGGAACGCAGGAAGAGAGGATGGGAGGAAGTCAACCCACAATGATAAGAAGGATTAATAGGTTAAAAGGAATTATGTATGTTTTTATGTGTATTATTGTTGTTGTTTTCTTTTTGTTTGTTTAATATTGTTTGTTTTTTAATGGTATTATTTTGTTAAAACCAATAAAAATTTTTTTGGGGGAAAAAGAGAAAGTCCTCTGTCTGAGGCAATGAAGACAGCTACTAGTCGCAGGATACAATACTGACCTGGTTCAAGACAGCTTTCTATGTATCTTAAGTGGAGCTTGGTTGTGCAATAGCACAACCAGATGCTTACTTCTTGGGAAGCCCAACATTGCCTTTTCAGCACAGGTGGAACTTATTTCCATGGAGTTTATAAAAGGAGACAGCAACAGAAAGGAAAGGAAGCAAAGGAATAAAAGCTTTAAGAATGTGCTGGACAATCTTTTTGGGCCTTGGGAATGGATGCTCTCTCACAGTACTTTGCTAGTCTGGCACAGGAGCCCATGGAGCCAAGGAGACACACACATCTTCAGTCCAGAGGGTTGACCCTTTAAGAGAATCAAGGGGATAGAGCACAGAAGAGGTAGACTGGAGGCAGTGGCTCAAAAGTCCCAGTTTTACTTCCAGCCGGCACAAGGAGCTCTCCTTGGTGCTGTGAGAACCAACCCACCTTGGCTCATGGGCTCCTCCTTGGAACCAGAACTAAGGAGTTATCCTTGGTTTAAAGTAGGGTTTGTGGGGGGGGGACCATTGTTTGATCCTGGCTATAATGAGCCACAGTTTAAACTAACTACAGTTTGTTGTAGTTAGCTGTAACAACAAACAACGGTTAGTTTAACCCTGGAAACAGTGTTTCTGATCTCTTTGTCATGGCTGCATCAGAGGAAAGGGAAGAAGACAGTGTCCAACCCTGCAGTTCACCCAAGCGCCTTCCTATACCGCTAAATCAGGCACAGGCAAACTCGGCCCTCCAGATGTTTTGGGACTACAACTCCCATCATCCCTAGCTAACAGGACCAGTGGTCAGGGATGATGGGAACTGTAGTCCCAAAACATCTGGAGGCCCGAGTTAGCCTATGCCTGCGCTAAACCATGTCCTTGAGAAGTACAACCTTTGTGAATTCCAGTATGAACTACCAGTAATCTGATCCATAGCTCCCACACTAATATGCAATTGGAATGTAACTATTCATTAGATTTCACTCTGTGTGTGAATGGAAAGACGTGTTTTGATGGGCTGTGTAGATGTGAATGGATGGATTTGTGTAACTGAGTTGCGTGTGAACAAATGAAATATTTATATGGCTTTGACTCCACCTACCTTTGATCCCACCCACTTTTTGATCCGGTCACTCCCAGTGTGGTGTAGTGAGTTAAGAGCAGTAGACTCGTAATTGGGGGAACCGGGTTCGCGTCTCCGCTCCTCCACATGCAGCTGCTGGGTGACCTTGGGCTAGTCACACTTCTCTGAAGTCTCTCAGCCCCACTCACCTCACAGAGTGTTTGTTGTGGGGGAGGAAGGGAAAGGAGAATGTTAGCCGCTTTGAGACTCCTTCGGGTAGTGATAAAGCGGGATATCAAATCCAAACTCTTCTTCTTCTTCTTCCCACTGTTGGCATGCAGCCCTCAGAAAGTTACACACAAGGGAATGTGGCCTTTGGTTTGAAAAAGTTTCCTCGCCTCTGATCTCACCAGACAAACGAGACTTACAAGCCAGGATATAACATGCCAAGAGCCTGGAGCAACCTACCACCTCTGTGCATGCTAGATTTAATCAGGTTTCACAAGCAGGTATACAAGCAATTTACCTGTAGTACATTTAAGACATGGGGTATTGTTTGTAATATGTTGTTAAAGATTCTTCCCCCCTTTACCTTTTATTTCCTTAGGCAAAACATTTATCCTGAGGTTTGCAGCTATTCTCATAAAACGAGCATCTAACATTTCATTCAGCTATGCAAACTAAGAAGGGATGAATAAACATTGCATATGAATGCAAAAGATACTTTGCATTATCACATTAGACATGGAGGAGGCATAAAACGTTGCTATAATTATTGTCGGCATCTGTGAATTTATAGGAAAGATGCAAATTGGAAGAAATGAGAAAGTACCAACAAGAGAGTCTGCTGCTTTTTATTTTTTCAAAGAACTGTTGGCTATGAATTCTTCCAACGCTTAAAAAATATATCCATACCTATAGTCCTACAGCTAATAGTCCCCCCTCCCACTGTTAAACAAACAAAAGGAAAGGTCTAAATTAATGAAACTAATGTGCATTTGAATTTTTACACTGCCATTGGAGAGAGGGGGAAAAATCCTTGGCAGGTATCCCAGTATTGAAGAAATAATCATACTCAACGTGCTGAATTATTGTTAGCTAAATGCTCTGAAGGACTTTGGAGTAAATTAGAAGTTGTTAAATTAAGAGAGTCACAGTGCAAGCCTATGCATGTTTACTCAGAAGTAAGTCTTATACTTAATTCAATAGGACTTACTCCTAGATTGTGGCTTCAGAAATTCTGATAGCAGCCATTTCTAGATTTGTTTTCAGTTTTCATTTTTCCAAAGGACAAGTATTCAATGGAATGGGGTGGTGGTGAGGAAAGGATAATTACATTGTCAAGTTTATCCTCTAATGACAACGATGTTTAGTTTGGCCAGATAGATACCCCAGTTGTGAATATATTGGGACTATTTAATTAGTTTAGGACTGCAACCTTTAATTGGTTGGATCAGTAGATAAATCAGGTAAAGCTCTTTTGATCTTTGGGAAACAATTATCTTGGTGGAGCTGAAGAAAGGGCAGACTTGTTTATTTTTTGAGGCTGTTTTTATCCTGGTAAAACAGGCTGCCATGTGTGGATTCAAACACATTCCATGGAAAGTAAAATACAAAGTACAATAAATAACTGGTTTTCCATTGTGTAAATGGGGAGGGCATTATGGATGTCATCCGTGATTTTCTCTCCTTACAGCCACATACATGCTTAAAAGGGAAAACATTATCTTAGTTCCTATAAATATACTTCCCCATTGTGCATTCTAAAAACTACTCACAGATTTACTCAAGGGTGAATCATAAGAAATGAGGTACAGTAAAAATTAATTTATTTAGAATATGGGGAAAGGATATGCTGTAGTCTATCTTCATTTTTGTCTTCCTTGAACCAAAACGAGAAAAGGAACTTCACATCACTAAAAATATACGTGCCTTGATTTAAAAAGTTCTTGTAGAAAACTATTTGGAGGGAGAAACTATCATATTACATTGATATAATAAAACAGTATTCAGGCTACATACATAATAAAAAAGCTGGTCTTTCTTTATTTGCCAAACGAGACATTTAAACATTGTACTGGAACATTTATAATAAGTTTTTGTTTTATAGTGTGCAATTTTGTGAACTCTTGTTTTCTTTTGACATAATTTGAAGCATTTTAAAAAAATAAAAAACCGTCTGCAGTCTTGAGTCTCTGTAAAAAGACAATCAAACAACAGCTTTGGTTTGTCAATGGAAAAAACCTATATATTTTAACTCTACATGTGGATACTTCGGAAACTAAGCCTCAGTTACAATGATACATGTCAGAGGAAAATCCCGCTTCAGTCACTATTTTATCTAAAGGAAATCCATTTCTAATTAACTGGATTTTCCTGCAGTCTAGTCTGTCATTGCAGATTTGTTTTCCTCAATGGAAAGATGTTGCACCAGAATCCTTGTGGGTTTAAGTACATGCATATCCAGACAGAGAGATTTTTCATAGTGTGTGAGAAGGATGAAGAGTAAAACTCTGCCAGAATAAAAGTTACTGGTATGGCTGTTCGTATGCTGCAATTTGGTACAAACACAGGGCGGGGGGACGGGGACGGGGTGAGGTGTGACGTGACATGCAGAATTCAGTTATCAGGAGCAGATGCCTGTTCACATTCCATTGGTCCTCACCTCAAGTTTCCTGTAATCGTCACAAATTATTTTCTCCCCATGCTATAGATTTTACTAGATTTCAAAGCCAATTCACCACACTGTCAGGACAGTGCAATCTTGCTTCTTTTCCTTGTTCTCTGGGCGGCTGACCACTGTGCTTCAGTTTTTCCACTCCTGTCTCCAAATCCACTTCCAAAAATGGACCAACCTGGTAGTTCCATTGCCCTCAGAAATTCAGGGTGGTGGTGATGGCAGCAGCCTGGGAAAGAGCAATCTCTGTATTTAATGCCTAGACATTCCGGGATTCTAATCCTGTAGAGATATAAGAGCTTAGAAGGGGAATTCTCGCGGTGACCCTGGTTACCATGAAGAAATTTCATCTGCTGCTAATGTTTGCTGTCACGGGCAATGCTTTGACTTAATACCACTGTTTCTATCTGCTGTATCTCTCTAAGCTGAGCTCACATACTGACAGCTTGCACCGGTCAGAGGCAGGTGGCCCAAACAAAGTCCACCCACCCCCACTCCCTACACACTGAAACAAAACCTACAAGCTCAGCTCACCTTGTGCTTCCTCCTCAGTCGCTGCCCTCCAGGCATTGACTAGCTCCGCCCACAGCTAGTCACCTGACTCACCTGACGCACCAGAAGCCCCGCCCCCTCAGACCATGTGTACAGTCAGCCATCTTAACAACAAGAGCTCTCCTCCTTACACTTGGGAGGCAGGCAGAGATTCACTCTCTGCTCATCATAGTACTGTTTGCATAGGGCTGCCATATTCCCAAAAGTGAAAATCCAGACAAAGCTAATGAGCTTTTTTTCTGGACATTTTGCCGATTTGACGAAAATCTGCCCAGATGCCATTTTCCGGCCAAATTCCTGGACATGTCCAGGAAAACCCAGACGTATGGCAGCCTTAGTTTTTATGTACTTCACTGCATTTAATTGAGCTTCCTGATGCTTGCGTTGGAAAAAATATGCATAGGATTGGGCTTCCAGTTTGCTCATTTAAGCAGTAGCCCCTCCAACTTTTTAAACACAGTTTGATCCTGCTAAAAATCTCCTGTAAGGCATTAGCACGAACCTTTATGAAAAAGCTGCTTTGTCAATATCCTCTTGACTCAGGAAGCTTAAAGCGAACTTTTCAAAGAATCAGCAAGTTCTTTTGCTGGTAACGGATGAAGTGACGAGGATAGCTTAGGCTCCTTTCCCCCCAGCATAATCCCTTATAGCATTATTTCTGTCTATATATGCACAGAGCTACTGATGACTGAGTGAAAATAGGATTTAGCGGGATTTAGTGACACTTTCAATAAAAGGCTTGAACTTAATGCAAGAATTCTAGGGGGAATTTCTTTCCGAAAGACATTTCCAGCAAGCATTTACACTTGAAATCTCCGGCACAGAGAAAAATAAAGTGAGGCCTGGCTCCAGGCTGAGTAGACGAAACCCAGAAATGTACGCCACAAATTAATTGTTATGTATACCTTTGTAAAAGTTCATGTTCTGAATACAGAGTAAGCATATGCATGCACTGAGGTGCCTGTGGCCTTTGAAGTTCTTCTATTCTCCCCCCCCACCCCATATCGACTTTTCAAAAATATGTTCTGTGAATTTACGCTTGAAGGACCTGGCAAAGCAGAGCACAATTAACCACTGCTTAGGTCAGCTGTCAAGAAGGATAGAACGTCTGTCAGGTGCAAGGCGTTCGGAAACCACCAAGGACCAGTCTTCTTCAAGTCTTTACAGTCTACATTTTCTGTTCAACGGTGGGTACATTGACTTCATTTAGAAGGTGATTTTCCAGCCATGCTCCATCTGCTTTCCTCTAAATGAGTGCTTTGAAGTGAGGAGGTAAAACGAGGGCATGCCACAATTCCACAGTCAGGAGAAACCAAACCTGGTTTAGGTTTTTCTGCCACGAGAAAGGTGGAATGCCGTAAACTTGAATTCTTTTATGTCTCTCTCTCTCTCTTTCTCTTTTAAAAATCTGGCCGTGAGAAGGATAACAATGAGAGGCACTGATGCATAATGTCGTTTAGTCGTATAGTCGTGTCCGACTCTTCGTGACCACATGGACCAGAGCACGCCAGGCACTCCTGTCTTCCACTGCCTCCCACAGTTTGGTCAGACTCATGTTGGTAGCTTCGATAGCACTGTCCAACCATCTTGTCCTCTGTCGTCCCCTTCTCCTTGTGCCCTCCATCTTTCCCAACACCAGGGTCTTTTCCAGGGAGTCTTTTCTTCTCATGAGGTAGCCAAAGTATTGGAGCCTCAGCTTCAGGATCTGTCCTTCCAGTGAGCACTCCGGGCTGATTTCCTTAAGAATGGATAGGTTTGATCTTCTTGCAGTCCATGGGACTCTCAAGAGTCTCCTCCAGCACCATAATTCAAAAGCATCAATTCTTTGACGATCAGCCTTCTTTATGGTCCAGCTCTCACTTCCATACATCACTACTGGGAAAACCATAGCTTTAACTATACAGACCTTTGTTGGCAAGGTGACGTCTCTGCTGTTTAAGATGCTGTCTAGGTTCGCCCAATTTTCCTCGAAGGGCCCTTGCACAACTATATGACAAACAGAAATACAAGAGAGCAAGTGAGGCTAGGGATGCGGAGGGGGAAATAGAGTCTGATCTCATTTAAAGGCAAAGCTACCCAATTCATGCTTTCTGAAACAATATAGATAGCAAAACACAGAATTTCAGCTTTTCTGAATTTTGCAATGCAGTTCTTCCCACCAGATAATGTGTATGAAAAATGTGTATACGGAGGTACTGTGTCCATAGATGTGCACATGTTGGTGAAAATGGCTTTAATTAAAGATACAGTAGCCCTAGAAAGCCTCAGTGTTCCTTATGAGTCTTCAGTGGACAGGTTGGAACTGTTACTATGTTTTACATTTAAACAAACAAACAAACAAACAAACAAATGGAGAGCAAAACAGGTAAGTGCTGGAATGCAAGGACATCATCTGAATTCTCTATCAAAAGTAAGTGAACAAGGATGTCAATTTCAGACTAAAAAACTAGTCTAGTAACATCCCCAGAAATATTCTTTGGAGTTGACAAAAATCCTCTTGCTGCTAGAATGCACCTGAGATCCATTAACGTATGGCAAGGTATGCATCTTGTAAAAATGGGTGTCAGCCCTTTTGTGTTTCTTCCTTGTCACTTCATGCCCATGAAAAGTTTCCCTTGCTCCACATCTGTACATCAGACTGCAGTTAAAGACACAGGAACAATTAAACAGCTGGCAGCTCCAGATCGAGAGACCTTCATTTAGGAATCGCGGGCAAAGTCACTAAACTGAACTCCGCAAATCACACATTTCCCCCAAACTCACTGCAGGTATCACACTTTACAGCTTTCCCATGCCTAGCTACTAACCAGAACATAATGTATCTTTCTGCTTAAAAGATGAATGGCTTGTTTGCCGCCCTAAGTGTTTGTAATCGTGATTCATGCCTCGCTTGTAAACAAGAGTTACTGACAGGAGGGAACTCAGCTTTTAATTATCCCAAGTAGGTTATTTGGCTGAGGAATTTCAAAAGCTTAATCGCCAGTGGCTTGTGGGGAAAGGCCAAATGGGGAGAAAGTGATTAGCTATTGAAATCCTACCCTCATAATCAAAAAGACAGACCATAAAATAACCATTTGCTTTGAATCAGGAGCACCTGACTTTTGAATAATGCTAAGCGACGAATGGTTCTTTAGCAGAAGTCGCACAAACAAGGCCTGGTCCACTTTGAACAGCAGTATGACTATCCTGTAATTGGAGATGGGTCCATATCAATTTTGTTTTTAATCTTTGGAGCTCTTCTTTTTCTCTTTCTCCTTTAAAGGTTGCGTGGAATAATAATGGGAAATGGGGAGGCAAGATCGAAGGGCTGAAGTTCTCACAACTTCTGAAAGTTGGAACACAGCTCTCTTCTGTCAGGAATAAAACCGAAGATTCAGTTTACATCAGGAATGGCTAATCCCGTCTGCAGGCTAGAGCAGGCCTCTTAAGCCAAGCTTTTGTCCCTCCCCTCCAAGACCCCTCTCATGGGAGTTTATGAAACCAGGGCAAGAAAGGGGCAGAGCCCTGCCAGTATTTTTTTCTTCACCCCCCCCCTAATCCAGCAGTTGTATTCATAAATTTACCACCATCCAAAGACTCCCTGAAGTCTTTTCTGTTCTCCTCTGCTAAAAAAATATATATGTATAATCACACTTGGCTCCAGAATGCAAACAGGGGCTGAAGATGAGTGGATTTTGGGACCAAACTGTACATCATGTTCAATGCATTATTGTGTTTAGTTTAATTACAATTACAATCTGGCTGTTTCTAAAACTAAAGACAGCTGCTGCAAGGTCCTTTGCCCCATCTTGATCAGGAATGTGGTGCAAGGGGAGTTTCCTCAAAATATTGCACTCTCACCTATTCATGCATTGCAGGAGATTGGACTAGATGACCCTCCAGCTTGACAACTCTATGATTCTACCCCTATCTTGATAAAAATGCAGCAAATTATCTCAGGAGAGAATCTGCTAACCAAGGCGTACAGAGCTATAAATGCTTAATATAGTTATAATTTTTGTAGGTTCCATCTTCACTATACAGTGGTACCTCAGGTTACAAACACCTTGGGTTACAAATATTTCGGGTTACAGAAAGTAGTACTGGAAGTAGTACCTCGGGTTAAGAACTTTGCCTCAGGATGAGAACAGAAATCGCATGGCGGCAGCAGGAGGCCCCATTAGCTAAAGTGGTACCTCAGGTTAAGAACGGTTTCAGGTTAAGAACGGACCTCTGGAACGAATTAAGTGTGAGACGGATGTGTGTCTCCTCGGAAGTAAGCATCCACAAAACGCCGTCTACTAAACTAATTACTTTATTTTATAACATTGAACAGTCCAGACTTTACGGCTATGCATCCGACCCCTCGGAGTCAGATCCTTCGAGTACCGATTTGCGGCTCCGCCCCCAGCAGAGGAGCTTCGGGAACCCTAGTCTCCGCCTCTCCTTTTTCCGCTTCCGTGCCCTTGACCTGGGCGGCCCTACGGCTCCCTCTTCCCTTTCGCTTTCACCCTCCACGCTGGTGGTGTCTGATGCTCCGGCAGGCTCTCTAAGCCTCCCCTCCTCCTCGGACTCCCTCTTCTGATCCCTTCCCATTGGCTGTGCTAGCCCTCTGGTGGAGGCTTCCTCCCATTGCTGCACTATCTGCTCTGGCGTTAGCAGGGGCTGTGCCTGTTCCTGATCCCAGACCCTCAATAACTCCTCGGGCGTCAGCGGGGCTCTGTCTAGGTCCGCTGTCTCCTCTGGCACCGCTTCGGAACCCGGCCAGCCCCTGACATTAAATTCGTAACCAGAGGTACCACTTTACATTTAAAGCAGTACCATGCTACTGTAAACAGTCATGGCTTGCCTCAAAGAATTGTGGGGACTGTTGTTCGTTAAGGGTGCTGTGGCCCGTAAGGAAATCCCCATTTCATCTCACAGAGCTACAGTTAACAGAGTTCCATGTGAAGAGAGATTGTTAAATCATTCCAGGAATCTTTGGGGTCTTCATTTAGTGGGGATAACAAACCCTTCCTAAAACAGTTGTTCAGGAATGAGAATTTGAATGGTTAAGTCTAGCGAATTAAGCCTAGAGAACTGGAGTGCTTAAGCCTTTTGATTCATTAGCCTTGGATATTTGCCTTGCTCCGGTGTCAAGGAAGACCAAAACAAGCTGCTCCTGTAGCTCACTGGAGTTGGAGAAGATCCTATGCCAGCCTGCCAGTGTGACCAATTTGTGTGTCAATGTATGTCAACGTATCCTAATTGAAAAGAGCGACTTGGCAGGCCGCAGGAAAACCAGTTTAGCAGTAAATGAGCAATGACTCCCATGAACACAAACTTGGATAAAATTACACAACTGCCTGCTCCCCCCACCCCCTGGTAGGCTTGATATGGCCACTTGCTTGTTTATCTCACTTGTTATTGGGGTCGATTGTCTTGCTCCTCAGCCTCCTAATCTGCTGGTATGCCTTATGACAAGCATTTGTGGCCTTAACCATGAGGACAACTACACTAGATGAATCTTTGGTATGTGTGGCGGTTAACCTCACCAGGAGCTGATACAGAAGAGAATTGAGGTTGCTAGCTGTGAGTAGGGATGGATAAGGGATGCAGGTAGCGCTGTGGTCTAAACCACTGAGCCTCTTGGGCTTGCTGATCAGAAGGTCGGCGGTCTGAATCCCTGCGATGGGGTGAGCTCCCGTTGCTCTGTCCCAGCTCCTGCCAACCTAGCAGTTCGAAAGAACACCAGTGCAAGTAGATAAATAGGTACCGCTGTGGTGGGAAGGTAAACGGCATTTCTGTGCACTCTAGTTTCTGTCATGGTGTCCTGTTGTACCAGAAGTGGTTTAGTCATGCTCGCCACATGACCCGGAAAGCTGTCTGTGGACAAGCACCGGCTCCCTCAGCCTAAAAGCGAGATGAGCGCCCCAACCCCATAGTCACCTTTGACTGGACTTAACTTTCCAGGGGTCCTTTACCTTTACCTTTAGGGGTGGATGATAATAATAATAATAATAATAATAATAATAATAATAATAATAATAATAATAATACCCTACCCATCTGACTGGGTTGCCTTAGCCACTCTGGGCAGCTTCCAACAAATTAAAAGACAATAGCGACATCAAACATGAGAAACTTCCCAATACAGGGCTGCCTTCAGACGTCTTCTAAAAGTCAGATAGTTTTTTATTTCCTCGACACCTGATGGGAGGGTGTTCCACAGAGCAGGCGCAACTACCGAGAAGGACCTCTGTAAATTCAATATTATGGGTCTGTTATCTTGTTTGCCTTGTGTGTGTGTTTTTTTAAAGTATTCTAACACATCTGCTAGTTTTTGCTATGAGCCTTGCTATAAGCCTTACAGAATCGACTCAGGATTTTTGCACCCTTTTTGTTTCTAGGGTGATTATACTTTTGACCATATCAGGATTGATCTGCATCACTTTTCCCGATATTTTCACCTGAATTATTTCTCTCGTTCTGAGCTTACCCTTTGGCCTGTTCAGTTTTCGCCCTTTTAGTCTGTCTCTTCCTGGTGCTCCCCCCCCCCCCAATCTCTGATCATGTTCTTCAATGGTCTTTCCTCAGGCCACTTTATCATTGATGTATGCAGTAGCCCATGGAAGCATGCAGTCACATATTTGTTGAACTTTCCTGTGAAAGACTTCAAATGCATTCTGCAAACCAAAGGGAAGCCTTTGGAAGTATTGCCTTCCCAACGATATGTGTTGAAGGTGCATCTCTTTATACTATTATGCTCTGAGTTAACTTCCCAGGACCCTCAACAGGCATCAGAAGTTGAAAAGAATCTGACTTCTGCCACATCTCTAAAGATCTCTTTTGTTGCAGCAACTGGGAAGTTTTTAATGCACTATTTATTTTATTTTACAAAGGATCTAAATACAGTCTTACAGACTCAGTCTTTCCCACAATAAATAGTGAATTGACCCTACTGGCTCTTCCGTTTCCCCCTCCCCATAATGTCTACAGCTGCCAGCTTTATCTCTTTTTCCATTTTCTCATGTGAAAATTATACAGTGCTGTGCTGTCAGTAGGCTAGGGGGACTAGGCTAAAGGTAAAGGGACCCCTGACCGTTAGGTCCAGTCGCGGATGACTCTGGGGTTGCGGTGCCCATCTCGCTTTACTGGCCGAGGGAGCATACAGCTTCCAGGCCATGTGGCCAGCATGACTAAGCTGCTTCTGGTGAACCAGAGCAGCGCACGGAAATGCCGTTTACCTTCCCGCTGGAGGGGTACCTATTTATCTACTTGCACTTTGACGTGCTTTCGAACTGCTAGGTGGGCAGGAGCAGGGACCGAGCAACGGGAGCTCACCCCGTCACGGGGATTCGAACTGACGACCTTCTGATTGGCAAGCCCTAGGCTCTGTGGTTTAGACCACAGCGCCACCTGCATCCCTTATCCATCCCTACTCACAGCTAGTCCCCCAATATTCCCTTGGTGCCCAAAGCCCAGGAAGCTTCTGCCTGGCTTGGGGAGGGAGCTGTGATACTCTGATGGGTCTAAGAGTTTCCCCGGAAGCTTCCCAAAGTCCAGGAATTTTCTACCAAGCTTAGGGAGGCAGGGCACGAGGCTCACAGGCGTATTGCCCTCACAAGCTGGCATCCCTAGCCCTAACTGTTCCCCTACGAAAAATTTCACCACATAGAAGAATAGAATAGAATAGAATAGAATAGAATAGAATAGAATAGAATAGAATAGAATATATTTTATTGTCATTGTCCCCTTCGTGGACAACGAAATTACTTGGCTGCTCCATCCACCCAGATAGGGCACTCCACACAAAAACAAAACAAAAACAAAACAACTACAAAAACAAAAACACTGATTAAAACCATACAGTATGATATACAACATAACAGGTAAGATTAGATGACTTTCAAAGTCCAGGCTTCCCATTCAAGGCCGAGATCACTCTGGAGAAGAAGCTGTTCCTAAGACGGCTTGTTCTTGTCGTCATCGTCCTGTATCTCCGTCCCGATGGCAAGAGCTCAAAGACCAGGATGCGATGGATCTTTTACTATGTCCAGTGCCTTTCTGTGGCACCTCATGGCATAAATCTGCTCTAAGGTGGAGAGCGAGCAGCCAACAATGCTCTCTGCTGCCTTAACAACTCTGCACAAACCCATCCTGTCCTGGGTAGTACAGCTTCCGTACCACACACATAAGCCATAAGTGAGCACGCTCTCAATGGCACAGTGATAGAAGGCAAGCAGCAGCTTTTGTGGAAGATGGTTTTTCCTTAGAATTCTCAGGAAGTACAGTCTCTGCTGCGCCTTCTTCACAAGCCCCCTTATGTTTGCACTCCAGAACAGATCCTCCTGGATCTGGACACATGCCACCAAAGTTATGCCTCCAGAACTCTCCCTTATTTTTGGAATATGGTACTCCTCAAACGATTTATTTGCTTTATTTACAATTTTGCTCTTCTTTTCCTGAGGGCTGCAAACTATTGCAAATGCAGCCTTGCAGTGTTGAAAAATATGGTTGTAAACCTTCTTTTTTGGCTCTTCCTTGGCCAGCATTTACATTTCATCCCGTGTTCAACGGCATTGATTAGCCCAGCTCTTTGCACGTTTTTCTGTGCTCCTCTTTTTTCTTCCTTTTCTTCCGATCTTTCTAAGATTCCCCTTTCTGAATATCATGCACACGGTAATAAGTGACGTGGGGTTCATAAAGAGCTAACAAGTGAAGATTTATTTAACATAATACTGAGAGGGAGGAATTAGGTTAACCATAAAGCCATGTTAATAGTTCCAAATGGACTCCTCTTATTCAGTAATATAACAAGCCTCCATTTCCTCCCAAACCCCAGGTAAATGTATATATAGGAGGACATTATTAAAGCTGTATCAGTGCTGCAGCGGCAACAGTTTTGCCAGACTAAACCACATTAGAGTGTAGTGCCAGAACAAAGTTGAGTTATTAAAATGTTAGGCCTAAAATTCTTCGGGGGGCAGGGGGTGGGTTGATTTTGAGGTCCTGAAACTGGGAGGGGGCTATTTTGGATATGGGGTGGGGGCAAAAATTCCAAGTGGTTTGCAAAAATAAAAAAAATCATTTTTTAAACTATTCCCCCTCCCCAGTTTTTAGTGTTGTTTACAGTTTATAAAAAGGGCTGGGGGGCAGATTGGAAGAATGGAAACTGCTGTGTTTAGTAAATACCCTCTGAGCCCCCTCACAAATGTTTGCCTCACCCCTGAAAACTGGCCATGCTTTCCAAATGGGGTAAGAAATTGGGGGTGGGGGCATGCCAGATCCAGTTTTTAAATCCATCTATGCAGTTTCTTGGCCAATTCCCAGTTCTATGACCTGTGAGGGCTATCAAACTGGCAGGTCAATAGCTTCCTTGTGGGCTACATCCCGCCCCTTACAAAGCTACTTAATTTTCCTAAGGGCCAAATACTTTAACCTGGACTTTGTTACTTTTGGTGGGATGGGGAGAGAGAGAGCAAAACTGCCCCTTGAACATTAGATTAATCTTCATGGGTGAGCAAAATCTAGATACTGTTGGGTGTTTGGAAGGTTAATGCTTCTGTCCTGGTTTCTAATTACCTGTAGAGTTATGGAAAAGTGTTTTTTTCCATCAACACACCACCATGTTGTGCTAACCTGCATTCATACCAATGGGCGTGGTGTGACACAACAGCAGATGTCCGTCCTTCCGTCCTTCCGTCCTTCCTTCCTTCCTTCCTTAACATGGAATGAACACTAAACTCCTGCTAGATTACACTAGAGTCCCAGAAGTGGCTTTTACATTGTGAGAAATATCACATAAAACACAGAAATTATAAGGTAAGCAAGCATTGGGGAAATGGAATAAAGTGCTGTCTGTATGAAGCCTAGATGTGAGAGGTTTTTTGTTTGTTTGTTTTTAGGGGGTAGTTTGTTTTTTAAGTTTTGACACAGCTTCAAACAACAGCTTTGCTGCCCCCCAGCAGGCAATCACCATTCCCTTTATAATTCAAAGCAGAATGTCCCATGGGAACAACACTATTGCCCTCATGAGTCAATGGGTAAAGTATCAAGGGCAGAGTGTTTTGCTTTTTAGGAAGCTTACTCATACAGATTATTTGTCCTTCTGATTCAATATTTGACCAGCAGCAACTTGAGTCTTAGGCAGAGAGAGATCTTTAATCTCCAAGCGGTGTGAAATTCCAGAAGTTCCAGAAAGGCCTACCTGGGATTCATGTTTCCTTTGGAAATGAGGGACAGCAGAGTCTGTCTTTAGGATATATGGTTTATTTACACATATATACAACCTGAGCCTACAATGGAAGAGTCCATAACATTACATCCCAGACTATTCTTGCTTTTTCCGTAACTGCAGCCTTGGATCTAAAGAAACCTCAGCCATGGCTCTGAGTCTCTCCCTCCTACTTGCCACTTACAGACAGAAATGATTTTCTTCCAGCCCACATCATGCTATGATTTCCCCTTTCTCCAGTTTGCCGCGTTTAACTGACTGACACCTTTTTCCTTGACTTGCATCATCTCCAAGTGAAATCCAAAAGTTCCACTCTGCTTTTGTCTCTCCTAGTGGAAGGAGAGGCTCACATCACTCTGCTGTCTGGCATAGAGGAACTGCTTTGTTAATCACCTATTACTTTTCCTTTGTTCTACATGATGGTCCTTCTCCCACACAGTCTCCTAGGCTCCAACAAAATGGTTCGGCCAGTATTTTGACACTGCTAAAGTTAGCATCTGGCATCCAGGAATTAGAAGGGGGATCCATAAATTAGAAGGGAAGTCTAGGCACCCCACAAACATAACAACATCAGCCACATTTAAATAAATATCAGCCACATTTTCTGGGGGGTCCTCAAGGGTATGCAGTACTGGCACCTTTTTTTCTAGAAGAAAAGCACTGGATATGCTGGGAATCTAACCTGGGCCTTCTGTATTCAAGGCAAGTATACAGCCCCTGAGCTGTACTCCTTCCTCACCCACTTGATACAAATGTTATGGTCGATACAGATTTCAAGCAGCCTCGGTATTTTTCCACGATCTCCTGCAAATGGGTATTCAGGTGAATGCCAACAGAGAGGGGGATATGGGTTCCCTATTTAAAATGTTGGTGATGTATTAACTGTCTAATTGGCATGACTCATTTTCTTACAGTACAGTGATAATCGGAACCTACCAGCAGCTATCAATAGGATCGGTCATAGATCCCACAGTGCTTTCAATTTTAACTCCGTTATCGATCCGATCGTTTCCCCCACCCCAACAAACTCTTCTAGATATCGATTTCCCCGGGGCTGCATCGACGGCACTGAAATGGCAGGTGTTATGCATTGATTTTTGTAAAGCCCTTCGCTCTGAGTGCAGCTGCAGTGTTCTTTGCTGCAAAATGAATTGCTCATGCAGAAACCAAATTGGTGGATTCTATACTGTACATATGGCTGCATCATTCAGGTGAGCAGGCTTTTTACCACTTACTCCAGTACAGTCTCATTGGGTATAGTTGCAAATCCTGAGGCTAAGAACCACCTTGAAATAATGTAGACAAGAGTCCTGATATTGGTGCAATCCATGAGAGTTCAGCGAGCAGTTGTCTATATCAAACAAAATCTGGAAATAATTTGCCACAATTTTTCTGAAAATAGGACGTAGGGTTTAGAAACATGGGAAGTTCCTTATACCAAGTCAGACTATTGGTCTATATGCCTGGCAGTAATTCTCCAGGGTTTCAGATAGGGCACATTCTCAGCCCTACCTGGAGATGCCAGGATCGATCCTGTTACTATTATTAAAAGTAAAAAGGTAAAGGACCCCTGGATGGTTAAGTCCAGTGAAAGGCAACTATGGGGTTGTGGCGCTCATCTTGCTTTCAGGCCAAGGAAGCCGGCATTTATCCGCAGACAGCTTTCCAGGTCATGTGGCCAGCATGACTAAACTGCTTCTGGCACAATGGGACACAGTGACGGAAACCAGAGTGCACGAGAATGCCGTTTACCTTCCCACCACAACAGTACCTACTTATCTACTTGCACTGGTATGCTTTCGAACTGCTAGGTTGGCAGGAGTTGGGACAGAGCAACGGGAGCTCACCCCGTCGAGGGGATTCGAACTGCCAACCTTCCGATCGGCAAGCCCAAGAGGCTCAGTGGTTTAGACCACAGCGCCACCCGCGTCCCTACCTATTATCAGTAGTATTTGTATTAGCATTATTTACATTTGTTAGAAGTCTTATACAAAGACAGCCTCAAAATGACTTAACGAGATAAAATATAGCAAATGAAATTAATAAAAAGTCAAACATTAAAAAAAAGGAACAGTGCAAAATTCCTTAACTAGGCTGGGTAAATGAATCCAGAACTTTTTGAATGCAAAGCAGATGACCTGTCACTGAGCTACTACCTTTTCCTTCACAAAAGCACTGGGTAGCCCCATTCTTATCTGAAAGGTTGATGGCTTATCTGAACGCAGATCTCCGACGGGAGACAAGAAGCATATTGTTCAGCTCCTCTTGAATGGCCTCACTCGAGAATGCAAGCGGGTGATTGCACATTTGAATGCTCCTCTACGTAAAAACAAAACAAAGCACAATTCAATTACCTCTCTGTGACAACCTAACATACTGTAGGGAGCTGTTCCAGTTGAGTTCCTAAGCTTTCTACTGTGTTGTGAGAATGTGGGTATTTTGGTGGTCTTTTTTTTTTTTTAGGTATTCAAATATGTAATGACCTTACTTGCACTTGAAGTGGCACAGTCACTGCACCATGTAATTTTCCTGAAAGCGTTGATCAGGAATCAGAACATCTTGGAATCCTAATTTGAAGAAAGATTAGCCTTGAGTGCTGCAACATGTGTTCTGTGGAGGACCCTTTTCCTGGGCACTGCTAACTGGTCAATTAATGCAGTACATGGCTGTCACTCAATTGCTGGTTTCTTGTGGCTGGATCACAAGAACATCAGAAGAGACTTGCTGGCAGGGATGTACGATCATGTCTCAAAATCTTTCAACATTCATTGGCCCTTTCCTCTGCTATTTTCCTTTCCACTGCAGTTGGCTTATTTTCCCCGAGTCATTCTTCTGTTTTTTGGTCTGCTAATACGGAAATATCTGTATTTTTATTTACATGGTATCATGTGATAGGCATGCATATCTCAGCCGCCAACATATATCTACAAATCAATTGCCTTCCCTAAGTTAGTGCATTTCTAGAAGGGTAGCCCTATTATTCTTTTGCAGTAAAACCAACACAGTCTTGTGGCACCTTGCTGGCATCCATCTGTGTCGGGAGACAATGGAGGAGTGCGCCTTTGGGGGCGAGGTTAAGCTGTTAGAAGGTTGCAGCGCCTGCTGTGACTGTAGAGACCGATGCGGGAGAGACATGTTTTGTTGCAGCCGGGGCAGATGAAGGCGTCTGGTTGTGCTGCTGTAGATGCACCATGGCATTTCTTCTCTCTGCGTTCCTCCCAGTGGTCATTTCTCCTCTGGTCAGTGCTGTGGATACACAGCTTGAAGACAAAGTTAATGAAGTGACTAATGGCCCATCACAAAGCTATAGCTATATATGGGCTTACTCCCAGGTAAGTGGAGTGAGGATGGCAGTCAATCTCACTGGTTTGATTTTGCAGTTCAGTATGAACTTGCCATCCATCCTGTCTCATTTCTCTCACTTAGGCATCAGGGAAGGAAGGCTTAGCACTCTCTCTATATTTTGCTCTTTGTGTCCTGCGGTCTATGAATTCCTGTGGCCATATTAAACATTTTATAGGCAGCCTAATGCCACTCATAAAAGGCATTTTTGTAATGCAGCGTTTTATTTCCCAAATGCATATTTTATACAGAGAATGGTTATGTATGTGCATTTGCTGAAACATCACGTTCAATCTAATGTATGTTTTAAACATTTGTAGTAAACATGTTATCATGTTTGACAGCTTGAATTCCTCAGACTTCAAGTGAGGAGCGCAGAAAGAGAAAGAGAAAGAGAGCGCAGAAAGTAGAAAGAGAGCCCTTCATTCCATGTGAAAAGAACAATAATAAACAATGCGTTCCGTTGGTTTTTAAAATTTGCAGTAGGAAGCGCATTATGTCTACTATCACAGCCCCACTGAACTGAGTAGACACAGTTAGGATTGGTGCCTATAGGCTGACTATAGTAGCAAACAGGTTATTCGTACACAAAGTCAAGAAAAAACACTTCAGAAAAAAATAAAAGAAAAACAACGAGGCTCCCAGCTTGAATTCAAGCCACAATGCACCGGGTGGGGATGTTCTTTTGCATCCTTGGCTTGAAATCAAGTCAGGGATGCAAAGCAGGAATCAGGATTGCATTCTAAGTGTGCTCCTGGTACTTCCTTTGCTGCCAAAAGTTGGCGCCTGCAATTGGCACCTTTTCCTGTTAACTGTGCAGGGCAACAAAAAAGAGGCCGAAAGGAAAAAGGAAAAGGAAAGAAAGAAAGCACCAACTTTTGGCTCAGCTCAGAAGAGAACTGCACTTTGTGCTTCCCCTTCTTCCTCATTTTAGCTGCAGCTTGAAGTTTCAAACTTTCCTGTGTCTGATTGTCAGGATAGGGAAAGGTGGGCATAGTTTGGCATCACGTTCTGGCTGACTCACCTCTGAAGCCTGGTGGGCTTAATTAGGCTCATGAACCAGAGTGAAATATACTCGGAGTCAAGTGTGAATTTCATGCTCTTTATTCAGCTCATAGTAGCAAGGAATGACTCTTTCCCCAAAATGTCTGCTATATATACATTATTTACACAATGGGCCCCAAGTGATTGGCTAATTCTGGGCTACTCCTGTAGGCCAATCAGGTAGCAGATTCACTTCATCCAGGAGTCTGATTTGCTGCTCTTGCAGGCCAATCAGGTCGCTGATTCACTTCCACCTGGAGCTGGATTGGGTGGCTCCTGCTGACCAATCAGACTGCTGCATTCTGGATCCTATTGTTCTAGGACCAATCAGACTGCTGCATTTTGGATCCTATTGTTCTAGGATTCAGCTCAGTACATAACACAGAGGTTCCCCACCACCGATTTATTCTTACTCTCTGCTTCCTGTTCCTAAACCAGTTATGGATCCTTCCTGCCAATGCTTTACTAACTGAATAATCCATGCCTATATCGTATTGCTAGACGGCTGGTGATGTGAACATTTCTTGCACCATTCACTCTATGATTCAGTTTTCAGGAAGTGGCAACAATGAGCTACCAGTACCTAGGTTTGGTATCAGCACCTGACATGGTGGGGTAAATGTCAGAGCTCATGAGCATGGGGCTGATGCTGTCATCCCATTTTTGTTTCTTTTTCCAGCAGAGAAGAGATGCAGTCTCCACCACCCCCTTTACTATGCTAGAATGCAATGCCCCCTCTGTCCACCCCCAGGGTAATGAGAGTAGTGAAAGTGGCTGCAGCTGCTTTGTCCAATGCTTCTCTTCTCATTACTAGGCTGAGCACTGCTGCCTGTCTGCCCTGCTGCCTCCCAAAAGGCCGGGCTGCAGAGGTGCCAGATGGGCCTGGTGTCCTGGATTTCCGGGATGCAGAGGGGTGGAGGGAGGCTGGGAAACCCACAAGAGAAGAAGGCTCAGAGCCTGGGGAGTGGTGGTGGGATGACAATGAGGGAGAAGAGGGGACAGACTGGGGGGAAGAAGCATCAGAAGCTGAAGAGGCAACAGGTTTTTGTGAGCGGGAAGAATCTGTGGCAGAGAGCAGTTCAGAATCAGAGGTAGAAGTGGAGGCTGGAGAAGCCAGGGGGTCTCCCCCTCCTGCTGTGATCAGCTCCCCTCCCCACTGGTCTACCAGAACTCAGAGAGGTATGAAGAGGGAGGAGCAAAGACAGACAAGCCGAAGGAGCCTCAGGTTGCTCGGGAAGGACCATGGGGAAGAGGAGACTTAGAGAGTTGTGGGAAGGCAGAGACTGTCATTGAAATTCTACTCAATATTGATCCAGAGTAGATTTCAATGTATAGTTAGCAGAGTAATGACTTAAACACGTTGCAGGATTCCCCAAAAGTAGACCAGAGGCATTTCATCCAGCAGAGCTTTATTGCTACTGAAGGCAAATGAGCATAATGGTCACAAATCCAATACATTCAGGATTGGCACTGTCCATAAAAAAATCCAGTTTCAGCAGGCTTAACTTAACCTTACAACTTATAATAAGACTAAACATTAACACTACATACAGAACACCACACCAGAAAGAAAGAAAGAAAGAAAGAAAGAAAGAAAGAGAGTGAGACCCAGGCTCCTTCTAGCCTCACTATTATAGTCAGCATGACCTTGACAGAAAGAGATAACAGAACCAGTTTAAACCAGCTCTACTCAGCTTCTCAGAAGAAATAACCCAAACATCATGAAGTTTCTTTCACACAGAGAAGCTTCCAGAACCCTCTTGAATTCAGTAGAATAGGAAAGATCTCTACACATCAGATCAATACTTTCTGTACTAAGAAATTCAAACTGAGAGACCTTCAGACCTTGCAACTGCCTCATTGGGGTAAGACCTACCACGAAAAGTTGCTGTGCTCCCTAGGCCTGAGCTGTTTTGTTTCTTTGAATAAAAAAAAAACAAAAAAAAACATCACAGGCACTTTGTGAGTTATTGAGGAGGGCCCTGAGGGCACAGTGCGCCCTCTCCAATAGCCAATGAACTGGCTCTGTGTTCCTGGCATCACAGATGAGAGCCTGACATGTGAAGCATGGCCAGATACCACCTGCTTCTTAAGCAACTGTGTTTTGCCGTGCAACACCATTCTTCCTTAAACCAAATCGGCACAAGGCACAAATGATGAGAGAAAGGTGCTGGGAGTCTCCCACACCTGCTCAGTATGCAGAGCCAGTTGCTGAAACGTGAAGGAAGAGAAGGAAAACTGCAGGCAAAGTGGAAAGTGCTAGGGCGGCTGGGGGTGGGAAGAGCATGATGTTTCTTGATTGAATTGGAGAGGAGGACAATGATCCAGCTCCTTGTTTATAAAGTCTGTTAGTGGCGCATGACTGCAGTGCGCGAGAGGACGGCTTGCAGTTCCCCCATCCTTCTGCATTTTCAGAGCACCAATTAATGGGGACTGTGTAGCAAGTCTTTAATGAGCAGGGAGAAATCCATAGCCGGTTCAGGCATACTTAATGGGCTGAAACACATCTGGCTATTTTGTAAAATGTTCCCTAAAAATATGATGCTGGCAATCTTTTTTTTAAGACTTCTTATGATTTCCCATCCTGTTTCAAATGCAGGAAGTGACATTCATAATTTTTTCATGGCTAGATCACTAAGTAATTCCTGACACACCACTTAGGCTGCCCTCTTAAACATGCTCACTGGGAAGTAAAGCCCACCGAACGCTGTAGGAAACACTTCTGAGTCAATATGCACAATATGGAGGGCTCTATAAGGACTGTGGCTGTTTGCTGCTGCCCAGTGAGGGACTCACCTGCTGCTGAGGGCCTGAAGGGCCTTGCCAGCCTCCTTCCATCTGGGCAGAGAGGGTTCCGTTTTTGTTTTTGTTTTTTTAAATTGCTTTTTTTTATCTATGTCATTATTTTTGAAATTATTCCCAATTACATGTCAAATTACAATCCAAATTAATTATACAAATCCCAATTAAAAGAAACATTCCAATTATGCCTAGTTATTATAATACATTTTTTATATATGGACTTCCCATGCCTCGGCCGCTGGAGCTTCCCTGATCACCTCCTTCAATTGCTTTTCAAAATTCTTTCCAATATTTCCACAGCCGCTGATATATGCCAGCAAGCAGGCTAAATTATAATAAACAATGTCTCTGTCTGGGTGAGGTCGATCTTCTTAATTCCAAATGCCACATTCCGACCATCGCCATCTTCTCGTCCTGTTGTTCACCAAACTTCTTCACACTGCTACTCTCCCCCGCTTGCTTTGCACATACCCCTTTCCAGGAGTGCCAGTCTCTAATATAAATCAAATTTCAATAAACAACCAGAACTGGCTTCTCCCTATGGAGTAGTGCTCTGCCTCACGGGCTCCCCACACTGATTCAATTCTTGCAGTGCCATTACTTGCGAAGTCGGAGGTCCTCCATTACTAATAAATCTTTCAGAGTCTTATTTTTAAATTGTAATTGATATTAATGCTGTATTCTTAGTTTTAGATTTTATGATTTATGTGGAAATTGTTTTCCATTTGGTTGTGTGAGAGCCAGTGTGGTGTAGTGGTTAAGAGTGGTAGACTCGTAATCTGGTGAACTGGGTTCGCTTCCCCGCTCCTCCGCATGCAGCTGCTGGATGACCTTGGGCTAGTCACACTTCTTTGAAGTCTCTCAGCCTCATTCACCTCACAGAGTGTTTGTTGTGGGGGAGGAAGGGAAAGGAGAATGTTAGCTGCTTTGAGACTCCTTCGGGTAGTGATAAAGCGGGATATCAAATCCAAACTCTTCTTCTTTTCTTCTTCTTCTACTACTACTTTTTGATGTGTTTTATTTATTGCTTATGACTTTTGTTATGTTGGCAATTATGTAAATCTTGTCATGTTGTAAGCCGCCTTGAACATTGTTTTAACTATGGAAAGGCGGCATACAAATAAAATGATGATGATGATGATGATGAAATTTCGTACTCTTTCTATGAGCATGGTGAGAGCTGCTCAAAAACTTCCTGCTGTTAAAAACTCCATATACCATCATCTGGAATGCCGAAATTCATTAAAAATCTGAGTTAACTAATGGTGAGAGAAGAGCAGGACATCTTTGTTGAAAAAATTCAGCAGTGGTAATGGAATTCGAGAAAGCAGAACAATTGCATCCCACCTCTCCGATTTTCAGAAATTACACATCCTGGAGGGGGGACAAGGTGTTGTTGTTTTTTTAAAGTGTTGAATTGGAGCAAAGCTTTACTTTGCTGTCCAGTTTTATGTCTGCCTGGATCAGTGCTATTTTTCTAGAAAAAGAGGTGCCAGAACTCACCATGAACGCCTCCCTTGTTCTCCTATAATGGCAATGTGCCCACCTCATACCCTCCAACATTTCTCCGATGAAAATAGGGACGTCCCATTCCATAATGATAATTTTACTATTTATACCCCACACATCTTACTGGGTTGCCCAGCTACTCTGGGCAGCTTCCAACATATATAAATCGTAAGAAAACATTAAACATTTTAAAAATACTTCCCTAAACAGGATTGCCTTCAGACGGCTTGGGGGGTTGGTTAACTCCATACCCTCCAATGAAAACAGGGACATCCTACCATACCCTCCAACATTTCTCCATTGAAAATAGGGATATCCTAAGGAAAAGCGGGACATTCTGGGATCAAATCAGAGACTGGGACTGCTTCTCTAAATCAGGGACGTCCCTGGAAAATAGGAATACTTGGAGGGTCTGCCACCTGAGGGGTGCTGGAACTGAGTTCCAGATTTTAAAAAAAGAGGCCTGGCCTGGATTACACACTTCTGAGCAGGACCCTGTTAATTATTACTATATTATAGCATCATGGTTTTAAGTGCTCTAGAAATAATCACTGATAATGATGAGAACCTATGAAGTTGCCTTAATAGAAGGACAGTGGACAAACTGACACTCTAGAATGACAGGAAGCTGCAATACTGACTTAGCCTATTTATTGATCTATCTACCTCAGTATACAACTCTCAACACCCCAAACAATATGCAGTTCTGAGATATATATTTTTTGCGGGGAAGCCGTAACTGTTTAACGTGGTAAGATACTGCTTTAAATGAAGGTTGCAGATGGGGCCTCAGACAAAGGCTTTCCCCGACTCTGATGCTTGAGATCCTTTTAACTAGAAACTTCAGGGAGAAGGATGGCGGCAACAAAATGCTTGGCAACATGTTACAAATGTGTGACTTACCGACTCTTGTGAAGGACCAAACGGTTCAGCAACAAGAAGACATGAAAAAGGAAAGGAAAGAAGATAGGTACGCCTTTTTCCAGCCTCCTGTGGAGAGAAAGCAGGGGACATTATTGGACCAAGACATTTTTTTGCTGTACTAAATGGCTCCAGACCACAATCAGAGTAATGCAACCCAAAATCCCTTGCTACATATAACACTTTGTGCAAACCAACAGTTGTAAAACATAATCGAAGGTATACATTGCGGCATCTCCTAATGGAAGAAGATTTTGGATTTGATATCCCACTTTATCACTACCCTAAGGAGTCTCATAGCGGCTAACAATCTCCTTTCCCTTCCTCCCCTACAAACAAACACTGTGAGGTGAGTGGGGCTGAGAGACTTCAAAGAAGTGTGACTAGCCCAAGGTCACCCAGCAGCTGCATGTGGAGGAGCGGAGACGCGAACCCGGTTCACCAGATTACGAGTCTACCACTCTTAACCACTACACCACACTGGGGGCTTTCTAGAAACATCTGGCTGACGACTGTGTGAAAGAGGATGGGCCCAAAAGGCCTTTGGTCTTTTCTGACAAAACCATTCTTACGTGAGATGTTTCAGTTAGATGCTGGGGCGTCCCCCTTATATCATGTTATGCGTAATATTGGCACATTTGTTGAGTGCATTAGGGAAACTATTACCAGTGGAAGGTTTTGTGACTGAAGATAGTTTGGGAATACACAGACTCCTGTTCATTTGAGGTGAGAGGCAGTCATTCGCTACCCCCCTTAGTGGACTGAGTTAGTACTGAAAGCAGCTAACCTCGCTCAGCAATTATTCTGCATTTCTTTTTTGTTTATTGGTTAAGCTCACAAGAACATAATTGCATATAATTGTGTGTAGTTAGGTAGGTAGTTGCATGCCATGATAATAGAATATAATTATATGGAATAATAATAATAATAGACCTGTGTATCAGCTCCAAGTTCCTTCTCGCATAGGGGAAGGGCAAAACACTCCGAATCAAGCCTTCCTCATTATTTGTTCCTCAGGAGAAAGGAAGAAAAACCATTGTGTTAAAAACAACCACCAGGAATTTCCCAAACCTAAATGTGCTTTCTTAGCAATTGATGGATTCTCCATACAGTTTTTCATTACCATATGTTTTTTGTTCTTTGTTTTTACTTTGCTATGCATAGCCTGGCACAAAAAGGTGAGAATTAGCTTTGTGTCAATTTTATGTCATTAGACCCAGCCATGTCTTCCTTTCTGTTGCCCAGTGCCACTGCACACCAACCCACTTTCTAAAAGAAGGCAGTGAATATTATCCCTCCCCCTGCCAGGAGACAAAATCCTTGCTAACAAAAGATTACCTGCAGGCAGGGGGTCCTCCTTGTCCCATCATGTGGGAAACTGGAGCAGGGCTTTCTTTGTGGTGGCTCCCCACCTGTAGAACCCTTGCTCATTGGAAGCCTGGAGGATGGCTCTGACACTGAAAGATTTCTGGCACATGGGGAAGTCTCACTTGATTCCCCAGTGCCTTTGGAGGTCATGTTTAGAAGGTAATGTTTAGATTAATATGTCATTAGTGTTTTACTCTTGGCTTTAATTTGCATTTTATCATTTCCTATAAATCTTGTTATGTTTATGTGCAGTGCTTTGAGGTCAAAAAGTGGTACACAAGAAGTCCAAATAGATAAAAATATAAATGAATAAATTGACTGAGTTTTCTAACGAGCTTATTGGAAAGGAGCCATAGCTTACTTTCCTCCATTTTTAAACACAAAATTTTATTAAAACCCAAACAAAGCAAAAATAAAATATTGTAAATTTGTCCATTGTTAATTATTGAATACATGTGCCTTCATGTGGTGAGACCATGAATTTTAGGCATTTGCAGCATGAATGCTGTGGTGTACCTCTGGTTTATTGTAGTATGTATACACCTGGGACGTGGGTGGTGCTGTGGTCTAAACCACTGAGCCTCTTGGGCCTGCCAATCAGAAGGTCGGCGGTTTGAATCCCCATGACGGGGTGAGCTCCAGTTGCTCTGTCCCAGCTCCTGCCAACCTAGCAGTTCGAAAGAACACCAGTGCAAGTACAGTGGTATCTCTGGTTAAGAACTTAATTTGTTCTGGAGGTCTGTTCTTAACCTGAAACTGTTCTTAACCTGAAGCACCACTTTAGCTAATGGGGCGTCCTGCTGCCACCGCGCCGACAGAGCACAATTTCTGTGCACTCTGGTTTCCGTCACAGTGTTCTGTTGCGCCAGAAGCGGTTTAGTCATGCCGGCCACATGACCCGGAAAGCTGTCTGTGGACAAATGCCAGCTCCCTCGGTCTGAAGCAAGATGAGCACCGCACCCTTAGTCTTCTTTGACTGGACTTAACCATCCAGAGGCCATTTAGCTTAACTTTACCTAGTATGTATAAAAGCATTAACCATGGAAGAATCCCGGAATGCTCTTAAGTTCTTGCACAGAAGCACCCAATGAAAATGATGATGCCAGCTTCCCCAAAGACTTGGTTCAACAGGGTTTGCAAAAACAATTTGATGGTCCTTAGGTGGCAGACTCTGCCCAGGAGTCTGTGCTGCTGTTGTTGTTTTCTCTCCCTCTTCCTTTTAGCAGCACAGAATGAATTAACACTTGTTTCCTCTGAAATGTTTCCTGGCCTTTCAAGTGGGGCTGTGCGACAGTGATGCTTCCAAGCAACCGCTAATCAATAATGTTCTTCAAGATTACGATAAGTCCCGTTTGCTTGGATGAGGCACGCCTGAATAATTGGCTTGTCTGCGTTGGCCTGACACACCGCGGTGACTTAACTAGAGAGAAAGACTCTTGACAGGACACCCAGGCTGCAGTCCAGTAAAGTTCATTGTGACAAGTGAATGACTGATGGAGTTTATTTGTGGAGCAATCATATGGATCGCAATAGAGTCATAATTCTAACAATGCACGTATGCCACAAATATAGCGCACAGAGCCATAAAATATATCAGAATTAATCATCCAAACCATATATCACATGTGCAGTTAAAACATTTAAACATACTCTTGTTGCGGCAATAATAATGATCAACTTTTTTCCTGGTTTGCCCAATAGTTCATCGGCTGGAACCAAAGGAATATATATATATAAATGAATATAAAGGGACCCAGGTGGCGGCTGTGGGTTAAACCACTGAGCCTAGGGCTTGCTGATCAGAAGGTCGGCGGTTCGAATCCCTGCGTCGGAGTGAGCTCCCGTTGCTCGGTCCCAGCTCCTGCTAACCTAGCAGTTCGAAAGCACGTCAAAGTGCAAGTAGATAAATAGGAACCGCTCTGGCGGGAAGGTAAACGGTGTTTCCATGCGCTGCTCTGGTTCACCAGAAGTGGCTTTGTCATGCTGGCCACATGACCCGGAAGCTGTAAGCCGGCTCTCGGCCAATAAAGCGAGATGAGCGCCGCAACCCCAGAGTCAGACACGACTGGACCTAATGGTCAGGGGTTCCTTTACCTTTACATCCACGGGCCAGATTGAGAAGGTGATTGGGCCACATCTGGCCCCCGGGCCTTAGGTTGCCTACCCCTGTGTTAGACTAAGTGTAGACACCCACACCCAAAGTCTCTCTTGGTGACAAGGCTCAGTGCATGACTGTGAGCCAGTCACCATGTCTCAGTTGAATCTACTTCACAGAACTGTTGTGAGGATAAAATGAGGGGGGGGGAGGGCACCCACCCACTATGTATGCCACTTTGAGTGCCTTGAAGGAAAGATGAGATCGTGGCAGAATTCTATAAGAATACCAGGAAGTCAATTTCACACATTTAAGAACTGCATTTTGTAGTATTGCGCTTCTAATTTCAATGAACCGCACTAATCAGGTCCCATGCTGGGATATCAAATCTGGGCAGCCCAATTTCCATATCATGCACATTGTCTGATAATTATGCAAATATTACTTTGACTTTGTGTGAAGCAGTGGACTTTGTGAAGCTAATAAACAATAAAAAAATGCAATGGTTCTAGTATGGGGCTTACCTTTTGCTAGGAATAACTGATTCCGCTGCTTTCGGAATATTAGAATTGTAGAGTTGGAAGGGACCCCCAGGGCCAAATGCTTCAGCCCCCCACAATGCAGCAACCCCTTGCAATGCATATGTAGCTTGGTGCTGTGCAAGTTTACTCGCCAGCAGTGCAATCCTATAAATGACTGCTCAGATGTAAGTCCCGTTGAGTTCAGTGGGGCTTACTTCCAGGTAAGTGGGTACAGCAGGGCTGGGAAACCTCAGACATGGGTGGAAGAATGCAGCCCTCAAGGCTTTCTTTTTGACCCATGGGTCTCTGCCTCATCTACACCCCGCTTGAGTGCTTTTGGCTGGCTGGATCATGTTCTTAAACCCCAAGAATGCCATTTGCTTGCCTGGAGGAAGAGGGAGAGAGAGAGTAAATGTATGTATAGAAACTAGTCTATTGCAGAAGGGCAAAATTTACCTTCACTTTTATTTTTGGCCTTGCTTTCCACTTGCATGAGGTCCCCATATTGCAGATATTAATATTGCACAGTTTGAAGCAACTGGATGCATAAAAGACTGTTCCTTTTGAAAATAAAGCATTGTCCAGATCCATAAAAATATTAATCAAAGTTTTACTTGCAGAACTCTTCAAAAACAAAACAGAAACAGTAAAGATACACCCAAAATATCCAAGCATAGATTCAGCAGTTTACAAAATACGAAATAATCCTAACAGACCTATAAGCCGAAGTCTGTCTTTTCCCACAGCATCCATTTCCCCTGAAGCTGTTCTCTCTCCCTCCCAGAGAGTCTTTAACATGAGTTTGTTCCCTGTGGCCATCTAAGAAAGACTAACAGCCACCACCCTTTCAAGCTGGCGAATTTGCAACTCAGTATCTTCACCACCTGATCTAAGGTTACAAGACTCACATGTAACAATTAGTTAATTATCAACTCAGCAAGAGCTCAGAGAGCACTTAGAAAACTACTGTGGAAAACCCCCAGTGTTAGCAATACACATTTAGCCATTTTCCATGTTAAACTTTCATTAAGACACACAGGCAATTCCCATTTCTGAGTGAATTAAATCAATTATATTTAACACCCCAGACGGTTGCTCAGAAAAATAATGTGGCCTTTGGACTAAAGGAAGGTTCCCCACCAACTCGATTGCAGCAGGAGACTCCTGAATTTCAATCCCAAGCAGCCTTTGCCAGACTGGGACTTCCACTTGCTGTTGTCATCGACAAGGAGCTGCTGTAGACCATCCTGTGACATTGCTGGGTGGGTGGCACGATTCCAGAAGTGGGAAATTAATGGCAGCCACCCCAGCTCCAGTGAAAGATGATCCTAATCTAATTTTGTGCTGCCAGTGGAACAAAATATTTCCTTAAAAAAAAATTAAATACAAGAGAGTGGGGTGGGGGAGCCCTCTCCAACCTGCCTTAAATCATTCCTATGGAGCAGGCAGTGAAATACATCCATTGTTGCTTCCAGGCAGTTTTACAGGCATGCGAGAGCTAAATTTTACATAACTGGGAAAATAAATTAAGTCCTCCTCTGAGCCACGCTCCCTTGTGTTATAAATCTCCTTTGTGGTTTCTAATTCTACCCGGAGAAGCCCCGCGTTAAAATTCATTTGGCAAGATAAGCCGGGCAAGAGCAGGTGTAAGCGGTGATCAGGAAGATTAACACGGAAAGAAAGGAAGGAAACCAAAAACTAATGAAAATCAGAAGGAAGTATTGGTGCCTCTTTGCAGGAGACGCGGTGTGGCAGAAAGGAGGGCCATAATTTATTTAAGGAGTTAAGTGAATCGGAAGGAGTTACGAAAAAGTGCTGATTGTAGAGCAGGGTGCATTTTGGCTCCAGGTCACTTAAGTGCACACTTCTTTGGGAAAAACGTTGAAGGTCAGATCCAAACTACGGGTTTGAAATGCAATTCTGGGCTGCATCAATAGGAGTATAGCATCTAGATCAAGGGAAGTAATAGTACCACTGTATTCCGCTCTGGTCAGATCCCACCTGGAATACTGTGTCCAATTCTAGGCACCACAGTTCAAGAAGGATACTGACAAGCTGGAACGTGTCCAGAGGAGGGCAACCAAAATGGTCAAAGGCCTGGAAACGATGCCTTATGAGGAACGGCTTAGGGAGCTGGGTATGTTTAGCCTGGAGAAGAGAAGGTTAAGGGGTGATATGATAGCCATGTTCAAATATATAAAAGGATGTCGTATAGAGGAGGGAGAAAGGTTGTTTTCTGCTGCTCCAGAAAAGCGGATACGGAGCAATGGATTCAAACTACAAGAAAGAAGACATTAGGAAGAACTTCCTGACAGTAAGAGCTGTTCGACAGTGGAATTTGCTGCCAAGGAGTGTGGTGGAGTCTCCTTCTTTGGAGGTCTTTAAGCAGAGGCTTGACAGCCATCTGTCAAGAATGCTTTGATGGTGTTCCTGCTTGGCAGGGGGTTGGACTGGATGGCCCTTGTGGTCTCTTCCAACTCTATGATTCTATGATTCTATGGACTCAGCAGTTATTCCCTCTTCTCTCACTGGGAACTGCCCTACCATTAGGTGGAGTGAGGCAGATGCCTCAGGTGGCCGATGCTGACGGACCCAACCAAGACAGAGCAGTGGGAGCCACACAACTTGCATCACTTTTGCCCCCTAGGCTAGCCTGGGATACTCAGGTGATATAGAGGGTGCTGTCCTGTTGGCAGTGTTTATGTAAGACTCAGCTGCCAATCTGGTCAACTTTTGTGTATGGAATGGAGAAAGGCCCCATCTTGTGTTTCATTTCAGGCACTCAAAATGACTCAGGCCAGTGCTGCTATTCATCCCGGGAATTGCAGTTCTGCGGGGAGGAAAAGCTATAATTACTTTAATATGAAATGAATGTGGTGTTTTGGGAGGGGGGACCCCTAAAACCTATAAATTAATAATTGGTAGGATTTCGATTATTCGGAATGAGAAGGGAGAAATACAAGCTGCAGAGGAATTCCTGGGCTAGTCTATGCCGAATGACTTGGCCAAGCTAGGGCCTTGAAGGAACGATACAGGGCCATTGGTATCTGAAGAAGTGTGCATGTGCACGAAAGCTCATACCAAGAACAAACTTAGTTGGTCTCTAAGGTGCTACTGGACATTTTTTATTTTTATTAAATTTAATGCAGATGCCAAAAGAAAAATTGCAAATAAGTACAAATAAACCTCAAAAAATACACACCAACCCTTCCACCCACCACCTTATCATAAACTTATAATCTAATTTAACATACATTAAACTAAAATGCAACTTCCTTCCATCTATGCTAGATCTATGCAAGGTGTTCTGGAAAGAGGAAGGGAGATCCATCTTGGGCAGAGTGTCTGAAGGCAGGTGGGGAGAGATGCATTGGACTCCAGCACTGCACTGCTATGGAGAACAAGACCCTCTTGTGATGACCCAGCTGTAAGATCTGGACTCCCTCCATCTAAATTCGGCATAAATATGTGAATAAATCACATCTCTTAAAGCTATGACAGCCTCTGCTATGTCTTCAGTTCTCCAAAGGAACACAGACCCTAGTTGAGGGCCAAGACCCCTGGAATCCCAATGTATAGATTACCTAGGAAGTTTAAAAATTGGAGAAGTATTGATATATGCAGTTGAAAATAGGATTAATAGGACCCATGGAAGGGATGGGGCTGGGGAGTCAGGAGATTCAGAGTAATCTCAATAATTAGATTTGGAATTGGTTTTGTTGTATGTTTATGTTTTTGAAAATCAAATAATTTTTTTTAAAAGACCCCTGGAATCCTGTGAGTAGCTCAACAGGGCTTGGGGGCTGGGGGCTGGCAACACTAATTTAATATAAAAACAATTGAAAACATTCCAACAGTGAACTTGCTAGGCAAGGAAGGCATTGAGCTGGTTGCACAGACATGATGCCCTGAAATAAGTTCAGTGGACCAACACTAGGATTTAGGAACCACACAGACCTTGGGGGAGTAGGACTCAAAACCCCTCTTGTATGATTGAGGGTGACAAAGTGATCAAGTAGAGCAGGCACAACCCAACTCTAAAACAATGTTTAGGCTCTTTGGGTCCTTAAACTAAAATGGGGGTTAGCAGCCACACCCTTTCTTAGGATCAGGTTCAAGGACATAAACATGCAGAGGGTGTATCATCTCAAGGGTTAGAGGGTTAGGGCAGCAGACAGGGAGGCAAACTTACTGACCAGAGAGAAGGCTACCAAGAAGTGACACAGCACATGCCAGTAAATTAGCAAAAATGTATAAAACAGGGTCAAATATATGTTGGAAATGTAAGGAAAAAGAAGGCACCTTTTATCATATGTGGTGGACATGTAAGGTAGTAAAAGAATTTTGGGAAATGACATACAATGAACTGGAAAAAATGTATAAAATAACATTTTCTTTAAAACCCCGCAGCCTTTCTTTTAGGAATTCTAGGTGCCAAAATCCCAAGGGAGCAAAAAAGACTATTTATGTACGTGACCATGGCCGCACGGATACTACTAGCCCAGAGATGGAAAGAAGATAAAGTCCCTACCAGAGAAGAACGGCAGTTCAAGTTGATGGACTATGCCGAAATGTCAAAATTAACTGGAGGAATCAGCAATCAGGAAGATCAAAACTTTAATAAGGAATGGGGGGAATTTATAATTTATCTTAAAAACCATTGTAAACTGTGAAAACTGTTAGCAGGACTGGAATAACACTTATAGTTTAATGGTGAATTTTGGACATAAGGGTGATGTAAAAGAGTGGATTATTATAAAAGATACAGGAGGAAATGATTAACAATAGGGGAGGAGGGAAGTCCAGAAGATTCCTTGGAATCTTGTTTTTATGTTATATATTGGATATGTGATTGTAAAACTCTGATTTGAAAACCAAATAAACAATTTTTTATATATACCCTGTTTCTCCTAAAATAAGACGTAGCCATAAAATAAGCCGTAGCAGGATTTCTACACATTTGTGAAATATAAGCCATACCCCGAAAATAAGCCATACCCCGAAAATAAGCCATAGTGACGCGGCGCCTCTCCCTTAAGACAGCCTGGATAGGCATGGCTATGCAGCGTACCGACGCAGAGCGGTTAAAATAAGACATCCCCCGAAAATAAGCCATACTGTGTTTTTTTGAGGGGGGAAAAATATAAGACGGTGTCTTATTTTAGGAGAAACACGGGTATTTATAGAAGTGATGCAGCACAAACATGACAGGTAGAAACCATTTTGCATGGTGGTCTCATTTGTGTTCCCAGCGCACATTGGCAGAGAGCGCATAAGCCCCCCCACCCTGTTCCACCCCACATTCCAGACCCTTGATCATCTTGGTCACCCTCCTCTGCACAAGTATATGAACAATTCAATTCCAAAAAGGAAGAATCCTAAATCTGTGATGACTTAATTAGTGCCAACAATTTTTTCCCAGTGATTATATAAATGAATTGAGTAACTCGAGTAAATAAAAGATCCTATCATATTCATTAGCGAAGCTACAGTTCCTGCAGAGGAACACCTAATCAAACATTAATTGGGACTGTTTATGATGAAGTGATTCAATTCATTGGTTCAAAGCAGTTTAATTCAATCGAAAGCAATTCAATTCCTTAATTTAAGAGGCTAATAAATCATTAAATTGAATTATAGCTATTCGTTGGAGAATTATTTGTTGGAGAATGATTATTCTTTCAAGTTTGCACCGATCTTTATGGAACCCAGAACTGTGTATCATGTTGCTTAAGTAGGGACTCAACAGTCATTCATAAATTGCAGATAAAATACAAAAGATGTTCTCAAGAAAGTGATGCAATTAAGTCCAGCTTGAAGATTATATGATTACTTATTGCAATTTGCTAGCTCTCTAAATTCCAGTCTTTTCCCTCTTGCTGGGGGTTCCCTTTTAGTTTTTGACATTTCATTGAGTTTGCGGGCAGTGGTACTTGGTACCCATTGGTGATTGGTAGAGCAAAGTCAATGAGACTAACGGTAGGTTGACATACCTGCCAAGTGTCCCTATTTTACTGGGACAGTCCTGGAATTTCAAAAGCTACCCCAGCTTCTGATTTGAGCCTGCAATGTCCTTATTTCCCCAATCAGCACCACCGCGACTGAGCTCGGGGAGGAGAATGTGTGTCCACATCTAATCTCGCCTTTTCTGATTTCAGTTCTCTCGTATAAGAGTCGAGCTGCAATGTTACATGATTATTGATATTTTAACATATTATTTTTAATTATTCTCTGAAATTGTAATAGTGATATACTTAAAGATTGTGTCCCCTAACTGTGGTGGTGTTTTATAGCTATATTTATTTATATACCAGAAATGCGTATCCGTGTTTTTATGTTTTATGTTTTGAGCTATTTCTATTTCTGTGGGCTTATAGCCGAAATAAAGATCTATCTATCTAATTTCTCCCCTTTCTAAAATTTATTTATCAGTGTTTTTTTTCTTTTCTTTTTGTAAACCTACCAAATAATAAAATAAAATTGGGATTACGGGTTTTTTCCAGGGTGGTGTGCTGTGTCCCATTGGTGAATTGGTGGTGGCACTTGCCCTTCTTCTGATTGAAAATGCTCTGCGGGGGGGGGACCAAAAAGGGGGGATCGAGGAGGGTTAGTTGGGTTGGGAGCTATTCTACGTCCCCATTTTCACCTGAGGAATGTCGGAGGGCATGGCTTGAACCAGAGCCAATGACATAGTCTCCTTAGACTTTTCCTCCATCTGTGTTGCCTCTTGTAGGATTTAGCAGAGAGCAAGATGGAAACAAAATGATAATTAATTGGCTCTGCCTGTCATTGGCATATAAGCAGCATTCCTCTATCTCTACTCACAGGCAATGTGTTTTTGGGCCATAAACCACCAAAACCACCACACAATGGCTGAAACTATAATAAAAGATTTACTGGAATCCTCTTCTGAAAAACTAATAGTCTTTCAATAAAGCCACATGATTAACAAGCCATATATGCATGATATAACAGAATGTATAATGTTCACGTGACTGAACCATTCAACAACAGGTTGGGTATAGCAACAAAATCTTGGTGCCAACAAAACGTTCACAGCTGTGCCTGTGGAATATTTCGCATGTTGTGCTAATCAGCATGCTTAACCTGAACTGATGAAGCTATATAGCGAAACCTGTGAGTAATCCGGAGGACAGGTCTTCTTTTCTTCGTCCTTCTCATGTGCCACTTGTGTTGATTTTGGCTGGATGGTGATGTTGCAAGACTCATATAAATATGCTTCATCTACTATTACATCCATGAGATTTTTGCTTTGAACCGTTGAAGAATTCTACTATCTACTCACCATCAACCAATTGTGAACGTTTTGTTGGCACCAAGATTTTGTTGCTATACCCAACCTGTTGCTGAATGGTTCAGTCACGTGAACATTATACATTCTGTTATATCACGCATATATGGCTTGTTAATCATGTGGCTTTATTGAAAGACTATTAGTTTTTCAGAAGAGGATTCCAGTAAATCTTTTATTATAGTTTCAGCCATTGTGTGGTGGTTTTGGTTGTTTATGGTTCATATTATCACCACAGTGATACTTTATGCTGAATGTGTTTTGGGGACCTGGTGGTTCCAGGTTTGTGGTGTGCTTCCTCATCAGCATCAGAAAAATGCATCCGTCCTGTGTTTGTTGTGCATGTGGACGACTGCTTCCACCTGCAGCTCTTCCACGGCTGTTTTTTTTTTTTTTTTTTTAATTATTTTATTTTATTGATAAGATAAGATTCACAATAAGATAATAATGGTTTTGTGAATCTTTGTGAATTCCACGGCTGTTTTGAATGGGTTTACAGCTATAAGATAGCAAAGGCAACATCATGTGAACTAAAAACCTTCTATGAACCATTCATCTGCATTTCTTTCCCCCAATTCTTCTTTAGACTTTTCAGCATCTGTTATCCAGTGTTCTGTTTTAGATAGTGATTGCCGCATGAACTTGGTGGATCTGGCCTAGTGAGCTGAAAAGCATTTAGCACCACCAGGCTGGCCTGGAAATAAATATTATCCGGGAGAGAGTGAAGCGACTCAGGGATTAAGCTGCTGCATTATCCTGCCACACTCATCTCTTGGGGGAATTGATTATTGTCTTCAGCTTGGAGTCACTCCAGTGCCAAGAAGACACTCAAGCAAGCTGCTCTTCCCATGGTTGGCTTGGCATGCTGTGACAGATGACATCTGTGGAGCAACAATCATAATCTTAAGTGTCTCGAGCAAGAACTGCCAAAAAGGAGTTATGCTAAAAGGATGGGGGAGAAGAAAGCGTTTTGAGTTCACAAACAGAATCTGCAGACATCGTGATCCCTGATATGGTTATGTGGCTTTGAATTACCCATCGACAGCTGGAGATCCATTTTTATTGGGAAGCTTCCTTATGTGTATAGATGTGCATGCATGTGCACTCACGCATGTGTGCATGTGCACACATGTGCACACACCCTTTCCATGCTACAGTTGAAGAGATGGAGGCGATATTTGATTCAGTTCACATTTCAAGGTGTACTTACCTAATCAACACTTTCTGACTCAAGATATGAACTGAGATGCAAACCATCTTTTGCAATCTGCACTTACCCGAATTTTGTAATGCAGTTCTCTGGTCAAGTAATGGGTTCAAAAATGCATGTATTGGGGTAAAGTGTGCATAGAAATGCACGTATAAGTAAAAGTAATATACACAAATGCGTCATTTTTTTGGCAAAAATGTATAGGCAAAATTGTTTATATAAGGAGGAGTTCACGCTGAAATGCTGATGAATTTTCATGTGTTTTTTTTTAATCACATATTGAAGTGGATGGAGATGTGGAGATCTGAATTTCAGATTGGAAAAATAAGAAGCAGGGAGAAAATAAAATCAATATATTCAGCCATCCCTAGTACACCATTGTTGTGCTCTCGAGATATTGTGGAATACAACTCCCATTATCCCAGACTAACCATGGATTCTTTGGTTCCAGTATTGTGAATAATGAAAGGCTTTGGATGTTTTACTAACTGGAAAAGGAAGTAACAGAGGAAGGGTATCTGGTCATTCTTTGCTGAAGTCAATGGTAAAAGACCTCACCTCTCTCTCTTTCCCTCCCTCTCCCCCCGGTCTTGTTCCTGTGTTCTTGGCAATATTCTTTGACCCTTTGAAAATAAATAAGATAGAAAGACCACGGCACATTAGTATTGCATTATTGAGAATACCTCCCCAATGCTGAGAATGTTTCAGAAATCTGCAAGATGGTCATTTAGAGCTTTAGAGTTCCAAACAGGCAAATAGGCAGATGTTTGGTCTTTCTTTCTGCATTTACAGAGCCCTGCTGGGTCTAGAAAGAAATGGTATTTGAAAGCCTCCCTCCCAAGCAAAATAGCAGATTTCCCAAACAGATTCCCTCCCCACCAATGGTGCCAAGAGGAAATTGTAGGGTGGTGGAGCTAGAGTCAATGACAGGCAGAACCAAAAAAATTCTACTTTTGGGTCCATCCTGCTCCAAGCTGAATTATACAAGGGACAGCACTGAGACTAAGGAGGAGGCACTGCCACCCTCTGGACTGGCTGTCAGAAAGCAGGTTCAGGTGTGGGGTTATTGAGGGCAGACGAAGGTTGGTGGGGCAGTGCCCCAATTTGCCTTCCCTATTTGCTTTTCTTGTGTTATCACCATTTTGCTGTTTTGATAAAACAGTTCAGGAGATAGAAGCAGCTCTCCCCAGCACTCGTGTGCTTACAGACAATCACCTGGGACATTATTACTGAGATTTCCTATGTGTTCATTGTATGCATCAGACATATTTTGAGTTCAAAGGTGCAATAGGGCATCTTTATAACTGTAACATCAGAGGCAGGTGAAGTATGCACAGATCTGCCTTAGGGTTGGCTTATCACTTGATATCTTTACTTTTGGGTTATGTACACTTGCAGACTGGCGACTAAATGTGTGCCCTGACTCCCATTGACTAGCAATGCAGATGGCTGCCTCCACCAACATTCATGAGCGCAACACGGAACCGTTAATTCCCGGTTGGTTGTTTTGCTTTGCTTTGTCTCTTTTGCCTTGTTTGGCTGGTTGTTTTGTTTATATATGGGCAAATAGCCGAAATAATTATATATATATATATATATATATATATATATATATATATATATATATATATATATATATCTGTTAATTCCCTCCAACTTTTCTCCGATGAAAATAGGGATGTCTTATTCCATACTTTCCAACATTTCTCTGTTGAAAATAGGGAGGTCCTATTTCATATCCTTCAGCATTTCTCCGATGAAAATAAGTATGTCCTATTCCATGCCCAGGTGGCGCTGTGGGTTAAACCACTGAGCCTAGGGCTTGCTGATCAGAAGGTCAGCGGTTCGAATCCCCACGATGGGGTGAGCTCCCATTGCTCGGTCCCAGCTCCTGCCAACCTAGCAGTTTGAAAGCACGTCAAAGTGCAAGTAGATAAATAGGAACCGCTCTGGCGGGAAGGTAAACGGTGTTTCCGTGTGCTGCTCTGGTTCGCCAGAAGCGGCTTTGTCATGCTGGCCACATGACCCAGAAGCTGTATGCTGGCTCTCGGCCAATAAAGCGAGATGAGCACCGCAACCCCAGAGTCGGACACGACTGGACCTAATGGTCAGGGGTCCCTTTACCTTTACCTTTATTCCATGCCCTCCAACATTTCTCCGATGAAAATAGGGCCGTCCTAAGGAAAAATGGGACATTCCAGGATCAAATCATAACCCAGGACGGCTTCTGCAAATCTGGGACTGTCCCTGGAAAATAAGGACACTTGAAGTGTCTGGGAACCATAGATGGGAGTCGCTGTATTTCAAATCTACTGTATTTTCCAGGGATTGCAAACATGGTGCTCTCCAAAGGTTGTTGAGCTACAACTCCCATCATCCCAAGTCAGTCTGGCCAACCAGGGATGATGGGAGCTGCAGTCCAATACAGCTGTCTTGGAATACACAGAAGAGAATTGCACGAGGAGGAGTTAGATTGATGTCCAGCAGTTTCCCCCTTCTAACGCTTACCAGGTCTGCATTTATCACGGCCTGCTATCCGTTCCTCTCATCAACATGATGAGAGCTAATATGATTTCTTTGTACTCAGCATTTCTTCAGTAGAAATGCTTAAGGCTATAAAAAGGATCAAAGGCTTGTGATCTGTTACAGATAAGCCAAGACAGAGTCTCACACCCGACGACTAGGGAATGCAGCTGCTTTCTGTCTGTGTTAGCATTTCTTTTCCCATACTTCAAAGTGTAAGGAAGGTATAGACCAGGCACGGCCAACTCCCAAGAGACTGCGATCTACTCACAGTATAAAAAGACCGGCTGTGATCTGCCCATTGTCATTGCTAGGGGAGGGTTGACCAAAGTTGTTGAGCTTTTTGGGGTGGGGTGGGGTGGGAGGTGGAACACAAAGGCGATCACTAACTTAATACTGCAATCGACCTGAGACATCCCCGTGATCGACCAAATGCCACTGCTTGGTTAACTCCCTTTTTAATAGTACTGCATAAACCGGAGGGAGGAAGACATGGTCCCTGAGAATCCAGTGTAAGACCAGCCCAGGGCAGCGCTGCCCATCATCCAACTTCAGCTATGAGGTGTGCCCTCTGCCATGTCTATATGGGATTCCAAGCAGCAGCAGCAGGAAGAAGAAGAGTTTGGATTTGATATCGCGCTTTATCACTACCCTAAGGATTCTCAAAGCGGCTAACGTTCTCCTTTCCCTTCCTCCCCCACAACAAACACTCTGTGAGGTGAGTGGGGCTGAGAGACTTCAGAGAAGTGTGACGAGCCCAAGGTCACCCAGCAGCTGCATGTGGAGGAGCGGAGACGCGAACCCAGTTCACCAGATTACGAGTCTACCGCTCTTAACCACTACAGTGGTACCTCTGGTTACGTGCTTAATTCGTTCCGGAGGTCCTGAAAACGTTCTTAACCTGAAGCACCACTTTAGCTAATGGGGCCTCCCGCTGCCGCTGCGCCACTGCTGCCCGATTTCTGTTCTCATCCTGAAGCAAAGTTCTTAACCCGAGGTAATATTTCTGGGTTAAGCAGAGTCTGTAACCTGAAGCGTATGTAACCTGAAGCTTATGTAACCCGAGGTACCACTGTACACCACACTGGCTCTCAGGAGCCTGAGTTATGCAATTTAGGTGGTTCTGCCTAGCTGTAACATGCCTGCTGAAAACAGTGTACGATTGACATGCATTCTATCAAGTAATTTTCTTGTTTTCAAATGATGCATTATTTTTAACTACTGGTTTTATGTGTACTTTGAATTTTTTCTTAGGTCTTGTTTTTACCTTCTAACTTCAATGGATAATTTTGATGTATATTTTATGTTTTATGTAGACCATGGTTTTGCCAGTTAAGCAGTATTTACATTTTAAAAACGGGCAAACAAATAAATCCACGTATGTAGTCCGGAATTGAGGACCTTGATGACTGCAGAATTTTCATATCCACACCATTCCAAAATGGACCCATCAGACCATCAAACTTCAATATATTTTATAAAAAATAGTTGACTTTCACAGAAGTGAAGAGATACAATTGCACAATGGTGGACACAATGGTATAAATACATATCACTGAGAAATTGCTTGCAAGAAGTTTAAAAACAGACTGTACAGCACCGCATCTGAAATTGTGTAACAGCCAATAGAATTTTACTTCTTTTCACCTCTAAAGAAATCTGATTCTTAAGTATTTGACTTTAGAAGAGAGTGTGGTTGTTGTTGTTTTAAAGAGAAACCCAAATAATATCGATGCACATTCTATTTCAGATTACTGTCCAAATATATTTTGATGTTGAGCAATTAGACAGATTGCTTTTGTTTAAAAAAATGATATATGGTAGAAAAAGACATTCATGCAGATAAGCCACCATTAGTCTCTGACTCTAATATAAGGCAGATCATTAATCTTTTTTATTTTATTTTTTAAAACAATGTCTTTAGCCACTGAAATAAACTTTAGTGCTTTCCATGACAAAGTCATGGCAGGCCTGGTGTAGAGTTAAGAAAGTTACCTCTAATCTCATCCAGATCATTTTAAATAAAGGCTCCGCCATTTTTGGAATACATTATACTGTAGAAAAAGCTCTCCCCCCCTCAAACATTTTCTTTTCTTAATTCTTACTGGAAAAAAGAGAACTTAAGAGAAACCCAGCAGAATGCTTTTGAGTTCAGCACAAATGACACTGCTTTCAGGTGGCCAGAATATCAAGGTTGAGTTTATGTGTCATCCTCAGTCTTAATTATGTGGAAAAGAGTGACATTGAACAGGACTTGGTGCCCATTATTCCAGGCATACAGAGCCCGATCTCTGGCATTGTAGTCAAGCATGGATATATGAAAATATTGATTATGAAAGGGGATATCCGTGTATTCGTACGTGGAGGTTTTTGTGGAATAGGAGTAGTACACCTTGGCTCCAGTTAAGTGAGAATTGGTGACGTACAAGGTGCCGCAGATCATGAAGGATTCGCCAGCACTTCTCTTTGGGTAGCCAGTGCTCCAGCTTTTCATCACTTCCAACGTGTCCTGGTTCAGCTGGCTGATGACGATGTTGCCCGCGTTCTGATTGGTTGCGTAGACGGCCCACAAGCCAATCTCGTCCGCCATCAGGTCGATATCCGAGAAGCCGCCCCAAGTGTATGGGTAGACGTTGTGGAAGCCGGCGTACTCCAGGCTGCGCTGAGCCAGCACCCGGCCCGTATCGAAGCTGTACTTGATGATTATGTTGCTCTGGTATTTGTTGAAGAAGAGGGAGCCGTTGTAGACCACGTGGTTGGTTCCTGCCCACTTGAAAGGGAGGTTGTACGTCCTCGACTCGGCTCCGCTGACAAAGTCTGCTATCGATTTGTATTCACGGACTATTTTGTTGTTGGTGTAACTGTCCATATACCAGACCTGAAAGCAAACAAGGAAGGAAGGAAGGAAGGAAGGAAGGAAGGAAGGAAGGATAAGCTGTGAACTTTGGATAGAAACTTAATTTGCAAGTCAGTCTATCATTTAAAATACAGTTGCTATTTACTCTTTCACTGGAGTCTTTCCATTTGCCACGCAAATCGAGCAAAGGAAAATCAGATCTGGTCAGGTTTTGTTCATTGCTGGGTTTAGAAAAAAGGGAGCGGCCTATCTGCACACAGCAGGGCTCTGCATTTCTCACAGTCATTTCTCAAACTATGTTCCACAGAACCCCGAGGTTCCATGAAGCAGTCCAAGGGGTTCCTCTGAGAAAAGAACTGTATTGGCAGACGAGCACACACAATGTGTGATTTCTGATGAGCCGTCGCCATGGGAATTAAATGCACCATTCAAGCAATTTCCCAGGGATTTCGTTCCCTTTCCCCCCTTCTCTTGCTGGGCTCTTCAAGGTTTAAGTCAGTAGCGGCTAATGTGCAGGGGTGCCAGCTTCTAGGGCCTGAGCCCTTTTGAGTCCCCGCTATATTTTTGGAGTGGGGCTGGCTCCCACAATCCCCCAAAATTTCGGAGTCAAAGAGTGGAGCTGAGCACAGTGTGCCTTCAAATTTCAGAGCCAAAGAGTGGAGCTGAGCACAGTGTGCCTTCTGGGCACCACAGTTCAAGAAGGATACTGACAAGCTGGAACGTGTCCAGAGGAGGGCAACCAAAATGGTCAAAGGCCTGGAAATGATGCCTTATGAGGAATGGCTTAGGGAGCTGGGTATGTTGCTGCTTTTAAAAGTTGCCCCTCTGTTGTGTGCTCTCCTAATAGTCAACTCTACCCCCTTTTAATTCATTTAAATATATTCTACCGTAAGTGTTCTGCTGAAGTTTTCTTTAAAGTAAAGGGTTCCACCGCAAGCAAAAAGATTGAGAACCACTGCTTTGGACAATAAGGAGAACGATGTGTAGGTCGTGGTAATATTAGACCCTTCACTGACACGGCTGTCATGTCTCCATGTTGATCCACCCCATGTGGTTTGTCCTGATTTCATGTTTATTGAAAGGGAAGGGTTGTGCACTGCATCCAGCCAGACCCCTAACTAAATCAGGCTGATTTGGGGGAATCTGGACATACCGGTAGCTGAGTCTGGTTGAGACAGCCCCAGATAGGGCTGGGCAGACCAGAGGGATCCAGGGCTGTCATGGGGCAGGGCATGGGAAGTAGAGGCAGGCATAGGTGGGAAGGAGAAACTGTAGAAAGGTGGGACCGAACAGCTGGCTGCACCTTTGTGGCAGAAGGTAGGGGTGGGTGAGAGTGGATGCCTTTCTGGCCTGACCTCTCCTCCCTGCCTCCTGAAGCAGCACCGCACAGGATCGAATCCTAAGCAAAAGATTCGATTCTGTGTGATGCTGGTTGCTGCTCCTTCCCACATGGCTTCCCTGCATTCAGGGAAACTGCTGATGATATTTTTTCATCAGTTTGCTCTCCCATATTCTATGATTTAAATATCTTAGATAGCAGGGTCAACTATGTTACTAAGTTAATAATCCCAGCCCAACGTAGGGCATTTATGCTGGCCCGACTGAATGTCTTTCCCTCGGCATTTGTTAGGGGTAGATATCAGAATATATATCAGAATATTCCCAGAAACAAGAGATACTGCAGATGCTCCCTGAATGTCCCGGATACTGTAGAGCACGGGTGTCAAACACAAGGCCCGGGGGCCTAATCCGGCCCGCCAGACCTCGTCATGTGGCCCGTGTCACATAGCTGTCAAGTATCCCGTTTTGGCCGGGAAACACACGGAATCTAAGGCGTTTCCCGGTGTTCTCCCGGCAAAAGGAATATCCCGGTTAATTCCCGGATCACAGAAAGCAACTTTTCTTCCCCCCTCCCCTTGCCTTGGCATCTTTTCACCAATTGCTAGCCCCGGTGGGCGGGCGGATGGCGCGGCTGCGCCAATCGGCAGCCCCAGCGGGGCTCTTTCCCTCCCGGCAAGGAGGGAGCAAGTTCTTCTTCCCCACCTCAGTCTCAGACCGAGGATTTAAAGGCCACTCTCGGCATAATGGAAGGGAAAGGAGCCCCAGCCGGGAAGGAGAAGGAGAGCTCGTAGCGGCTGCCAGAGGGGAGGGAGGAAGGACCGACCTCGTCTCTTGTGCTGTCGTATTTTTATTTTAAACCGCCGCCCTCCACCACAACAGCCACCGCCACCACGCCCCTCTTAAATTTTCTCCCTCCCGGCAAAGCGGCTCCCCTCCCCCAAGCAGCAGCAACGTCAAAGTTGCTCCTCGTCCTCCCTCCCCGGCTCCTTGTCAAAGCGGCTTCCCCTTCCCCCACCACTGGGGCAGGCACATCCTTGTTTTGCTTTTCAAAAGGGAAAATAACCCATCCGTTGGTTTCCCCTCTTGTCTTTTTCTTTGGTGTTGTTTGTGTGTCTCGGTCTCCCTTTCCTCTGCCGGCTGAGGAAGCCACCAAGAGGCAGCAAACCTGAGCGCTTCTGTCTCCCAGCCCCTCACCAGGCTCAGCTAAAAGAAGAGGGATAAACTTCAGCCGCCAAACAAAATCACAAGCGGCCAAACAAAAATCACGGCTGCTGCCCGCCTCTGACACTCGCGGGAGATCAGAACCGAGGCTGAGAGAGGTGCTGCGCTGCGCTGAGATCTCCAATCTCTTCCTTCTTTCCTTCCTTCCTTCCTTCCTTCCTTCCTTCCTTCCTTCCTTCCTTCCTTCTCTTTCTTTCTTTTTCCTTCCTTCCTTCCTTCTCTCTCACCCTTTCTTTCCTTCCTTCCTTCCTTCCTTCCTTCCTTCCTTCTCTCTCTCACTCTTTCTTTCTTTCTTTCCTTCTTTCCTTCCTTTCCTTCTCTCTCTCTTCCCTGCCTCCCAGGATTCCCCTGCAAGTTCTCAGGATTTGGGGTTGTTTTTACAGAAGCAAAGAATAGGAGAGTTGGAAGGGACCCCCAAGGGCCATCTAGTCCAGTGTTTCTCAACCTCCTCGGGGCAACAGCACACCTGTCCCACGAAAAAAATCTCGCGGCACACCACCACCACATGTACCCCGCCCCGGGGGGCGGGGTGTCCGCGCGCCCTGGCGGGAGGGAGGGGAAGGACCCAGGCGGGTGAAAACGGAGCGGGAGATCGGCGGGCCAGGCGCCCGCCCCCCTCCGCCTCCCGCGCCCAGCCCCCCCGGCAGCACCTCCACTCGGCCCCGAGCGAGCCCGGTGGCACCGGCACCTCCCGCCCGTCCCCGACCGCGACCGGGGCGGCAGAGGCAGCGGGCGAAGCGCCCGGCAGCCCCGGCGAAGGCGGCGGTCGGCGAGCGGGAAGCGGAGCCGAGGCGACGCCAGCCCGGACCGACCCGGAAGCGGAAGCGGCCCAGGGCGGCACAGCAGCCGGTGTCTTCCCGCGGCACAGTAGCCGGTGTCTTCCCGCGGCACAGTAGCCGGTGTCTTGCGGCACACTACTGTGCCACGGTACACCGGTTGAAAAACGCTGATCTAGTCCAACCCCCTGCAATGCAAAATTTCCCTCCCCATATACTTTTTTTTTTTAATGAGGGAGGAGTAGCAAGTGGGAGGGGACAGATCATATCCTTCAAGGTTATGAAAACCAAGCCTTACGAGGAGCGCTGGGAGGAGAGATGACAGCCATTTGCAAATATCTTAAGGAGGGTAGGACTGGAACCCATGGCTTCAAGTTACAAGAAAGGAGATTCCGACTAAACATACAGGAGGGGAAACACTTTCTTGTGCTCCAATTCAGTGGTAAACAGGGTGGATTTGATTTAAATCACTAGTCAGTAGGCTTGATTTAAAAATCTTTTTTACAGAAAGACTCATTCTTGCTGGTATAATCTTAATATTTACAACCATATGAAGGTTTCATTTTTGGAATAATAAATGTTCAGAGTAGTATTTGTATGTTTAAAATATATTTGTATGTTTAAAAAAAAAATTACTGTCTGTTACCAAAAATCATTTTTCAATAAATTGTACAATAATTGTACATTTGAATATCTACTTGCCATTATTCTGACTATGTTTCTGCTTTCAGAGCTAGTTATTACTTACATTATTACAAAAAACAGTAATAATTGAATGCAGTGACAATAATTTATGATAATAAAGAGTGGACACATAGTCCTACAGATACAACCGGCCCTTTGAGGGTGACCAAACTGCTGATGCGGCCCCCGATGAATTTGAGTTTGACACCCCTGCTGTAGAGCATATTCTCTTTCATTGTCCACTGCACAGTATGCTGCGTGAATGTGTGCTGTCCCCCCTCCTGGGTGGTTTGAAACCGCTGGAACGATGGAAGTGTTGGATTCTGTCTGTCCAACATTGATCATAGGGTGACTGCGGGGGTAGCCGAGTTTTTGGCAGCAGTGCCCCAAGGAGTAGTTTAACAGGAAGAAACTCCAGATTTTATATATATATATACATACAACCAGCCTACGTACCCAACTGTTGCCTCTTTGTATATATTTTAAGGCTCTTGTACGCGTTTTTATCTCTCGCGGTTTTATTTGTAAAATGCCTAATAAAGGTTTGATAAGTAACTGCTGATGAAGGAGCAGCAGCACCCTGCAGGATCCAGTCCTCCCACTTGTAAGCAGATAGTTGCAGAGCAGATGTACTGCATTTAGAAGACCCTATGTTTAGTCCCCAACATCTCAAGACAAAACGTTCTCAGGTAGTAGGTGCTCAGAAAAAAATCTGCCTGGGGCCTTGGAGACAGCTGACAAGTGGGCTGAATGGACCTATGCTGTGACCCAAGTATAAGGCAGCTTCACATCTTTCATTGTCCAACTGATAGAATTTCTGCCCAGCTCCTAGCAAGAAATAATAAAAGTCACGTACTCTGTTATTTTTCTCTGATGCTAATGGATCTGTCATCCAAGCGCCAAACCGGGTTCCCGATGTCTTGACTGTAATAGGGCCGGTGATCTTCATTAATTTGCCACATGCTGAAATGATAAAAAAACCAAAATGACTCTATGAAAATCCCTTCCAAACCACAACATTGGCTGACTGCGCTCTTCTTCCAGATATACGCGCTGTGAAAGGAGACGAGTAAGAAATGAAGAAAAAAAAAACCCCAAACGCTGGTGATGCCCACTTGCTTTTGGTGCTATCCAAAAGAAGAAGAAGGATACTTTGTTAAAGTTCTTTAAATGAAGAGTTAGGTTATTTGAAGGATGCAAACAAGACACGGTGTGAGGATTTGAAATAACTAGCACTTCAGTGGTATATCATTCTTTCTTATTGTTTTATGTAGCATGCATGTAATAAAACCAACAAATGAAACGCTGCTTTTTCAGGGAACATTTAGGTTGATTAAAAAGTAGCATATGGGGACGCGGGTGGTGTTGTGGGCTAAGCCACTGAGCCTCTTGGGCTTGCCGATCAGAAGGTCAGCTGTTCGAATCCCTGTGACAGGGTGAGCTCCCGTTGCTCAGTCCCAGCTCCTGCCAACCTAGCAGTTCGAAAGCATGCCAAAAAGTGCAATTAGATAAATAGGTACCGCTCCGGTGGGAAGGTAGATGGCATTTCCGTGTGCTGCTCTGGTTTCGCCTGAAGCGGCTTAGTCATGCTGGCCACATGACCCGGAAAAACTGTCTGTGGACAAACGCCGGCTCCCTCGGCCTGTAAAGCGAGATGAGCGCCGTAACCCCAGAGCCGTCTGCGACTGGACTTAACTGTCAGGGGTCCTTTACCTTTAAAAAGTAGCATATAATATTGCTGGTTCTTCACTCTTGTTGCGTTGCGACTTTTTAATGCATTGTCTTATTTGATTGGTGTTTTATTATGTATTGAGGTTTTACCTTACTGCTAGTGATCCATATGGCTTAAAAGAAAGGATACAAAGATATGATATACACGTATATATGTGCGTATATACTTGTATGTGGTATCATGCCTTAACGCATGGGCCCATACCCAGAAAGCCTGTACAGCTATCATTGGGTTTTTCTACTTGTAAGAGACTCTGCTTCCACCCAGAAATAAGGTTCTGGCCTTTGGACCATTGGCTGGAGAATAGCATGCATCTCCTTCTTCCCCCTGCTTCCTGATCACATGTTAATACCCTAATTAAATGCCTAAAATCCTAATTAGAGGTTTACATCCTAATTAAGAAACTGTGATGGCCTGGGATTCAGACTCAGATGCTGAACCTGAGGGATCCCAGCCTGCACAGGATTCCCCGCCTCCAGAACCAGCAGAGCCGGGGCTAGGGCCTGAGTCGGAAGGGGACTCACCTGTGCTGGATCCTCAGGTGCAGGCATCTGATGAGTCTGCTCTGGCTCCAGCTGGGATGCAGGACCCATTGCCTGCCGGTGCTCCACTCCCAGCCCTGTCAGGGGAAGCTGAGGTTACCTCTAGGTCCGGTAACCCTCCAGCCTCCCCTGAGCTGCAGAGGCTCAGGGCAGAGAGGCGAAGGGAACTGAGTTCCCACAGGAGGAGTGCTCGCCTCCAAGCCAGGACAGCCGAGTCACCAGAGGATCAGGGCTGCCCTATGCCTCGGGGCAGATAAAAGCTGGCCAGCCCCAGCCCCAAGTTGCAGGAGCAACATTGTTGGTTACCAGTTCCTGCTTGAAACCTGTCCTGCTTTCCTGCCTGAGCTCCTGACCCGCCCTGGTTCCCTGCTTGCCTACCTGTTCCTGACTTTGCCTGACTCCCTGCCCTGCACCCAGCTTCAGTGACTACGGACTGCCTTTACGTTGCACCTCTGACCATGGACCGGACTTGGACCTCGTCTTTCGGGTAACCCACAGGACCAGCACAGAAACAATGCAAGGCCCCTTGATCAGGGGCCAGATTCAGGTTGACTCTGGATCATCCTAGGTGAGATTTAATTTTTATTGTTTTGTATTTATTTATTAAATGGGAAGAAACAAGTGCGGCCTTCCTCCGAGGGCACTGCAAGATGCTATCACAAAGGGTTTTTGCTCCAACATGCTAGATCAGCCCTTGGATCAGGGAGCCATTTACAGCCCTAGTATTCATGGATTTCTTTTTTTTTCGGGTGGGGGTGGGGGGAAGTATGTAAAAAATGCACCTTATTTTCATCAAAGTGACCAGGATTCCATTGGGCAAATTTGAACGAGGTTGAGTGATTTGTAGACGACAAGTTGCACTTCCACGTGAATGACAATGCTTAAATGGAAGTTAGTTTTAGGAATGCTTTGTTCAATCTGCATATAACTAAGTAGGTCAAATTGGAGGCAAGGCTGTGTGTTCTGACTGCACCGGTCAAGCTATGACTTCATTTCCTACACTTAAGTTACTGGAAATGAATGCGCTATATCATCCGAGCCTATTCTCATTCTGTTATAATGGGGCAAGTGCTTTGATAAGCTGCCTTGAGGCACTGAATCCATTGCTGGGCTAAATGGATATAATGGAAATATGTACAAAGTGAATAGGCACTCAAGTCAATCAACTACATTGGGATGAAAGTAGATGTTGCAGGAGCATCCGTCCTGTGTGTGTGTCTCTCTCCCTTCTCCCTGGAAACATCTAGTATAGGGATGGGGAATCTGTGGCGCTCCAGATGTAGCTGGATTTTCTCTCCTCCCCATCTGAAGCTAGGCCAGTAGTGAGAGAGGAGAGGGAGTTCTCAGTCACAACACTCCATTTGTGGAGTTCTTGTTATCTAGGTCTTCCCCTCAACCCATCTTTTGGGAGATGTTTCTTTATGACTATTTTCTTGGATTAGATCGGGTTAAAGCAGGGGTAGGCAACCTAAGGCCCGTGGGCCGGATGCGGCCCAATCACCTTCTCAATCCGGCCCATGGACGGTCTGGGAATCAGCGTTTTTTTACATGAGTAGAATGTGTCATTTTATTTAAAATGCATCTCTGGGTTATTTGTGGAGCCTGCCTGGTGTTTTTACATGAGTAGAATGTGTGCTTTTATTTAAAATGCATCTCTGGGTTATTTGTGGGGCATAGGAATTTGTTAATCCCCCCCCCCAAAAAAAATAGTCCGGCCCACCACATGGTCTGAGGGACGGTGGACCGGCCCACGGCTGAAAAAGGTTGCTGACTCCTGGGTTAAAATGTATATGGCATAATAACAACCTTTTACTTAATCGGAAGCTGTTTGTAAAATTAAATCAAATAGTCCTGTTTTTCTCCATTTCAGAGAAAGTCAGTAGGTGCACAAAATATGGGGGGGGGATGTAACTTTCAATGTAAATAGGGAATTGATTTCAGCAACACAATCTCTACAACAGAGAGGACTTGGATGTGTCAGAACATAGCAAAAATATTGTATCCGCCACTCTTAAATCTTTCATAAAATGTGATTTTGAAGGTACCTCTTCTCTCCCTCTCCCTCCCCCTCTCTTTGCAGGGGGGGATTACAGGAGGAAAAGTGCTGGAGGTGTTAAGCCCAACGGGGAGCTTTAATACATATATTTTGGGTTCTGCCCTCTTGTCAAACCATTTTGGAAAGAAGTTATGGAAGTAATAAAAAAGATGAGCAGACATGGTATTATGTTAAATCCTGAAATATTGCTTTGGGGTTATCTGAAGGATCGCATCTTGCAGGGAGACTTAGAAAAGGTGAACAGTTTACTTAAAGTAGCAATACATAAGTGATGGCAGCACCAATAACTTATTTAATATCCTCCTGGTATGAGCAAATTTTGACTGTAATATTTCTAGTAGCATTTCTAACCAAAATTGGTGTATTATGTGAGGTTTAAAGAAGGCTGTTTGGAATAATAGTTCATTGAAAAGTGAAGTTTTTTTAAAAATAAAATAAAATAAAATAAAATAAATAAATAAAATAATAATTTATTATTTATACCCCGCCCATCTGGCTGAGCCTCCCCCCAGCCACTCTGGGCGGCTCCCAATCGAGTATTAAAAACAATACAGCATTAAATATTAAAAACTTCCCTAAACAGGGTTGCCTTCAGATGTCTTTTAAAAATAGGATAGTTGCTTATTTCCTTGACATCTGATGGGAGGGCGTTCCACAGGGTGGGTGCCACTTCCCTGGCGGGAACCGCCAGAAGGCCCTCAGGGCTAGATCTTAGTGTCCGGACTGAATGATGGGGGTGGAGACGCTCCTTCGGGTATACAGGACCGAGGCAGTAGAATCTGAAATAGCAAGATAATATTCAACCACATATATTATTTTAATTGCAGCTTTGCTCTTGCCAACGGTCGGGTGGAATGCAGGGAGGCCAACAGTAGGTGGAGCCGGAGCCAATGAGAGGCAGCACCAACTCATTCTAATTCTATCTCCTTACAAGGTGCAACACTGAGACTAAGAAGGAGGAAGCTGACAGGGAGCGCCACCCCCTGGACTTGTGGCAAGTAAGAGGGTAGGCAGGTAGGCATTTGCTGAAGCACATTGCGCATGCTGTAGTGGTGCCTGGGAGCCCTGGAAGTCACGTCCAAGGCCCCATGGTGCAGGGGCTGAGCACCCGCAACAATTTTTTTTAATGGGTTCCCAGGCTCCTAGGACCTCCAGGCACTGGCGCCAGTGTGTTTGTGTGTGGACATTACTACTTTGTTATAAATGGCTCCTGGTTTCAAATTTTATTTATTTCATTTAAACACACTGCACTTCCACATAGCTATCAACCCTCCCTTTTTTTGCGGGAAACTCCCTTATTCCAATGCTGTTTCCCGCTGCTATCCCGGATTGTTGATATCCCTTAAATTTCCCGGATTTCAAAGGAAGCAGCTCCTCTCCCTCCCTGCCGGCCGGGGAGGCTCCTCAGCTGCGTTGCTCGGCTGCCAATAAGGAGTCTGAGACTGACTGGGGGCGGAGCTTGCATGCCTTGTGCAGCCAGACCCTCACGCCCAACTAGACAGACAGCCTGCCTGCCGTCTATGCACTCGCTCTTTCGCTCACCTGTTCGCGCGCAGCCTCTGGAGCGCAGGGTGGCAAGGCGACTTGGTGCCATTGCACCGCCCTCGCGGCATCCCTTATTTTCAAATCCGAAAGTTTGGAAAAATCCCTTATTTTCAAATCCGAAAATTGATAGCAATGCACTTCCAGTGACACACAGACACGAGCACCAAACCCCCCTGCGAAGCCATCTTCTGATGTGGCTATGATGCTTCTCCCACTACAAAGGCTTTGAAAAGAATCAACTCTTTTTTTAAAAAATAAACTTTGTCAGGAGCCAATTTTTCCAAACTGCTTTGGTTGATAATCAAGGGGGGGAATCGCAGAAAAAGAAAGTGAGCTTGATTAATGAGCCTTCACAGCACTCTGAGTTTCGGCAGCTGCGGACCCTGCATTTGCATGCAGGGAATGGCTCAGGATGACAAGGTAGGCCCTGAAGCACGTCTTTGTGTGAGTGGTGAGGATGATGGATCAGGCTGTACTATTTTGAGCCGCTTAAGGCTCACACTGGAAACTACTGGAAGAGAAAATGACTTGGAGAAGAACACCCAGTGACTGGCCCACGAAATACTTGACCTTGGGAACGTATCAAGGGATGGATCGGCACTGATGGATATATCAGGCAGGAACTGTAAATTCAGGGCAGGAAAGCAACGGAGGAAATGCAGGGTCCCATTTGATTCTTGCTGAAATCCTCCCCAATGATTGACTTCTTCCTCAGTGTCTACCCACCCAGTATTCCACGTCAAATTTCTTCTGTGCTCACTATTGCATTCACCAAGAAGCTAATCAACGTGACTTAAGGGTAAATTAAAACTAAGTGAATCACTTCTTACAGAGAAACCCTAGTAATCCCCCTCTCCGGTTTATAACAGAGTAATAATGCACACACAATTCTTCCCTTGCCTAGGTCTCTCAGGTAAAGGTAAAGGGACCCCTGACCATTAGGTCCAGTCATGACCGACTCTGGGGTTGCGGCGCTCATCTCGCATTATTGGCCGAGGGAGCCGGCGTACAGCTTCTAGGTCATGTGGCCAGCATGACTAAGCCGCTTCTGGCGAACCAGAGCAGCACACAGAAACGCCGTTTACCCTCCCACTGCAGCGGTACCTATTTATTTACTTGCACTTTGACGTGCTTTCGAACTGCTAGGTTGGCAGGAGCAGGGACCAAGCAATGGGAGCTCACCCTGTCACGGGGATTCAAACCCCGACCTTCTGATTGGCAAGCCCTAGGCTCTGTGGTTTAACCCACAGCGCCACCCGCGTCCCAAGATCTCTCAAGGTCCAACCCTCCAAAGCATCCTCTTCCATGCGACAGTCCTTGGGATATTTGAAGATATTTAATATAGTGGTACCTTGGTTCTCAAACTTAATTCGTTCTGGAAGTCCGTTCCAAAACCAAAGCATTCCAAAACCAAGGTGTGATTTCCCATGGAAAGAAATGCAAAATGGATAATCCATTCCAGACTTTTCAAAACAACTCCTAAAACAGCAATTAAACATGAATTTTACTATCTAACGAGACCACTGATCCATAAAATGAAAACAATAAAAAATGTACTGCGGTCACACAATCAATCAATCAGTAGCTGAACTGGGTTCCACACAGTCACAAAAACAAAAAAAGAGCCGCGAAAAACAAAAACACAAAATAAATAGCAAAAAACCAGACAGACCTCAGCGTAACACTCAAAACAGAAGTGTGGTACTCAAATCGTCAGCGTAACACTCAAAACGGAACACGTTAAGCTTCTGAAAAAAGTTTGCAAACCGGAACACACACTTCCGGGTTTGCAGTGTTTGGGTTCCAAGTTCTTTGAGTACCAAGGCATTTGAGAACCAAGGTACCACTGTACCTGCCCTAGGCCCTCTTAACTTTTCCCCAAGCTTCGAACTCTGAGCAGCACCTGGGGGTTGGATCTAGCCATGCTGTTAATTTCCAACAATATCCCTGGCTGAGCCTCACTTTAGGGCTTTGCAGGGAATTTCAAGGACGGGCATCACAGGCAGGTAAGCCCAAGGCTCACTGAAAGACGAAGGGTCCCACCAGAGAGCATGTTGCTGAGGTACCTCTGCTGAGGTACCTCTCGAGAGATATTTTGTTGGTAAAGTGATACTACTGTTGCTAACACAATTCCTCTGGGAAACAGAAAGAGATCATTTTTAAAAGCAGCACAAGGCTGCCATGCTAGCAGGGGTGAAGGCAGTAGAGGAAATGAAGGAATCCTCCCCTGCTAAGCCCTTCTGTCACCTCTGAAACGAACAGCAAATATTAGCAATTCTGAATGCATTAGGAATAGGTCGGCTTTCTTCCGACTCTCCTGCTAGCTGAAAGGGACTCCTTTAACATCACTAATATGCGACTCATACCAATGTTTTGGTAGCAAAGGACTGTCAGGAAGACAAATGCCTTTGCTGCCTGTATCTATTAGGGACATAATTCGGGATGTGCAGCTATAGTTTTGAGGGAGAGCAGTGTGGGCTGTAAAAGCCATCTGCCCAGTGCATTTTCTACAAGAGCAGAGATGGCCAGACTTTAATTGGAAACAGAGCTGAGCGTGACTTAAAATGCCAGCTCAGTCCCACATCTTGCAGCAGAGAAAATATTGGCCCATGCTCTGTGGGCATATTTGACAGGTGGGGCTCACCTGACATCATACGATGTCAGGTGATCACACTTCAAAGGAAAAAAAGCAGCTGTATGGTTGTGCCGCCTTCCTTGGCAAAAGTGGAGCTTGCTTTGGATGCTGAATTCAGTGCCAAAAGCAACCCCCCTTGCGCCAGGGATGGATGGCGCTCGAGAACAATAAGGACATGCTAGCTCTGATTGGAAGATCCCAAATGCAGCTGATACCGGGGGGTGGGATTGAATTTGGTGCTGAATTTAAAAATGGGGCAGGAGCAAGCATTCCAGGGCTAGCTGCATTTCCTATCTTCCTGTTCTGACTGAGTCCCCATGCATGATGAGGTTTCTATGTGCATTTACTCAAACACAACTGACCAACTCTGCTTCAGGCCTTCCCTGTGGATGCAGACAAGTTTGAAGTGGAGCTGGCGTATTGGGTGTCGGAAGTGAGGCTTGAATGTTCACCCCTGCCCTCTTCCCACTTCATGCATTCAGGCAAACACCAAAACGGAGCAGAAGCCCTAAAAAGATATTACTTATGATTACAGTGGTACCTCTGGTTGTGCACGGGATCCATTCCGGAGCTCTGGTTGGATCCCGAGGTGTGCGTATCCAGAGGTGCCGCTTCTGCACATGCACATGGTGCGTAGAGCGCTTCTGCACATGTGTGCAGGGGTGAAACCCGGGAAAATACTTCTGGGTTTGCCGCACATGTATCTCGAAGGATCCGTAAGTAGAGGTAAAGGTAAAGGGACCCCTGACCATTAGGTCCAGTCGCGGATGACTCTGGGGTTGCAGCACTCATCTCACTTTATTGGCTGAGGGAGCCAGCATACAGCTTCCGGGTCATGTGGCCAGCATGACTAAGCCGCTTCTGGCGAACCAGAGCAGCGCACGGAAACGCCGTTTACCTTCCCGACGGAGCGGTACCTATTTATCTACTTGCACTTTGATGTGCTTTTGAACTGTTAGGTTGGCAGGAGCAGGGACTGAGCAACAGGAGCTCACCCCGTCTCGGGGATTCGAACTGCCGACCTTCTGATCAGCAAGCCCTAGGCTCTGTGGTTTAACCCACAGCGCCACCCACGTCCCTTTTAAGTAGAGGTATCACTGTACATTTATACCTCACTTTTCTTCCAGGTCATCCCTTTCCTCATTTTATCCTCACAGCTCTGTGAGGGAGGTGGTTACCATCATCATCATCTTCATCTATAAGTTTTATATACCACCCTTCACGAAAAGATCTCAAGGCGGTTCACAAGAAGAAAATACAAGATAAAACCACAAGATAAAACAGAAACAAGAAAACAACAACCTCTCCTCTCACCTCCTTGAGAGGCGTTGACTGGCCCAAGGTCAGCCAGTGAGCTTCCTGGCTGAGTCAGGATTTGATCAGTGTTCTCTCAGGCCTTAGTCTAGCACTCTGATCACTCGCATGCTGGTTAGATTTCCACTAGACAATTCCTTTATGTTCATGTGCTTTTTTTTTTTTTTTTTTGCTTTCTCTTTTTCACTGTGTTATTTCTAGTTTCAAAGGGAGACTCTGAGAATGAATTATTGAAAGGATAACTCAATCTAGAGATCACCTTTTACCTCTGACTCAGATCATTTGCCTCCAGGATCCACTAGGATTCATGATATTGAGAAATATTGTATGGCTCTCTACAGTTTTTCAGTTACTACGCAGAGTTTACCGCAGCAGATCCTCCTTGGTAGGAGAGTGACACAATCTAGAAGGCAGTGGGGAATCCTGCTATTGCCCATCTTTGACTAATTATTTTCTTTCAGTTAATTGGGCTCTTTCTAAAGATGCACGGTTGACAGAAATGCAGGGTGAATGTTCTTCTTCAGAAACTTTGTAAGTTAATTCTTATGCACTTGCAGTTCTTGTGAAGTTAGCACAAGTGATCTTCCTACACAGTCATTTCCCCCATTCATTAACTTACTAACTTCACCGAACTTTAAAAATCATGCTGCCTTTTATCTTGGGTAGGACTGATCAATATGATGCAATGGAGTGCTTGCATGAATGTGAGAGAGGCCCCCCTTTTGGAAACAAGGCAGCCTTCACCAACCTGATATCACCCAGGTGTTTGGGGCTATAACTCCCACCCAGCCCCAGCCAGGCTGAAATAAGGGGTGAGCCTTTACATAAGAGAAGTGGCGAGCATGGAGACTGCTCAGGCAGCAGTCGCAAGATGAGGCTTACTTGTAATTAATTTCCACAGGAATCAGTGAGACTTACAAGAAAAAGGTGTTTGGGGTTAGAGCCATAACTTGCAGCCTATTTTCAGGTGCAATTCTGTTGAATTTAACAGAACTACCCTAGTATATAAGGGTGTCGTAGTTTTAAATCGTGGATATTTGGCATATCAATTCCTTAGATAAATGAAAGTAAAGGGTACAGAAACTAAGCCAGAAATCAGAATCCAGAAATACCTGGATTTAAGCCATTTTGAGGAAGCTTCAGACATTAAAAGATGCACCTATAAGTGGAACTGCTGTGTCCGACACTTCAGCATTCAGCTTTCACCTCCTAACAAGCTGAATCATTTAACAGGCACAGAAGTCTTACTGTGTTGGAACTGAAGATGGATGAACTACCTTTTCCAGTGCATGCATTTGTATTTGTGTGTGTGTGTGTGTGTGTGTGTGTGTGTGTTTCCCACAGCAATCTGGACACAAAAACTTAAAATGTAAAAATGTATGAAGGCTTGACATCAGAGAGCAAATAATTTGCACTTGGGAGATAAAAGGTGGGACTGGAGCTGATGGGAACAAAGGGGAAGTATTGAGGAACAGCTGATAAAGTGGAATGATATGTGAGCAGTCCTATATATTCCCACTTCAAAAGGGAGCATAGCTCAGTCGGTAGAGCATGAGACTCTTAATCTCAGGGTCATGGGCTCGAGTCCCATGTTGGGCAAGAGATTCCAGCATTGCAGGGGGTTGGACTAGATGACCCTCGTGAATACCACTCTACATCCGTAACCAATAAAGTTGTGGCCTTCACGCCCATTAAAATTCATATAATGTGTCTGTGTCTTTACTCAAGGGGAGGGAGGGACATAGCCATGCAAGCCCCCACCTCCGTCGTCAGCAGGAGGTGGCTTTGCAGGCGTCACCACCGATCCGCCTGCTGGGCTGGGAATCAGCCCGATGCGTCGGGATTGCCCGCCCGCATCATCCTCAGGCCGACCAATCAGGTCGGTCTGGGGGCGTGTCCTGCCCCCCGTTTAAGCAGGGAGCGGGCGGGAAATCCTCCTTTCCTCGCCCGCTCCCCAGCTGTTAGGTTCACCCACCATCCCACCCTTATTCTTAGTCCTTGATCTTGCTATGGACTTCGGTTGGTTGCCTTGTTGACCAAGGAGCCTGGTAGTTCTTTTTCCCGATTGGATTAGCCATTCGGGTTTTTTCACCTACCTCATAGCAAATCGTCACAACTTTGGTTTGGCGGTTAGGCATTGGGAGAAGACGTCATAGATCTGAGGAGGGGAGGTAGCGCCATCGCCTGCCCCTATCTTGAAGGGTATTCCGGTAAACGGATTCCGGGGGCGTGGCCATGTCCAAAGCCTAGGGAGGTTCGGGCCCGAGGCACGCCCAACAGTGATCACAGGGGGGGGGGGTCCCAATCGATGTACATCAATGGGGCTACCCACTGGGGATTAACCCTTCCCAGACTTCCAACACACGGGTTGGGGTCAGATATAGTCTGTTAGGGTCCAATGCCTAAGCCAATACCGCTCTACATCCGTAACCAATAAAGTTGTGGCCTTCACGCCCATTAAAATTCATATAATGTGTCTGTGTCTTTACTCAAGGGGAGGGAGGGACATAGCCATGCAAAGTGGAATGATACGTGAGCAGTCCTATATATTCCCACTTCAAAAGGGAGCATAGCTCAGTCGGTAGAGCATGAGACTCTTAATCTCAGGGTCATGGGTTCGAGTCCCATGTTGGGCAAGAGATTCCAGCATTGCAGGGGGTTGGACTAGATGACCCTCGTGGTCCCTCCCAACTCTACAATTCTACAATTTGATGAAATGCATGATTAATGCGTCAGTGGGATTTTGCTGCATGCACATGCAAAAAAACAGAGGTGTATAGATGAAAAATTGAAATTGAAATTGTGCTTACCCACCAAGCAGGTGGCGTTCCGAGTATGTATATTTACATGAAAAGAGCCAAGACCCTTTGCAAGGGGATCTATTGAGTCAAAGTACATTTTAGCATCTGATTCACTCTTGGAAAGAAAACGAAAAATAAAAAATGCCAAAGGTAAGCTACAAAGGAAATTGGGCAAGTAGTCTATTACTTTTCCCGAGCTGAGCTCCGTGCCCTTCCCACTCCTAGCCTGCGGGAAAGCACTGTGATCAAAGGCTATGTTCATATATTGCCACAGGGGTGTGCAATAGGATGCCAACCTGCGCCCCACCCCCGATGTGCCAGATTACAACTCTGCAATTCCAGATGGCTTGAAGCCGCATTCAAACCCTCATGTAGTGGGACGAAATGGGCCATGAAATTGTGAACTTACTAAGCTTCTTCATGCAGTCTCGAAGCCTGGTTTCCAAACTGAGCACTCGCTGGTGGAGTTCCTCATAATCATAGGCGCCAATTTCCTCCTGGATCCCGGTGAGGACTGAAGACAGATTTCTAATTTCCTCTTTGAACTGGGTGATTAACTTAGCATCAGTTTTGTACTGTTCCAGGACTGGTATCAGTGGCAGGAGCTCATCCATCTTCTCTTTCAGCTCCTGCGAAAAAGCAGTGAAGTGTGCATTAGGGAAGTCTAAAAATGTTACGTCCTCTAAGTTCTTTAATAAAATTCTTTTATGCTTCTTATCAAATCTATGCCTGAAATTCCTATTGATCGTAGTATCAAAATTAGTGTCCCACGAGAGATTTAGAAGCCCCGAGATGAATGGCTTAAAGCTTTGTATAAATTGTTATGTTCTTAAATAATGTTCTTAAAGAGAAATCGTTTTCTTTTAAATCAAACCTTTCCTAGTATAGAAGTGAAAAGAACAGGAATATTATTTTTAAAGCTAGTTTGATCAGAAACATACATCCATTTAGTCCAAATAATGACAGAACACTTACATGCATTCCACTATTATCATTGTGGGGTGTGAGAAAGCTAGTGAATTTATTTGATTTTTCTATTTAGAAGAGGCGATTGGTTGATCTGTACAGAACTGCCTCATCCACTAAGAGCATCCTGGGCACGCCAATAAGTGTTCAACACTGTCAAAGGTGACAGCTCTAAAGGAGATCCTTGTCCACATGAAGAGCCCTGAATCTAGGCTGGTGTGTTGATAAACAACCCCCCCTCCCCACCTGACTGATTCTTTTGCCAACGTTTTAACCATGCACAAAACTGCCTATACCTGCCATTTGGCCAACCAAGACAAATATCAATACAATGATTATTCCTATAAAACTGCTCACAAAGCAGTGTCCCAGAGGAAAGGCTTCTGATTAGATCCAAGTGTGTGGTTTGACCTTTATGCTAAAACATTTGGATTCTTCACCCACAGATAGTTTGTTTCCTCTGGATTTCTGTTAAGTGCAGGCCTCCCCAGACCCCAAACTGATTCCGAAACTATTTCCTTAGCACATTGTACGACTTTGGTCAATACTTTAACCTTGCGTTAAACGAGTTCCATCCATCATTTTGCCAATCACCTGGTTTTGAAAGAAGAAGAAGAAGAAGAAGAAGAGTTTGGATTTGATATCCCGCTTTATCACTACCTGAAGGAGTCTCAAAGCGGCTAACATTCTCCTTTCCGAAGAAGAAGAAGAGTTTGGATTTGATATCCCGCTTTATCACTACCCTAAGGAGTCTCAAAGCGGCTAACATTCTCCTTTCCCTTCCTCCCCACAACAAACACTCTGTGAGGTGAGTGGGGCTGAGAGACTTCAAAGAAGTGTGACTAGCCCAAGGTCACCCAGCAGCTGCATGTGGAGGAGTGGAGATGCGAACCCGGTTCCCAGATTATGAATCTACTGCTCTTAACCACTACACCACACTGGCTCTCTTTAGAAACACACACACCCTTCTCCAATCCATTAAAAAAAATCTCTGCTTCTAAATCCTCAACAGCGAAAATGGACTGGCCCCAGTTCATCTGCGTAGGAGGCAAATGCAAAGGAATGGAAAGGGCACCAGCACCCATTTATTGGTATGGACCAATGATAACATGGAAGTATGAAAATGGTAGGTGGGTCCTAAGCGAACCATAATAGTGGGGTTGTATCCAATGCCAGTCCTCCTCAGAGGAGACCCATTGAAATTAATGAACACGACTAACTTAGGTCAATTAATTTCAACGATTTTACTCAAAGTGAGACATGGTTGGCGGCAACCATTGAACAAGTGCACACACAAAATAGGATAATCTGGATAGTACATGATTTGGTTCCACTGACTCCAGCAGAAATCATTGCCTGCCTGCCTGCCTGCATTGGGTTTTGGCATCTGCTCATTTGGAATAAAGAGAATCACTACATTTCATGATACATTACTAAAGTGGTTCTAATAAGAAAGCTTTGCCTATGATGGTTGAGAAATGCCCTCATGATGTTGAGAGAAATGAGCTGATATTGTAAAATCAGTCTTCAGCTCAATGAATGGGTTTATCCCTTGAGGTACTTTTGTTAGCATTGTACCATACTGCATAATAATGATGATAGTGGTTCCAGTGTTTCGACAAAAGTACATTTAAATTAATTGTATTAACCATTTCACATTAATGATTTTTTTTTGGGGGGGATATCACTTGGGAAATATTAATTCCGCTGATGAGGTGGGGTAAAAATCCACAGGCAATGTCAAAAGGCATGTTTTACATATAGCTAATTTAAATAGATGTAAATTGCATTTTTAAATCACATGCAGAAATGTTATTACCATAAATGCATTAGAGTAACTAGAGCTCCCTTTGCAGTTCTCGTATATAATGTTATACTCATGAGAAAAATTCCACTTTTTGTTGATGCCCAGAAATCTTGAAATGATATCCGCTTGGAAAGGATGAGTTGAGGGAGTGTTTTGTTAGACACAGCGCCATAAACTCATATAGACCTTCACAAATGGGACATTAAATCCTCTTTCTGTTCCAGAGATCTTAATTTATGAACACAGTGACATGACTATGCACATTGTTGGGCTTCGTTTCAATAGTGGTTTCAATATGGGTAAAAGGAAAGAACTGTAGACCCCAGACTCCATCTCCTGAAGCAAGCTTACAGCAGTCCCTTACTCTAGGAGCAAATGTGCTTAATTTGTTCACAGTTGTTCTTCCTTTAACAAACTTGAACAATATATATGTCAAGGGAGACATAAGACGAGCAGTTCATGTGTGAAACAACCAGCCATTGTGCATAATTCACCTGGCCTCTTGGAACAGGGGTCAGCAAACTTTTTCAGCAGGGGGCTGGTCCACTGTCCCTCAGACCTTGTGGGGGGCCGGACTATATTTTTTGGGGGGGGAAATGAACAAATTCCTGTGCCCCACAAATAACCCAGAGATGCATTTTAAATAAAAGCACACATTCTACTCATGTAAAAGCATGTATATGAACACGCTGATTCCCGGACCGTCTGCGGGCCAGATTTAGAAGGCGATTGGCCGGATCCGGCCCCCGGGCCTTAGTTTGCCTACCCATGTCTTGGAAGGAGTCTCCATGAGGTCTGGTGAATGTTCACAATGGCTGGTTGATATGCACATTAACTGCTCAGCTTATAGTCCTCTTAACATATGCATGAACACACATCTTTAAACATTTGTGTACATGCAGATGGGTACTCTGGTCCAGGGTCTTCTACAGCATAGTGTGGCAGCAACCAGACTCGGAAGGAGTGCTGTGGCTGTGAATTTTGCTCTAGGAACCGGTTGCATGTTTGCTTATTTGCACCAAGCCATGATTTGGCCCCTGGGCCAAAGTGGTACTTATTGTCTGCAGTTAGATGAGCATGAAGGCTGTGGTTTAAGATCTGAATATTGCATTTTTTAAAGAAAGAAAGAAAGAAAGAAAGAAAGAAAGAAAGAAAGAAAGAAAAGAAACCAAATGGACTGGTACACTTTTATGCCTGAGAATTTTTACAAAGGATCCAAGCTGATACAGATACAGCCTTGTATATAATCCTGGTAGCCAAAGGCAAGCGAATGGAATCCTGTGCAGTTGATTGAGTGGGCTGGCAAAGGAGGAATGGAGCAATCTGTCCCTCCTTTGTGCCCAGAACAGAACCAAGTGGGCTGCCAGAAGAAATGAAAACCTCTGCATAGAAATTCAGCAGGGTACTGGAAAGGGGGCAGCACTCTTCATCCCTCTGCTGCCAGCTTGCAGCAGGTTGGTATTGGGTTGTTTTTGCTTTTTTGCAGCTAAAAACTTTTGTGGGCATCCCTACAGATGAGGGATGGCCACCCCCGTATTCTCTATTCTGTTCTCCAGGCACTAGTTCAGGAATTGCAATTCTCAGTTGGATGCACAGACTCTATGGCAAAGCTGACATCACCTAGCAGGGAAGGCTTCATAGGTAGGGAACACATGAGTGCTCAGATTGTCTGTAATAATCAATGGGTAGAAATGCATTTTCTAAAAAATCCTCCCATTCTCTGCACACACTCTAAGAGGCAGATCAGCCTTTTCAGAATGTGAACGAGATTAAAAACACTGTAATGTGACTATGATATCCATAGGGTGACAGATTGCTTCTTTTCCTCCACAAGTGAAATAGGCTTCTTCTTCTTTTTTTAAAAACACACCTCTTGATTGAAATTTGGTTGAGCTAATTCAGTTGCTTAAGAGCTCTGATCAAGCATATGCCAGTAAAAGGAAAACCGAACCACTATTTTACAACAGTTTTCAAAAGACCAAAGTGGGCCATATTGGTTACAGATAACAAATGTGTTCGTTGCATTCTAACACAACTAGGAAGTATATAAATTGCACTTTGGTCATTGTGCATACAAAGCCTGCTCTGTACCATTGTGCTCAGTCCCACCCTGCCCCAGTCTAAGCATGAAGTGCACTGAGCAATCTTGCAAATTACTCTTCCGAAAGAAAGAAGCACGGCTTGTTATTCTGACCTTTTAAAATTACTGAGTAATATGATTGCTTTGCACTCCTTTTAAAATGCCAGTCAAAGGATCCAATCAAAGCTGAAGGTCCAGCCAATCCAAATATCGGGTCTTTTAAAAGGTTACAGTGTTCAGAACATGATGTTGCCCTTGACAGCTCTCATTGGAACGGCTGGATGCTGACCTTAACACTAGGGCCACGAAAAGTGTAATGACAATACAAAATACCTGAATGGCACAATACAAATTTCCCATTATTGCCAATGATGATAGGAATCGTCGAGTTGGAATCTTGTACGACTATGGACATATCCTCTAGTTACACCATTCTGAACCTTTCTTGGGCAGAAAAAGAACATCTTAAAGGGGGAGTTTCTCCAAACGAGACAACCTGGTTTCGTTTATGAATTGCTCTTGTCCTTAGGTTAGATGGTAGGGAGCATTTCTGAAAGCTACCTGTCAGAGCAGGCAGGTGAGAGGAGGTGAAGCAAGGCAGCCAGAGGAGTCTGGAAGAAAGGTGAGCTGACTTATTGACAGAATGGGGAGCAGGCAAGCTCACTGTGGAGCAGGGCAGCTAAGAGACGGAGAAGCTGGGAGAATGGCAACTTGGCTTTTGCTCGAAAGTCAAGTTGCTCTGACTGAGCAGGAGCCAGACAAGACTCATTGTAGAGCCATGTAAAATGCTATTGGCTCCATTGTGTCTTCTGGCCATAGCTGTCAACCTTCGGATCTGAAAACAAGGGATTTTTTCAAACTTTCGGATTTGAAAATAAGGGATGCCGCGAGGGTGGTGCAATGGCACCAAGTAGCCTCGCCACCTTGCGCTCCAGAGGTTGCGCGCGAACGGGTGAGTGAAAGAGTGAGCGCATAGACGGCAGGCAGGCTGTCTGTCTGGTTGGGCGTGAGGGTCTGGCTGCACAAGGCATGCAAGCTCCGCCCCCAGTCGGTCTCAGACTCCTTATTGGCAGCCAAGCAACGCAGCTGAGGAGCCTCCCTGGCCGGCAGGGAGGGAGAGGAGCTGCTTCCTTTGAAATCCGGGAAATTTAAGGGATATCAACAATCCGGGATAGCAGCGGGAAATGGCACTGGAATAAGGGAGTTTCCCCGCAAAAAAAGGGAGGGTTGACAGCTATGTTTCTGGACCTCTGCAATACTGGCACAATGCACTGCAATCTATCACGCCTTTTTTCAACAACAACAACAACAACAACAACAACAACAACAACAACAACAACCCCAGACAAAACAACCGAAAAGCCCACAGTGTTACTAATTAAAGCAGGCATAGGCAAACTCCGGCCCTCTAGATGTTTGGGACTACAATTCCCATCATCCCTGACCACTGGTCCTGATAGCTAGTGATGATGGGAATTGTAGTCCCAAACATCTGCAGGGCCGGAGTTTGCCTATGCCTGAATTATAGCAGCATGAACTTCTCTCCTTATAAACTTTCCCACCCTGGAAAGTACAGAATGTCAGAGTGTAAAGGGACACTCTCACTCCTTGCTCTTTTCTTATTAATTCTGCTGGGTGTGCTTCATTTATCACAAGCAGAGGCTGTTCTGCATATAAACCTCCCGGTGGGAACCCCATCATGGATGCCGCGAAAATAGGATTCTGTTCTGCAGTGGTGACATTTCCCCCCCACTATTGTGTCAGTAATTAATGGTCACTTCCCATCACAGCGAAACGGTGCAGCGAGAGGGATGATCGCAGCAGAAACAAGGGGGTTCATTATGCGCATACCGACAAGCGTTTCAAGTCAACAGCTTTGCCGGCCGCACATTGTTTCTCACAAGCACATCACTTCTGGCAGTCATTCAAGTGATCATTAAAAGAAGAGAAAAGTCAAACATACTTGAAAATGCTTTGTCATTAGCGTCTTCCGGTCATCTTCAATTTGCCGGAACTTGGCCTTCAGCCCTTTCATTTGTGTTTCCATCCTTAAAACGTACTGGAAATCTCTCTGAGTCCGTAGGTTTAAAACTTCAATGGACTGGGACATATTCTGAACCTGTTAAGGAAGAACATCAATTATGCTCTCAGACTATACCGTCTGTCTATCTATATCCTTAAGTTTCCTTTCTCACATATAAAAATGCTGTTATATCGAATGCTGAATGATACGCTGGCATGTGTCAGCATTCAGATTTGCTAGGCATTTTGCTGCGCTCTGAAATTCAGAAGAACAGAGAATTGGAAACACAGTCTCGTTTTGTACAGGTATGACCCCTTCTAAAATTAATGAGAGTGTGGAGGTATAGAATTTGAACCTGTCCCTTTACCTCATCAAATGATACCTGCAAAAAAGAACATATTGTGGCAACTCAGCAAAAGTGGAACATCGATGCTGAGGCAGAGCTGCATATTTTTGCACATATATATATATTAAATACTGTAGTATCCGGAAGCAAGGTGTGTGTGTTGCTTTTAGGTCAGTTCAGGACAGTGCTGGGGATCAGTAACAACCACAGGCTGATATAGAAGCAGTCTCTTATGGCTGCTTCATACATTACATAGTTTAAAGTGCACACCTAAGTGGGTGTGAGTGTATGGCTAAAAGATGTAAATGCTGTGAACACACACACACACACACACACACACACACACACACAACATTGGCTTAAGCTCCTGCTTAGGGATGCTTGAGGATTACACACAGTCTGTATTTTTAAGTAAAATGACTGGACTCACATTTCCCAGACTGATAGGGATATCCAAATGCAGTTACCTTTGGTATTGATACTTAGAAATCATACCGAAATGCATATAAAAGTCATACTTTAGTGTAAAACGCCAAAGTAATGCCTGTTTCATGAAAAATATGTACAAAAATAATGCACTTTTAAAAAAGTTCCCAGGCTGATACAGAAACAGAAAATGGAATGGGTTTAAGAACAGATTATGAAAGTAACGCAGAGCAAAAATAGACTGAACCATCCATCTCTGCTCCTGGTTAAATATGCACCTGGCAAACCTTGTTTGCTGTCATCAGTGGTATGGCTCTGCCACTCACCTGACCTCCAGTTGGTTGCATTGCTGCATACCAGGCGATACAGAGGTTGCCACAGTGCAAATGCATCTGCAGGAGCATTGCCTTGCCTCTGCCACTGTATTTGCACAACAGTCTTATTCATAAGTACCGTAACAAAAAGTGGTTTTACTAGCGATCAGGCAGAGCACAGTGCGATCCCTGAAGACAAGCTTTAGGCTTAAAGTTACAAACATGTACAAACAGGTTTACCCCATATGAGAGATAGCCTGGGGGACTGCTGGCTTGCAGCAGTATAGTCTATGTGAATCAGGAAGTTGGCAGGACGAAAAAGAAGATCGAAGAGAGGGAGGTGGCTGCGTGACTTGGCCTTTTGCCAGGTCTGGAAAGGTCATGCCCAGCTACAAAGGTCATGCAAGGAAGGATGCTCCAGGTCAGGAGGAACAGGAAGTTTTGACTGGCTGGACCAACATCCCCTACACGACCACTCTAGCAAAACAGGTAATGTTGTACTTGACTGCTCCCAGTGGATTACATCCCACAAAAGGACCCCTGGACGGTTAAGTCCAGTCAAAGGCGACTATGGGGTTGTGGAGCTCATCTCGCTTTCAGGCTGAGGGAGCCGATGTTTGTCCACAGACAGCTTTCTGAGTCATGTGGCCAGCATGACTTAACTGCTTCTGGTGCAACCGAACACCGTGGCAGAAACCAGAGCACACGGAAACACCGTTTATGTTCCCGCTGCAGCGGTACCTATTTTTATCTGCTTGCACCGGCGTGTTTTCGATCTGCGAGGTTGGCAGGAATTGGGACCAGAGCGACAGGAGCTCACCCCGTTACGGGGATTCGAACCACTGACCTTCTGATCAGTAAGCCCAAGAGGCTCAGTGGTTTAGACCACAACACCATAGGACAGCAGGACTGAGCAGGCACACAGGTCACCCAGTCACAGTCTTCTCCATTGGGGTAAGGTGTATTTTATTTCTGTTTAAGTTATAGCAATGAATCCATGTGCAAATTGTATGCAGGTGGGTGCCTTCTTCTTTGGTAATGCATTTCCTCATTTTTGGCGTTGCTTAAATGACCACCCTAGAGTAGGTGGGCCTCTGGCCTGATGCAGCAAGGCATACTTTAAACTTTTAAATTTGTAAACCAACTCAGGCCTAAGGGATAGGTTGGATCAGAAGTTCCCACAGATGCAGAGAAAACATTGCTATGGATTTGTGATCACTTAATCTTCTGTAACTCTGCTCCTAGTTTTAAAAGACTGCAAAGCTGGTATTTCATCAAAATGCAGATTTGCTACTTATCTAGCTCTTAACGCTTTTTGAGAAACTGCCAGTGATAATAGCAAATCCACAACTTTTATTATCCTTGTCGCTGTGCAAGTCAAGCAAATAAAACACCCCTTAGAACTGTGACAAAACTAGGGCTGTTTGTTTTGCTAGAGTTGTTGTTAATCTGAATCTGTAAGAAGATTCAATGCGACATAAAAGGGAATTTCCTTGCATACTAAATGTGATTAAATTAAAATAATTTTATTAGGGCCGTACTGAATATCATTCAGATTTGATTTTGTGGCTGAAAATACTATGGGGAAGAAATAGTTCCAGAAATATTGATTGTGTGAATACGGTAGTTTTTTCCTGAATATTGTTCAGAAAACCTGAGTAGTAGTCATTATTCAGTGCAGACCCCCACTGAGCTTAAGGAGCATTAATTCCAATGGGCCTACTCTGAGTAAAATTTAGTTGAATACAACCCACTGTTTCCCCATCATTGCTGCCACTACTTTGGTGCCATTTTGTTTCCCAGGCCGTTCCTTTTGCCTACTTCCCAGATTAGTCACACAATTGATTCCTCACAATCTGGGATCACACAGTGAATAGTCACATGGCTAAGTAACCAATCAGATTTGCCTACATGATGTTGTCACTGAGAGCAAGCAAAGTCAATGAAGAGCGAGAGCAAGCGAGTATGTTTTTTGTGAGGAGTACCAAAATATACTGTTGGAAAGGGAAGGGTTGGGGTTTTTTTTGCCACTGCTGTACACATTCATAAAAATACAGGAGCAGTCTGAGTTTGTGCAGAATATTTTGGGTTTTCTAAGCAAGACCTGTGGCAAGGGTGGGCTTACGGTAAAAATCACAAAACACACTACAATTTGATTTAATGTCTGGACTGGACAAATTCATGGAGAAAAGGTCAGGTTTTAACTTCTGGGCAGTTAATCCTTTTAAAAACGCAATGTATTGATTACAGTCACAGACCAATATAATTTGTTACACTCAAATAATATGCATTAAAAAGATATGGATGAATTTACCGAAGAAACAAAAGAAGAAGTTCTCACTTGACCATCTGCTTCCACATTTGTATTAAAGAGACAAGGAATTTAGCTACCTTATATGTAACATAAATAGAATTGACGATTACACGAAAAGATATCACAGTTTCAGTGGATCTTATTGTTGAGTTCTTAATACAGGGGGTGGAGGCACAGGCTCTTTGGGCTCCATATACAAACTGCAGTGTCTTTCCGATTTCACAAAGATGAAGTCATTCACCAAGAAGAGTCTTATTGAACTGGAGGGCAGAGCCAAGAAAAACTACATGGCCAGAGGCTGAACAGCTCTGAGAACTAGTTTTTGGGAGACGAATAATGGTGAAGCACTGTTGCCTTTCTGCCTTTCCAGAGAAGCAGCCTAGAGATGTCTGACTGGCTGCTGTACCAACAGGAAATACTGGGTGAGGTAGATTCAGAAGGCCCCATATTATGCTTTTGTTATTCTGGAAGTGATCTACTTTACTTCAATAGGTTGTCTATCAAGGATGCGGTTTATAGCTACGGTTATGGAAAACAACAGTGCTGCGAAATTGCCGGAAAGCCTTGAGAGCATTTTAGTGCAAGAGTGTAAATGGCATGGTCCCTTTGTCTGTTAACAAACAAACCTGGAACGGGAGCAGCTACACAAATATTCCCTTATTATTTTAAAACGGAAGTCTATAACCTCACCCTCCACCACCGTGCTCATGAATTCTTTTATTCTGGAAGACAGTTTGCTTTTATTTCACAATGCCTGAGCCAAACTTCGAGGAACAGCAGCACGACAACCCAGATGTTTTTTAAAGTCTTGTGGCTATGTGTGCCTATTGATGTGGAATATTGCCTTTATCCTGGTTTGCCCTCATGTTGTGATTTCTTAGAACTGGTCCACACATATGGATCCCTTGCCTACTTTTCTGCACTTGATTACTGCACAATTGATGACTAGCCTTGAATCACACCTTATCTCTGGAGCCAGTTGTGGGTTTCTTTGTAGAGAAACTCTACTGTGGAGAGAAGGATTCCATGCTTTGATGTATCACATGAAAACAAGCACTGCATTCATTCATTCATTCGATCGTTTGTTTGTTGGTAGTGGGCCACCCCCTTTATTCTGCATAAATTTACTGCCACTTCTACCCATAATCTTATTAATTTGGTGTATGGAAGAGAAACCTTAAAAAGCCTGCAGAAACAGTTCAATAATATCAGATTCCAGATCTTCAAGAGGGGTAGCCTACCATGTTAAGTGTAGCCTATTTCAAGAGCGTTTCTTTAAGCTGAATTAAAGAAGGTTTCACCTTTTCTTGAGTGTAGACACTAGCCACCAAAACAAGGACTTTTGATTTGTAAAAAGGTATTACAGAAAGGTCATAGGGTTGCTACCTTTTCACGTGGCAAATTGTGGACAATTCAGACTGCAGCCGTATGCTCACTTACCTGGGAGTAAGTCCCATTGAAAACTCTGGGACTTACTACTGAGCACTTATGTGTAAGTCTGTCAGGAACCATGTCAGTCAGCACGACAAGAAGGACATCAAGGAGCTTATTATTTATCAGAAAGTATTATAATATCATAGGTACAGTGTTGACGAAACATCTAAAATGTTGTTGTTGTTGTTCTTCAGTCGTTCAGTCGTGTCCGACCCTTCGTGACCCCATGGACCAGAGCACGCCAGGCACGCCTATCCTTCACTGCCTCTCGCAGTTTGGCCAAACTCATGTTAATAGCTTCAAGAACACTGTCCAACCATCTCATCCTCTGTCGTCCCCTTCTCCTTGTGCCCTCAACCTTTCCCAACATCAGGGTCTTTTCTAGGGAGTCTTCAGTTCTCATGAGGTGGCCAAAGTACTGGAGCCTCAACTTCAGGATCTGTCCTTCTAGTGAGCACTCAGGGCTGATTTCTTTAAGAATGGATAGGTTTGATCTTCTTGCAGTCCATGGGACTCTCAAGAGTCTCCTCCAGCACCATAATTCATGTTGACGAAACATTTAAAATACCTGCCTGCAAAGGGCTGGGAAGCTCTTGTTGCCTGGAAGCAGTGGCTCATGAAGAGATACAATATGTAGCCTCCTCTACATGTTATTTTTCTCTCTGTCATGCCCCAGCATTTCATTCTGTCAGGACTAACTCAGAATGAGAGACCACTTCCTCTGACGGTATCACTGACTCTCACCTAGGGCCATTGGTCATAGAAAACTGAGCCTGAGACCACAAGCCCAGGAAAATTTAAAATAAAAACTAATTTAAAAAATAGTCCAGGAAATGATGGCTCGTCAGAGCTGACTGCCAATCTGGGGTATAACAATAAGACAATGAACAGGGTGGTGATACAATGACCACTGCAATCAACACAAGATAATATCACCAAGGCAACTATCTGTAAACAAACAATAAACATCCATAAAAATGGATGAACTCTTTATTTACTGTGTTTGCTATTAAGATAAAAACTCTCCTTCATGGATCACTGTATGGAAGTGAGAGCTGGACAATAAAGAAGGCTGATCGCCGAAGAATTGATGCTTTTGAATTATGGTGCTGGAGGAGACTCTTGAGAGTCCCATGGACTGCAAGAAGATCAAACCTATCCATTCTGAAGGAAATCAGCCTTGAGTGCTCACTGGAAGGACAGATCCTGAAGCTGAGGCTCCAATACTTTGGCCACCTCATGAGAAGAGAAGACTCCCTAGAAAAGACCCTGATGCTGGGAAAGATTGAGGGAACAAGGAGAAGGGGACGACAGAGGACGAGATGGTTGGATAGTGTTACAGAAGCCACCAACATGAATTTGACGAAACTCTGGGAGGCAGTGGAAGACAGGAGTGCCTGGCATTCTCTGGTCCATGGGGTCACGAAGAGTTGGACATGACTAAACGACTAAACAACAATAAAGATAAAAACTATTTGGGAAATAAACTACTTTGCCATTTTTATGGATGTTTATTGTTTGTTTACAGATAGTTGGCTTGGTGATATTATCTTGTGTCGATTGCCAGTCTGGGGGGCAGTATACCCTTGACTGGTCCTCAGCACCACCTCCAGACCCTCTAATATCTCTCCTAAAAAATTACTCTGTGCAGAAGCCCAGAGCCAAAGGGATAATGACCATGTAGGAGTAGAAAGCGTCATATTCCTGAGACTGTTTGGAGGGAGGGAGGCAGAGCCACATGCTCCAGAGCAAGGTTAACACTCTAAAAAAAGGGATAGGCAGCAGAGTGAGTAATAAAACGGCACAATTTGTGCTTAGCAGTCACAGGTGCAACATCTACTTCTGCTCAGCAATTAGAGATCCTTTAGATCTGCTGGACAGCTCCCTGTCATCAGTAATAAGACAGGCATCTGAGCCACACAACAGTGGTGTCCGGGACTGAGTTATTTCCACATCAGTAAGCATTGAATGACCCCAAACACCACCATAGGCAGAGATGTGGTTGACTGGAAGCAAGCAAGGTCTAGTGAATCAGTCAAGGATATGGCAGGCAAGATGTCACTATGGAGCTTGAGCTGGGGCACAGAATGGGTAAAGGTAAAGGTAAAGGGACCCCTGACCATTAGGTCCAGTCATGTCTGACTCTGGGGTTGCGGCACTCATCTCGCTTTATTGGCCGAGTGCAGGTCATGTGGCCAGCATGACAAAGCCACTTCTGGCGAACCAGAGCAGCGCACGGAAATGCCGTTTACCTTCCCGCCAGAACGGTTCTTATTTATCTACTTGCACTTTGACGTGCTTTCGAACTGCTAGGTGGGCAGGAGCTGGGACCGAGCAACGGGAGCTCACCCCATGGCAGGGATTCGAACCGCCGACCTTCTGATCAGCAAGCCCTAGGCTCAGTGGTTTAACCCACAGCCGCCACTTGGGTGCTTCATTATAAATTCATTTCTCACAGCAGTTCTTTCATGGCACTCAGTTTGGGAATTACTAAGGTGGCTGTGGCAATTATGTAGCACTGAGTATCACCATTTCTCTTTAGATTATTAAAAGCTAAAATTGGAAAACCGGCCACTAATGCCTGATTATCTTTAGAACTCTTTATTATCTAGCGCAACAATTTCTGTTTTCAGCATGGCACACAAAATTACAATATAAATTGCAAATCTACAAAGGAGATTATTAAAAAGTTCTTTTTTTGTTGCCCACAGAAGCTCTTTTTCACAAAACATTTATTTGGGAGACTGTCAGCACGACTAATTGCAATTCGTGGGAAACGCAAATGCTGCTTTTGCAGAAATTATGGGCAGACTTTGTCTGTAGTATGTTTGCTACGTATTGTCACCCTCTGTGTCAGGTGCTCATTGCCCTGTGTTGTTTAACATTAAGAAGAGAAAGTGGATGTCGATAACATTTGAAATGGAAAATAAAAGTATTATTTAAAAGGGAGTGAAAGAACATATTTCCATGAGCATCTTAATAAGCAAAATGAAGGTTATCTGGTGACCATACTCACCTTTTCCAGTAGTTGTCTAAGCTGCTTGCTTTTGGCATCTCTGGAGCACAGGTTTTGTTCTGGAGCAACCACAGTGCAAATACATCTTCCATCTGGGTCTTGGGCGGAACTATAGACTTGCCAGCCTTCTTTGGGGCTGATTTGAGTCTGTGAACAAGAAATAACGGGACACTATAATATACAAGCACAGAATGGAGAGAAAGAGAAATGGGGTTTCATTTGCAGATGACCATTTATTTATTAAATAAATCGAACCTGTACAGTGTTCCATTGCATAAAATCTCTTAAGCAGTTTGCATAAAATTATAGACAAAAATCAGCAGTTTAAAAACAGGTTGACCTAAAAATTTCAAAAAAGTAAAGCCAGCTGTTTAAAATATATACATTATAAGGTATATCAAAATACACGCCAGCTTTACCATACCAGGGTAGGCATGCTTGAACAAAAAGGTTTTTAGCAAGAATTGAAAAAAGTACAGCAAAGTATAGCCTAATCTCATCTTTTCCAGAAATGGCAATTTACTCTAGGAAAGATGTGTGCCGTTGATATATTACAATTTGCAGTAGGTTTCATCTCTATGTCCCTTTTCAGATCAATCCCTCCATGCGGTCGGTGAATTTGTATGGAGGGAACAGATGACACCTCAGGCTTATGTTAGTACACAGACCCAAAACAAATCGCCTAATAAAAGCATTAGACAAAACCATTCAACACACCCAAGACACAGCAGAGAAAGCATGCATTGGGCTAGAACAGGGGTGGCCAACTCCCAAGAGACTGCGATCTACTCACAGAGTTAAAAACCGGCAGTGATCTAGCAGGTCAAGTCAGTGATCTACCAGTAGATCACAATCTACCTGTTGGATGTGCCTGGGCTAGAATTTAGCTTTTAAGTGACACAGTACAGTATTTCTAGCATAGATGTGCAGTTATGTTTTGTTTTAGGGAAAAGATAGCATTGACATCTTTTGTTTAAAAAAACGAAGAAGAAAGGTTTACATGTCTACAATTATTGGATTGCACACTGCTTGGATTTTCTCTAGGGTTAATCTCACACAGCCCTCCCCAGACACAAGGCAACAAAGGCTTTGAACGAGATGCAGGAGAGTTAATAATTTTTTTAAAAAATCATCGCAGAAATATGAAGAAACAAGACTGCAAGGCATTTTTTCTACCTCCGAAACCTTTCAAGCCTCAGAGGACTTTGTGAGGTAGAGAGTAGATATTGCAAAGCAGACTAGTCATTAGCAGAGCTGAAAATAGATCTGGGAAGCACGCTGGTTTAAAAAAAGTCAGTGTCAAATTAAAATGTCTCACCTAGACTGGATATGCAGAGGCAGCAGAAAGTGAGGGTAGAATCCTAGTGGCAGTGGAACAGATGGAACGACTCTGGACTGTGGTGATAACAACATCTTTGAATGTTCCTCTACAATTAATACCAAACTCTCTCACTGCAAACAGAAAACTAGCACAGTAGTTGGAGGGAGAGGCAAACTCCTCGATCCTGATGTGCTAGTTATCTACTTGTAGGGAGCTTTTACATGAGGGAACATGCAAAACTGGCATCCTTTACCTCCAGTCTGAAATGCCACAGCCCATTACACCACCATTGGGCTTTACCACCCAATTCCTACCCATATGCAAAGCCAGTAGGTCCTCTAAGGTTGTGCTCTGTCCTTAATTTATAGGTGGAGGGGAGTAAAAGGAGCAGGCAACGCTTTCAAGCCCTATTCAGGCATTCAGTGCTTTGTGGACATCCATGGGTACTGGACATATGACACAAATCGAGAACATACATACTGACAGTTACAACCCAGGAAATAGGGTGGCTCCTAAAATACATATCCCAGGTAGCAACAGCCAATGTTATAAGGTGCATCTTCAGCATACATGTAGTGAAGGTGCCATATACATCTCTGTTGAGAATGAATTCCACAAATTAGGGACCTGTGCCTACTTCAAGAACAGGTGTGTAGAACCAATGGGTTAAGTTAGTGCTTATATATATATACAGTATAACCTAACTGGGTTCCTGTACTTCTCTTCTGCTTGTAGCTTTCAGGTGGAACTTTTCCTTCAGTTACAATAAAGGAAGGATTTTGAAGTCCTGGTTATGAATTGTTCCCCCCTGAACACAAACACAATAGCTTGCAATGTGCCATGTTAGTCCACCCATTCCCTGATTGAGTCTTTCATGTATATGGCGGGGATGGGCCTACTAAACTACACACACACACACACACACACACACACACACACTTCAGCATTTACTGTACATTGCACCAGGTAGATATTAAAGAGAATGGTCAAACTGACAACAAATATATTTGAGGGCCAACCAACACCATCTGCCCTGTGAGGAGGATGGAGAGAGTAAGGAAGGTAGCTGAAGACATCAGGACCTTATCCAGATGGACTGTACCCTCCCCACCTGGCCAGCTTTACAAGTTAAAGCATTTGTCCAAGTTCTTTAAAATTCTAAACTGCCTTGGCAGAAAGGCAAGATATAAATGCAATGAATGAATGAATGAATGAATGAATGAATGAATGAATGAACTGGTGCTTCCACAGCACAGACCTGCACAGAGTGCTCTTCCCATTCAGCCATGAAGCCCACTGTGTGACCTAAAAGTGGAAGAGGGGTGTAGAACTATGGAATCCTTGAAAGAAAGCTGGGAAATTAATAAAAGGAATATATCAGCATCCTTTCAGAACAATCCTACACATACACATAATTAGAGGCCCGTTGAAGTAACCATCCTACACATACTAACTTAAAACATTAGAATAACTGAAAGTAAGGTAAAGGTAAAAGGTAAAGGACCCCCTGGATGGTTAAGTCCAGTCGAAGGTGACTATGGGGGGTGTGGGTGCTCATCTCGCTTTCAGGCTGAGGGGAGCTGGCTTTTGTCCACAGACAGCTTTTTCGAGTCTCATGTGGCCAGCAGGACTAAAACCACTTCTGGCACAATGGAACACTGTAACGGAAAACCAGAGCGCACGGAAACTCTGTTTACCTTCCCGCCGAAGCGGTACCCTATTTATCAACTTGCACTGGCGTGCTTTCAAACTGCTAAGTTGGCAGGAGCTGGGACAGAGCAACAGGAGCTCACTGCGTTGCGCCGCAGATTCAAACTGCTGGCCTTCCGATTGAAAGAACAGCTCTATACACAAGCATAATTTTCATTTATTGTCATTCAGTCCCTTAAGCTATCGCTTATGTAGCCAAAATGGCAAGAGCCATACACAGAAGGGAGGGTATCAGCAGACTTGGGTTAACCTTGTTTGCAGAAGTACTTTTTAAGAAAAAAACAACCCTGGGGATTGGGGGATCCCCCAAAACAGCCCCATGAGGATTGAGCACCCCTCACTGTCCATGGAATTCTGCCATACTGCTGAGAGAGGAAAAAACAGAAAACTAGGTGGAAGGGAAATTGAATGGGCTGCTTAGAAAAGGAGGACAGAGGAAGAGACATAGATATTTAAAGGTGGAGAGAAGAATCTCATTGTCTGAACTGGTCATTTCCCTGGTCACAATGTAAAGCTATTTTTATAGGTCCCCAGGGAAGGGAAGTGAGACCTGCCAAAGATTAAATCAATGGAGAAATCAAAGATTTTAATTTAGTTATTACAGATGTCGGAAAATTCTGCCCAAAAATGGAAAAGGAAGCAGAAATGGCTGCAACTTACAGCAATAGTCAGGAACAGAAATCAGTCAAGTGAATACAGTGGGTATTCATTCATACTGCTGTTTCAAGTCTGCAAATAGTACATAATTGGCAACTTTTATTTTACAGTGTCCTGACACTTCTTTTACATTGAAATGAATGTAAGTCACATAAGTCATGTAAATAACTATGTAACTTACATTGAATAGCAGACATTGAGACCTATAGCATAGTGTTTGGTAGAAACCGAACTGCAGTGGAATGGAAACGGTGCTAATTGTGACAAATGCAGGTCCGAATGGATAATGCTGCCTTATTAAATCTGTAGTAGCTATGACTGAGTACTAATGTGTCTACCCCACCCAACTCCTCTGAGGCAGACTGGATTAAAGTGCCTGGAACCCTGAACAGAAACAACATCTTGTTTCAGGGCTTTACCTAAGACATTAAAAAATAAGATTGACTTATAATTTTCGATGACTTTTCAAATGCTGAAAAGGTAACAAATACAATCTATTTTGTCACACTTTTTTTTAAAAAAAATACACATTGCAAAGGGGGATTCAAACCATAGCACACACGACAATCACGTTAGCTCAAAATGCATTTTCTGGAGCAAGAAAAGCTGCAGTTTCCCAGTAACAAAATACTGCAGCACAAAGGCTGGGAAAGTGCAACACTCCCACCACAGAGAAGTGCAGCCTCAAAGAAAGATGTCTGGATCCTCCATAAAAAAAGGAGTAAGAAAGGTGTATTTATTATTTGGAAAGGTCCGTGGAAAGACTTGCCTTAGGGCTTTCTGGAAAAAAAGGTTTAGTGCTGAATTATATGAAGTCCACAATGCTCTTCTATCCATTGTGTTTATTATTGTTATGGTGGAGGGCATGTGGTATAACAAGAACAATAAAAGCAAAACAAAACAGAGCCAAAGGGACCAATTTTGATGGGTTTTGAATAGCTGGAAGCATTGGGAGCTGGAATAAGCCCAGCTTATCAAAGCTACAACTGTTTGTAACATAAATAAAATGTGGGGCAGTGACATCTCCATTCCGTTACCTCCTGATCTATTAAAGCTGATGTTGTGCAGTAAGAAGACACTGCTGCAGGTCTGTACAACCTACCAAGTCACATGCAGCCCAGTGGTCATCTATGGTGGCTCGGCAACCGGCCCTATCATTAGGCAGAATGAGGTAGCTGTCTCAGGTGGAAGACGCAGAGGTGTACAGAGCAGCAGAGCACAGGTTGTAGTACAGAGGTGTGTGAGCCATTCAGCTTGCGCACTAAGCTAGCCTGGTGCCATCAGGAGCAAGGGAAGATGCTTCCCCCATTTACAGCCTTGAAAGGACTCAGCTACCAGTATGGTTGGCTTTTGCACATGGAATGGAAAGAGAGGCACCATCTTTGCCTAGGGTAGTAAAACATCTTGGGCTGCTGCTGCCTATCAAATACTTGACAATAGGCCATAAATGTACAGTGGACTGTGTTCACATTTGGGAATTGCAAATGCTGCAGGTTACACAAATATATAAGTTAGTAGCCAAATGGTGCCGTGGGAAGACTGTGATACAATATTCGGGGCCTGCCTCCATTTTGTTTTCAGCGAGTGTTATATTTAAGTTCATCCCAAAAGTCCCCGATATGGTGGTGTAAATAATGGTGGTGATGAATACTATTTTGCAGAACTGGTTATGGTTCTGCTAGCCACAGAGAGAAGGAACACGCAGGTTGCCACCCCTGACCACTAGAAGCTGGGATTCCTGCTCAGCACCCTTTTAGCTTCTGAGGTTCTGCCAGGAACCTTGCCTGTTACTTTACAGTCACATCAGGCAAGAAAACAAATTCTGAGGCAAGTGCTGTTTTGGAAGCGGTTTAAGCAGATAAGTAGAGCCCCCTACCCCACCCTCAAGGCCACCTCATGTGGGACATTTTCAAAATGTGCACTGAAGACATTGTTGTTTGACATGTACACTCCACAAAGGTAATGTGTGTGAATGCAAAATAATAATAATAATAATAATAAAATGTTTAGCAACATGCAGGCGTGTCAGTCAGGGAGCCTTGTTTTGGCTGCAGGTCCCTGTTGAGTGACATGTTTGGTGGCAACCCTGGGTTTGCTGCCATGTCATTGTATGAAATATCACCAGAGAGAAACGAATCGGCTGCCAAGACCCCTGTACTCTGACTAGCAGCAGCTGAAAGGGGGGACTGTGCCACTCAGATGCCCTCAAGCCACCCAGAGTGGCTGGGGGAAACCCAGCCAGATGGGCAGGGTATATAATAAATAAATAAATAAATAAATAAATAAATAATAAATAATAATAATTACTATTATCTGGAGGTGCCAGACATTGATATGTGGGCCTTCTTCAGGCAGAGCTTGTGTTCTGCAACTAGGCTCTGCCTCCTCCCCAGCTTTGCTGCTGAGTAATCAAGTAATGATCAATCAGGTGATAAACACGAATTTGTGACCAATCCCAACATCATATGCTCATGTTGTATCCATGTCTCATTCACATTTGCGCCATTCCCTGAGCTATTAAAATGTGGGTTGCTTATTTATTTATGACACTTATCTACCACCTTGCTGCCAAAGCACTTAAGGCAGTTTATATTTTATAATATAATGACTCAGTAATGGATCACAAGCTTGCTGTGGCACTGGCACGTCTGAGGCATGGAATAGGGAGCTGTGGTGCTGGTTCCTGCACGGAACGAATAAGCAAACAGTTTGAGGATGAGTAACAAACTCAACGGCAGATGTAAAGTTACTGAAAAGCTAACGAGGGGGGAAAGCATTCTTCACAGGTCTAAGCTAGACTTATTCTCGCTAAGCAACAGCTTTGGACCCAGGAACTTTGGGTAAAAATTCTTGCTCAGCTTTAGACTCAGTTGGACATCTCTTGGCCTCAGTTCCACATTTGGAAACTGGGTGGAACAGTGATCGCCATTATTGTATGGATGAGGCTAAGAGATAGGACAGCTACATATCACCCTACATATCACATACTGTGATGATGTTTATTCACTCCAAAACTAATATTCATATCACAATCCTATACAAGTCTATTCAGAAGTAAGTTCCACGGAGGTCAGAGAGACTTATTCCCAGTTTATGGAGCAAATCCGAACTTTGGGAAGCCGGCGTGATTTAAAGTGGCTTAAGATAAGACAGCATAAAGTAACACCAGATCCAAACTCCATTCAGATATGAGGCTATTGCTAACTGAGCTTGGTGTAAGCCCCGGCAGAGGGAAAAACTAAAATACAATTTGACTTATGCCACCCATTTTTTTGGATTATCAGGTCATGCGATTGAGCTAGGAATTAGGATCCAGCGTAAGTGTGTCCCCTGCCCCCAGTCTGACACCTGTCACACTGCAGAATGCCTCTTTTTTTGGAGGGGGGGCATACTAATACAAGCCTCAGATGAGCTAGCTTCAGATGAGCCAGGGTTGTGTGTGTGTGTGTGTGTGTGTGTGTGTGTGTGACTTACACTGAACCAGAGATTCACTAGATCCTAACTCACTTATTCTTCAGAGAACCTTGGGTTTCGATTGCCCTCTTAAGTGTGTATAGGGATTGCAGCTTTCTTATTAATTTATACAGGGTCATCTATGTAGCTAAATGGAGTGTCTCCACCCCCATCGTTCAGCCCAGATACTAAGATCCAGCTCTGGGGGCCTTCTGGCAGTTTCCTTACTGCAAGAAGTAAGGTTACAGGGAACCAGGAAGAGGGCCTTCTCAGCAGTTGTGCCTGCCCTGTGGAACACCCTCCCTATCAGATGTTAAGGACATGAACAACAACCTGACTTTTAGAAGACATCTGAAGGCAGCCCTGTAGAGGGAAGTTTTCAATATTTTGATGTCTTGCTGTGTGTTAATTTGTTGGAAGCTGCCCAGAGTGGCTGGGGCAACAGTCAGAAGGGATGGAAATAATAATAATAATAATAATAATAATAATAATAATAATAATAATGCTGAACAGGATAACGTAAGCAGAATGGGAATGTTCCTTTCCCTGAAGGTATGACAATCTACATTTGGACAGTGAGGCAGACAGTAAAGAGGACGAGAAGAGGGATGGATTCTCAAAAACCTTCCCTAAACCCGAAGGACATCAAGCATATGTATGAGACATGATGTGCTGGAAGAGTCCCTCAGCATGTTGCATGCTGAACTAGTGCTCTATTCTAAAAGTAATCACTACAAGACATTTTTTTAAAATAACTTCCTGTTCATCTGATGCATATTTAAACACAAAGAAAATTCCTTAGGCACAGTGGAAGGGCATTGTGATTGGCTACCCAGGCTTAAATGATTGATGATATTAGGCTTATATTTAGGCCACAGGTGCTCTTGTGCCTTCTGTTTTTCCTTTATTATTTCCAGCATCTTTTGTGATTTTAGAAGGGCTGTTGTTCCTAGGGACAAATGGCACAGCAACAAGCAGGTAAAGCTGGATTTTCATTTTCGAAAAGCGTTGATGCACTTGTTTTGCATCAAAGAGCCATGGCTTTATTGGCAGAGCATCTTGTTTGCATGCAGAAGATATTCAGGTTCAATACAGGTGGGACTGCCTGAAACCCTGCAGAACTGCTGCCAGTCAGGGTAGACAAATACTGAGCTAGCTGCCCTCATCACCACACCCTAACAAAAAGTAACAAAAGCCACCGGTGTGTCTCCTGCAAATGCAGGTTTGCTGCTGGCTGGCCTGAGAAAAATCAAGGAAGCTGGGGGAAATCCCTCTTCATGCAAAGGAAAAAAGGATGCCTGCAAATCTTTAGGGCTGGACACACTGCATGAAACAGGGAATAATGAAAATAGAGTTATGAACAAGTAGGTCCCTGCCCCCCAAATAAGATTACATTCTAAAAATTAGCAGCTGGAAAGAGGCAGAAGAAGGACTGCTAAAGGTAGCAAGAGATGAATGAGAACAAATGGAGGTGTACGTAGTCTTGGTAGAGTTAGAACTGGGTGAGATTCCTCCCTATGTGAGTTCATGTTGGATTACCTTGGAACAGAGCCAAATTATTTCTGAACTAGACTTATTTCCTGAGCTAATCCAACATTTCGAAAAGGAGAATACCATTCCCTCTTGCCAGCCCTCTCAAATCTCCAGAAAGGCCCTCCCTGCCAGGTGAGACCTTCACAAACAACTTCTGCCTTCCCCTTAAAGAGATATTAACAGCTAGTTGTGGGAGTTGTGGAAGATACACTAAGAGCCAGGACATCAGGGAAAGGATGGAGGAATTTTGTCTCCCTTTTCCCTCCTCTCTTCATGTGATGCTATGCTGCTGCCAACCACTATGTCTCTTACGTGAGGATGGGGGAAGATTGTTTTGGTTATCAGGGGAAGGTGGAGGAGGAGGTTTTGGAGATCAGGTGAGGCTGGTAGGAGAGAGGCTGGGTATTTCTTCCCAGGCTTAGATTTCAGCCGGATCTGGAGCTTGCAACCTCACCTCTCTTTTGAGACGATATTTATGAAACATGCAGGTCCCAGATATGTCAAACTTTGTACATTATCTTTAGAGCTGACATAAAATGAAGGGGTTACACCAAAACAGGCAGGTTTCAAAGAAAGATCTGAAAGAAGACAGAAAGACTGCCATGTATATGTAGATATTATGGTGATGACTGTTATGTTTTATTTCTGCAGTGCTGTCCATGCCCTTGATGCTTTGCCAGGAACGAAAAGGAAGACTGAGAAGTGTGGCATGAAAGATAAACTTCAGAGGGGAGTGGGGGAAAAGAGACAAGGGAAACAAACTAGCAGACGGAGGGGGAAGAGAGTTGAGACGAGGGCAATATGAGATGAATGGGGGGCGAAAACAGTTACTTTGACTTTGTTTGAAGGTGTTTGGGGGTTGCTGGTAAAAAGGGGTAAAGGGAACCCCTGACCATTAGGTCCAGTCGTGTCCGACTCTGGGGTTGCGGCGCTCATCTCATGTTACTGGGCCGAAGGAGCCGGCGTACAGCTTCCGGGTCATGTGGCCCAGCATGACTAAGCCGCTTCTGGCAAACCAGAGCAGCACACGGAAACACCGTTTACCTTCCCGCTGGAGCAGTACCTATTTATCTACTTGTACTTTGACGTGCTTTCAAACTGCTAGGTTGGCAGGGACCAGGGACTCGAACAACGGGAGCTCACCCCGTTGCGGGGAATTCGAACCGCCGACCTTCTGATCAGCAAGCCCTAGGCTTTGTGGTTTAACCCACAGCGCCACCCTGGGTCCCTTGGGGTTGCTGCGTACAATGGATTAATAAAGACAGAATGCATTGCCACAGTATCAAAACTCACTGAAATGGAAGTGAGAAGGACAAGAAGCCGAGAACAATTTGAGAGCCCTTATTATTTATATGAAACACAAGTACAATTCAGAATGCATGTAAAGCAATCTCACTGCTAATTTTTATCAAGTTGTCATGGTTATTAAATTAAAATTTGTATACTGCCCCTATACCCACAGGATAAAATCACAATATAAAACAACAAAATACACAATCAAAAATAAAAACAAGAACAACCCAGTAACCCCCTGCAACACATTTTTAAAAGGGCATTGCATGTCAGTCAACCAAAGGCCTGGTGCCTAAAGATCTATAATGGGCCTATGGACCGTAATAAAGCTGTGTGTGTATAATGAAGGCACCAGGCGAACCTCCCTGGGGAGAGCATTTCACAAGTTATGATTCATAGATGCAATGGGGAAGGGTTATACATTGGTCTATTCAAATAGTGAATATGTGAGTACATTCTATATGTTTGCATGTTCGTAATATAGATGCCAATGTACGTGTGTTGTGGGGTTGTGGGGTGTGTGTGTGTGTGTGTGTGTGTGTATGTATGGTAAAGGTAAAGTTCAATAAAAGCAGCAACTGAAAAAAGGAAAAAAGAGAATATTTCTCCAGCCCAGCTGGGGAAATAATAAAGGAAAGTACAGTAGATTTACTGCTCTTCCTTTATGCAGCAAAATATCTGAAAAGGTACCAAGCTTCATAAAAAGACAACTCTCCGCTTCACATTTGATAGCTTACTTTGATTTTATCTATGGTGGATTCATAATCACCATCCAGTGCCTTCTGCATACAGAGAACATATTGCTAATTGGTCCACAGTAAGACAGACATGCTATTATTTCCTTATCATTCCCCTGAACTATGAGGATTGCATTACTGTTGTAGGAGCTGCTTCTGTAGGGATTGCTGAAATGATGGAGGTGAAGTGTGTTGGAATGTGCCGAACAAATGCTAGTTGTGAGCACAGATTATTTCTCGGGTCAGAAGGTTTAGGACAGAGCGGTACAAATAATTTGCAGGATGTGTGGTATCTGGAGATATTGTGTGCCGGACACCCTACACACACACACACACACACACACACACACACACACACACAATCAAATACAAGCCGCTGAAGCAAGAAGAAAAGAAAAAAGAAGAGAGTGAGAAAAGAGTGACTAAGGGGTGGGATCCAAACTTTGTTTCTATCTGGGGAATGGAAACTCACCAGTCTACTTTAAAGTATATTGGCCCAGGTTCTAATCAGGTTGCCCTGACTTTTATCATTTGTCGCGGTCTCTTAGATCCATCACAGGAGTCCTCTCACACAGTGGTACACAGTAGGACATTTTAGACTGAACTTAATGGTCCTTTAGATGGCAAGGTATATCGCTTTACTTTCTTTACATGATCTCACACAGTCACCCTCTCTTTAAAGAGAAGAAGAAGAAGAGTTTGGATTTGATATCCCGCTTTATCACTACCCGAAGGAGTCTCAAAGCGGCTAACATTCTCCTTTCCCTTCCTCCCCCACAACAAGCACTCTGTGAGGTGAGTGGGGCTGAGAGACTTCAGAGAAGTGGGACTAGCCCAAGGTCACCCAGCAGCTGCATGTGGAGGAGCGGAGACACGAACCCGGTTCCCCAGATTACGAGTCTATTGCTCTTAACCACTACACCAAACTGGCTCTCCAGAGGAAGAAGTTTTACTAGACTTACTTCAAAAGCCAACCTGCTGTGCTATGTGGCCCTCTGTGCTCATTCTGTTGAATTTCTGCCCCCCAACTCATTTCCTGATGGTACCAATGCTTTCATGGTCTGGCAACAAGGCAGTTATACTTGAAGGCCTGCTCTCGGATCAAGATTAAATTCCAAAAATTGTAAATTTTGGAATGAAGTCAAATCATATATTAAAGCCAATTTATTGTAGGTTCTACCAATGATAGCCCTCTCTTCCTGACTTCATAGCTCTCCCAGTTTCATTTTTTTTTGGGGGGGGGAAAGAACCCTGGTAAATCATCTGGATCAATTAATCTATCTAACAGTCACCCATCCTCAAACGTGTTTGGACAATGCATATCACATCAGTCTTGCAAGGCTGGTTGGGCTGAGATTGGTTCAAGGCCAGCCAGTTACTTTTGTGGCTAAGAAAGAATTTGAACTCAGATACCCTCTGTCTTCCAGTGTATCCTTGACACCAAATTTGCAAAAAATAATAATTTTATATTCATTTAACATATAACTGAGAGAAACAGTGACACTTCGTCCCCTTCCTTCTAGCTGTAACCTTAACTAAACCCAATTAGTTTTTTTTTCATCTTACTGCAGACAAACATAAGGACACACACACACACAGACAGACAATGTATAGCCTCAATCCTTAACTCGATTCAGCTCATTTGAGGTCTAAAGAGCTACATACACTAGTTCACCTTAGGTGAAGAGCTGATCCATCAAGTTTAGTAAGTCAAACTGGGGTGCACAGTTCAAATAAACTCACATCTTCCCAGAGCCCCAGTAGGTACAAAGGTGGGCGATAATTCAGTTGTATTTCTTGAAAATAATCAGAATTGTCTCCCTTCTACCCACAGTCTCCCTGAAATCAATAGGGCTACATTAGAAGGTCTTTAAAAATAGCAAAACAAGGAGTCCAAATGAACAGCACTGGAAGCTAACTACTATAATTATCTTCCTCTGTTCACAGGCTTTTGGCAAATTCAACATCGATCAGTAAATGAATCACATCTTTTAGTTTTTAAGTGAAATTTAGCCCCAAGCTGTTCTTGCCCTGATATTTGATTGCAATTACACTGCATGTTAGCACAGGTATGGAGGAATGATTCCTCACAGATATTTAGTTTAAGTGCCTCCTCTTCAAACTTTCATTAGCTCCTCTTTCATCAAATGAGATGGCAAAGAACCCAGGGTTCACCCCTTCCACCAAGCTATTAAGCTAATATTAAGACCACAGAACGAGACAGATAAAAGCAATTTTGAACTGGCTGCTCTTATGCTGGAACAAAATTTCCTGGCATGCATCATATATGAACTGCAAGTAGTCATAAACGGGAGATTAAATCCATAAGGAAAAGTAGCAGAACATCAACAGCTGGTAAGCTGGGAATAACAATTGGCATTCTTTCCTCACCGGACTGCTTGCAAATGTGTGTTTGTTTTCTGGCCAACCGCTAAAACTCCTACTTTTAAAATATTATTTTGTGATATTTACATGCTGCATTGAAACCTGGCAGAAGCAGGAAGGGGGTGGGAGGAGGGAGAAATTATTCTGCTCTGCTGCATATGATAGTTTTTACAATAAAATAAACATAAAAATAAACAACTCTGACAGTCTAATCTATTTTACTCTACATAACCACGACAAGATTTTTTTGTTTTTGGAATAATAATAACCCTGCATATGAAAACAACCCAAAACTCAACATCTAGCAACATCTTGCATATTGCATACAATACCCAGGGTTTTAGACAAGTATTTGACAAGCCCACTTCAAAATCTTCTCCTGCAAAGATCCTTTCGAACTGTTCTGAGGTTCTAGGGTCCACCTCGCAACATACACCAATTAAGAGCCTGGGGAGGTTTCCTACTTTAAAACAGATTTAAAAAGCAGATTGAAAACTTTACGAAGAAGGACTTCCCAGTCTCTTAAAGATAAATAAATTGCTGGATGTCTCTTCCCCCTCCCTAGCCCTCCTCCAAACAAAGCCTTTCAAGAGATTACAGTTACTTACTAGAGTATTAGAAGTGGACAGCCTGGTGGTGTTTAGTCCTACCAGTGATGGGAGCGTTTGGGACATCCAGTTAGAAATCATTGCCATGGTACTAAGGACAGCACCAAGCTTGAGCAGTGGAGGACTCATTGCTGTGGAGGCTAATGAGTTTTCATAGTGACTGATTATCATCCTAGTGCAGGCTGGCAGGGAGAGGCGTTCCTGCAGCTCACAACATCCTCAGCACGAAAGGGGATCAGCCTCCCCAGATTTAATCATCCACTAAAACACACATCCAGGCAGCCTCTCTCTCTCTCTCTCTCTTCCCCCCTCCAGTGCAGCTCCTAGTCTCCTTTCTTATATCACCACACACTAAAGCAGGCTGGCCACAGACACACAATCCTTTTTATATGCCTGTAATTATTACAGCTTCCCTGTGGAGCGAAGGAAAGGGAGAGGGAGTGGGGGATGAGAATGGAAGGTTCTAAGGAATCTGTTAAAATCTAGTTAGCTCAACCAGTGGGAGATGACTAACGGTGGCTAATAAAGCTGCCGCGCTCAGGACAGGCACCAGAAAAATAACCCGATACAGCTTGCTGATGGGTATGCAAGAGAAAGCCTCTTCTGATTCACAGAAAATTATTTGGGTGGGTATATAACCACTGAAGAAACTGTGAACTTATGGTCAAAAGAATGCTTGCCTGCAGATCTGTGTAATCATTTAAGGGTGCTGGGTTTTGTGGGTCTGGTTTCCAGATAAACAGGAATAGGGTCAGGCTGCATATTTGGCTCTGCCAATGATGGCAGATTTCATATGTGCACAAATGCATAATGTGCATATACAAACCCATGATGGAGAAGAGGGGATGGAAGGAGGGGCCTCTTATAAGACCTGTGCACCTAGGGTGCAATGAATCACACACCTGCAACACTAGTTGGCAGTTGGCATTGAGCAAGTTGGACTCTTTATGCTGGTTCTAAATACAGGATGGGAAATGTACACAATTTTTTTTTTGCCATATAATTTTTTTATTAATTTTATAACAATACAATAATAAATCCATCACATAATCTTTACAACTCATAACATTTTGGCTTTTTAAGGCCATGACTTCCATCAAACCCTCCTTATGATATCCTAACATTCATCACTAATAACTATACCTCACAAATCAATCATTGCTTAAAATGATCACACATAAACTTATCACTAAAATTTCATATTACAATTATATTCTTTCAAATGAGGACAAAGGGATTACTGTAAAACCAGCTACCAAAACTTCTGTTTGTGATGTGGCGGAATAAGTGTTGTAACTTCATTGCTACCTAGGACAGTCATAAATACTTGTATCTTTAGTCCTCACAGATAGCAATGAAGTCTAGGTATATGTAACTGCTTTCCCAATATTCTTTCCTTGCCTCTTCTATTGATATTTAGATGGTTTTGATTGTTATCTCCCTGGGGCAGAGATGCTACTTAGTTACATTTGTCTGTAAAATACTGTATTGTGTATCCCAATGGCAATGTAAAAATAAAACACATCATCATTGGCAGCAACAACCCTATAATCAACAACAGTTTCCCATGATTTCCACAATTTTCTATTGTGGCTCATGATATCACAATTTATCTAAGGAAACGATAGTACAAATAAAGAAGTAACCTAAGAACAATATTATAGATTTCTTATTTTATAAGGGTGCAATAGGTTGGTCCCTGCGCATGAGAAAGTCTTTCCTGCCAACTTATCAGGAGTCACTTTTCCTCAGTCTGAGAATGAAGGCTCACCTGAGACCACCTGGGCTATAACAACCCTTTAAAAAAATCTCAAAGTAGCTGTCTTATTACAAAAGAATTTCAGAAATAGACTGGAAAGAGAAGTTGCTGAATTGCAACTTATTACCAAACTTAAAACCATGGAGAGACCTGGTCTGAATAGAGATATTGGATTCTTATCTCATTATACATGACAAAGCTTTTTTTAGCCATCTCACCCCTTGCTTTTTCCTGCAAGACCAATTGCAGTTGTTAACAGTCGTCAACAGGTTTACCTCACCTATCAGCCAATCACCCATTCCCACCACCCCTCTGAGTAATACCCCTCCCCACCTTCTCACTATATATAAGGGTCTGGTGACTTCTGTTTCAGTGTATCTGAAGAAGTGTGCATGCACACGAAAGCTCATACCAAGAACAAACTTAGGTGGTCTCTAAGGTGCTACTGGAAGGATTTTGTTTAAATTTTTTATTTTGTTTCGACTACAGCAGACCAACACGGCTACCTACCTGTAACTAGAACCCTTTAAAAAGATGCTGTTGGCAGGTAAAGGTTTTTGAAATATCTACAGCTGAAACTTCCATTGAGCTCAGTAGCAAAGCATATGCCAAAGGCCTTGGGTTCAACCCCATGCGTCTCCAGGTAAGCCTCCTGTCTGAAACCCTGGAGAACTTCTGCCATTCAGTGCTGACAGAGCTAAGCAAGGAAGACCAATGATTTGACTTGGTATTTTGCCTCTGCTTTTATTCTGGCTGTGCTGCTCTTTGCTCATAGGTTTTTGGCTCTTATGGGATTATTTCAGCTGCCCACGTGACCACATGAATTCAAGGGTGGTTGCAGTTAGCTTGTTTATTTGTGCTGCTTTTGGATTTTATTATGTTATTTTTTTATTGTATCTCTGCCTTTTATAAAGCGTGTTAAGCTATTAATTGGACATTGCCCAGGAAACCATGCAATGGCGTGATGAACAAATAAAAATAAAGCAGCTGCCTATGACCTCCTCTATCTCTTTGTTATCCCAGAATATTATCATCACATGAAATGCCTTAGTAACCAGTAGTATGTATGGGCCCCCGAGGCTTGGATCTTAGACAACCCTTAATTGGGAAGAAGAAGAAGAAGAAGAGGAGGAGGAGGAGGAGGAGGAGGAGGAGTTTGGATTTGATATCCCGCTTTATCACAACCCAAAGGAGTCTCAAAGCGGCTAACATTCTCCTTTCCCTTCCTCCCCCACAACAAACACTCTGTGAGGTGAGTGGGGCTGAGAGACTTCAGAGAAGTGTGACTAGCCCAAGGTCACCCAGCAGCTGCATGTGGAGGAGTAGAGACGCGAACCCGGTTCCCCAGATTACGAGTCTACCGCTCTTAACCACTACACCACACTGGCTTTGTTACAAGTGGGACATTTGTTACTGAGAGCAATGAGGTCTGAAGGTAGGAGACTGGATATCACACAATGCTAAATAAATGGGAAGAGTTGACAAAGTAAGATTGATTGTGTGTGTGTGTGTGTGTGTGTGTGTGTGCATCAAATATGCTACGGTACTTTCAAAGTGAATATAAAAACGAGAGACTATTTGGCACAACCCTCCTACGCATCCGCCTGAATCTGTGCTCCAAATGCAAACCAAAGCTCCTCTTTCCCCTTATGCATTTCAAATTATTTCAGCCTATCTCTTTGATTTAGCCAAGATGTACAGAAAAATCAATCAATGCCTATTTCAAAACACAGTGTGATCTGCTGTATAATTTTATGAGGGACTTGGAGGCTTGGCCACATATATACAAAAGAGATCCCTCGCTTCTAAATATTGAATTCTTTCTTGGAAATACTGAGTTTGAAGGAATATTATTTTGCAGAAAGAGTGCAATTCCTGTGAAGCATGCCCTTGAAAACTGGATAAGTTTTAGTCCACAGGCAAATGAGGGAAACCAAAATTCCATTTGAAATTTGTAGCTCTCGGCTCCATGGAAAATCACCAGCTAGCAGTTAATATAAAATATATGAACTAGAATATGCCTCGTAGCTACCTTACTACATGAAGAATGGCACTGGAAAGGCTGGCACTTCCATACAGCAAAATTTGCTGTAGTCAATATATGGAAATAGTGCATTTCCAATTGATTATAGGTGGATGCAGATATCCACTTGTCAAATAGTAATTTATCACAGGGTGCATATGGACACTTTCTAAGATATATTCCTGGTTTAGTTCAAAGCAGCAGCAGACAACATAGCTAGAATGTTCCTGGACTGCGCCATTTCAGACTGGACATTATTGAATACAAGGGGAATCGTTGACCCTCTTGATGTTGCTGTACTACAACTCCCATCATCCCCATCCAGCATGGCCATTAGTCAGGGATGATGGGAGTTGGAGTTCAACAACAGGTGCCGGGCCACAGGTTCCCCACCCCAGATCTTGCATTTCCACGTTTAAAAAATTCTCCCCAAATCTACAAGCCTAGCCTTCTCACTAACAGGTAACTTTTGTATGTGCAGCGGGAATTTTAATTTAGTTTATTTATAACATGGAGGAGAACATCAGTCACATGAGCCCCACAAGTGCTGTCCAGGTACAATTTCACTGCCTCATCTGTGCTTTGTGTAAACGAGTCTTCTTCAGCCCTCCTGCCAAGGATAAGGAGAATTTCACCTCTCATCAGATGCAGATGTCTAATTAAAGTGTGGAGTAAGGTGCTCTTCCCATATCTGTCCTCTTGATTTCCATTGCTGAAGTTTGTCTTCGGACTTACTGTGGTGGGCATGGAACGGCTTGATAAGCTGGCTTTCTGTATCATCTTGCCAAGGGTTGAGTAGGATTTTATCATGTAACAGGTGCAGAAGTGTGAGAAAACAGTTCTTCAGGTCCACTAAACCAGCACCAGCAGTTGCCATCCTTGGGCAGTTACCAGCTGATGCCAGTTGCCAAAACTGATACCTGTTTTGGCTCCTCCTTGATTCCCACCCCCTCTGGCCCAGCATTCCAAGCCACACCAGGTGGCTGAGTCTAGCTGCCATTCTGATTTCAGACAATGCCCCTGGAGTGGCATCATTCCCGGACATTGTGGGAAAAGTAAATGGTGATACCCAGCCACCTGCTACTGCCTGCTCCTTCCTGCACTGCTTCCAGGAAGCCCACTAGAGGAAGGGCCCCATCAGCAGGTGGGCACTGTGCTCAGGGCCCTTGCAGACTGGAAGCAACCCTGAAACCAATTTTCCAGCCATCCAGCTATGTGGGTGAACACAGGTGGCTATTATTGAAGTGATAGCTTGGTACTGGTTGCAGATGGCACGGTGGGGGCATCACGGCTCACCGGGCCTCCAGGGAGTTGAGTCACTGCTTCTTGCCAGAAAGGCGAAGCAAAGTTGCAGGGAGGTTGGACTGGTGAAGATACTGTGGCAGGAGCACCAGATTAGCTCTGCCAGTTGAGCCTCTAGCTCTGGAGATGTCACCAGAAAATGGTCCGCTTCTTTTCAAGCTAGAGGGGCTTGTTTCTTTAAAAGTAAAGACAAGCTTTGGTGGATGCTGTGTGCTACATCCAATGGCCACAATCTGCCTTAATTGAAACTGCTCTGTCTTTCAGGAAGCTCTGGTTTAGCCCTACCTGTGTTTTTGTGCTTCATTTCATCTGATAATCTCAAGTCACACAAAGGAACAGGTGAAGAAATACTGTGATGCTTCAAGATATAACTAAATTCCTCCTCCAGTGTTGTCCTCAAACCACTTAAGAACCTAAGAAGAGCTTTCTGGATCAGGACAATGTCCCATCTAGTTCAGCATCCCGTAGTCAAGGAAGTGGCCAAAACCACCCCTCAGGTTCCCCTCAGGCAGGGAAATACAACCAAGATTCCAGCATTTACCTTCCCGCCGGAGTGGTACCTATTTATCTACTTGCACTTGATGTGCTTTCAAGCTGCTAGGTGGGCAGGAGCTGGGAATGAACAACGGGAGCTCACCCCGTCATGGGGATTCGAACTGCCGACCTTCTGATCCGCAAGCCATAGGCTAATTACATAACTACTTCCCCATTGTTCATTCCATGTCAGCCAACATTACAAGTCATCCTAGTACAATAAATTAACAATAGTAACAGTAACAACAAAAGCACGAAGGTTAATGTTTAAACTTAAACATACAGATCCTTCAACTTCCTTGCCTCTAATATGCATAGTATAAAATTAGTGAAGGCCTCTATACCTCTTCTATAATCAGGTTCAAGCTAACTAATACTTAGCAAATATGAATGCAGGGCTTTTTTTTTTGCTGGAACTCAACAGAACGCAGTTTTGACACCTCTCAGGTAGGCGCCATTGCCATTCTAAGAGAGCAAGGGTGAGTTTCAGTACCTCTTTTTCTAGAAAAATAGCACTGTATGAATGAAAGTATTTCAAGCAACAAGAATATATGTTCATACATTGAACCTGAAATATCAACATCCTTTAATGACTTTTATTGCTAGGCCTATTCATTACCTTATTAGCTCATTCACTACCATTTGCCCATCACGGTGTATCTGCAGTATACAGGGAACTGAATCAACAACTCCTTGCCCTTCAGCATAAGAGCAAAAGAAAAAAGCAAACATCTTCAGACTTTGTCCTGAGCAAGGTCAACCAACACTTTTTGTTGCTTCTGTTTCACGTGTACACTATCCTAGGGTCTTTTAAGGTAAGTTGGGGAGCAATAACAAAGGGTAAAGCATGTTTTCCTTCACACTTTTCTCACATTAGCCTACCAAGTACCCATGGGAAATCCACAAGCAGAATATGAGTGCAAAATCCTGCAGCTCTCATCAACTGATATTCAGAGGCACAAGGCCACCTACTCAGTGCTGAGAAGATGAGAAGAAATCTCTCTCTCAAGGAGGGTATTGCCACAAGCAGAACAATGCTACCAGAACAGCCCTATCCCTAAAATGGTGGTGGGTAGGGAAACCTGGAGAAGGAGATGATGAAGGAACAGACAAGTCCCCGTGGCAGTAGGCAGTCTTTTTTCAGACACCGCAACCTCAAGTAACTGATAGCTTCCTAGATCCTAGTAGACAGCATCTTGAAGTCTACTAAGAAATGAACTGGGAACCAACTGGAATTCTTTAGATACTGGAAGAATGTTTCCTGGCTAGAGATAGCCCCATTTAGCAACCAGGCTGCATATTCTGGAAATGGCTTGGGGGGGGGGGCAACAACGGCACACACACAAAAATCTGAGATGGAGGAAGTACAAAAAAAAGGCGTTGGAACGTAATTAGAAATCTAAAAAGCCATGGGCAAATGGTGTGATTCGGCCTGGAAGCCTCTGTGGTGATTGGCTCAAGATATATCACCCAAGGGTGTGTTCTGGCAGCCCCCAGGAGCAAGCAGCTATTTCGACATTACTGGGAGATGGAATGCTTTAAATTCTGCCCTGCCACCGACTCCCTCAGTGATCTCTGTAGGAGAGCTAACCTTATAAAACGTGGTAGAAGCAGCACATCCAACTCAGTCTGAATGCCGGGAGGATTAATTAGTCAGTGTTTGTAAAGACTATTGAAGATGAAAAGAGCCATATATCTGTACTAACCTGGGGCTTTATGAGTGGTATGAAGCCAAATTAGAATTCGGGCCTCTTTTGTCGGGCATTTGTTTGAGTTGGAGAGGTTTAAAAAGTTGCTGTAACTTATTTTAAAGAGGGGGAAAAAAGATCAGTGTCTCTGCTCACTCCCTCGGATTTATGGTGAGCCAGAGCCTTGCTCTGAGGGGAAATGGGGAAGCTGGCAGCAGTAAAAATGAGGAAAAAATGCCTCAACATGTAAAACTATATTACATTTATATATATATCTCATTCGCAGCCGAAGCAAAATAAATAACCGGGAGCCATTGGTGCAATACACAAAGTGAGCTTTAATAACTCGCTACTGTTGCTGACATGCATCCACCTTTTCTTTTCTAACCCGTCAGTGTGTCTGCTCAGTGTTACAGATGGAAATTTCCACAGAGGCAGAGTCTGATGTGCTGCAGAAGAATAAAGAGAGGTTGCCTAGGCCTGGTGGATTGATTCTCCTGCAGACAAAGCAGGCAACTGGGTTTTTGCTTTCTTGAGAAAAACAACAGTTTCCTAAACCACCAGGGACAATAACCAGAGAATGTGCTGCAGAACCATACAAGAGCATAAGCAAATCATATCCATGTGAGCGACAGGCAAAAATCACCCAGCTCTTTTGTTCAGATGAAAGGCAAACAAGTTCCGCGTCATCTGGGCCAGTCTGGGACCTCTACTTAAGCCACTATTGTAGCAGAAAGTATGAGTGGACCCATCTCCATGTTCATGAGATAAGGCATGACTGAAGCCTTGAGCATCTCATTACATACTATGCAGTTGACCCACCTCAGACCTAGTTGATACACCAGACTGGGCAAAATATCCCATTCCAACAACCTTCTGGCCTCACCTCTCTTAGCTAACTCTCTCTGTGCCCTTGAGGTGGTTCCTTCAGGTTGCTGCCCTGAGTGAAGGATCCACCAGCAGATGTATTTTGGAGTGTCTAAAAGGGGAGCGTCTACCTCTGAAGGGTCTCCAATCTCAATATATGGAGACGCTGCTTGACCCACATGTGCTCTCCTCCTCAATTCGAGTCCCACTTGACCCTCTATGTATCCCTCCCTCCACTCCAATGTCACAGTCAAGGATCTGCTCCTCACTCCTCACCCTCCAAGGCATTCTCCTCTTACTGCACTTGGAGCTCAACTTACAGCCTATGGATGCGCCCGAATGGCGTCATGCTCAGATGTACCCTGCTGCAGCCAAAGGTAGAGATGCATGGTAAAACATTGTTGAGTTGGCTGCTGGAAGTTAGTGACACAAGCACATTGACATTCTCAGTTTTGCCTGGATTAGCTTTCCATGTTGCTTTAGGTGAGCTTTGCAGACAAATCTGACTTCCACTGACTTTTATCTGGGGCGGTGGAGGAGCAAGTAAGCGCAAAACCCTCACCTGACCTCACACCAGATATAAACCTGGGGTTCAAGTCTCAAGTGCAAAAGGGTTCTTTGGTGAATAGGTTTACATGGTTTGAATATTATTTTGCTTTTGCCTTTTGCTTTACATTGGCGTGTCTACTTGCATTATGCCATGACGAGAAGGAAGGAAGGAAGGAAGGAAGGAAGGAAGGAAGGAAGGAAGGAAGGAAGGAAGGAATGGAAAGGAGGGAGGGACTTAACAATTAAAATGCTTAGTTCACTAGCTAAAGCAAAGGAAGGTGCTTCCCAGGTTAATTGGAAACTAAGAAGCCTCAGACAGACAATCTTTGGACTTTGCTAAGACAGAGCTGAAGACTTCAGTGCTCTGTGGATGGGCTAGAGGAGCTATACAGTATCCCCTGGAGTATTCTGCATGAACACACACCGTTAATTATCCAGGAGACCAGTTGCAAAAGCACGTGCACAAAACTAATTATAAAACTTTATAAAAGATTGTTCTATGAAAGAAATGCCAGCAAAAGGAGAGAGTGTTACAGCTAGGTAAGTTTAAGTGGGTCGGGGGGTGTTTCTTGGGACTCATTTTGCTGCAAACCTACCTGACAGGCACTTCCAGAGACAATATGCAAACCGAAATACAGTTATTCATTGAAATTCACACTTCTCTGAATTTTGTGGCGGCCATGCATAAAAAATGCATTCATTAGCGAAAGCAGCATTAAAAAAAGGCATTGTGTCAGGGAGAACTGCTTGCAAAAAAAAAAAAATGTGTGTAGTAGGAAAAATCACATACAAAAAAATGTTCATGTTAGGAGAAATGTGCACATAAATGCTGACAAATTTACATGAGAACTTAAAAAAAAAAAAAGTTTGCCAACTGATGCAGAAAGTGGCAAATGGAAATTTGGGTTGGAACAAATGAGAAACCGAAATGGACAGATTTGCTCACTCAGCTGCAGAGCAATCCTATGCATATCTACTAAAAAACTGGACCATCTAAGTTGATTGAGGTTGACTACCAGGCAAGTGTGCAGAGAAGTGCAGCCTTATTGCATATATGAACCCTAAATCTGGACAAGTTCTAACAAAGCTGTAATGGGAAGAGAAAGTACTGAGTTCTCATCACTATTGGATATTGCTATGGTTTGGGGGGCAACATAAACTTTGCAGGAGACTTGGGTCTCTACATTCCCAGAACTAATAATCTTAGAGGGTGATGCCTAAAGAAGTAACTGGGTTTTGCGAAGCTATTTTGAGCACCTTCCACAATCTGTATATTTTGATAGAATAAAGATGTAGGCTATGCCGCTAGAAAGCTTTGCATGCCTTATTGCAAAGCAGGGCCATTCAAAACTTGGCAGAAGAAGAAATTAAGGGTGGGATGGTAACGCTGATTGTGCTCTTAAAACGATGAAGGTATAAAGATAATGGCCAGGATTGGGGAGGGGAGGCAAATCACCGGGATTGAGACAACCATGCATGTGGTTCTGTAAGCACAAGGCAGTTTTAGATTTGTTTTCCTTGAACAGTAGCCTTAAGAACATAAGACGTCTCCTGCTGGATCAGCCCAATGGTCCACCTAGTCCGGCATTCTGTTATCACAGCGGCCAACCAAATGCTTGTGGGAATACCATTGGCAGGACCAGTGCTCCAGGGTTAGCAAACCTGGGTAGCCTCAGCACCTCAGATAGTCCCACTGCTGCTGACTCCATCAGTGCTGCTACTCCTTAGCACTGCTACCATTTACAGTGGTACCTCGGGTTACAGATGCTTCAGGTTACAGACGCTTTAGGTTACAGACTCCGCTAACCCAGAAATAGTATCTCGGGTTAAGAACTTTACTTCAGGATGAGAACAGAAATCGCGCGGTGGCGGCACAGCGGCAGCGGGAGGCCCCATTAGCTAAAGTGGTACCTCGGATTAAGAACAGTTTCAGGTTAAGAACGGACCTCCAGAATGAATTAAGTTCTTAACCCGAGGTACCACTGTACCTGGTGCTCTGGTCCATGGAGTCACAAAGAGTCGGACACGACTAAATGACTAAACAACAAACAACCACTGTACTGGCAAGGAGGAAAAGAAAGGGTGAGGGCTGGCACCGGAATGGGAGCTCATTCCTTGTCTGGGTCCCCCAAAACCTGAAGGTGGCCGCTGTTATGGTGCCAACAGGATGGCGTGCCGAAGCCAGGTATCAGTACCGGGGTCGAGAGAAGCCAAAGTCAGGAGCAGTCTGCATCAGGAACCAGCCGAGGTCAGGTATCAGTACCGGGGGTCAAGAGAAGCCGAAGTCAGGAGCAGTCTGAGTCAGGAACCAGCCGGAGTCAGGTACACAGGATCAGGAGCAGGATGAGCAGGCACAACCATGTGCTTCAGCACAGCAGTTGCAGGTGCTGGTGAGGGCAGCAGCCAGCCTTCCTTAAGTAGCCAGCTCATCACCACGCCTTTTACGAGCTGCAACTGCCTCCAATTGCTCCCTCCGTTTCTCAGCTCTACGCTCTACAGCTGAGATGGGAGGAGGGGAGGGGGCCCTCCGGCTCCTCTCCTCACAAGGGCCTGATTCTGGCTCAACCTCATCCTCCTCCTGTTCTGGCCTTCCCTCTTCCCCATCTGCTTCTTCCTCTTCTGAGGAGTGTCGCCACCAGTCTTCTTCAGGTAAGAATCCCTCCATTTCTCCGGACTCTTCCGTGGTTGCCGCTTCAACTAGGGGGGCTTGCCACCACTCCTGCTCATCTGGTGCAACCCTGACAGCCGCAAGATGCTCCAAGAAGAAAACAAAGCCAGTCATTCCATTGGGCTAGCTAGCTCATGTCTTTCATGTGAATCTGAGTAGTTCCATGGATCCTGGCCAATTAAGTTTTTCTTCATTTTTAGAAATATAATTATAGTGAGAAAGACTCCTACATACATAGAGGCTTGTTTCAGGAAAGGGGGGGGGGAGCTTCTTAAGTGTAAAAGCAGCCCAACAGCGAGACTCTGCTCTGAGAAGGCTTGTCAGGATTAGCTCCCATTTCAGCAGCTGGAATGAAGCAGCCTTGGTGAAAAGCTTCTTTATGTGCTCTGCCCATTAAGCAAAGGGATGTTTCTCCCCTGCAGTGCCACTTCCGAACATCTGTGGTGACCGAGGAGCTCAGAATCAGATGGAAAGACATGCTGCAGCCTTCAGTAATTGGCGCAGGCTGGAGTTGTGAAAACAGTGTGCAAGTGGAAGGTCAGTGTGCAGAGTGCTCTAACAACCACATCTGCTTCAAATGTTTGGAGAAGCCTTGATGGAGCGCTCAGCAAGACGTGACATTAATCATGCAATTAAGTGACTGCATGAATGGCTTCTTAAAAGCCATGGTGGCAGTGGTTAATTTAACCCTTTGCCCCCTCAGCAGATCTGATCTCTGCTGGGTCCTCACAGCTGCTATTTGCACGGAGAGGAAAGATTCCGTTGCCATTATTAGTTTTAATTGGCATCAGGGCCCCGGTTTATAAGTTGACAGAGACCAAGAACTGGCTTGCACGCAACAGTAAGCCCAAGTATGGCTTAGTGCAAATGAATGAGCAGGCGGGGTCTCGAAGCGGAGATTGTGGCCCCTGTGATCCTCTTCTGATCCTCCTTCCACTGCGCTGCTATGAACCACATCATGGTTTAGTCTAGAATGCTGGCCAAACCCAGGCCCATGGTTTGTCTCACTCCAGACAAACCACAAGCTGTGATCCATGTTGGTCTTTAGTTTACAGTGCATAGTTTGTCTAGTGGAGACAAACTCCAGATTCAGACAACACACTAAGCCACACTATGGTTATCTCACATCAGAACTTGGAGGAGGAGTGCAGCAACATGTGTTTTAAGTCGGGGCTTGGCTTAGCACTGCAGCTCTAGGAATTTCACCTCATTTCCCTGCTCAAAAACATGGTGAGTCAATTCCCCCTTGATAAATAAATGTAAAACGATCCAAGAGAAGCACTTTCCAAGGGGGTAGGTTTTGAACAAACCCAACAAAGGCCTTGTCAAGTACCAGATGGCAAATATTTACAAAATGTGAATTTATGTATGATAGTGATACGGTTTACTCTGCACCTGACTAGGTAAGAAAGAGTTCAAGGGCAAATTCCAGCCAGGCAGAAAACACTGCAGGAGGATGTGAGGCATGGCTGGTAAGGGATTTGGCCTGGGGGAGAGTGTGTGGCCTCTGGAGAGTCTCAAGGGTCAGATAGACAGGCCTGGAGGTTCTCAATCCTTTGGCATAAAAAGTTACAAGATTTGCGGTTATTACTTACGCATCCCCTTCTGGGACATAGCCTACCCAAAACGGCACACTGAACCATAAATACACACAGACAGACAATCTAAAATTAACAAAGGAGGGATCATTTAGGAAAAGGTCCAGTTGAACCAAATAACAATGAGTAAGATAGCACTTACTACAGCTTTATTGGGCACAAAGTGAAAAGCAAACTCGACAATAAGTTACCAACATAAAACAGCAAAATCACAAACTTTAAGGGCATTCCATCAATCAGCCAGTGAGACTTTCCCCAATTCATTCCCAACTTGAGCTGCTTTTTTATTATTATTTCAATACCTGGAAAACATATTTGGAAGCTAGTTCTGTGTTTCTGAGGCTCAGGCTGAAATCAATGGGATTTACTACTATATAAATTTGTTGACGGTTGAAATGAAAAAGGCAGAATTGTTAACCGTAAGTCCCCCGCAAAAGAAATGAGAAACAAATAAAGGACAAGTTCATGCATACTGTGGTCTCTATGAGATCAACGCTGGACTACATGCGGTTGGGATTGTGAAGAGCAGGGGTCAGCAAACTTTTTAAGCAGGGGGCCAGTCCACTGTCCCTCAGACCTTGTGTGGGGCCAGACTATATTTTTTTGGGGGAAATGAATGAATTCCTATGCCCCACAAATAACCCAGAGATGCATTTTAAATAAAAGCACACATTCTACTCATCTGATTCCCGGACCGTCCGCGGGCCAGATTTAGAAGGCGATTGGGCCGAATCCGGCCCCCAGGCCTTAGTTTGCCTACCCATGGTGAAGAGTAATCATACAGAAGAACGTACAAAGCTATCAGAAAGCAAATCAGACCATTGGTTCATCTAGCCCAGAGTCCTGCCTGCTTTGATTGGCAAGAACTCTCTGGCACAGATCCATCTCAGGAGATTTTGAGTCCTGGACCTTCTTCATGCAAAGCAGGTGCCCTCCTACGAATGAGCTGGGGAAGGAGCTAGGATTCTTGCTCCCCTTGCAAAAGCAGCTTGAGGGGCAATCAGGAGAACCTCCCGCCTCCAACTCCAGTTCCTGCCAATCAGATGCCCCTCTGTGTCTGCTGCCTCCTCCAATTGCCAACCCAAGCCTGATTGTGACAGTGCTTTGGGGATGATGTCTCTTCCCCCCCTTCAACTAAACTTACCTAAAGGTAAAGGGACCCCTGACCATTAGGTCCAGTCGCGGACGACTCTGGGGTTGCGGCGCTCATCTCGCTTTACTGGCCGAGTGCAGGTCATGTGGCCAGCATGACTAAGCCGCTTCTGGCAAACCAGAGCAGCGCACGGAAATGCCGTTTACCTTCCTGGCGGAGCGGTTCCTATTTATCTACTTGCACTTTGACGTGCTTTCGAACTGCTAGGTGGGCAGGAGCAGGGACCAAGCAACGGGAGCTCACCCCGTCGCAGGGATTCGAACCGCCGGCCTTCTGATCGGCAAGCCCTAGGCTTGTCTGGTACTCAGCAAGGTGTAATTGCTAAGAGTTCAAACACATGGTGCATTCAGGCAGGGGGAATATCGCATTGGGCTTCCTGCTAGCACTTCTGTTCTGTTTTCTAATGCTCCTTTCACACTGCGGTGCCTGGGGCAGTATAGAACTGTGGCTTTATGACCGGTAGCTCATGCTAACTTTCTTACATACCAGTGAGCATGGTGTGACCCAAGAAGGAATGTCATTGAACAATGTTGCTATCCCCTCCCACCCGCCATTCTGCACATGCGTGCTTCTGTACCCCCACAATTCCCCCACAAAAACAGCAGGAAAGAACTGTATGCTGGTATACCGCCCCAAATTTAATCACTTTTACTCTCACACTTTTCAGGGTCATGTGCTATATTCCATTAGTTTCCATGAACTGGCTTTTACGTCACATGAAAGCTGAAATATATAATGCAGAAATTAACCGTCCGGGGAACATTGAGGAAATGGAATAAGATGCCGTGCAAACACAGCCACGTATAGAATAATGGCTTCTCTCCCATGCTCTATTTAATATCCAATTTCTGATGCAATATCTTACTCTGTGTGGTTTTTAATTGTTTTTATTGGATTTCCAAATAAAACAATTATTTGGAACAATTATTCCAAATAAAACAATTATTTTTGGATTTCCAAAAATAAAGAAAGAAAAGAGAAAGAAAGATTGAAAAAGAAAACAAGAAAAAAGGATAAACTTACATCAAAAAATCTTACAACTCCACATATTGAGATTACCCTGAATCTCTTAACTTTTCCCCATCCCATCCATGGGTCCTCTTAATTCTATTTTAACTGCGTATCAATATTTCTTCAATTATTTTGACTTCCTAAGTTATCCATACTTTCTATTTCATTACAAGTGTATTTAGAATCCTGCTAAAGTTTTGACCTGTTTACAATATACAGTATATACATTATAGACATTTCCCATTCTTTTAAAAATTTCTTGTCTTCTTGGTCCCTGAGATTGCCAGTTAGTTTTGCCATTTCGGCATAGTCCATCAACTTGATTTGCCAATTACTCTGTGTGCCTTATCTTAGCCAGTCGTTACTTTAGTAGTTGACAGTATTATCAGTTCAGCCCGGATTATTCATTGCACAGGAACACAGGAACCTGCCTTATACTGAGTCAGACCTTTGGTCCATCTTGCTCAGTATGGTCTACACTGACTGGCAGCAGCTGTCTAGGAATTCAAGCAGGGAGTCTCTCCCATCTCTACCTGGAAATGCTGGGGACTGAACCTCAGACCTTTTGCTTGCAAGGCAGACACTCTATCACTGAGCCACAGTCCTTCTCTTAATTGCACTTTGGGTTAATTTGTCCCCCCACCTTCCTTCCAGACCCTTTTGGCTGCAGTCCTCATTTTTACATAGAGCTCTGCTGGCTTCAAATTCATCGCAGGTCCAATTTAAATGTGATGCCTGGCATTTAAAAATAAATCATTACCCATACAGGGGTTCCATATGGACACTGTAATGTCTAATCCAAGTTGCTGGCACCAAGATATGTGGCATTTGCACACCACGTATCTGTGGCCCACGTCCCTAGCATGCTGCTATTAAACAAGTAGACATGGCAACCAAATTTAGGTGTCATGATCCCCATACTAGGAAGCTAGATTGAGATTTAAATTGGGTCACATTTTTCATATTATATACAGCAGGTCTTATTCACAGTCCAGTATTATATGCATTGGAGTTTGATGGCCACAGGTGGCAGTGGTCCCAGATTTGTACGGTCAAATCAAATGGATATACGGAAACTGAAATAAATTGAGAACTATCATGCAACTGAGGCCTACCCTTTCACATTGCATGTACCCAGTTGTCAATTGATGCCATCAAGACAAAATAACAGCCAAGATAATGCATGTGAACTGATTGGTCTCTAAACTGCTACAAAGGACTTTTTAAATTTTGATTTGGACATGTTAGAAACATGTCACCTTATTACTGATGACAGCTAATCATGAATAGAGCCTGCCTTCTGTGCTCTTTTTAGTGTGACATCACCTGAATGTTTTAGAAATTGTCTTTTTGCAGCTCAATCCTGTACTTGCCTACTGGGATATAAGTCCCATTGATTTCAATGAGACCTACTACCAGATAAGTGGGTCTAGGATTGCAGCCTAAATGTCTTTTTGAACTCAGTCCAACTACTAGCCTTTTCGTTCTGCTGGTTTTGAAAACTTCAGCTGGATAGCTAAGCTATCCCCCCCCCCCCGATCTTGTGTTTACAGTGTGTTAGGGTCACTGGCAAGAAACTGTACTTTCAGGCATTTAAGTAAAGTACATAATTCATTCTGCAAACACTACATTCAATTTGCTCTTCACTACAGTCTACTAGGAAATTTATCTGGGTTACATAAATTTCAGATCTATATTACCATTTAAATAATTCAATGGGCAAATGATAATTTGTGCCTTCCCTTGCAAAACGAGCAGTCCTGCTCTTACGTAGACCGTGCCACGCTTGCGTAATGAACTTCCTTTAATACATTCATTCATTAGGTAGACGTATTAATATTCCACCACTAGAGAGCACTTCAACAGAAACAATATGCATGGAAATTAGAACCTGGCTTCAATTATGGACCTATACATTTCCTTCTCCGTGGACTTTTCTCAGGATTGAGCAAACGAAACCCCCGCCCCCAACTCTCCCATTGAATGTTGCAAGAAAACACATTGCTGTGTGACTGAATGGATGTCCAGAGACGATGCGAGAACTGGTTCATCTGCATTAGCAGCACAGGTTTTTTCTCTCTCCGCTGCTCACCGAAGGAATCACCCAAGGGGTTGCTACTGAGTGCATCTCTAACTGCTGCAAGGATTGTGCTTGACTAATGGGAGTGCAGTGCCGAATTATCCCTGATACATTTACAAGTAATTTCAGGAATCTCAATAAGATAAGAGGTCAGTGGGGATGGTTCTGAGCTAGAGAAGAAGACTGAGCAACTCTAAACACATTTCCCCAAGACTAAGTCTCATTGTAATCGGTGGGGCTGATTTCTAAGTAGACATGTATAGGACTGCATAAAGGTAAAGGTAAAGGTACCCCTGACCTCGCGGACGACTCTGGGGTTGCGGCTATCATCTCGCTTTATTGGCCGAGGCAGCTGGCGTACAGCTTCCGGGTCATGTGGCCAGCATGACTAAGCCGCTTATGGCGAACCAGAGCAGTGCATGGAAACACCGTTTACCTTCCTGCCGGAGTGGTACCTATTTATCTACTTGCACTTTGACGTGCTTTCGAACTGCTAGGTTGGCAGGAGCTGGGACCGAGCAACGGGAGCTCATCCAGTCACGGGGATTCAAACTGCCGACCTTCTGATCGGCAAGCCCTAGGCTCTGTGGTTTAGACCAAAGCACCACCCGCGTCCCATAGTTAACTGCATAGTTAGTCAATAAAATATTCTGCACTATCATTAGAAATTCCTGGGAACTGTAGCTTGGGTGTGCTAGGGATTTTTACCAGAGAACACTCAGCACAAAATTACATTTCTTAGTATTGTTGGAGTGAGCCAGGACAGTTAAAATAATATCAGAGCTACAGTATTCTTACAGGACACAACCCATCCAAGTAGTAGTATTGTGCCCAACATAGGGATGGGCGACACCTGGTTTTCAACATCATGATATATCACCAGCTAAATATTGCGACATACCAATATATCACGATGTCTGAAATAAGGATGGGGCTGTGTAGAGGCACTGGCTGGCTTCATGGTTTCTCCCGCATTGTGATTTTTGCCAGCATCTGTTCGTGATTCTCTGCCCCTTGCAGGAGGCAGGGGGAAGCCCTGAGTGGCCAGAGTTAACAGGGGCTGCAGGGATCAAGAGAAGCATTGGCTGGCTTCATGGTTTCCCCCACATTTAGATTTTTGCATAGCACACGCACACACGCACACCATGATTCATGATATATTGCCAGGTCAAGAATTATGAAACTGGTACCACAATAGGAACCGCAAACCGGTTTTGGCCGATATATTGATATATCTCCCAGCCCTAGTGCAGACCATACATCCAAAGAGGGCCTTGTTTTCTCCCTCTCCCCATTACACAGGCACCCAGCATGCTGGGCCATTATAGTGGTAGTCCATATGCAGCTTCCATATGTTCAAACATATCACTCTTTGCTTAACTAGTGGAAGGTCAGCTACCAGGCTGAACTACCCAGCTCCCCCAAAATCTCTCTCTCTCTCTCTCTCTCTCTCTCTCTCTCTCTCTCTCTCTCTCTCTCTCTCTCTCTCTCTCCCTCTCTCTGCCACACCTATTTTGATATGCAACCCCCCTCCCAAGTATTGACTAATGTGATGCTTGCCTCCCAAAGATTAGCCACTCCTGTTCTACAGAATAGAATAGAAATCTGGAGCGTGTGTCTGGGTAGGGGATTCTCTGAGGAAAACAACCCTGCTGACACGCTATACACAAGGCACTTGTTGTTGTTGTTGTTGTGATGCAGACTGACAAGAGGGTCTTCTGTCTTTGAAATGTGACCCTCTCTGTGTTGCATTACCATTTGTCTGACATGATGCCAAGCCTATTTCAATTAGCGAGTCGAACCATGACATTACGTACAAGAGAGAAGCTGTAAAACGTTTTAACGAGATGTTGAGGTTTCTGTATGCTGGCTTCTAGGGTGATGGGAAGATTAGGTTTGTGAAGGTGAAAAAAGAAAAGAAATATATATATATTTTCTTCGACCCTTACAAAGTAGAACCCACTGTTCTGGGAGAGAGAGAAAGAAACGAATGTAGTGAGTCTTTTAAACCTGCCTACAAACAATTATTTTACTGAACCAAGGAGGTCCCAAAGTGACGCACCTGGAAATATCAGAGAAAGGGGCAGTGAAACAATTTGACAAGCCTCCCGAGACAATAAACTGTTTTTTTTCTTATTTCTTCCCATCTCCTATTAGTTTGTGAGAGACTTGCAATAACCACTGCCTGTGGTTACCAGATGCTTCTCGGGGTTGTGTTTTTTAGAAGCATGTAACCCGCCTCAAAAGTTATTGCTTTGTGTGTGCTCTGTTACCATCAATCTAACTTCAAATAGAATTGACTTTTCAAAAAGGAAAGGAAAACAAAACTGCAACTTCTTTTTCAAACGATGCTTCGTTATAGAAATAACTGAACCCCCACCCACACCTTTGGTTCAGTTCTGAGTCATCTCACTATTTGTGAAGCTTTCTGATTCATTTTTCTTATGGCATCTGTATCCCACCTTTCCTCCAAGAAATTCAAGGGTGTGTGTGTGTTACACAATCACTTTCCTTCCTGTTTTGTCCTCACAACAACCCTGTGAGGTAGGTTGGGCTGAGAGGCTGTGAGGTAACCCACGCCCAAGGTAACCCAGTGAGCATCATGGCTTCATGGGGATTTGAACCTTGGCCTCCCAGGTCATCCTCAAAGAATTCTGGGAGCTGTAGTTTGTTAAGGGTACTGAGAGTTGTTAGGAGACCTCTGTTTCCTGCACAGAGCTGCAGTGCCTGGCTGGTTTAACTACCAAGCCCTTGTCTCAGGGAACTCTTGGAAAGGAGCTGATTTTTTAATTTATTTTAAGGATGTATAGAAGAAATGGAAGACAGGTCAGGTCCCTATGGACAAGTAGAGTTGAGAAGCTCAGACAGTGTCAGGAAATCACACAGAGGCTGGCGAGGGATGCTACAAGCGTTTTCCTAGGTTTTCAGTCTTTGGTTGATGTGTTTTCTTCTGATGATCGTTGATATTATTTCTATGCTGCTTTTATTGACATGCTGTTTCTAAAACTTATTTTTATGGATTTGCAGGAACAGCCAGAGGGGCAAGGTGGTGGCACTCATCTGGCCACCACCTGGCAGCAGTGACCCTATGGCTTATGGGGAGGGAGAGGTGAGGTGGCTGGGAGCTTGGCACAGCATGGGTGAGAGCAACAGATTGGCTCCGGTGGGGCCTCTGCATCATACTGACCTCCTTGCCTCCTTCTCCCTCTTCCTTCCAGTAAGCTGCAGCAATACTGGTGCTGGGAGGTAAGTACTATTGCCCCTTTCCACCTATTGCTTCGGTGTATTAGTTATTTTATGGTGTGTTTTTCTAGTAATTTGAGCTGGAAAGGTAGAGATATATACAGTGCAACCCCGGGTTACGCACGCGATCCACTCCTGGCCGCGGTGCGTAACACGGGCGTGCGTATCACGAACGCACCAAAAAAGAAAAAGAAAAAACCTGGAAGTTCGTGGGATTTTGCGCTTTTGCGCATGCTCGAAATGCACAGAATCGCGCATGCTCCGGGGAGGACTTCTGGGTCGCCACGGTGCGTATCCCGAACGTACGCATCCTGCAACATACGCAACACGGGGTATGACTGTATAGGTATAACCAACAAAACATTAACCAAGTAATACAATACAGGGTAAAACAATATAATACTGTGGAAAGCTGAATATGCAATAAGCTTGCAAGCACTGCTTACTTATGCACCATAGTACCCCTAGTTTTTTACAAAACCTGGCACCATTCACATGATTCGTTAAGCCCTTCAAAAATAAGAATGAATGAATGAAATTCTTTAGAAGTGCCGGAAGCCACCAAATGAGATGACAGAAAGGATTTCCAACTCAGCCTGGAATTTGGTCCTGCTAGCTCCCTGATTGGAAAATCGCCTACCAGAAGTTCAAACCAATAAACCAATAACTCCCCTTAAAGCACTATCATACCACTTTAAACAGTCATGGCTTCCCACTGCAAAGAATCCTGGGAACTGTGGTTGTTAAGGGTCCTGAGAATTGTTAGGAAATCTCTGTTCCCCCCACAAAGCTACAATTTTCAGAGGATTTAATGATCAATCCATCTTCCAGTGAACTGGGAATTGTAGCTAGGAGACCAAGGAAGACTAAATATGGCATTTAACTGGCCAAACATTAATTGGGCTTCAGCTTCCTTAAGACAAGTCAAAGCTATGTCACGAACAAGTCTGGAATCAGGCGTCATGTCTTGGAGCAGCCCACCACTGAACTGCTGAAGTTAAGAGATCAGGCACTTCCAGTGCCACCTGCCTGCTCTCTTTCTGGTTTGGGTCCCTGGGGAGGTCCTTTCCACCCCCATCCCTGCATTGCACTGTGCTGATCCTTGCAGAAGGGACTCCTCCATTCTAGCTTCTGAACACATTCAGATGACAGCTGCTGGTGGCAGCTCTTTCTCCTTAGCAGTACCATTCCCACTTGGTTGCTTTTCTGTGAGCAAAGGAGAGGCAACAGTGACAACAAACTGGCCATATTCAGAAGAGGACAGCACTCCTGTGCTAGCAGAAATTGCAGCTTGTGTGAACTAGAGTGAAAAAAATCACTTACATTTTCTGGAGTTCAAAGGCTTTATTCATGCAGGAATTATTTACAGGATGAGTGGTTATGAGAAAAAGAAAACAGCAAACATTGTGTCTCAACAAGCTGGGAGAGAACAATAAACAAAATGACTCAGCTTTTAGGGGTGGAGTTACCTTAGACAAATCAAAGATTATAAACAAGTGACTAAACTATTTGTCTAGATTGCTAGACAAATAGTGCCCTCATGTGGTTTAAAGTAATACATGCATTAATTCAAGTTCAGGAAAAGGAAATGTATTTGCTTTTCTCCAAATCCTGCATCTTTAATAGCTACACAGAAGAGGAGCCCTGTCCTCTTTAGCACCTGGGCTCTTTAAGCTAGCTCCTGCCACCTGCTCACCTGTTCAAGTGGCAGTAGTGGTAAGGAGTCTTAGCCTAACTTCCCCTTCTTTGCAGCAAGAATCAGTAGAATCCCAGGACCCTGACGGGGGCAACAGCATTTTCAACTTTCAATTGTTGAAAACAAGGTAGCTTTTGCCCTGGCTTCTCTTTTGCAAAAGAACACCATTTGACATTTGAATCGGCAAAAGCTGATGGATATGACATTTCTCTGCAAATATACAGTGTGCCTATAAGTTTACTTCAAAGCTGCCAACCTTCATTGGCTGAAACGTCTGAATAAACCAGGGAAAAGAAACATTTTAAATTTATTTTTCTTTTGTTCTCTCTGAAAGTGTCAAAAATAATAAATGTTTCATGCCCCTAATAGCCCACTTCAGCTTCTGATTATATCTCATTGAATTCGAAAGCTTGACTATAAACATAATGTCATGAGGATTGGAATTTATTTTCTCTCTCATATCCACATCAAAGTTGCTTGTGAAAGTATTTTTAAATAGTCAAAATTGCTTAAAAAACAACAGCCAACCAAACCCATTTCTTTGGCTTTTTGAATACTCCCGGGTCTCATATACACTATACATTTAAAGCCACATTGTTCCATTTCAAACAGTTAGATCTCCAATTCTGCTCACTGAGCTACAATTCCCACAGTTTTCCAAGTGTGGTCGCAGCTGCATTTTGACTAAACAAGGATTGGATCCTGGCATACGAAGCATATTCTCACTAAGCTATGGTCTTTCACCAAACATGTATCCATAAATTTGAAAAAGAAAGCCAAGTTCCTCAGGATTTCATTTTAGGTAAATCTATGGAGGATAAGCTTTCAGTGATTACTTGGTTACATTTACTGCCAATAAGAGAACGGGTGGTGCTGTGGTCTAAACCACTGAGCCTCTTGGGCTTGCCGATCGGAAGGTCGGCAGTTCAAATCCATGCAATGGGTCAGCTCCTGTTGCTCTGCCCCGACTGCTGCCAACCTAGCAGTTTGTAAGCACACCAGTGCAAGTAGATAAATAGGTATTGCTGCAGAGGGAAGGTAAATGGTGTTTCCGTGCTCTCTGGCACTCGTCACGGTGTCCTGTTGCACCAGAAGCAGTTTAGTCATGCTGCCCACATGACCCGGAAAGCTGTCTGTGGACAAACACCAGCTCCCTTGGCCTGAAAAGTGAGATGAGCGCCGCACCCCATAGTTGCCTTTGATGGGATCCAGGGGTCCTTTACCTTTACTGCCAATATCAGAGGCAGCATACCTCTGAATATCAATTTCTGGCGATCATGAGTGTAAGAGTGCTATTATGCTCATGTGCTGTTAGTGGGCTTCCCAGAGGCATCTGGTTGATGATGGTGAAAATTGAATGCTGGAATAGATGGGCCTTTATTCTGATCCAGCACAGTTCTTCTTATGATCTTACATTCATCTCAGTCTAATCATGGAAGAGGTATGGAAGAAGTCCCATATTCAGATTCACTTCAGGTTCAGGATCCCATCAGCAGACAGCGCTACACTGAGCCATTTTGCTCCACATCCTGCTCTGAGCAGTGCGAGACTGCTGGTGTCCTTCTACCGAGGCTCCATAGAGAGCATTCTTATATACTGTATTTGTGCTTGGTTCTCCAGCTGCACAGCCAGGGAGAAGAAGATACTTCAGAAGGTCATAACCACAGCCCAAAATATTATTGGTCATCCTCTCCCATCTCTGGAAGAACTATACAGTTCCCGTTGCCTTAAAAAGGTTAACAATATTTTAAAGGATCCATCTCATCCAGGATATAGTCTCTTTGCACCACTGCCTTCGGGTAGAAGATATAGAACAATTAGATCAAGAACAAATAGACTGAAGAACAGTTTCTACCCAAGAGCTATAACCATCTTAAATGCTGTAACCAGATAATATGACCTTGGAGAGCTGTGATGGGTGTAAGTGTGGCTTTTTTTGATGTGTGTGTGTTTTGTGCTGGTTTTTTTTATCTCTTTCTGTTTTTTTAATGGGATGGCATGCAATTTCGTTGCACTTGTATAGCGTTGTGCTTGTACTTGTGCAATGACAATAAATTAAATAATAATAATAAAAAGTAACAATATCTTCATTGCCTCTCTTCCCAAAGCTCAGAGAAAAGTGTGAGTCCTTATATAGCCAAAACGGCTGCCTCCGTGAACGTGAGGGAACTCAAAGGTTTGCAGAAAATCAGGAGCATGCTTTTTAAAAAAAAATTTAAGTAGGGTGGAACCCTATGGTGATTGAACCATAGAATGCTGACTGGCTGTGACTATGGGAGGAAGGGTGGAAAACTGTCAGGGTGGAGGAATGGCATAGAACAGTGGTGGGCAAACTTGGTCCTCCAGCTGTTTTGGGACTACAATTCCCATCATCACTGACCACTGGTCCTGTTAGCTAGGGTTGATGGGCGTTGTAGTCCAAAAACAGCTGGAGGGCCAAGTTTGGCCACTACTGGCATAGAGGAACCTGGCAGAAGGTATAACTGGCTGAATGGAATGCTGCACACTGCAACGTTTTGTTGTTAAGTTCTATCTGCCACTTTAAGCTTTCGAGAGTTAACAGGTGGGATGCTATATTCTTAATACAGCTTGGGACCAGGATACCTGAAAGATCATCTCACCCCCTATATACCAAGTTGATCACTGTGTTCTGCAGGTGAGGGCTTCTTGCAGATACCATCTTATCAGGAGGTGCATTCCACAGAATAAAGGAATCAGCCCTTTCGTGTCATGGCACCTACCCTTTGGAATTCCCTCCTGTTAAATATAAGATAGGGGCTGTCTCTGTTGTCTTTTGGGGACTTACTGAAAATCTTCCTCTTCCAACAAGCCTTTTAAGTAGAGATCTTCCCAAGTCTGCACTTGATTGGGAATTGTTTTAAAGACGTTTTTAGTTGTTCTTTATGCGTTTGACACCCTGGGCTTCCTTTGAGATGAAGGCCAGGATTTAAATTTAATAAGCCCAAATAAAAGAGTACATTGAAGTTTGATGGCAAAGTGGTCCCAGATTTGTCCGGTCACTGAAATGGACACATGGAGTCTACGCAACTGAAGCTACCATTTCATGTTGCAAGTACGGAAATGTCAATCAGGGGTTTAATCTTGTGGACCCCTTTGGAGTTTCCTCCCATTAAATATTAGACAGGCATCATCACTGTTGTCTTTTAGGTGCCTACTGAAGACTATCCTCTGACTCAGGGAATGAGAACCATTTGCTGCTTTGCCTTGGGCAGCAGAGTGACCTGGAACAACTCTGCCAGGATCCAGAGCTATGGATTGTCCCTGCCAAATCAGGATTGCATGCACGTTATTTTATGTCTTTGCCCCCTTCTCTGACCCTCCAGAGAAGGACAAATCAAATGCAGTTCCCACCTGCTCCTCCAAACATTCGGCCGTGATGGATGGCCAAATGAATGGTGCTGACTAGAGGGGAAAATAATAATTTTTAAGCCCAACTGCAACAGCCCTAAATTTAAGCGCTGGCTTCTTAACCTGCCCATTTGCATGTAAACAGTACACCGACGAATTAGCAGAACCCTATCCCTTTGCCAGCTTTCGGAATTACACCAGCAAAACCGAATTCATTGCCGTAATTTGGGTAAGTGCTGCAAAATTGATTTTATTTGCATAGCAAAATGATTTAGCTTGGTTTGAAGCACAATTTATCAACCACTCTATAAGGCATTTGCATAAATGACTGCATTTCACACAGGCAGAAACCAAATCTATCAGAATCCAACACAGCAGAGAATTGTTCCATTGAATTTATTTCAAAGAAAGGTCTAAATAGGAGGGTGGTGTATGAAGATTCTCTAACAGCTTAAGTTCAAACGGTCTCTCTTCTCTTCCATCTCCTCAATCTTCCTCAGGAAAATAAAAATATCAAAAGCAACTCACTGTTAATTTAGAAACATTTTGGCACAGCCAGGTATTAATTCACTTTTGGGCAGTTTTCAGCACTTTGAGCAACGTTTTCCTTTTCTTCATTTATTATTGTATTGTCAGATTCGTAGCCGACCCTTCAGCTTGGAGGTCCCCTTCCATTGCCTTCATTTGCCCTCTCTCTCAAATGTCCTTACTTGCCTACAGTGATGTCATCATGTGGGTTAATCAGACTGGATGCAGCAGCCAAAGGAAAACTAGCACCTTACAGGATAAAGATGAATATTTGCACAGTTTAGGTGTGTGGGTAGGTCTTTTGGGGGGCAAAAAATGCCCACTCACTAAATATTGCAAGTTTCTACCCCAAAATCAAAACTGGAGAATATTTGGCACATCGGCTGAAACTCTGATGCAGACGTCCGGCATATAAAGTTGAACAAGAAGTATTTTAAGTTCCTACTATATGTAGAACTTTGGCCACCTCACGAGAAGAGAAGACTCCCTGGAAAAGACCCTGATGTTGGGAAAGATGGAGGGCACAAGTAGAAGGGGACGACAGAGGACGAGATGGTTGGACAGTGTTCTCAAAGCTACCAACATGAGTCTGACCAAACTGTGGGAGGCCGTGGAAGACAGGAGTGCCTGGCGTGCTCTGGTCCATGGGGTCACGAAGAGTCGGACACGAATAAATGACTAAACAACAACAACAACTATATGTAGACGCTGCTGTATCATTTCCCCAGACTTGAACAAAGATATCCACTTCTAAACTACTTACACGTATCAAATAGTGCTGCTCCTTTTAGAATGTGATGTAAAAGGGATGCCCAACCATTGGTTCTCCAGATAATGTTGGCCTACTAACTCCCACTATTCTGACCACTGGACTGTGCTGGCTCAGTCACAAATGAGCCTCAGTCCAGCGACATATGAAGGACCACAGATTCCTCCCTGGTGTTCACTCAAACTCAGTTCCAGCACCTCTCAGGTGGGCGCCATTGCCATCCTAAGAGAACGAAGGCGGTGTTCGTGGTGAGTTCGGCACCTCTTTCTCTAGAAAAATAGTACTGGTTCTAAACATAGCATTTTTACTGTCAACCATTCCAAATTCTTCGGGTTTCAGGCTTTAACTAATTCATTCCATAACTGACACTTTGATTAATTGATGAGACTGAAATAGAACGGCACAGTTGTGAATTTTTCGGGGGCTACTATGGCTCTCCCGTTGTAAGTGTAATAGATAAGCTTCCTTTACAACCATGTGTGGCAGTTTTACTTCTCAGCAAGAGACTTGTATTGAGGAGTTGAAGCTATGCAAATTTATTTAAATAGAATCAATCAGTTAGAATGATGCTTAACCACCCAAAGTTTCTTTATTTGGTTGGCAGCCTTACAAATTGTCTATCTTGGTATGTAGGTTTCTTTGAAAACTAAATCTGTGGTTAAGAGTAATCGATGATATCCTGCTTCAAATCATCCTAGACATGGATAAATCTTTCAGAGCACGAACATATCAGTGTTATAAAAAATGAATGTTCTACCATGGCCATTTATCTCCTTCACAATCTACCTCCATCCATCTTTCCAGTCTATTTTAAAAGATTGGGTCAATTATTTAAAGCTTTTTTTATGGGGCTGAAACAGCAGGTCAAAGATGCACTTGCCAAGCTTTAAAGGAGCTTTAAAACCCCCAGATCTCAACACGGAGCTTTAAAACCCCCAGATCTCAACACGGACCATTCTTTAATCTTAGGTCTCTCAAACTCACCTGTTGAAAGGGGAGGACCTGGTCAGGGATTGATCACCTAATTGGACTGAGTGCTGCTCAAGCATCTAGTGGTCCAGTCCATTTTAAGTTATACTTTCTGTAGCTCTGAAATGTTAACGCCTCCATGGTCATTGTCAGCTGCTCTTCAGCTGTATAACTGTAGGCTGCAGGTGAGAATCTCATAGCTCAGTGCATAATGCATACCTCCTTGCTCATAGAAAACTGGGTGCCAAGGAGAATAAACATAGTATTGCTTTCTCCCCGATATGCCCGCTTTGTATGTACATGTAATGCTCCCCCACCTCCCAAATGGGGAAGCATTCAGCAAGTCCGCTCCACTTACCTGTGGGGCGGGGTTGCAGTCGGCCACGCGGCCGCTCACTTCGGGGGTGGGGGACGTTGTCCCGCGTCGCCTGGAGGAACCCGGCCACATCAGCGGCAGCCAGCCAATTGGCTGGCTGGGGGGGCGTGGCCAGGTCCCATTTAAATGAGGGCACGAGCTAGGGCTCCTTCTCTTGCTTCACTTCTAGAATCTCCCACCCTACCTCCCTACTTTCAGGTTCCGTCACTGGCCTTGCTTTGGACTTCGGTTGGTCGCCTGTCTTGTGTCAGGGGCCTGGTAGGAATTTTTCCTCTTGGCAGATTGGCTTGGCCATTTGGTTTTTGCCTACCTCTTAGCAATTGTCACAACTTTGTAAGGTTTGTGGTTAGGCATTGGGTGACCATACGATGGGGGAGGGGAGGCCCGGCCATCCCCTGCCCCTCCAAGCTTAAGGGTATTCCGTAAAAGGAATCCGGGTGTGTGGATCTTGTTCGAAGCCCAGGGTGGGGCTAGGGCGATGCCACGACCCCGTGGGAACCCAAGGGGAGCTCGAGTTGGTCCGCATCGAAGGGGCTCCCCTTACCAGTGGTTTACCCTTACCAGACTTCCTGTGCAGTGGGCAGGAGTCAGCTATAATCCGGTCTACCCAATGCCTAAGCCAATTACCACTCACATTCTGTAACCAATAAAGTTGTGGCCAAAATTTGCCCAATAACATTAACCTTATATTCTGTGTCCTCGTGTCTTTATTAATCCTCGAGGGGGTGGTTGGGGGGGGGGGTCTTGACACGCAATTAAGACTTCAACCTGCAACCTCTAGTGATACTGTTCAGGAACCATTTAAGCATCTTATTTGCTTTAGGTAGATTATCTGCAGTGATGAAGGTGGCGCTGTGGTCTAAACCACTGAGCCTCTTGGGCTTGCCAATCAGAAGGTTGGCAGTTCGAATCCCCACGATGGGGTGAGCTCCCATTGCTCTGTCCCAGCTCCTGCCAACCTAGCAGATCGAAAGCACACCAGTGCAAGTAGATAAATAGGTACTGCTGCGGCGGGAAGCTAAACGGTGTTTCCATGCACTGTAGTTTCCGTCATGGTGTCCCGTTGTGCCATAAGTGGTTTGGTCATGCTGGCTACATGACCCGGAAAGCTGTCTGTGGACAAACGCAGGCTCCCTCGGCCTGAAAGCGAGATGAGCACCACAACCCCATAGTCGCCTTTGACTGGACTTAACCGTCCAGGGGTCCTTTACCTATACCTTTTAGATTATCTGCTTTGCATGCAAAATGCCCCAGGTTCAATCTGTTGGTTATCTCCAGGTAGGGCAGGGAAAGAACCCTGCCTGAAATCTTGGACAGCTCCTGTCAGTCAGGGTAGACAATACTGAGACAGATAGCCCAATGGTCTGACTCTGTATAAGACAGCTTCCTCTACTCCTGTCAGCATGCTGGGAGAATCCCAAGGTTACAGAAGTACAACAATTTTTTTAAAAAAAAAAACTTAAGGGAGCAACTGTCCCCTCAAAATAGCTCACTTTCTCCATGGCAGGCCTAATTTTATATGCTTCTATCATTTTGTCTCTTAATGGCCTTTGCTCTAAAATAAAAAAGGCTATAATTTTGTAACCTTTGTTGCCCATTTCTGAACCTTCTCTAATTCTCCTATGTCCAGTTGTGTGCTTGGTGGCAGTGCAATGTTGACTATCCACTGGAAAACAAAAACACACAGGGAGAACTCAAGTTGGTTGGGGAATGGAATGGCCTGCTTGATTTCCTCCCAGTTTATCATATTCTAGAGGACACCAAAAGAGCCCACTGAGGACTGAGCATGCTCAGTTGCCTCAGAATGCTGACTGTTGGGTTTTGTGGCTGATGGAAAAACCCAGCAAGAGCTGAAATGGCCTGCTGGCAGGGAGGCAGGCAGGCAGGCACCCTGAACAGGAACACTCCTTTGAGGAAGTGAGGATGTACTGCAACGTTTTCTTGCACGTCCCCCTCACATTTTATATTGCAGAAATATTGCCTTCCTGTGGTGCTGCATATCTTTGTGTCTAGTTGGGAGAGAGAATTACCACCTCTTCCGCGTGATGGAGCTGTGGAGTGAGTCCCAGACTCAAAGCTGCATGGTAGGTCGGTGCAAGCAGGCAGCCCTGTTCTCAGAGAAGGTACCGGTATGCAAACTTTCTCCTTGGAACTGTAGCTCAGTGGCAGAACATCTGCTTTGCATGCAGAAGGTCCTAGGTTTAATCCCTAGCATCTCCAGGTAGAGCTGGGGAGAGACTCCATGCCTGAAATCCTGACGATCAGTGTAGACAGCTAGATAGACCCAAGGATCTTACTCGGTATAAAGCAGCTTCCTATGCGCCTAAGAATGCTTTGTAACTTAACTTTTGCATAGTAAAACGATAGGCTTCCCTCCCTAATTAATGCTGGCTCTGAAAACCACCAGAAGGTATGTATTTTCAGCATTTTGCTGGGCCGCCAAATACCTTTCATTGTGTATATGGAAGGAGGCCATGCCAGCCAATGTAGGTATGCTGGCTGCCTTCTTCTGCGGCCCACAAGTAAGTGATGTGTAAGAAAGAGACTTGGTGAAATGATTAGAACAGAAGCAATCTGAAATCTCTTCCTGGCTTGCTATGCCTTGTAAAATAATCTGGGTCGTGCATAATGAGGAATTGGACAGGGGAAAGGGAGTGATTGCTCACCTCTCCCGTATTATTTTAATGTTTTGCTTCCCGTTCCCTTGAGATAGAACTAAGAATCCAATTTGAGCTAGGGGCTAGGGGAGGAAGACACAGTGTTATTAAGGATTTCAGCAAGACTTCATATGCAAGTGATTTTCTCCTGCCTTGAATGACAGAAGCCTCAATGAAATTGATGGGAGAAAAGGGCATTGTAGCCTTAGCAACAATTAGCAACAATACCGGGTTCAATGTTGCTCCTGAAGTGAGGGAGAGAGGAGGAAAAAAAAAACATCGAGGTTTGGTTCAAAAGAGAAAGGTTTATTCTGCTTTCCGGATAGCAGAAGGATCCTGCCTGGTCATCCAAAGGCAGGAACAAGAATAATAAGTTTAAACAAGACTTATATACCTTTCAGAGCACTCTCCCCCCCTCCCAAAAAGGTCTATGACCATATTAGGAGAATCCTTCCTGCTACCATGTAAAGACATGCATCATGAGTCTGGTAAAGCCATATAAGGAGTTCCTTCCTGTGAACTTTCTACAGGGCCCTTTGTGCGTCATGGTGGTAAGGACATTTGCACCCTGTACAGACTTTCTGGCTGTACTTGGTCGATGCCATCCTTCCAGACTGGCAAGGCCATGCTGATAAGAGGGTACGCATGCTTTGCCCTTGAACTGTGGTTCTGAACTTTCATTATGCAGTCTTCTGCTGCTGCCGGAGACTTTCCTTATGAATTGATTTAGGGGGATGTGAAGCCTCCCGCAAAGAGGTGTTTGTGAAATAGGAATTACAGGTTAGCCCTGTAACATAGAAATTTGAGGTTCGGTTAAGCTACCTCCTCCTTCAGCATGTCTATCAACAAACCGACTGCGTCAATTTTTAAGCAAGTCAATGGTTTGTAAGTGAATATCTAGGTAGGCCATACACTTGCAAAATCTTTAGATTCAAGGTAAATAACAATCATTTGTAAAACTTCTTTTAAGATAAAGTCATAGCGAAAGAAAGGCATAAATCAGTGGTTCTCAAACTTTTTTCTCTGGGCCACACTTTCAGAATAAAAGTTTGCGTGCGCCACACCAATTTTTTTTATCAATAAGAAATACATCGGAAAACAAAAAGAAACAACTCCTGGAAGTGCTTGATTTATAACATAGAACACAACTACTTTATAATATGATCATGAGACCATCCAGAAAGTATAAAACAATGCAGCTACATAAGAACATGAATCATTTCCAAAATATATTTATAAACGAGGCTCTTACATATGTACCTTAAGTATGTATACAAACTTAATGAGAGGTGTGGGCTCGCTTTTGCCGGGTAAGGTAAAGGTAAAGGGACCCCTGACCATTAGGTCCAGTCGTGTCTGACTCTGGGGTTGCGGCGCTCATCTCACTTTATTGGCCGAGAGCCGGCGTATAGCTTCCGGGTCATGTGGCCAGCCGCTTCTGGCAAACCAGAGCAACGCACGGAAACGCCGTTTACCTTCCCGCTAGAGCGGTTCCTATTTATCTACTTGCACTTTGACGTGCTTTCGAACTGCTAGGTGGGCAGGAGCTGGGACCGAGCAACAGGAGCTCACCCCGTCACAGGGATTCAAACCGCCGACCTTCTGATCAGCAAGCCCTAGGCTCTGTGGTTTAGACCACAGTGCCACCTGGGTCCCTTGCCGGGTAAGCTATTGTAATTAGATCTAATCTGAGACAAACTCTCATCTCCTCATCAATACAAAGAAGCCCTTCTCTTTTCTGATCTTTCATATTTGTCAGAGTTGGAAATCCCTGTTCACAACAATATCTCATGGAGAACTGTAGAAGAATGGCCAACGCTCTTGAAAAGAGGCAGGGATGCTGTATCTGGTTGTGTGTGTATGTATAATGTTTAAATGTTTCTTTGATTGTCCTTGAATCTTCCCGCCACACTTGCCACCCTCTCCTGCCACACCGGAGTGATGTGCCGCACCCTTTCAGAATCATTGGCACAAATCATTCTATTTCTGATCTTCAGGTGTGAGCATCAATGTTTCTGTAGCAAAAATGGTACTACCATCGCAAAACTCTAAGCTGACCCATTAGAAAAATCGATGGATGTGACTAACTTATGTTCAAGTAGTAACACTGGATACAGCCCAGTGTGCATGTATAGGCTACTTGCATCCCAGCCTTTTTGTTGAAACCCAAAAGGTTCGACACCTTTTTAATAAAGAAGGCCATGATAGCAGGAAGTGAAATGTTCCTTGAGTAGGTGTATGGATGGAAGACGTTCTGAGATCCTTCCCAAGGGAGATCTGAAACCTAACATGGCAGTAGCCATGCCGATGGCCGCAGCCACAGCCCAAGCCACACAATGTTAAGTAGAGTTTGTTTGCTTCACACTTTGGTCTCCCATGGCATAATTTTTTTAAAAAAATAAAATAAAAAGGCTGCAGCAGCAAATCTTACACAGAGCATCCTCTGTGGCCATTAGGCCCACAATGGATCAGCTTATGAATGAATTGGAAGCGAGGGCTTCACTACTCCAGGAACTGCTTGAAGCTAATGGAAGCATAATTCAAAGGGGAACCGGAGCTGCAACCAGCCAAAGGAAAAAGCTTTTGTTTTCCATTAGGTCCTGTAGCTTCCCTTTCTCATTACATGCTACATCAGAGTCTCAATGAACTCCCCAACTCTATTTCCTATTCTAGCAGGTCCGTTTAAATCAACGCACAAAATGACCTACTAATCCTCCTAATTGGAGAAATTCCATTTAGCAGACGTATCCTATTTCTACCACCAAAGCTGTCTTTCCTTGACAAAATTTACAGTCAGCTCAACCTGTCTTAATAACGTTATTTCACTGAAGCAAGATGCGTGCCTTATAAAACCTGGATGTCATTTACGAGCTTTTTAAAGCTTACGCTATAAAAAAAAAAAAACTTGGGCAAGTCAATACAAACTTGTCAGGTTTGCCAAAAGGTCGCCTCGGAGCGAGGTGCTCCCAGTCGGTTTTTCTGCTATACTACACAGAACGCAGATTGGAATATAAAAGGGGTGCACTCGGTCATTTCCACCTAGTCCAATAGGGCCTGTGAATTCTGTTAACCAGGCTGACTCGTAACTGGGCGTGACCTGCTGTTTCACACAACAAACCACGTTTACAGTCATTAACAAGCACTGGATCATGGGTTGCTTGAAGGTTTACTGCATCATTCAAAACTAATAATGCATGGCACGTGAATTCAGCAGTCACAGAACCAGGGTGTACGAGACATGTTTTTTCACAAGGGTGGCAATTTATGCATTGTCAAAACTGGGAGGAAATGCACCCGCTGACCCCACGACTATGAACAAGTGATGTGTGTGCCTCCTTGGTCTGCTGCCCAGGTGCCAAATGCAGGGGGGGCACTGCTCTCACTTCATAGGGTTCTTTTGCTTTAAACTAGACTTGTTCGAAAGGGAACCTATGGCCCTCCGGATGTTGTTTGACTTCAGCTCCCATCAGCGTCAATCAGCACTACCATCGTTCAAGAATGATGGGAATTGTAATCCAACAACATCGGGGTGGGGGGGCATATGTTCTCCACCCCACTTCAACAATATAAATGTAATTTCACAGTTATCTTACTGTGGGTTACTGAACACAGAAGAACTAACATTAAAAAATTATCATATTGCCATTGTCATTTTATTATGGGGTAACCCAGCCAGATGGGTGGGGTATAAATACAACAACAACAACTATTACCGTACTACTACTACTACTACTACTTATTATACAACAACAACAACTCAGCCACTCTGGGCGGCTTTCAACAGAATGTTAAAATACAATAATCTATTGTAAGGGGGAGAGTAAGGGGAGATAATAGGTGACACAACCGAAAGTGGAGAAGATGAGATGCTCCTCTAAAATGGCACTCAATTAACTGAGGGGAGGAACAGCATTTTTAGTTGTTTGGAAGATCTTTAATGAACGATTTCATTTGATTAATTGCTTAAACATTGCAGCTTTGCCAAATTTTCTCTTGATGGCATAAATCTATGACTGACTGCAAAGTCAGCTCCCATCCTGGATGAAGCAGGGTGGGGTGGAAATGTAACCATTCTTTTTTGATCCTGAATTTTCAAAAACTGTCATCTTGGGAGACTTGCTTTGTCCAAAGGCAAAGCACAACCACTATTGAGACAGCTCTTCATTATGAATAACAAGCATTCCCCAGAGATGTTAATCATTACCAACAACTGTGATTCCCCAACTGCATAAATGCATTATCACCCCTTTATACATCTCCCAGACAATAACGAGACAATATCCTTCCAGCGTAAGACCTTGGACCTCCAATGGATAATAAAGTGATTCTTCAATGATTACCAAAATCCAGGCTACTGCAGAAGTTGTACAGGCACACAGAAATGATGTGATTAGGCTTTGTGTTGCTCAGCAGAGCTTTGGCTGGGTCTCCAATATTTTAAGCTACTGTAATGGAGCAGAGCAAGCCTTTTATATCACAGTAAACAGTTCTGACATCAAGCTGATGGATCATTCTCGCCCCCCTCCCTGCAAAAGGGCTCACAGCTTTCAAATGCAAACGAGTCTAGAAACCTTGGTGCACATTATGTCATATTAGAAGTATTCATCCGAAGTAACATCTTATAACCAAGGGAAGGAAAAAAGCTATTTTCTTCTTACAGAGAGGGTTGCTTTGGAAGACTTTGGTAAGCCTAGAAAAAGCTTATAATCCAATGCAGACTTGCAGCGGACTGACCTGTAGTCCTTCACTAATCTTTTGAAGGCTGAAGGTCCAACGATATGTACAGATTGTAACATTATTATGTCCTTTAAGCAAGTTCTCAAATAGATTAGGACTGCAATACTTACTTACTTACTTATTTATTATTTATCTATTTTCAATATGGATAGACAGCTATGCTCCAGGGATGGTCAGAAAGAAGTTTACACAACAATCAAGAAAAAAGAGTTCATAAACCAAAATAATGCGGACTTTAAGGCAAACAGCTGCCACAAGGTAAAAAGTAAGTTCAGTAAATAGGCAAAGTATAACTTGCTTAAACAGAAAGGTATTTTTCAAGTGCCCAAAATTCCAAGGGTTAAGCAGCTCGGCACCTAATCTCTCCATTACAAAGCAGCTTTTCGTGTTAGAAAAAAGGGTTATTAGGACAGTCTAAAAATGTAAGTAGCTCCAAACTACATGTCATATGGCCCACAGGGCCTAGGTTTGTGTGTAATATGTAGCTTAGCCCACTTCTACACAGGCAACCTAAATTTCCAGACTTAACTACAAAAGGCAGTGGGACTTTAAATGGATTGTAACCTGATTTGATTGAAAATAATGGAATTCGCAGCTTCCTATAGTCAATTTGTGATGTGCTCTTCTAGACTTAATGTTAAAGCCGTTATTGTTATATGATAAGCCCTGAAGTCATTTACTAGAGCAAAGGATCTTTTTACCAGGCTTTCCTGCATGAGTTCAGGTTTTACAATAACAATTTGCTACGGCACCATTAGAAAATAGAGAAGGAAATTTATCCCTCTTAAAATTCTACAAATCCTGTGTGGCTTATTTTGGTTTCTCGACTAATCCAGTGGCACAGAAAAGAGAATGACTCTGAGGACTGTCAGATGCCATTTTAGATATAAATGTTAGGCAGAAATCTCCTGAAAGGATCTAAACTCGGTATCTAAAAGGCAGGGTGAGGGGTTCCTGCTGTCAAATATCATGCTGTGCTTTGAAAGGAGTGGAAACTCACTGTTTGCTTCAGATGAGTTACTGACACAAGCCGAGAGTTAATTTATTTCTGCTGAGCTAATAGAAGAGGGCTATCTAATTTCTTTGTGCATATGAGTACACCTGCCACATAAACTGAATTCCTCATGAGTAATCCATATGGTACTATGCATAGGGGAGTTATTATATTGTTACTAAATATTATTGTGCGCCGCCAACGTGTTGCATTTGTTATACTAGATTACCATGTGTATCAGCAACACAGGTACATTTTTGCTGTATTTCACAAAGTGGGACAAGATGATCACATCATCTAGGGACCATGATGCTTGTGAGACAGCCTCCAATATTACCTTTGGGATGCCCTTCGATTCCATAGGATGTCACCTTGAATGACCCAATTGCATACAATAAAATGAGAAGAGGGTGTGTCCACTACCATTGGCTGCACCAGAGGCTGGAGCATGCCAGGTGGACTTATGGGAGTGGTCATGCACAAACAGGTGATATGCAAATAGGGCATGTGCATATATCCAATTCTGGCACCCACAAACCACCCTGGTATGATGGGGGGTGCAGAACAGATTCACTCATCCCTTGTAATTGCTTGCATCAGGACGTCAAAAAAATATATAGCCACCTGATCTATGAGCTGAAGATTGTTAGGGCCATTAAAAAATCATGGGGTGAAATTTAACAACCCTCCAGTCATTCAATCTGTGCAAACATTGCCAGATGGAATGATCCTCACTCTCCTAAAGCCATGCGCTGTTCTGGGGGTTCTCCTGCCCCTCTGGACCAATTTTGGAGAGAGGGGCACGAGAGAGGTAAGGAAAGCCCCATTGTGCAAGCAGAAGTTATTGAGCAGGGCTTCTACTGAAGGGGCTGGTTGGTGTATCCTGTCATATAAAACAATAATTATCATTGTCACGTCATCAAGGATGGAGATCAGTTTGAGATATGAAGATATGGAGATATGGAGATGTTTTGGTGTAAAAGCTGCAGAAGGCCAGGTGGTCTGAAATACCAAGAACTCAAGAAAATAATGCAAGTTCAAAAATGAAAATATTTTCAGAGAAATTTATTCTCCTGCTTTTCTCTGCTGCTGCTGCTGCCAGGAAAACATGCTGGTAATTGTGACTTGCTTCACTGTTGAGAGTTACAATGCTTGAGTCAGGAAGCTGGACAGAGCTTGACTACTCTGTATCAAAAGGAATGAAAGCTGCATTTTGCTGGGAGTGCATTCAATAAATACATTTTCATGGACAGTTTTGATTTTCTATACTTTAAAACCATGAGCTAACCTTTCTCTACTTCATTTCTGATTTGATCAATTCTTCAGTAAGGTTGCTTTCTCATCCAGTCCAGTATTATTATCATTATTTTCCTGCCTGGAGATCCCAAAGATTGAACCTGGGATCTTCTACATGAAAAGCTCATGAAAAGGTGTTAGCACTGAGCCACAGCCCATCCCAAGGGAGAATGTGGGATCATTTCAGTTACATGTACAGGTACATTGACTTACTTGCAATTGGGTGTTGGAAAATGTGTGCTTTGAGAAGGAAGGAAGGAAGGAAGGAAGGAAGGAAGGAAGGAAGGAAGGAAGGAAGGAAGGAAGGAAGGAAGGAAGGAAGGAATTCTACAGAAGTAATCTGCTCCAGAAGTTTGGGAAAGCCTCCAGAGCAGGGGGGGGGGGCACAGGCGAAGGAGAGGAAGGGGAAGTCCCATTGCATGAGCAGAATTCCACTTGAGTAGGGTTGTATTATATTATACTCTTAAAGTACCCTCCTGTCCACTCCTGGTTGTTTCTCATGTTTAACTTCGAAACTTTCCATACGGTAGTCTTTATCCCACTTACCGCTTTACTCCTATATCCCATCCCATTTCCCCTTGTGACTTTTCTGCATTCAGCTCCACCCCCCCCCTCAGTCATCCAAAGGCCCCCATTTTCCCCAAACACCACAACCTGTCTCTCCCTTGCTGCTCCACCATCGCACCACCACCGACCGATAATGATGTTGATCACATGGAGGAAGAAAGGGTTAAATTCACCCCCCCCCAAAATGTGATTTTCATTAAACAAGACATTGCTGTCACATTAAATGCAAAGATATAGGGTGGTCTTCAACTAAGTTTTGTTCAAGGTAGACCCACTGAAATGAATGGGCCTAACTTAGCCACGGCCCCTAATTTCAGTGGGTCTACTCTGTGTAAAATGGAATGCCACCCGCTGTTTGTGCCGAAGAGATAGGTAAGTTCAAAGGGAATCTCTCTCTCTCCCCTCTCTCTCACACACACGTTCTGCACTTCTGAAATATGAGCAAAACGCTGCTCCTCAATATTCTGCAAGAACATTAAATTAGATTGCATACATTATCGGTGCCTTGCCTTTTTCCTGTGGCTATGGATTTTTCATAAGCCTTGAAGATTTTTAAACTTGACAAGTGGGAAACTAATGGGAAATTGGCAGGGTAACAATCGAGCCGCCCAGTTAAAGCAGGCAAGTTGTAATACAAGCTAACTCTCCCCCCACCTTCTCCCAAGAAGGACTGTTCATTGTGTTGTTCTCAAATTTCCCCCACTGGGAGACCCTTTTGCTCCTACACCCACACAAGCCTATTTCCACCCCCCTCTCCTGCATATGGTGTTTCTCTTACTGCAGAAGGCTTCTTCGACAAAGCTCAAGCCGTCACATCTGTGCAGCACTTATTTCTTTTCGGAAAGATGTTCCCTGAATGTTAAGTTAACGGGCCAAATTCATCGGCGATGCAAATCCCTTCAGAGCCGCCCGTTAACTTCGACAGAACCGAGTCCGGGGAAACATGGTTATTTATATTTAAATAATCAGATTCCATTGGTATGCAAGCGGAGGCTTGCGTCAAAGGAGAAATTAGCAGATTTTCGGTTGTGTCAGCTGAACGACTCTGCTTCCCCTCCCTCCGCTGATGAGCAAAAAGAAAAGAGGGGGAAGAGAACATTCGCTGTGGACCACAGAAACCTTCGTTCAAATCTAATTGAAATTCACGCGCAGAACACGCTGCCATTTAAGCAAATTTGTAGGATGCTGAAGGTTTGAAGCGGGCAACAATTTTAAACATGCATAAATAAACAATCGGCATCATGTGGTAAATTGCCCCTCCCACACATTAAGCTCCCTGCCTTATGACTGATGCCACCCTGCAATGTAACATAGGGGCAAGGTAAAGTTAAGGGTTTTACTACAAAGACTCCAGTTCTGGAGTCCTCAGTTGAGTGCCTGTTGGCAGGAGAGAGCCCTCAAACACCTCTCTCCATGTACTAGCACTGTATCCGGTGCCACATAGAACTCAAGCTTTTAGTGTGGGACGCGGGTGGCGCTGTGGGTTAAACCACAGAGCCGAGGGCTTGCTGATCAGAAGGTCGGCGGTTCGAAGCCCCGTGACAGGGTGAGCTCCCGTTGCTTGGTCCCTGCTCCTGCCCACCTAGCAGTTCGAAAGCACGTCAAAGTGCAAGTAGATAAATAGGTACCGCTCCGACAGGAAGGTAAATGGTGTTTCCGTGCGCTGCTCTGGTTCGCCAGAAGTAGCTTAGTCATGCTGGCCACAAGACCCAGAAGCTGTACGCCGGCTCCCTCGGCCAATAAAGCGAGATGAGCGCCGCAACCCCAGAGTCGTCCGCGACTGGACCTAATGGTCAGGGGCCCCTTTACCTTTACCTTCACTTTGAAACTCCCTGCCTACTGATATGAGGCATGCATCCTAAAAGCCTGTTTGCTGAGACAAGCCTACCCAGATGTTTAGAAAGTTGATGCAAGTTTTAATCTGTTTTTAGTCTACTATTGATAATTTTACAGGCTGTTTTTTTTCTGTAAACAGCTTTGAGGCTTTTCTTCTTAACAATCAAACAGTGTACACATTTTATGAAACAAACAAAGAAATTACAATCCCTTTCCTATTTTCTTTAGTTGTGTCTTTTGTTGTTTTTGGGTTGGGAGGGTTGACTGTCCCCCCCTTCTTTGACAGGGGACTGGTTTTTTGACTCTGTTTTATTTTTGGGGGGGGGTAGGTGTTTGCCTGATTGACGGGGCCTCACCAGTTTTTCTTCTGTGAAATGGGCATTTTGAAGTGTTCATGACAGATTTCCAAACGTATCCCAGGCTTCCCAAATGTTGCAGATCTCTGCTTTAGTGCCTGGAACGGCTTTGCCAAACAACACCATCAGTACAAGTCATTTTGTGTCTACAGACTGTCAAATACATATTTTAGTTGTTCAAAGTGACTGTTAGTTTGGGAGGGTTTTTTTTGTTTTAAGCTGACTTCTCTCTTTTAATTATAAAATATTTCTACGCTGCCTTTTGGTTCCAAAAAGAGCTCCCCAATATAGTTTCAAATGTCAAATAAGAATCAAATATCAAAGCAATTAAAAAGAGTTTTCAAAGCCAAAAACAGATAAATAAAAACCACTATGAGGTAAAGTGAAAGAGCATTAAAAAGTGCAGGGGAACAAAAATGCCTAACTGGTTTTCTACAGGACATCAAAGAGGGAGGGAATTCCACAGTTGGGACTCTTGAAAAGGCCTTGTCCTACAACCCAAGTAACACATAGGATTGAAAAAAAAAACCCTTCCAAAATGGGTCTCTTGCCTCTCCTTCCTGCCCAATGATTCACCCCTGGGTGTGTGGACCTGACCCAGGGCTGTCTGGGACTGTCTTCACCCAACTCAGGCATAGCCCACATCCTCCCCTCCACCAATTCGACCCAATCCAGTTTGGTATCCAGGTTTCAGCTGAATCCGGTGCAGAGCCCGAGTAACCACACCTGATGGACAGCATCTTGTAGGAAGAGGTAGTCCTTCAAATTTCATGGCCTGAAGCCGTTCAGGGCTTTTTTTTCCAGGTTAGGTGCTGATTTGCATTAAAAAGACATAACCTTGTTTGATGTTTGAGGAACGGTCATGTATTAATATATTTATTTTAGGCAATTTCTGCCCTGCCTGCCTACCCAAAGTGTACTCAGAGACAGCCTGAGATAAAACAATAGTGACAGATTGTAAAATAAAAAGTCATAAACACAAACCAGCAGTAACACAGTAAGCAGTATCAGATTTCTCTTTGGAGAACTGTTTCTTGTTTTTTTATCTGTTGTTACTTGTTGGATTTTTAGTGGTGTTACGCTATAGCGTTTTGTAATAAATCCCGACCATCTGCAGACGTGATAAAGAAAAGTAACTCGGATCAAAAAGTTGGCTATTACAAACTGATGCAAACTGATCAGATAGATAAATGATTTTTACATGGAATCTAAAACAATTTTTTAAAAAGATTTGATTTGATTTATTATATTTCTATGACACTTTTCATAGGATCATGGAATTGTAGAATTGGATGGGACCCGAGGGTCATCTAGTCCAACCCCCTGCAATTCATTTCCATTCAAATGAATCCTAAAGTGGTTTACAAACAATAAATAACAGATACATAATAGAACATCACAAATATGACATCTATCATATATTATAATTATAAAAATGTACTAAATTGTTTCAAAAATATATGAAGGGTGACAGTGTGTATTGACAAAATGAAAACCCAACCCACAACCTTATGAACAGTTAAGACTCACAAAATATTAACAGAAGCCCATTGCATTTTTACTTTAGTCTTCTTCAGTGACAGTGACTGGCCCAAGGTCACCCAGCAAGAAACTGGAATCCTGGTTTCCTAGGTCCCAGCCCAGCACTCTGACCACTACACCACACATAAATTAAAAATACAACATTGAAATCACTCAAAACAATTTATTATAAAGAGAATAGGGCAGATTATAGGAAAAGAGCAGAAGTACCAAGATGCTGAGGTTTGGAAAAAGGAGTGTCTTAAGGAAAATTATTTTTGTATTTTATGATGTTTTAAAATTTAGGATTATGAAAACTGTTAGAGAGGAATGATAATGAATTCAACAGAGGGGGACTTGAGGAAGTAAACCGAAATATGAAATTGAGGAAAGAAGGAATACCTGGCCCACAGAATTGGGCCAGGCCTAAGCAATGATAATAAATGTTAGCAAGGTTAAATGTACGATGATTGTGATTACCCTTGTGAGAGAAGGGGGTGAATGTTGCTTCCCACAGTGAGAGGGGGGAAGTATGAAAAATTTAACTGTTATGGTATGTGCTTAAAACTGTAAAATCAATAAAAAAAATTGAAGAAGAAAAAGAGAGAGAGAGAGAGAGAATAGGGCAAGTCTTAAAAAACATCCAACGATAGCTCAGCTGGTTAGAGTGTGGTGCTGTTAACACCAAGGTTACAGGTTTGTTCTCCTATAGGACAGCTGCATATTCCTGCATTGGACTAGATGATCCCCAGGGTCACTTTCAACTCCAGGGGTCAGAAACCTTTTTCAGCCGTGGGCCGGTCCACTGTCCCTCAGACCAAGTGGTGGGCCAGACTATATTTTGGGGGGGGAAATGAACGAATTCCTAAGCCCCCAAATAACCCAGAGATGCATTTTAAACAAAAGCACACATTCTACTCATGTAAAAACACCAGGCAGGCCCCACAAATAACCCAGAGATGCATTTTTAAAAAGGTCACATTCTACTCTTGTAAAAACACGCTGATTCATGGACCATCCGCAGGCCAGATTGAGATGGCGATTGGGCCACATCCGGCCCCCAGGCCTTAGGTTGCCTACCTCTGTTCAACTCTATAATTCTATGATTCTATGATCTCAGGTGTCAAAGGCCAGGGTAAAGAGCTGTGTCTTCAGCAGGTGTAATAATGTCAATTCAAAATGTGTATGTATTAATTAATATATTAATTACAATTACACATAAATAGCAAATATAAATAATGATTTGGATGAATTAAACCATCTCAGGAGTCACTTTGCAGCTAGCGGGAGAAATATAGGCCAGCCAAATTGGTGGCAATATAAAAGGAGGACTCCTCATACAAATCAGGTCTCTGTAATTGACCATTCTATATAGCATTTGAAGTGGAATTGCATTCCAAATTAACAACGGAGATATGAAAATGAAACTTTAGAAGGACTATTTCACAGGCTTAGTTTCCAAGGATATGCAAACTATGTTTTAATAAGCCCTTCTTAAAATCAAGGGTGAGGACTGGGAATAGACGTACTACTTTTCAAAGGAGACAGAAGCCAGCACCATTTTATATGGGGGAATTTGTATTGCAGAAGGAAAATCCAATTAAAATAAAAGTGTTGTAAATGTACATCTTGCAAATGTCAGAGATATAGATGTGGAAGTGGACAAAGCATTGCATTAACTAGCTCAATAATCTTCCAATGAGAGGACAAGCACCAGCTATGATTTTGACTGAATCCAACCAAGATAAAATAGCATATTGCCAGAGCATGTTCTGAGAGTGGATTCTGATCACACAGAAGAGGAATGAGTATTTCTTTTACTGAAGGCTATTGCTAAATATATTGTTTAAGGCAGATTTAATATAGAAAAAATATGTTTCCAAATAGCTACCTTTTCATTGTTAATGCACACTTTGAAGAGGCAATCATTGCAGTTTGATGTTCAGAAGGGCTGCAAGTCGGAGTGTGACAGTAATCAGAATGGATCTTTGGAGCTGCAAAGCTGATTTTCCATTCAAAGGTTTTAGGATAAAAACCTGTTTGTCCAGACATCTTAATTGTTTGCGGTGAACTTTTTAATGACTTGGAACAAGCTCAGCTAATTGCTAACCAATGTGCTGAGTCTTGGATGCTTCCAGGCTTTGAGAACAGACAGGAATCGATAGCAAACTGATTTAGGATCTCAGTGTCCAGGCTATAAAAGCTGTGGTCAAATGGGAAAATGAGAAGCAATTTTATTAGATCATAGAGTCATAGAACTGTAGAGTTGGAAGGGAGCCCGAGGGTCATCTAGTCCAACACCCTGCAGTGCAGGAATCTCAACTAAAGCATTCATGACAGATGGCCATCCAACCTCTGCTTAAAAACCTCCAAGGAAGGAGAGTCCACCACCTCTCATGGAAGTCTGTTCCACTGTCAAACGGCTCTTGGTGTCAGAAAGTTTTTCCTGATGTTCAGTCAGAATCTCCTTTCTTGTAACTTGAAGCCATTGGTTTAGTTCCAACCCTCCAGAACAGAAGAAAACAACCTAGACCTATTTCCCGTGTGACAGCCCTTTAGATATTTGAAGCTGGGTATCATATCTCCTCTCAGTCTCCTGTTTTCCAGGCTAAACATATCCAAGTCCCTCAATGGTTCCTCATAAGGCTTGGTCTCCAGATCCTTGATAATCTTGGCCACCCTCCTCTGCACACGTTCCAGCATGTCAATGCCCTTCTTAAACTGTGGCACCCAGAACTAGACACAGCATTCCAGGTGTGAATACAGCAGCAGTATTCCAGGCAGAATACAGCAGCAGTATTGCTATTACTTCTGTTGATACAGCCTAGAATAACATTATCTAGTATACATTATAGTTTTATCCTGTTCTTCTAAGGAACCATGGTGTGATATATATTATTTCTAAAGCGGCATCTACACATATACATTAGCATATTACAAAGGCATGCAAATTTGGCATCCTCTTGCATTCCCTGCTCCCCCTATTTAGGATTCTTTAACTTGAAATGGGAGAGTCCCTCAAACAGAGAACTATCTGACGGCCCTTCAAAGAGAGAATTGCCCTCCATACACAAGGGCATGTGTCTACCCTAGTTCTGTCTAGCAGACTTGCAGGTGGAGCATTATGTTGTGGGTGGAGCCAGTAATTTCTGCTTCCCTTAAACTCTGGATGGTTGGGAATAATTCAGTAATATGGATTCAGTGCTGGCCAAATGTCAGAATGACATCTTTAAAAATAATAATAATAAAAAGATTACAGAAAGACAGAAAGGAAACAGCCATCCCTTTAGAAATGTCTAGAATCCCAAAGCAGTGGTGTCACCTTGCTACAAGGCAAGGCTGGTCCAGCATGGGTGTACCTTCCAACGCAGTACATTCTAACAGAACCTATGGGTGAGTGTCATGAAAAGCTTAAAAGATACAGCAATCAGGGTGGTGGTCAATAACTTTATTATCTCTCTCAGACAAGAACAGATACAGGAAATTCCTCACTCCACCCAGGCTCCTGCTAAGTCAAGTTCCATCTAGTGGCTGAAGCAGGGAGAATTCTCAGAGCAGGAAGTCTTTTAACACCCTGTATCCCCACGACGGGGTGAACTCCTGTTGCTCGGTCTCTGCTCCTGCCAATCTAGCAGTTTGAAAGCACGTCAAAGTGCAAGTAGATAAATAGGTACCGCTCCGACAGGAAGGTAAATGGGGTTTCCGTGCGCTGCTCTGGTTCGCCAGAAGCAGCTTAGTCATGCTGGCCACATGACCCGGAAGTTGTACACTGGTTCCCTCGGCCAGTAAAGCGAGATGAGCGCCGCAACCCCAGAGTCGTAAGCGACCTAATGGTCAGGGGTCCCTTTACCTTTTTATTTAACAGACAGAGAACAGGAACTACAACAGATGGAGCTTCCCATTTGTTATAATACTCCTTTGAAGGGGGGCCTCTTCAGACACCAGAGATACAGCAGAAGGGATAGCACTGCACCCCAGTGTTCACTGCTACAGTCACTTCACAGCTTGAAAAACATGAGGGAATTTATTTGGCAGACTGGTAAGTTCTCTGCTCTCTCTTACCTCATTTGTGGGTGAGCCCACAAATGATATCTCACTTGGTCACAGTGGCTATTGTCAAATACCTGACCCCCCCCCCAAGCCTTGTGAAGATCAGCACATTGTTTCATGTTGCTTCAGGACATTTCCCAAACATGGGCCCCCCAATAAATAACTCAGTGTGATAAGGCAACGAAAGATCTCCCTATTAACATGCAGCCCCACGTGCAAATTTTCCTGCTCCTCCAAAACACCACCAATTTTTGGTAACTGTAGCCAAAAGGAAAATAAATAATAATGTAGATGGTTGTTGAGTGGCCAGAAAGGTTTAGATCTGATGGATGTGCAAATCATTCCCCACCCCAGCTCATTAAAACAGCCATTTGAGGAGTGGTGAGGAGATAACAAATTAGCTTGGGGGCACTATGTGAGGTGTATGTGTACATAGGTAGCCACACACACTTCCAGGGATGCATTGATCATGTGGGTGTGGTGTTCCCATGTAGCAATGTAAGAGTGTTTGCACACCATGTTCTAAAGCACATGAAAGTCTTTGACATGCTCCTGATTCCCAAGATGTGAGGAATGGATCATGTGCACGAGCAGGATGTAGGCTTGAAGGAACTTATCCCCATCTCTCATTGAGTGGTATGAAGTTACAGAGACACCCAGAGGAGGAGATCAGGGGCTGCAGTTGAAATGTCCGCCATTTTTCTCCTCTCCCTGACTTCCCCCCTGACTTGGTAAGAAGGAGTTCCATGCGTGTTCACTGGTCCAGCCTGACGTTTATTTTACAAGGCATTACAAACGGCTCAGAAGGAAATTAGATGGGATGAAACTGCTCTCTGACAGTGAATGAGACGAATACTATCTCGGAAAACAGCAAATACCCCTGTGGGGGGAAGTGGCACGTCAAGACGCTGATGAGCAGGTGACAAATTCAAGATTACCTTGCTCAAGGCTGTTCTGTATAATAGGAAGGCAGGAACCTCCTCACACAAACACATCAGGATGCAAATAAAAATAGGGGAAGTCAAAAGAAGCATCAATTGCCATAATGGATTGCTTTTGGACTTCCTAGCAGCTAAAACAGATTGACTTAGCACATTAGAGTAGCTGCCTGTATTTGACTCTGGAAGCAATCAGCCAATACAAAGTAATTGCAGCTCACTGTATTTTACAGATCTCTATTTCAGAAAGTAGTAACGCAGGCAGACAAGAGATTTGGTATGCCTCTCTTTCCCTGAATGTGTCTGTGTGAGAGAGAGCTAGCCATTAACCTATATACACAAACAATAACCAAAGTATTTGGTTATCCCACCTTAGGGCCATCCAAACTGGGAGCCTCAAATATGCAGCTTTCCTGATCATGTGGAAGGAGAACTCGTGGGCATGTGGGGTACAGGGCTAGTGGGGTACAGTCACCCCCCACACATTGACACACGCAATGGAGAGGTGGAGGGCACTTGTGAATGACTTTTGTGTCTTCCTCCTCTCTCTTCTCAGTGTTGTCTTATCCACTGCCAAAATGTAGACTATAGACTCCTTGGAGGGAGGGGCTATCCTTGTCCCATATGCACACACAATGTGCTTCACTGGTGGCTGTTAGCAGAAGGCCATCATAGTACAGCAAGTTATAGTGAACCTGTCCCTCAGTGAATCAACCATACAAGGCCTTAGTATCCAATGGAGCCTCATATGCAATGGTAATCTGATGTATTCACTCATTGCTTATATTAATATCCTTCTGTCTAAGCAGTAAAAGAACAGAATGATGCCATCTGCTGGCTGGAGGTGCTATATACCTAAGAATCAGGGTAGAATTTGTTTGCTCCCACTGTCTTTCTGGGGAACGTCGCTGCAATCTTGGCTGATTTGGTGTGATTTCCTTTGCTGTAGGCATTTTTGAATCATTTGCTTACAAGCTGGACTACAGATAGATTTCTGTTCCTTTGTAGCCCTCACACTTTCAAAACAAATCAAATGTTTGTCACCTGCATAAATCAAAACTACATATCCTGAAGATCACTGAGGCCCAAGCATGGTAGGTTGAAAGACTAATGTCAATTTCCATTAAATGTGTGGATGGATTTTTTTTTTCTTTTTTAAAAAATAAACACACTTATCTGGGAAATATGACTCATTCAGAAGCTGTCCTTCTCTTAGCTATTAAAGCAATTTGATTTTTCCTGAGTGGTATTGACAATCAATTAAGAGCTATTTCTGCTTTTCTTCCACCTTTCAGCAATGCTATCAACTAAAATTATTTCCTCTCCTGTACATTTCCATTCTCATTTGGTCAAAAAAATTATTGATCAAGCCCTCAAAGCCTACCAGACATTATTTGCTCTCGTAGAGCTGACTTTTTTCTTCTTCTAAACACTAGCTTGGATAGTTAGAGATTCTTATAACTCAGCTGCAGTACTTGAAATATTTCTGTTCTGCCTTTCAGTTCCCCATGGGATGCTGAGGTGGCTCACAACAAACATTTAAAAACAATATGCAAGCCAAACAATTTTTTTAAAGTGTAAAATCATAAATCAGAGTTAATATGCATAAAGTCAAGACAGAAGGGTAGTTTTATTTACCATTCACAGGCCATGTTCACACAATGCATTTAATGTAATATCAAACAGTCATGGCTCCCCCCAGAGAATTCTGGGAGCTATAGTTTGCTAAGGGTGCTGAGAATTGTTAGGAGACCCACTATTCCCCTCTCAAAGCTACAGTTCCCATAATTCCCTGGGAAGAGGGATTGATTGCTAAGCCACCCTGGGAATTGTAACTCTAGGATGGGTCTCCTAACAACTCTCAGCTCCCAGAATTTTAGGGGAAGCCAGGGGTGTTTAAAGTGGTATTGTAGTGCTTTAAAAGTATGGTGTGAATGTGGAGACAAACAAGGCCTATCCTCATTACATTTTGAAGATGGGATACTTGGACCACCATCCTATAGAAACCCATTCACCTGTGAACTGAAAGTGACAGGACTTCTGAGAAGACATGTAAAAGATTGTACTGTTGGCTCTGTTTTAAATCTGATGTCCTCAGAAGTAGAGGAGGATGCAATGGCATTGCCAGCATTAAAGTAGCATTCACCTGCCAGACTGTGGAATTGAAGTGTGAAGGGCAGGATCCTTCACATCAGGCAGCAAAATGTGTTGGGTTAACCTTGAGTTTACGGGAAAATATAAAAGCTTTTGGGTGAGGTGGGGTTGGAAGAGGAAATTCAGAAACATCTGGCTAGGCCACTGATGGAAGGCTAACTTTTGGCCCAAAACTGAGAGGATCCCTGGACTATTGATGGATTGATCCAGCAAGGCATTGCTGTTGTTTTTAAGGAGATCTCAGCTGGCTGAAAGTGGCATAGAAAGGAATCTGTCCATTATAGCTGCACTGCTGAGTTATCTGGGGAAATTAATTAGGCCTTCTTATTTCACATTCACCCAACTCTCCCTGAGGCCTTACCCCAAGCAGAGAGATGGCGAGGGATTGCACTGTTTTTTTAATCTTTTTGGAGCATCTTCATAGAAAACAAAGAAAAGAAAAGAAAATGCTTGATTAAAAAAAGAAAGGAAGGAAGATTAAGCTGAATGGAGATTTGCCAACCTCTCGAAGCATACAAGGCAGTGTTGTTCCCCTATTGTGCTAGGAAGGTATCTTCTGATCTTGTCTCAATAATGGAGTGGCTTCTTTGTGGCTTTGTGTGGAAAGGTATTGTGTCTACAATCACCCCAATGTGACAGCCAGAGGGTGGGGGAAAGAAGTCAGACGAGAGCATCCTATTGTCTCATTCATGGCTGCTAGAAGTAGAAGGCATGAATCGAAGTAAGAAAGGAAGGGATGCTTTTGAACGTAAAGATATGATTTCCCCTCCCCCCCCCATATCTCATTTCAACTTGGCAATGCCTGCAAATCGAAGACCATTAAGAATATTCAATACAATCATATTGTTGGAGGAATTCGGGGGAAATCTTATTATTCCCATCTCAGCTTCTTCCGCTCTGCCCTGATTGCTAATCTTTGGGCATAACACGCTCATATCTGAACAATCTTTTAATTAAACAGTTGTTCTTAATTATAGCTATAGGGATAGGACAGGCATGTCCAACAGATACATCGTGATCTACCAGTAGATCACTGGACGTCTGTGGTAGATCACCGGTAGATCAGTGGCTTCCCCCCCAAAGAAGCTAAAAAACTTTGGCTCCCCTAAAAAAAACACTCAACATCTTTGCCCTGCACCCCTAAAATGACCTGAACCACCAAAAACTAGGACTTTCCTTCGTAAAAAAAAGCTCAACAACTTTGACCTGAACCCCCCAAAAGGGGGTATATCACTGCCAGTTTTTAACTCTGTGAGTAGATCGCAGTCTCTTGGAAGTTGGCCATCCCTGGGATAGGACAACAATGTGTAAGTCTTGGGTCACTGACCCACCTTCACGGGCCAAATTGGAGGACAAGTAAAACACCTCATTGCCATGAAACCAAAACCGTATGATATGGGTGTCCACATGTTCTACGTTACAGAGGAAAATGGGCTAAGCAGCCTCTTTCACCCCAGTCCTCCACTCAAACAGGCACCTCCCCATGACTGCTTTTCAGTTAGTAAAAACAAACAAACCTATAAGACCATAGGGAGATTGTTCATTCACCTGTCTGATGCCATCAGTAAGTAATGCAAGTGAACTAGCCAGGAAAAGATGAGCTTTTGAGGATGTGATGTGAATGATGCCTTCATGTTCTTTTAAATTGTACACATTTTTACATGATTTTCTCAATGCCTTTCATGCTTCTCCTAAAATACACATTTTAATGTAAATCACACATTTTTCCAATGCTGTGCAGCACATTTTTCATATTATTATTTTTAAGGAAAAGCACACTTTTCCCTCCAATGCTTTTCCAGATATTTTCCTCATAAAGTATTTTGCATGCATGTCTGTGTAAAGTAAGTATTTTTGTGCACTACTTTTTTTGCATCAAAACCACACTGCAAAATCCAAGGAAATGTGTGACCCAAATGGGGCCCTCTGTTCTGATCCACAAGCAAGTTCAAAAGTGTCGGGTCTGGTTGGTCTGCTGTGAAAAGGAGACCAGATCAATTCTTTCTTCATTCCTATCGGCAGATCTCTAGGTAGCAAGCACATGTACTCCTTATAATAATAATTACATCTCAGGAAGAGCCTGCTGGTCATGCTCTAGTAAATAGATGCCCTGAGAAGAAAGAGCCACAATCATTGTGGGAAGTGACCTAAGCAAGCCTGCTTCTCTACTTCCTGCCTGGGGTCTCAATAGCATTTATATAGTCGCCTCCTGGGTACCAAGGCAGTTTCCTCCACCTCTTAACAGATTGCTTCATATTAGACCCATTAAACTGAGCCATAAGCTTGATTCACAAGATGCACAAGACTGAAAGGTGCATTATTTCAATGGTGCCTGGGAGACAGGAAATAAGAAATGAATGCAGAAGGCTCAAGCACACTGTTAATTAAGCCATGTTTCATATTACAGGGGAAGACCCACAAATGGCTTGATATAGACTTCAGCTTGCAGTAACATTAATGCATGTGAATGAATGAGCAATGGCCCTTTTTAAAATTGATCCCTAAATCACACTAAATTATTTCCCCCCAAAAAATTAATCATAAGGGCATCAGTTCGTTCTTGGCATTCCACGATACCCTTTAAAGCTGTCATGTTTCTTTACTCCTGGGACGCCTTTAAGTTTATGTGCTGTGATGTGCTCAGTATTTTGACAAGGGAAGATAAAAAAGAAGGATTGGCTACTCTCCACCAGCTACTCTTTCAAGTTTCGCTATCAGATTTATAGAGGTGCCTTTTCACCTTTCTCTGCTAGCTCTGCAACATTTCATACGCTCAGCCCTTTTGATTCCATCAGTGCGTCTCGAGTAGCAGGTCAGAGTTTGTCAAACTTTCTTTTTCTCTTGCCATTCTGGTGAGAATAGAAACTATTGCAATGAGGACCAATGTGACAAGCATAGGAGCTACCCCCCCCCCATTTTATCCCACAAGCCTGCATGTACCGTATTTTTCACTCCATAAGACGCACTTTTTCCCTCCTAAAAAGTAAGGGGAAATGTCTGTGCGTCTTATGGAGCGAATGTGTGGTCGGCCGCTGGCTCCCTTTCCGGCTCTGCCCCCTTGCCCAGGCCTCCATTGTTGAATGTTCTGCAGACAGAGGCTGTTTGTTTCCCCAGCGACATGCGACTGGCTGATTAGATGATCTATCTGGAAACTGTCGAAATGGCTCCCTTTCCTTTCCTAAAGAAGCTGTAGAACTGTGAGTTGAACCCCATAAAACAGGATTTTTTCCCTTTTCAAAGTAAGCTCAACAACTTTGAGCTGATCCTCAAAAAATGGGGCTTTTCTCCTTTGCAAAAGAAACTGCACAACTTTGAGCTGATCCTCAAAAAATGGGGCTTTTCTCCATTGCAAAAGAAACTGCACAAATTTGAGCTGATCCTTAAAAAAAAGGGGACTTTCCCCCTTTCCTCCTCTAAAAACTAGGTGCATCTTATGGTCAGATGCACCTTATAGAGCGAAAAATACGGTAGATTAGGTCAAGAGATACTGATTTGTCCAAGGCCACCATATGGTTTCAGGGTCTAGGGGAGATTTTGAATCCTTGTCGGATGCTTCATCCATTTCACCACACTGGTTCTCAGATCTACATGCTTAATGTTTGGCAGTGATTCATTTTAAGGCTAGTTATTAAAATGTACACATAGTACACCAAGATGATTGCATCCTGTGTGCTTTCTACTGGGTGAGAATAAGGTGGATAAGATGATGGTGGGAACAACAACAACAACAAAATTCCTTCCAGTAGCACCTTAGAGACCAACTAAGTTTGTTCTTGGTATGAGCTTTTGTGTGCATGCACACTTCTTCAGATACACTGAAACAGAAGTCACCAGACCTTTATATATAGTGAGAGGGTGGGGAGGGGTATTACTCAGAAGGGTGGTGGGAATGGGTGATTGGCTGATAGGTATGGTAAACCTGTTGACGACTGTTAACAACTGCAATTGGTCTTTTGTAATAAGAAGAATTTCAGAAATAGACTGGAAAGAGAAGTTGCTGAATTGCAACTTATTACCAAACTTAAAACCACGGAGAGACCTGGTCTGAATAGAGACATTGGATTCTTATCTCATTATACATGATAAAGCTATTTTTAGCCATCTCACCCCTTGCTTTTTCCTGTAAGACCAATTGCATACCGTTAACACGGCTACCTACCTGTAACTAGAATGATGGTAGGAGACAGAGAATATACTATGTCATGTATTCAGTCCCCAGCCTTTCGAAGTATGTCTGGGAAAGAGCTTTGATTGAATCCATGGGGAATGGCCACCCTTCAGTGAAGACAACATTGAGTTAGATAGATCAGTGGTCTGACTCCACACAGAATCGTAGAGTTGGAAGGGACACCAATGTTTCCCAACCTTTTTCCAACCACGGTCCCCTTCCGACCTTGTTTCCTGCTTGTGGCCCCCCAGGCATGGCCAGGGGGGGCAGGGGGCAGCTGCCCCCCAAATAACTAAAACTCAATACAAATCTGAGAGTCTGTCCGCCTAACAAAAGCCTGCCCCCCAAAACCGCCCATGCCTCCCCCCCCCGTCCTACCGGTAGAAATGTAGCTATTTAGATGGGTGTGGGGTTTTTTGTAAATAGAACATGTTTTATTTATAATTTTTTTATAATTTTTATAATTTATACAAAACGCAATGACATAAAATGAAAGGAACATAATGAAATATTGTTGAGGCAGAAAAACATAGGATCATAGAGCTGGCAGGAAAGGTAGGAATCTCAGCTAAAGTATCAATGACAGATGGCCACCCAACCTCTGCTTAGAAACCTCCAAGGAAGGAACGTTCCGAGAGAGATCCATCTTCCATGTATTATAAAAAGTAAACGACACTTATTTGACGCCAGTTATTTGACACAGAGGGAGAAACCTGCAGATACAGTCCCAAAGGTGCACAGGTAGTTCTGTATATATGGGAGAATTTTAAAAAGCAAGTGGTCCTCATTGACCTGGTGCAAAAAGATATTGTCATCCGGAGGAGCCCTGCTGCCTAGGTAAAACACTATAGCCCCCCCCTTACCTGGGAGTAAGGCCCACTGAATTCAGTGCGGCTTACTTCTGAGTAAACACTTCAGTTGTTTAATAGATGCAAGTCAGCATCTGATCCACTAGGTGCTGGGGTGGATTGCACCTTACGCCTTGCAGAGTCAGGCCCAGGCTGCCACTGGGCCCAGCACTGGCAGCAGCAACAAGCAGCTCCGGCTCACCCAGCCCTACTCATTGCCACCCCACCACTACACTTAACTGACCTGGGGGTTCTGGGTCACAGGCTCGACTGGTCAAAACGGGAGCCTCAGCGATCACCGGAAACACCACCGGAAACAAACCAGGACTGCTCCAAGAAAATGCATGTGGCAAAAAGGAGCACTAGGCCCTAGTGGGCTGTCCCCTTACCCACTTGTGATCGGCCAAATGGATAGCAAGCCAATCAGGAATTAATATTTTTTTTAAAAAAAGATTTTTTTCTTCACTTCTCACTTCCCTTTGTGGCACCCTAGCCTCATGTTGCGGCCCCCATTTATGCATTTTTCACCTGTGGCCCCCTTGGAATATCCTTGGGGGGGGGGGCAGCGGGACATATGGCCCCTGGTTGGGAAACACTGATCTAGTCCAACTACTTGCAATGCAGGAATCTCAACTAAAGCATCCATGACAGATGGCCCTCTCACCTCTGATAATTTTGTGTGGATAATTATATGGATATTTTGAGGGCTTCTACCTTGACAGGTCTACCTTAAGATGTATGTGGAAATGGTTATTGCATTCACATTGCAAACGGATAATGGCTTTTTTTGTTGTTGTTACTATCAGACTATTTATGTACTCCCCCTCCCTTTATTGAATTTTATTGGCTTCATTTTTTTCCTCTTCTCTCTTTTGTTTTCTTTGTCAACTTTGCAAATAGAAAAGACATGGAGGAGGGGGACTGACATATTAGTTAAAATGAAGAATGAGTTGCAAAATACACAAACAGACATCTGGAAATAGTGTTTTCAAGTTCCAGTTTGCATATTAGTGGTGGAAAGTTTGCGCAGAGAGAATCAGAAATATGAAATTCTGCAGCGAAGTACGGCTTTTGAAGAACCAAACACTGTCTTCACAACAAAGAAAATAAGTTTGGTGACTTTTCCTTGACCTCCATGGAATCTGTATCACAGCTACATGCCCAACGATTCTCTCTTTGATATTATTTTATCTTTGGTGCTGTCTGATCTTTACAGCTGAGTCTATGGATTCAATCAATATATTTGTGCCGGACAGCTTCTACCATTGCCTATACCAAGGATAACACAGGCAAAGGCTGGCCTATATCAATGATAAAAAAAAACACACAAAGCAGAGGGTGTTCAAAGTGTAGGAATAACCCTCAAAGAATACCAACCTTTCAGGCATTTCAGTGAAGTATGTATGAATGAATACAGCTATTTAGAATATTTCTAACCATTGCTTAATCATCAGCAATCTCAGGGTAGAGTGAAATACAATTAAAACCCATTCAATTTTTTAAGGGAAGTTAAAAATCTTGATTATTAACAAGAGCAAGTAAGACAAATATGATTAAAATGAACAATACATAATATATATATATATAAAAGGTAAAGGTCCCTTAACAGTTAAGTCCAGTCGCAAACAACTCTGGGGTTGGGGTGCTCATCTCGCTTTACAGGCCGAGGGAGCCGGCGTTTGTCCGCAGACAGCTTCCGGGTCATGTGGCCAGCATGACTAAGCCGCTTCTGGCGAACCAGAGCAGCGCACAGAAACGCCGTTTACCTTCCCGCCGGAGCGGTACCTATTTATCTACTTGCACTTTTTGGCATGCTTTCAAACTGCTAGGTTGACAGGAGCTGGGACTGAGCAACGGGAGCCCACCCCGTTGCGGGGATTCAAACCTGTAAGATAGGAAGAGTTAATAGACATGGGGAGGGAGGTGGGGAGGTGCAGACACAAACATCCTGGAAACTGAAGCACTGGGATGCAAATTTAAACCTAGAATGGAATTCTCCCAGTAATGTTTACTGGGTTTTTAAAGGGGGGAAATGGTTTTTCAGTAACTATGGATAGCTAAAGGGCCTGAGAACAAAATGGTAGCTCTACAGTTCAGGGTCAATGTAATGCGGCATAGCTGTTGCTGGAATATAACCAATGAAGGGAGGCCTGTTACTATTGTGTTCTGCTTTTGAGTTTCCAGGAGGCATTTTGATAGGCCATGCTGGAAATAGTACCATGGGCTAAGACGAAAGGGGGGAGGAGTCCCTGCTGGATGAGGCACCTCCCATCTAGCAGGGACCCCCCCCCTCCCCCACACCAATTTTATCTTAAGTGTATGTCTTTCCCAAGCTGGTGCCCTCCAGAGCATTCGGACTCCCATAAGCCCCAGCCAACATGGCCCAAAGGTCAGGGACGATGCGAGTTGTAGTCCAAAACAACTGAATGGAGTCAGGCTGGAGAAAGGCTGCAATAGATGACTCATTAACCTTGAGTAGCCCTGGAGTACTTTCGAACGAAGGTTGGCATGCACGACTGTGGGTTTTAGCCTTAATGCACTCTTCAAGTTAAGAGTGCACTCTGCAGTCTGTTGAAGTGCATTTCAAACATCTCATTGATTTTTATAGATGTGTACACCCAGAGCAGTAAACAAACAAATACATTGGAGTGGCTTAGTCCCATTGAAATCAATGGGCTGTACAGAATGTTTACTCAGAAGGAAACTGCATGCAATTACAAGTTCGTCCAGGCTTGCAGCCTTAGAGTACGTAACACGCTGAATTCAGTAGTACCTATTTTGGAATTGATATGCATGTCCCTTTTGCAATCCCAGGTAGCTAGCAGAGGCAGGTGTACCGAGCCCCCAGTGGCCCTTGCTCTGCATGTGGCTTGCCTTTGTCTTATTGGGGTAAAAGTCATACACACATACCTGCTCCCTCAACTGAAATGAATGGGACAGTCTGAGCGCAATAGCTGCATGCATGCTTTGTGATGAGCATGCTAAAGCTCTGTTGAAATTCAGCCCTCTGGTTAAGGACTCTCTTATAGAAGGCTTCTTCTCCCTAAAATGTAAATGAAAGTTCACATTCCCCTTTATATCGCAGACTAGTTAATGAGTCCAATACTTGATTTGACTTTCCTCACCACCACACACCTGCTTCTTTCCCTTTTCTCCTACGACTACAAAGATGTGAAAAACTGGAACATTGCCATGCAGCGAACGGTAAAGTGAAAGTTAATGGAGCTCTGAGATTGAGGTAATTCACATGAATTAGAAATAACACACTAAAGCGCTGCAGTTTCAACAAAAAAATCACTTCTAAAATATTCTGCGCAGAGTTCAGGGCAGGCTAAATCAGACTTCCAAAAGGTCTTGAGAAATAGCTTGATACGCTGAAATGAAATATATTGCATGCAAGGGCCAAGTAACAAGAAAGGAGGGGGCATCTAGCATTCCCAATTTTTTTTTTGAAATTGAGATACATTTCTAGCAACAGTTTCGGCTGCTGAAGTTTAACACCACAAATGCTGAACAAGAAATGAGAACTTCATATTATGCACGTACCTTCCTGGGTATAATATAAGGATTCCTGTTAAGAACGGGCCAGGAGTCAGTGTAATAAAATCCAAAACTGTGGTGCATGCTCTCTAGCTTATGGTCTTTACAGTCGGGTAGGGGGTCAGAAGGGGGTCAGAATGCATTAAAGAGAAGGTACTGCCCTACCCAGAAAGTGAGGAGGAATTAAAGAACCTCTTAATGAGGGTGAAAGAGGAGAGCGCAAAATATGGTCTGAAGCTCAACATCAAAAAACCTAAGATCATGGCCACTGGTCCCATCACCTCCTGGCAAATAGAAGGGGAAGAAATGGAGGCAGTAAGAGATTTTACTTTCTTGGGCTCCATGATCACTGCAGATGGTGACAGCAGTCACGAAATTAAAAGACGTCTGCTTCTTGGGAGAAAAGCGATGACAAACCTAGACAGCATCTTAAAAAGCAGAGACATCACCTTGCCGACAAAGGTCCGTATAGTTAAAGCTATGGTTTTCCCAGTAGTGATGTATGGAAGTGAGAGCTAGACCATAAAGAAGGCTGATTGCCAAAGAATTGATGCTTTTGAATTGTGGTGCTGGAGGAGACTCTTGAGAGTCCCATGGACTGCAAGAAGATCAAACCTATCCATTCTTAAGGAAATCAGCCCTGAGTGCTCACTGGAAGGACAGATCCTGAAGCTGAGGCTCCAATACTTTGGCCACCTCATGAGAAGAGAAGACTCCCTGGAAAAGACCCTGATGTTGGGAAAGATTGAGGGCACAAGGAGAAGGGGACGACAGAGGACGAGATGGTTGGACAGTGTTCTCGAAGCTACTAACATGAGTCTGACCAAACTGCGGAAGGCAGTGGAAGACGGGAGTGCCTGGCGTGCTCTGATCCATGGGGTCACGAAGAGTCGGATACGACTAAATGACTAAACAACAACAACAACTGCCCTACCGTTTATAATGTCAACTAGCCAACCCATGAGATTCATACTGCTTGCCAATAATAGGGACTGGTGTTGCACACCCCTATTCTCATCTCTGTCTGATGAGGACTCTGAAAGCTTCACACATTTTGAGCCCTACTCATGCTAGTGCAGGGCTGAAAATTGCTCCCGCATTTCCCCTGTGAAAACATTCACTGTCAAATAATGAGAAATGAGATTGCATTAAAAATAATAATGAAGAGAAGAGTTTCCGAGAAATTCATGGCTGGGGTGAATGGTTTTTGTTGTGCTTAGCTTACTTTTGAGGGGCCCAAGGGGTGTTTGTGGATGTCCTTTCTTTCATTCAACAAATCATCTCTCTGGTGATATGCAATCTGCACTCCTCCTGGGTGCCCACATATCCTGAAATCTTCATGACATCCTCAGCTGGGCTTCTCTCAGAAGGTGGGGATGCTGGTCATTGCTCCTTCTTTATTATCATTATTTCTAAATAAATCAGTGGCCTGGAAACTCTTTGAGTGCCCACTTTTTGGCCTAACTATATTCACTCTGGCCCCACAAAATCACTGGCATGCATCTCCTGGAAAGTTGCCCATGCAGGAATAACGCCCTTCAGCAAGGTGGTGGCCTCATATACAGTTGTACCCCGGAAGTGGAACACCTTGCGAGTCGAACGTTTTGGCTCCCGAATGCCGCAAACCCGGAAGTGATTGTTCCAGTTTGCGAACGTTCTTTGGAACCCAAATGTCTGACAGGGCTTCCGCAACTTCCAATTGGCTGCGGGAGCTTCCTGTGGCCAATCGGAGGCCGTGCTTTGGTTTTCAAATGCTTTGGAAGTCGAACGGACTTCCGGAATGGATTCCGTATGACTTCCGAGGTACGACTGTACAGTACCTTCAGGAGCCAATGTTGGGGTCTGTGGAAACGTGAATTGAGAAGCGGGTAACAGAGGAAACCATTGGGCACTAGTTTGAAAACATGCTCACCTGTGTGTGCCGTAGCTGCCACATTAGATGACAGTATTGCGGAGGTGTGTACAATTGCAAACAGCTGCACACTGTGAAAAGGCAACCCTTGCACATTTCAACGGCCATGTGGGTACACAGTGACAGTCACTTGGGTATCTTCAGCTTGCTGAGCAGGTCACTAAGGCTGCAATCTGATCCATGCCTTGCCTGGAAGCAAGCCCCACTAAATTCAACAAGGCTGACTTCTGAATACATGCAGTCAGGGTTGCGCTGTAAATTGATAAAATATAACCTCATGGTGGCAATTTATCCTTGCTGAATTATAACAGCTCTGTTTATTGTTTCAGGGAAAGGAAAACATTTTACAAGCTTGGTCACCTCAGAGCAAATCATAATAATGGACAAGTGTTTGTCAGAGTATGTTGATTTTATTCCAGTATGAAGGGCCTGCTGTAATGAAATATTTATGTGGCGTTTTTATTTAACTGATGATGAATGGGGTATAAACAGCAACACTGTCGCCTTTCTTAAAGATCTCTCAGGCGGAAAAGAGACGTGATCCCTTGATCTTCCTGTTGGCGGTTCACCTGGGCAGCTCTTCAGTATCAGGATTTGGGGCAGAACTCTCTGGGAGCACAGCAGTTTGGAACAAGTGTAGGAAATGGACCCAGCATAAAAGTTATTCTTCTAAATGCAGACATTGGGATCCCGGAACATTCTGGAACCTCCTGCCATCTCTCACACTTGGCCGCATTGTTGTGGGCTCATGGGAGTTGGAGTCCAGCAATACCGTGTTTCTCATAATATAAGACATGCCTAAAATATAAGGCATAGAAGGATTATAACGGGGTCGCAAAATATAAGGCATACCCCGAAAATAAGACGTACCGGGTTCCGGTAGTGATATCGGGTACCTGGTGAGGTGCAGCCCCTCCTAAACACCCAGCAGCGCGCACCACGTGGGGCCCCAATCCAGCTCCCGCCAGCTCTCTCCCCCAGCACAGCCAGCAGCAGCAGCGGGCACCGCTTGGATCCGATCCAGCGGGACTCAGCCGCAGCGCGCCAGTGGATCCCCGATCCACCGGGCGCAGCGCGCTGAGTGAAGCCCTGAGTGGCCGGGACCCTGACCCAGCCGCAACCACTGGAAGCCGCTAGAGGAAGTAGCAGCATCCTCGCTAGCTCCTCCACCAAACCCCGCGCAGCCCGCAGATCCCAAAAGCAGGCTTCTGCTGCTGCCCGCCTCGCAAGAGCAGTGATCGGAGGCGGCCGGGGGGGGGACAAGCGGGAGAGGCAGCGGCAACAACAGCAGCAGCAGCCCCTCCAAGCCCTCCTCCTCCTCGCCACCCCTAGCCTCGCCTTTGCCCTCACCGCCCTAAGGGGCCCTCACACAGCCCTCGCCCTCCAGCGTCCTCCTCCTCCTGGCCGCTGCCACTTAGGCACGCAGGAGGGAGAGCCGGCAGACGGACGGCACCTCCTCAATCCTGCACACTTCACCTCAGTGTGTTTCCCGCCCTCGCAGAGAGAGGGGCTTCCCCCTCCCTCAGTCGGGTGTGTAAGGGCTGTCTCCTCCCCCCCCCCACCTCTCCGTTTCATTCGGCTCCTTCATTGCTCTCCTGCTGCAATCCAAACCTGATTGTGGGCTTTTCTCTTTCTCTCTCTCTCTCTCCCCCTCCCTCCCTCTCCCTCTCCTCAACTTTCCCCATGCTTTCCTCTTTCTTTTCGTGTCTTCTTCGGCCATGGACTATTATTTTCTTCCCCTATCCGTGCACTTGCAATTCTCTCCACCACCACCCTCCTCTCCCCAAATTCCTTTTAGGATTTTCAGTTTTCTCCTCACTGGTTCTTCCTTTTCTTCTCTCCCCCCATCCTCATTGCATCCTTTTTCTCTCTGCCCTCCTTTGCTACACACACACACACACGGGGGGGAGAGAGAGAGAGAGAGAGAGGAGTGTTGACTTTGCTTGTCCCCCGCCACCCGCCACCCGCCACCCCTTCCCAGCTCCGTGAAGCATCTCCGCTGTTCCCCGCCGTGGCAGCTTCCAAAAGCCTGCTTTTAAAAAGCCTCAGTGTGGGGGGGGGGAGGGAGATGTTGCACAGAGCAGGTGGCAGCAACGTGAAGCATCTCCATTGTCACCCGTCGTCCTTGCAAAAGCCTTCCTTCCTTCTCCCTCTTTCTTTCACTCTTTCTCACTCCTTCTCTCTCTCTCTCTCTCTCTCTCACACACACACATACACCCACCCACCCACCCACCCCTTCCTTCCTTCTCCCTCTTTCTTTTTCTCTCTCACCCCTTCCTTCTCTCTCTCTCTCACCTTTTCCTTTCTTCCTTCCTTCTGTCTCTCTCACCCCTTCTGTCTTCCTTCCTTCCTTCCTTCCTTCCTTCCTTCCTTCCTTCCTTCCTTCCTTCCTTCCTTCCTTCCTTCCTTCCTTCCCTCCCTCTCTTCCCTCCCTCCTTCACTCTCTCTTCCTCTCTCTCTCTCTCTCTCTCTCCTTCCTTCCTTGTCTCTCTCTCTTCCTTTCTTTCTTTCTCTCTCTCTCATCCCTTCCTTCCTTCTCCCTCTTTCTTTCTTTCACTCTCTCTCACCCACCAACCCCGTTCGCCAAAGCAGGCTTGTTTTTGCGATCTTGGCGGGGAAGAACCAGCAGCACCCCTCTGCTGCCCCTCCCAGCCTTTTAGAGGAGGAAAACCAGAAAAAAATTTTTTTTTCTTGTTTTCCTCCTCTAAAAACAAGGTGCGCCCTATGGAGCATCCAAAAATACGGTAATTATAATGGAATATATGTAGATTGCTGTACCACACTTAATAAAAATAAGACATCCCCCGAAAATAAGCCATACTGTGTTTTTTGGAGGATAAAAAGATTATAAGACGGTGTCTTATTTTAGGAGAAACACGGTATCTAGAGGGCCATAGGTTAGCCACCCCTGATGTATTGTACTACCAACCTTACTGTATGCTTGTGAAACATGAACCACTTATAAACGCCAACTCCTCGAAAGATTCCACCAACGGTGTCTCCAAAAAATTCTACACATCACTTGGGAAGACAGGCAAACTAATGCCAGTGTACTGGAGGAAGCAAAGATCACCAGTGTCAAAGTGATGATTCTTCAACATCAACTTGTTGGATTGGACATGTTGTGCGGATGCCTGATTACCGTCTTCCAAAGCAACTACTCTATTCCGAACTTAAAAATGGAAAGCGTAATGCTGGTGGTCAACAAAAGAGGTTTAAAGACTCTCTCAAGGCAAATCTAAAAAAATATAGTATAAACACTAACAACTGGGAAACACTGGCCTGCGGGTGCTCCAATTGGAGAACAGCCTTTACCAAAGGTGTCATGGGCTTTGAAGACACTCAAAATCAGGATGAAAGGGAGAAACATGCTAACAGGAAGGCATGTTTGGCAAACCCTCACCATGATCAACTCCCGCCCGGAAACCAATGTCCCCACTGTGGAAGCATCTGTGGATCCAGAACTGGCCTCCACAGTCACTTACGGACTCACTTTTAAAACCGTGTTTATGGAAGACAATCTTACTCGGCTACAAGTGATTGCCAAAGAAGAAAGAAGAAGAAGAAAGTGTACAGCTTTTTTAAAAGTGAGAGGAGTCAAATATGTTTGCCCTTTGCTCTGCTGGCCACAGGTCCCAAAACATAAACAAAAAAATGCCCACAAAATGCTATGAGTGCAATTCAACATTGTGCTGTTATAACTGTTCTACCAGTGCAAGCATTATTGCTTGCAAATTGGAACAATCTCCCCTCTCCTCCTTTCCCAACGTGCTTTTTTTTTGGGGGGGGGGTGTCTCTCGACTCTCCAGTTGGCAACCCTGTACACCAATGGCATCAGAATACCGCCAGATCTCTTTGTACAGCAGTGTCGTGATAGATGGGGCAAATGAAAGAAAGATCTTGGGTGGCATTTACAGGCATATTTGTTTAATTAAAAAAATGGAACTATGGTAGCTCGTATCAAGATTAGGAGATTAGTACTTGGTTTGTAGCTCCATCAGGGATTGGGGAACTGGTTCTGGTTGGGAGGGCTGGATCCTTACCTCCCCGCCACCAAGCCAATTTTGACAGGTGGGGTTTTGTTTTGTTTTTATGAAAAGAAAAACGCTTTCAAATGTATGCATTTAATATAAATTGCTGTATTCTCTCTGGGAGCTTTTTGGAAGTTCAATGCAGATTTTTCAGACAGAAAATGAATATGGCCTTGTTACTTGGCAGCATGAATAAATAAAAGGGGCAAAATAGCTGAGGCTCTCACTCCCCTCGGGCTGATTGCTCTTTTAAGAACATATTCATTTGTGATAGAGGCTGATCATCCTACTAAGACTCTCCTGCTGCCTTGCTCTGCCTGTGCTGCTGTGTTGAAAACAACTGAGCGATAACTGTGTTGAGCTAAGAAAAGACAAGAGAGATTTTTAGACTGTGTAATTGTTTAATTTGCCTTCATCACAAAAGAGTGCTGAAGAAAACGGCCCATTTGCCCCAAGTCAAAGACATGGGTTGTGACCTTAAAAGGGTCTGTTTGTGCTCAGGATTGCTGAGTTTTTATTGCTTCTGTGGCAGGGAATCTGTAGTCATCAGCGGGCTGTATTTATTGAAAGAAAAACGAAAGAAAAAATAATTGGAGCGGGAGACGGCACAGGGACGTTCCTTTCTGCAGAAGGTAGAGAGTGTTTGCAAAGGTTTCTTCAAAGCTTTAGTTTAATTGAATGCTCATCACCACCACAATGGCTGGCACACATGCATCTATATGGAAGGAAGGCTCTGTATATTGCAAGAATGCTGAGCAGGATGTATGTGGCGGTGCGAGACATGAAATTAATTATGTGATTGCAATTATGTGACTAGGTTTCGCTCCATAAGACGCACTTTCCCCCCCCCCCTAAAAAGTAAGGGGAAATGTCTGTGCGTCTTATGGAGCGAATGTGTGGTCCCTGGAGCTGAATTGCCCAGGGGCAAAAGCAGATCGTGCTTTTTTTCTTTTTTTTACAAAGAGAGAAGGGGGTGTTGAAAGGAAGCCAGCTGAGCAGCTGCTTAGCAAAGGGAGAAAGATAAGGGAGAGAGATCCAGCCCCACCCTGCCCCTGCAGAGGGAGGCTGTTTCCCCAGCGACATGTGACTGGCTGATTAGATTATCTGTCTGGAAACTACGGTAGAAATGGCTCCCTTTCTTGAAGCTGCAGAAATGTGAGTTAAACCCCATAAAACAGGATTTTTCCCCCTTTGCAAAAGAAGCTGCACAAATTTGAGCTGATCCTCAAAAAATGGGGCTTTTCTCCTTTGCAAAAGAAGCTGCACAAATTTGAGCTGATCCTCAAAAAATTGGGGCTTTTCCCCTCTAAAAACTAGGTGCGTCTTATGGTCAGGTGCACCTTATAGAGCAACAAATACGGTAAATAGCAGGCGCAAGGGGAGCCTGAACATAACTTGGACTGTGGCACACAGGGAGAGGGTTAACTCTTTCCTCCAGTAATACCACCCCCTCCCCACCTTGGCATTACCCCACCTAGGATGGGAAGCTTCTCTTGGTGCCAGTGGAAGCTTCTACCTTAGGGTGATTAGTAGTTTAAGTCAGGGATAATTATCCTCAGGACCATGGCACAGAGGTACCATAGATACACACCACAGTCATGACCACCCATATTTTTATTTTTTTTAAAAAAATGAGATATGTTGATTGCAACCATCCAATTGACACCATGTCTAGTTTGGCCCTGTGTGCCCAAAGATATTTTTCTCTGAGTGCCTGGGTGGAAGGCGCACCTTTCCTCACAAGTGGACCACATTGTGAATTCCAGCCTTTCACTTATATGGGAGAAGGTGCAGCAGTGCGCTTAGAGAGCATCACAGGAGCAATGGCTTCCATGTGCTCTCTGCTCCTGGCAGCCCCAGCCGTTAATATCGAAAATGGTCCTATCTGCACAGCTCCATCTTGCATTATGTTTTGTGGTCACTCTGCAGAGTGCCAGAATGTCAGGAGGGTGACATAGACAGCCAGCGACTGGCTTTCATACATAGATGATGGCTCTCATTTATTTACTCTCGCTTCTGCGACGCCGTAAAAGGCAATTTCAACAAAGCCTGTGAGGGGCCAGGCAGCATACAGGAAGGATATTAATCATCTTCTTCTTAACAGGCAATCCAGCCAGGCTAATTCAGAGGCCATTTAGCATTCAAGGGAACATACTCCTGAACTTCTGCTTCCTTCTAGTTTCCCAATGCCCTCCTGCCAATTCGGTACATTATTGCTGCTCTTATTCATTTCACAACTTCTCGACTCCTTCTGATGTCAGCCATCAAGCGGCTTGATCCTGCCATGTTATCAGTGTCAGGCAACTCAGTGCTGGCCCGAGGTCTCTCAGCAGGGAAGTGACAGCCGGCAGGTATGCTGCACTTATCTCACAGTCTCCTGAAAATGCCACCTTCAAATCAGCCCATGAGAAATCTGAAGAACCAAGAGACTTCTTTAAACTTGCTCCTTTGACTGTGAGCACTTGGGGGGGGAAGCACCATGCTCTCAACTTTATCATTACCCCCATGAGGACTAAAAGCACACAAACGCAAGAAAGGCATCAGGATTCCACCTGTGAGCAGTGTCACTGTTTATGAGCAAGGACTGAGGCCACATTCACAAGTTCCTTTTAAAGCACCACGATACCACTTTAAACCACCATTGCTTCCTCCAAAGATTTATGGGAGCTGTAGTTTGTTACGGGTGCCAAGAATTGTGAGGAGACCCCTATTCCCCCCCACAGAGCTACAATCCCAGAGTTCCCTGTGATAAAGGATTGGCTGGGGACTGCAGCTCTGTAGGTAGGTATAGGGGGTATCGTCACAACTTTCAGCACGCTTATCAAAGTGTATCTGTTACACCTCCAAAATGGAAAATCTCAAGAAAAGAAAAGAAAAGAAAAGAAAAGAAAAGAAAAGAAAAGAAAAAAGTAGAACATCGGGAAAGCATCCAGCGGGCAAGGACCTCCTGAAATAAAACACTTTTGGCCAAGCATCTCAGCAAGGGACAGTGTCTGTCTAATTTCTTGTGGGAAGGAGTTCCAAAGAGTTGGCCGCACAATTGCTCATTGGCATGAGTTGTGCTTCTGACCCATAGGGAACCACTAATGCTGCTCCTGTCTCCAGGATTATCTCAATGAGGGTATCCAGGGCAAGACCTAAGGTATACATGTTAACTCAGAAGGAAGACTCAGTGCATAAGATGCTCAGTATATTGGGTGTGACCTGACAACCTATGTGCCTTCTCAGTCTGCTGCCCAAGTGCTGCTACCTACTGGGGGTCAACTTCACGGCCCCTCTGCTTCCCCTTCTTGGGATGCTTTTCTTTTAAACTGGACAAATAGAAGACTGTCCTATGTAAAGTACAAACCCTCCAAGCTTCTCTCACAATAGAGTGGAGTGGTTGTACAGAAGGGACCCCTGTGAGTTGCTAGCAATCCAGGCCTTGCTATATCTGTATGCCTGAATTGCTGGTGGCTGATGTTCTTAAGCACCAGGGCAACTTTCCCACTTACACACCAAGTGTGTGTGTACACACACACACACACACACAGCCTTCAGGTATGTTGAAACAGTCCTTTGGGCCTGACCAGTTTCTTATGGCACCTCTAGGCCATTTCTAAAGTGAGACAAACACTGAACAGTACCGTACTGAGCTGCTTGAAGGAAGAATGGGATGGATGTGCAACATGTAAACAGCAACTGTGCACAGCAGGCTGGCATCCTACAGTGTCAGCAGCAAGAAGTAGCTTATTTTGTTAATTCTTAGCTGCAGAAAAAACGTGGAGTGATGGCAGCCCTGTGGGGAGCAATGCGGCTTTCAAATAGTTATACTTCCAAATTAAGCAAAGTAGCACAACCGCTTATTTTACCCGCTGACATGCTTCTCAGGTAGACGTCGCAAAAGCGAATTTGTCACAGTCTCTTTGCCTTTTCCTCCACTCCCTGCCCCTGAAATCTGCTGTGAAACTCTTTGGCAAAAGGTCCGTTGGCCGATTACCTCCCTTCATTGCCACCTCCTATCTGTGCCCAAAGGGAGACTGATTGGACTCGCTTTTTAGATGAGGACAGGTGACCAGAATAAGAATGATGCGCATAAAGTGGCAAGCGTCCCTGGGAGGGACTGGGGGAGGGGAGAAGCCCTGTGTCTGCATTTGGGGCCAAGAGCCCTACACTAGTTATAGGACTCAGCTACATTAGTCAAAATACAACGTTTTGAATGAGTTAGGAACATGCAACACCAGATGGCGACAGAGAGCAAAGAAAGTCCATGCAATTTTACACAGCATTCCCCCCCCCCTTCGTTATAATGATTTAATTTATGCAGCTGGGCCATACAGTCACCCATTAGGAATCAGCCATGCAGTTGTGTTTGTATGTGCTAGGGTTGGGTAATATGTTGATATATCAACCAAAACCAGTTTGAAGTCCATATCATAATATCAGTTTCAGCAGACCATGATGTGTACGTGTGTGGGCTATGCAAAAAAATCACAATGTGGAAAAAACTGTTAAACCAGACAATGTTTCTCTCAATCCCTGTTAACTCTGCCGGCTCAGCTCTCCCCTGCCTCATGCAGGAAAAACTGTGGAGCCAGCAATGCCCTACATAGCTCCATCGTTATTTCAGACATTGTGATATATCGGTATATTGCAATGTTTGGCTGGTGATACATTGCGGTGTTGAAAACCAGATATCAACCAGCGCCTACTGCATGCGCGCGTACACACACACACACACACACACACACACACACACCCCTGTAGGGCAACAGGGAATTTCCACCATGGTGAAGTAGCTGCTATTCAAAATGTGACTTCAGTGATATGGGAGTCATTTCTCCATGACTTCACCCTATACCATCATGAAAACGGGTGGTAGCCCGAGGGCAAACCCTAACTCACCGGTGACCATTTGCCGTACTTTACAGAAGAAAGCCCTGTATTTCAAGGTGTCTATTTCAAGGAGTGGTCCAAGTCCTGTTTAAAGATACAATAACTCTAATAAGGGAGAGAGACCCATGCAGTTCACTGGTCAGTCTTCCTCAATGTAATGAAATCTACTGTATTTCTATTTAAATTATTATTATATAAGAATAATCTCTGCGTCTCTGTCTGTTTGTCTGCCTCAGATGTGGAGGAACCTTTGGCCCTCCAGTTATTGCTGAACTACAACTCCCATCCATCCCTTGCCATTGGCCATGCTTGCTGCGGCTGATGGGAGCTGTAGTTCAGCAACATCTGGAGAGCCAAAGGTTCTGCACATATTATCTCACACACACACACACACACACACACACACACACACACACACACAATTGCATGCAACTCTATATCCTCCTTTCTCCTCTTTTTGGGGCATCACATAAGTACCCACCTAATTCCAGCCATAGCTAAGTTTGAGAGCCCTTCTGAAGAAGAGGAACCTTTGACCCTAAAGCAACAAAACCCTGTTAAAGAAAAAGAGTCTCTGTAAAGCAACAAAATATTGAGGGGGGCCAAAATTAAGAAGAATTTGGTGCTAAATTAAATTGGCATGGTTGTTTAAAAAAAATACAAATAAATCAAATAAAACCCAAACTAGAAAAGTTTGGATTACAGAAGCACAAGTATATGCCAGATGAATACTTTCAAACTTTGCAGGGCTGCAGTTTAAAGAGATTGGATTTGCCCATATCTGTCTTTAAAAAATGGGGAAATGGCATTTGAATAAGCTGCAGTCTCAAGGGAATGTAGCTGGGTAATTAGGAAGTGAATGGATAACATCTTTTGGTTCTTTAAACGTTACAGACCATTAAAACTGACAAATCACCAGGTTCCAATAGCACACATATCACAGCTAAGGGAAGGTAGAGAGAAAAGATTTGCCGATAGCTTCTTGACTGCCAATCCTCTCTCTCGCCTCTCTCTCTCTCTCTCTGTGTTGGAGAGTTGGGGGGGGGGGAGGACAGCAAAACGTTTCTATGAAGTAAAATGGCTGGTCACTTAGTATTCATTAGGAAGCTGTTCAAGAACAACAAAGTCCAGAAAATTATCCACTTTGATGTACCCTCTTTCTTGGCAAGGAGAATTAGATGGCTGCAGTCAGATATTTTTCATCTACACTTGTAATTAAGTCTACTTTGCAATGTAGTGGGGAGGCGAGATTAGCACATAAGAAATATTCAGAATGAATAGGGGTGGGTTTGGGGTTGTTTTTTTTTTTTTTTTTTTTTAAAGAAAAGTCATGAGTTACTAACATTTTACCAGCAGTCAGCCACTGAACATATCTGAAGTCCCCATCTATTTGGCAGAAATTATGTTAGGGGTGGGGAGGAAAAGCCTTACTTGAAAATGCAGGAAAAAATAGAGGCGTGGAGGAACAGGGAGAAGTCAATCTAAGTTTTTGTTAACACAGACTTTAAATATGCAGGATTTATCAGCAATGAAGGGAAATCAAAGTGGAGAATCCCTGGTTGTTAATGATTGCTGCAAAGATGAAGAAATCATCTTTGTATGTATTAACCACTCTCAATTTTACCTGTAGACTGCCATCTGTCCAGATTTTAATTTGCTCTGAACTAATTTTAAGATGTATTTTAATTAACTGATTGCCTGTTTTTATGTTCTTATGTTCTGTGATAGTTTTATGATGTTAGCCGCCCTGAGCCCAGCTCTGGCCGGGGAGGGCGGGGCACAAATAATTTTTATTTATTTATTTATTTATTTATTTATTTATTTATTTATTTATTTATTTATTATTATTATTATTATTATTGCTGCAGTCGTATGAGCTCATCCAATGCCACCATGAAAATGGGTGGTATCTTCAGAATAAACCCACTATTCTCTCTCTGTATGTGTGTGGTTTGTTGCCATTTCATTGTACCTTCTACTACCCCTCTGGAAGATGTGCAGGGAAACAAATCACAAAAGGGATGAAGTTATGGTGAATGGAGAGTATTTAGGGGAAGCATAACACTGCCTGGGGACCATCTGTTAATCTAGACATGCTCCTTAAGTGCCATACTGGAAGTAGTCAGCATGGAGAGAATCCTCATTGTCATGGATTTGCCTATCTTGGAACTGGGGTGGCAGATAGATGAAGCTATTCAGCTACTGGATTTAAGAGCAGTTCGGTCATCTGCCATTGCATTGTCTGATGGGCTGGTGCTTTTGAGCCAACATGCATTCTCTGAACAGTAATATGTATATAACCTGAAATAGGTTGCGTTTCCACGATGCAAGCTTTGGTTCAATTAGAGGTGGCCACACTTCAGTTCTAGAGAAACCTGTGGGACAAATTGGGCACAACCTGTTGTGATTTTTATCTCTCCGTGCTGCTTCTGCCGTGATATTATGATTTGTGTACATCATGTGAGTCTGAGAGGAGCGTGAGAAAGGAAGTCTGTTTTATCTCTTCCGCCTGAGTATTGTTTTTGGAAATTAGTTTCACTTCTGCTGTGTGTCGCAGTTCTGTACTGGTTTTCATAGAACACAGACATGACTCTGAAGGCTCTATATAAAGACTGTAAATAAAGTAGTTTTAGCACTACGGATGAGTCTTTCTTCTTGCTGAGGAATGCAAGAACATGTGTGTGCTCTTTTCATGAGACAAGGGTCCACTATTACCGGCACCCTGGACTGAAGGGGAAATGCCAGCCAGAGAGGGCCAAGGGAAGACGTTCCGGAGACTTGGAGAGTCTGCCACCTCTTCCCAAAGCGTTTTTCCAACACAACCAACCATTGGGAAGGACGATAGCTCACTGGTAGAGCATCAGCTTTTTAGGCAGGTTCCAGGTTCAATACCTGGCATCTGCAGAAATGGCTGGGAGACCCCCGTCCTGGAGAGCTGCTGGTGGTATTGAGCTAGATGGACCAATGGTCTGACTCAGTATAAAGCAACTTCCCTTATTTCAATGATTTCAGTGGAGCTTGAGCAAGACTCATTTTAGCTGGATTAGGACCATTATTTCGGATAGCAGAATTCATATTCATACTCAGTTGCTGACTGGTTTATATCCAATGCTGTTGTTCTGCTTGCACAACAGACTTCCATTTGAGCAATGGAGCTTCCCCATCCTCTCCCCTGTAGCCCCCTCACACACACCCTCAAAATCTGTTCCAGGGGGTTGGAGGGACCCTTGGAGTTTGGGGACATGTCGGGAGAGGAAGGGAAGCCCCAGTGCACAGGTGAAGCTCTGTGCACACAGTGTTGGCTTCAACCATATATGCCTTTACTCTAGTGTCAATCACATGGACAGAACAGCCTTCTCCAGCCTGGCTTCCCTTCCTAGCCACTGTCTGCAGAACTGGGCAAGCCACACGTGTGGGAATCTGTCCATGCCACATGCAGCTTGAGGGGACCTGATGGACTTGTGCCTGCCATTTGTTGAAGGTTGCATCCAACAGAAAATTGTACACGGAAATATATTTGCTCAAATATTAGTTGGCACTGGTGACTTGAATGTGTGTGGCTCATGAACCATGGGTAGCTGTTTAAAAGCTGAAGAAAACCTCAAAAGAGAACTCTGAAAAATTTAGTGGCATCTATAATCCTTTGAAGAAAGGGGGGGTAGCAATTCTTGAGAGGCCACTGGGGTACCATAGTGGGATATAAGCCTGGTAAATGGAATCTACCCAGTTGCATTTTTCCCATTAATAGCTATATAGATATGTATCTTCAAATGCGCTATCTGTGCATGTAATGGAATATGTGCATGGCCTAATAGGAAAATAAGTCTGGTGAGGAGAAATACATCAGCAAAGAATTGTGCCTTAGGCACATAAATGTGGACCCAGAATGCATGCAGGAAATACGGAAGGATGGTTTTCAGTATCCATCAGAAAATACTATTCATTTTGTGGATCCTTTATTTATAATAAAATGTCTATCCTGCCTTTCTCTGCAATGCAGGCACAAGGCAGCAATAAAGTAATTTAGACCGCCATAACAGCAAAAAGAAGCAAAAATGAAAATAAGATTTTTTTTCCTGCCTTTCATCCATAAAAGCTGGTGTAGATATGGTTCCTAGACAATCTCCCCACCCAAGCAGTGACCAGACCCAAACCTGCTTAGCTGCATCATGCCCTGCTATAAAAAGAGAGAGATTGGAGCACTAATAACTATCCCAAATGGAATTAACTAAATTTGCCCATTGAATCAGAACTGTCAGAAGTGTTGTGCACTTTTTAGATGTGGGAACAAACAACAGGGATGTTGTGAGCATCAGGTGTATCTGGCAGGCAGCTTTTGGAAAGAGACCTGTTGGACTAGTTATTAGTTTGGTCTGATCCAAGAAGACCATACTTCCATTCTTTCAATCTGTACCCTCAATTAGTACACTGACAGTGCAATTCAAAGTTTAAAAGCCCTCAATACATTTTTCAGGTGATCTTTCAGACTTATCTTTAATGCTCTGTATTTAACTGGTACTGTCTTTTTTTTAAAAAAATTATCCTTTGTTGTTTATTTTAATATTTATACCATTTTGTTTCACGGATGTTGTTTAATGGCTGCTGTCATAATCTTTTAAAGATGTTTCAGTGCTTCATAGATTGTAGTTTTATGGTATGAAATATGTTAAGAATGAATGCAATGCTTTTAAATATTTGTGAGCCACCTTGCAAGAGGTAACTCTGAAAGGCAGCCTAGAAATACTGGAATGAATGAATGAATGAATTCCATTGTTTCCGATGGAACCTTGCTCCCAATAAAGGTATCTAATATTGTGGCATAAATTTTGGGATTGGGCCCTTAGTCATCCCAAATGCTCAATCTCATGATAACGTCTTGTGATTAGCACTTTCAATAGTGCAGAGCAAATTAGGAAATACAAATTAATCTCCTAATGGCTATAGGATATGAGTTTCTAAAGTAGAAAAATCAATAGGAGCACTTCAAGGCTCTGATAATGAAACAAATAATAAGATTATGTCTCCCGAGTCTCAGCTGTCTGCTGTTATTCACAACAGCGTGGCACTGAGCTGACATGTAGAAAATTCAGAAAATGACTTTTAAGTGCTTATATTTCCATACCGAAAACTTCATAATATTTCTTCACAGAGAAGTCAATTGCCTATTATTTCTGAATGTTTAAGGCATATCTGAAGGAATTATGAGAACAAAGTTGAAAGTATTTCCAAACCCAGCAAAAATTGTGTTAGTTACTAGTGAGAGTCTAATGTGAATATATCTTCTTTTGTCATAAATGTCCTTTTAGTGCCTATTCCAAGGCCCCAATCAAAGGCCCTAATCCTGGGATTAGGAGTGGGTGGTGTTGTGAGCCTTATGGGCTTGCCGATCAGAAGATCGGTGGTTCGAATCCCCACGACGGGATGAGCTCCCATTGCTCTGTCCCAGCTCCTGCCAACCTAGCAGTTCGAAAGCACGCCAGTGCAAGTAGGTAAATAGGTACCACTGCAGAGGGAAGATTAACTGTGTTTCCGTGTGCTCTGGTTTCCGTCACGGTGTCCCGTTGCACCAGAAGCGGTTTAGTCACGCTGTCCACATGACCCGGAAAGCTGTCTGTGGACAAGCGTCAGCTTCCTCGGCCTCAAACAAGATGAGTGCCGTAACCCCATAGTCACCTTTGACTGGACTTAAGTGTCCAGGGGTCCTTTACCTTTTTTCTTACCTTTATTTTCCACCATGGTATCCATGGGCACCATATCGCCCCCAGACACCCCCTTGATACCCTCTGCCCTGTTCAGTTTTTTTAAAAAAAATAAAAATAATTTGAAGTTGCAATTGGCTTTTCAAAATTGTTATTTGGTTTGGGGTTGTGTCTTTCGGTGGTGAGCATTTCCTGAGTTTTTGCATTTGGGGAGTTTGAGTGTTTTGCTGGTTTGTGGTCCATGTATGTGTGAGAGCGCACCATCAGTTCCCCCTCTCCCTGTGAAATGGGTACATTGTGGTGCCCACTATGGTTTCTTAGGTTTCGAAATGTGTTGCTGGGACACAGAAAAGGTTGGGAACTCGTGATAATCTATTTACTGCACATGTGGCAGACTGAGGTAACATGACCCTAATATAGTGGAAGAGACTGCACCACCATTAGAAGGATGGTGTTTTTAAATGTTCCACATTCTGAAACGACTCCCTGTAAATTAGATGAAACAACAGCAGCACATTAGGAGGAAAGATTCTAGCCCAGCCTAATCTTGGCTGTGTTAGATGTCTACTTGTAGAGAAATTAAAAATCCCCATTAAAAAACATTAACATGTGTCAAAATAAAAACATATAGTGTTCAGGTGTGATGGTGTCTGTGTACATACTTGGTGTCTGCATACTTGGGCGTACTTATTAGGAAAAAGGTACCCAAGTGGCTTGGGTACACAACATAATATTATATACAGTCCTTCAGCGTGAAAACTGAAACTAATCCAAAATGCAGCAGCTACACTAGTGACCAGGAGCAGCCACTGGGACCGTATAATACTGGTCCCAAGGGATCTACATCAGGCATGTCCAACAGGTAGATCATGATCCAACAGGTAGATCACTTGACATCTGCGGTAGATCACTGGTAGCTCATTGGCTCACCCCAAAGACGTTGAACAACTGTGGCTCCACTAAAAACATTTTACCTCCTCCCTGAAAAAAAACTTTCACCCAAACCCCACCAAAATGGGCCTTCCTCCTTGCTAAAAAAAGCTCAACAACTTTGACCTGAACCCCAATAAAGGGGGTAGATCACTGCCAGTTTTTAACTCTGTGAGTAGATCACAGTCTCTTGGGAGTTGGGCACCCCATTCATCATTCATCCCAGACACTGAGGTCCAGCTCTGGGGGCCTTCTGGCAGTTCCCTCACAGCGAGAAACAAAGTTACAGAGAACCAGGCAGAGGGCCTTCTTGGTAATGGTGCCCACCCTGTGGAACGCCCTCCCATCAGATGTCAAGGAAATAAACAACTACATGACTTTTAGAAGGCAGGCCTGTATAGGGAAGTTTTTAATGTTTGATGTCTTACTGTGTTTTTATATGTCGTTGGAAGCTGGCAAGAGTGGCTGGGGCAACCCAGTAAGATGGCCAGGATACAAATAATAAAATCATCATCATCAAGCATCTGACCCAAACAAATATGCAAATGAAAGAGGAATTCAGCTCTCCTTGCACAAAGGAGTAATGACTAGCAGAATCAGTGATTTATTTTACAGTTTGTAAAGCAATGAAGAGTGGCCTTCTATCAACAAGCTCTCACTGAAATAAAAAGATGTTGAATGCCTGAACAACATGTAGTCTACATTCAGTACCATGGACAGAGACCTGGCTGCTGCTTGTGGGTTGTAAGGATACAGAGAGATTTCCAATGAGTTAGCAACTGCGGCAGCAAAATAATTAAGGGTCTGGTACCGCTGTAGAAAGGAAACTTTCCACATTATAAAACAGCATCACTGTCTGAAGTTTGATTGAATAGCTGGCTGATTATAATGTTTGATGACACTCAGCTTAGTAAATAACAGTTGAAATGAAGTGCTTTGGTTTGGGCTTTTTAAAAGATGAAGGTTGTTGAGCAAAAATAAATCATGAATCAAAGTACTCCATCTTAACTGGGCTGTGCTGCTAATGCTCATTTGTGATCAGCCAATTAAATCCAGGCAGAGTTCGTTAATATGAGTAAGTTATAGAGGACATGTGGTACGGTCAACCCGAAACCCAAAATAAATAAATAACAATTTTTCTTGTTGTTCTTGTTTCAAAGCAAATATACTTCTCACCACCTTTGGTGCATTTGAATAGTAATAATCAATAATTTCACACACACACCCAAGAGCTTTTGTGTGCATGTCTCTTGAGTTTTCAAAAGGTTTATGGCATCAGAAGCAGCATTTGATCTTTTTCAAAGATTGTCATTTTATGGTTGCTTTCTGAAGAATAAGAGCCATTTATCTCAATCTCTCATTCATCTGAGATGGAGGATGTTGGTATTAATCCATTAGTGGTTGCAGCACACCAAGCAAAATCTCTTTAGAAGAATATGCCTTATTCTTAAGTAGATGTTAATTACATACACAAATACACACACTGTGTGTGTGTGTGTGTCCATGTCCATTAGTGATATGTCAAGGATAGGAGCAGAACCTGTGTATTATAGGACAACATAAAGGCAAATATGTAGAGAACAGTATGACATTAGAACAAACCATGGCATGTGCTAGATAACATTTGGTTGTTGTTGTTTTCTTTTCACATTGGCTTCCACCAATGGCATTCAAATCCTTTAAAAAAGTGTTCCAGCTTATCTGAAAGGACATAGTAGGACTACATTCCCAGTGAGTGAAACATCATATCTGGTCACAATATTTAAAGGATTTCCTTCATCCATACAAGCTTGTCTCTGGAGGCCCTACATGTTGCTTGCAACGAAGGTCAGCAAGTTTGGTGAGCACAAGGAATGGCTTGTGCTCAGTGTTGGCTTTTAACAATATGGAACTCTTTCACTAGGGATATATGAATTTCAGGAGCCTTTAAAAAATAATAATAAAGCTGACTTTTAGTTAGGATGATGTTCAAGTCACTGCTGTTTTAGAAAATTAGTTTCAATCCACTGGTTTTAGATTTTATGCTGGTTTACATATTGTTTCAATTTGTGGTTTAATGCTCTTTGGTTGCAAAATCTGTGGGGTTTTAGCTGTGTTTCTAATTTTGTAAGCCACGCAGAGAGGACATTGCCCATAAGGCTGTCTAGAAATAGTTCAAATAATCAAGCAAAATAATTATTCTAATTTGAGTACTGAGAGTTCCTTGATTTCTAATATTATTATTTATTGTTACTGATACTGAAACAAAAGCTTTAATACATTTCTGACTGAGAAAAAAAGTCTGTTGACTTGCATGCTCAAGCCAAATTCTGACAAGCACACGCCAGTCCATAGCATCTTTCTCTCCCTCAAGCTACATCACTCTCTGCTTCTGAAATGCCCCAAAGTTTCAAACGTAGATTGTTCTGAAGCATTAATAGGCTGCTGTTCAAGAAACACAACTTCTAAGATGCCATGGGCATGGGGAACTGGTTGCATGGTTAACTTTGCCTCCAGAAAAATCACAGAGCACCCACCCCAATCAATCAATCAATCAATCAATCAATCAATAATAATTTAAAATCACTATTTTGAACAGAATTGCTGATACATTACATCTTATTAAACCACCTTGCATCTTATTACAGACTTTTGCTCATTTCCCATGAATGAATATACAGTCGAATCTCCGCATGTGCAGAAGCGGTCCTCAGGTTGCGGAAAACTTGGGATCCGACCGGACCTCCAGAACGGATCCTGTCCGCAACCGGAGGTACCACTGTAATTTGGGAAGAGAGGAGGAGCAAAACAGGAAAACTGAGAGAGTCAGCCAGTTAGCTTCAATCATTGTTATGGCCACATTTTCATACACATTCCTGCCGTTTGATGGACACCTGGCTAGTAAATCACCATACATGAAAAAGTGCCATATAGTAGTCTGAAGATACAGAGGAATTCTCCTTAAGAGAATCACGTGATGCTACATGAATGAGCAAGCATTGGTATAAGTAACTGTAATATGAGCAAACTATAAAGAACTGTTTCCAGAGAGTTGACAGAAACTAAAACAAATGCCCCACAGCCGTTGATGCAATATTAAATAATAATTTGCTATTAAATCATTTTTATTATTTATGCCGGGGGGGGGGGGAAACACTATTTTTTTTTTTAAAAAAAAGAATTCCCAAATGCACCATAAAAGCCTTTTGAAATTAAAACATTGGTTGTAAAATTACGATGCTAAATGCCCCTGAATGAGTCTAGCCAGCCATGATTCAAGAAAAAGTCATTACCAAGGACAGCACTTGAAGAGATGCCAAGAGCAAGGATATATCTGAAGAGCTGTCCTCGATTGCTGTGGACCTAAATGCAAAGGGCCTCCCTTTCAAGTGCTTTTAAAAAGCATCCTCATGAATTTTTATGTGGAGTTGCTTTTATTTATCTGCAAAATGTATTAGTCATTTTTCTACCATCATGGCCCCAGATCTGGACATTTATACATCAGTAGAATCCTGGACCGAGGGACCCAGGTGGCACTGTGGGTTAAACCACAGAGCCTAGGGCTTGCTGATCAGAAGGTCGGCAGTTCGAATCCCTGCGACGGGGTGAGCTCCCGTTGCTCAGTCCCAGCTCCTGCCCACCTAGCAGTTCGAAAGCATGTCAAAGTGCAAGTAGATAAATAGGAACCGCTCCGGCGGGAAGGTAAACGGTGTTTCCGTGCGCTGCTCTGGTTCGCCAGAAGCGGCTTAGTCATGCTGGCCACATGACCTGGAAGCTGTACGCTGGCTCTCGGCCAATAAAGCGAGATGAGCGGAGTCAGAGACACGACTGGACCAAATGGTCAGGGGTCCCTTTACCTTTACCTTTAGAATCCTGGAGCCATGAGGCTGCAAAACTACCACAGTTACTTCCACACCATACATTGAAAACACTCTTACACCACTTTAACAGCCACAGTGTCCGTCCCTCAAATAATCACGGGAACTGTTGTCAAGAGACACCCCCCCTCGCAGATCTATAATTCCCAGCAACCTTAATGAACTACAAGTCCCAGGATTCTCTGGGAGGAGGCTAGGAGAGCTTGGGAAACATGGTGTGGATGTGAGCCATCTCAGCAAGCAACTCCTGGGGCAACCTTGCTGCCAGGATTTGCACAGATTTTCTGCTCAGAAAATATTGCAGCTCTGGGGTTCTGACCTTCTTCACCACATCAGTCCCACAGGCAGCAGAAGATACCAAAGATCTAAGGCAAGGGTGAGCAGAAGTTAGCTTGGGCTGCTGCTGGTCACTGTAGACAATATGGTGCTAGATGGACTAAGGGTCTGACTCAATATAAGGCAGCTTCCTATTGACAAATCTCTGGGTTATTTGAAGTAGATCAGCAAGGATTTCTGTACCAAAAGTACACGCCCAAGGTGCAAAGTTTATCCTTCAAGGACAATGAGATCCCATTCCAAACAAGCAATCCCACTATCCTGAAATGGCCAGATCTGCTGACCACCCATCCTGTCATGTCAATTCAGTTTCTGTTTCTCCTCACCGAACATATAGATGTCATTTTAGTGCTGTCACTCTCCCCAAACCTTCAGGATGGCGCCAGTTAGAAATATGGCAAAATTAAAATGAACATGGAACAAAATACTTCATTTCTGCTTGAAAACTGTACCTATCCAAATATGAAACCAAGTATAATTCATGAGATGTGCTTTGCGTTAGCTCTTTTCGAACTTATGGAAACAATTCAAAAGAAAGTCAACACCAACGGGTGCGCAATAAGATCCGAAATGTATATTCCGAGCCTGGTTTTGCCAGTGACAGGAAGGGATCACATGGTGCTCAAAACCCATTTTTCATGAAATGAGCATACTGTAGATGCGTCTCCAGGCATGCATCAGTGTCACAAAATCTGTCATCTTTTCTGGCACCTTGGTTGGCTGTCCCGGCAGAGACTGAATAGACACAGACAGTGAATTATTTTCTCATGTCTTCCAGTGACCTCTCAAAGTCAGCCATGTGATATGGAGAAGCCTAGAATACTCTTTCTCTCACTAAAGTACTACTGTGCATGAATAAAACACTCTCACGTACAGTGGTACCTCGGGTTAAGTACTTAATTCGTTCTGGAGGTCCGTTCTTAACCTGAAGCGTACTTAACCTGAAGCACCACTTTAGCTAATGGGACCTCCTGCTGCCGCTGCGCCGCCAGAGCACAATTTCTGTTCTTAGTGGAGTTCTTAACCTGAAGCGTACTTAACCTGAAGCATACTTAACCCGAGGTACCACTGTATAACTCTCATGTGTTGCAACACATGGGTGATAGTCATTTTATGGTATTTGCCTACCACCATCTAGTAATGGATGGATTTTAAATGTGTGCGTGTGGGGGAGGGGCAATGACGTGGCTGCTTGTTACATCAGTATTAGGAACACTTCCCTATGCCAAGTCAACTAGCAACAGCTTTCCACCCCCTCCATACACTCCACCACTGAGCTTTGGCCCTTTCCTATTAATAATAATAATAATAATAATAATAATAATAATAATAATAATAATTTATTATTTATACCCCGCCCATCTGGCTGGGTTTCCCCAGCCACTCTGGGCGGCTTTCAACAGAACATTAAAATACAATAATCTATTAAACATTAAAAGCCTCCCTAAACAGGGCTGCCTTCAGATGTCTTCTAAAGGTCTGGGAGTTGTTGTTCTCTTTGACATCTGAAGGGAGGGCGTTCCACAGGGCGGGTGCCACTACCGAGAAGGCCCTCTGCCTGGTTCCTTGTAACTTGGCTTCTCATAGTGAGGGAACCGCCAGAAGGCACTCGGCACTGGACCTCAGTGTCCGGGCTGAACGATGGGGGTGGAGACGCTCCTTCAGGTATACTGGACCGAAGCCATTTAGGGCTTTAAAGGTCAGCACCAACACTTTGAATTGTGCTCGGAAACGTACTGGGAGCCAGTGTAGGTCTTTCAAGACCGGTGTTATGTGGTCTCAGCGGCTGCTCCCAGTCACCAGTCTAGCTGCCGCATTCTGGATTAGTTGTAGTTACCGGGTCACCTTCAAAGGTAGCCCCACGTAGAGCACATTCCAGTAATCCAAGCGAGAGATAACTAGAGCATGCACCACTCTGGCGAGACAGTCCGCGGGCAGGTAGGGTCCTTGTACAGATCAGCCTGGCTTCTCTAACAGAAGCACAGCAGTGCATAGTTAACAGGAAAGATCACGAGAATTCACATCCTGTGACTCCGGAGCTGTCATGGAACTAAGGTAGAGATACAGCTTAAACAAAACACCTCAAGTCAAAGGATGCTAACAGGTTTCTGTGGGGAGGATATAACATGTTGTTAGTTTTGAAACAGCTTCACTTTTTTTTCGTTCATCTCAGCACACAATTCAAACAGCTGGTCTTAACCTTTAAAACATTTTACAGCTTTGGGCATGGATACCGCCCAGAGTGGCTGGGTGACATATAAGTAAATAGTCACCAATGAAGCAACTGCTCTGATGCCCAGGGTTCCTCCAGCAAAGCAGACTGAAGCCTAGCCAATGTTTTAAGTAAAGGTAACCTGGTTCCATGCCACTGCCTGTCAGCTAGCGATTTCTCTGTGTTAAACTTTTCATGGCCCTCCATATCTGCAGGAGACAACCACAAGCATACAAAGCAGCCTTAGAACGACTTCATCTAGATAGCGATGGAGGATAAATTTATTCAGTCTGCATTTTAGAGGAAACTGGCCTATTTTACGTATCCTGGACTTATACGTGGTTCAGAACACAGTTATAAATCAGATTATACACATCTCCAAATTCTGAGGCTCCAGTTCTAAAAATGCACACAAAAATGCATATTTTAAAGGGAATAACATTTTTTTTGGGGGGGGGTGCAATGAAAAACCAAGAAACATGCATATTTTAGGGGAAGACAATATCCACACAGATTGGGATGGAATAGACCTGTGGATGGATACGTGCGGAAAACAACAACACAGCAATAGAACGGAATTAGGCTGATCCACCCATCCCTATATTTATCCCAGAATAGTCTTTTCTGACCAGCAGTTGTGTGTCTCCTGCACTGCTAGAGACTGTCCCTCAGGGGCTCAGAGTAAGCACTGCCTTCCTCTTTGGCCATGGCATAAGATCTTTACTTATCATGTATCAAATCCCTCCTAAGAAGATCACAGGAGACAAACACTGATCAAAAATGGTCTACGACAGGCCTTCTCAAGCTGTGACCCACTAAGCCCAATGCAGATCACCAGTCAAATATTGTGATCTATCATACACCATTTTCACACACACACCCAGGCAGCAAAAACAATTTTTTTTATATTGAACTCCTAGTGGCTGGTAGACTCTGTTCATGTTATGCAAAGGCACGACAGAAATATATATATGTATTAGAAATAGGGCAGAGCCAAATTTTGAGGTGCTTTTCATAACATCTTTCTTTGGCTGTGAAAACCACACCTTGCTGGTGACGGGGGACTTGAAAGGGGACAAAATTGTCCATAGTGCAGCAGTTAGCCACACTCCCCTCTACTCTAAGGTGGTGTACACACTCCTGTTTCCTTTGCACCCAAGCTGCTCCCCGCACTGGTTTGTGGTGCTGTGTACACACAGCACTAGTCTTAATCCACATTGATAAATGCTGTGTGTTGAGGTGCTTTCCCCCAATCTGTTTTGAAAACATAAAAACCATATGAAGACATTCACACACCCTTTCCGCCCACTAGTGTGGAAAGCAGGCTGCTTGGAAACACGGCCACATATACAATAAAGTGCAAATCAAGTCTGAAACACAGATGGGGTATGGAGCAGCTATTTAAGTTGGTAATGTGCAGACAGCCTGACTCTCACCCAGAGTAAGGGCACCGTGTTGCAAAAAGTGTTGCCCTCACTCTGAACTGGCATTGCAGTGTGGTCACTATAGCCAGATCTGATTGGTTACATGCAGGGTGGATTTGATTTAAATCAAATTGATTTAAATCACGATTTAAATCACTAGTCAGTAAGGCTTGATTTAAATCACTAGCCAGTAAGACTTGATTTAAATATTTTTTTTACAGAAAGACTCATTCTTGCTGGTATAATCTTAATATTTACAACCATATGAAGGTTTCATTTTTGGAGTAATAAATTTTCAGAGTAGTTTTTACAGTTATATAAAAAATTACTGATTTGGTTATACTACTAGAAATACATAGACAGATAATTATGAAATTATGGTGAGGTTTAATAAGTTAACTGTTTATATTTGGACAACTTTTCTGCTGTACTTTATTGGAAGGAGAAAAATAATCATTTCCTTAATAACCATTTAAACAATTTATTTAACTAAAACAATAACATGATAGCATATGTATCCATGTTTGTTAACTGATGTGGTTAAACATTTTTTAAAAAAAACTTAGACTGAGTTTTAGCACACTTGATAAACTTAAAACAAATCCTTATTTCCTGATTAATAGCCTTTGGACTACAATGTAACTTAAATAGAAGACTATATTTAGAAAGATTTTTCCTCCAAAACCATTTTATTTTAAAAATCCAATTTAAATTTTAAAAATCCGATTTAAATAAAAAAAAAATCTGATTTTTTTGATTATTTTTTTAAAAAATCGTTGATTTTTATCCACCCTGGTTACATGGCATCCTGAATTTATCAGACACATAATGTGATCCCCAATTGTCTGCAACTGCTACTCTTAGGAAGAAGGCACAGGGTGGGGGCAGGGAAGGAGCATTAATGCAACTGGTAGATTCATCTGTTGTTTTGCATTGCAGTTACAGAATTACCCCCATGCATATGTTGTAATAGCTGACTTGTGAGTTTTTTTAATCATCAAGTTAATGTGCGACAGTTGCAAATGCTGCATGATAAACATAGCCACACACGAAATCCATTAAAAAAACGAATAAAAAGGTAACATTTTAAACTTATTGGGGTGGAGGAGATGTTTCTCGGGCTCCTGTATTAAAAGATGCTTGTACTGTTGTGTCTGTTTGTCATAGTTAAGTTATTCAGTGGCTGATGGGGGCACAATATTCTGACAAGATGAATTGAAGACACCTATTTTGAAAAACCGTCCAGTGCAACTCTGTAAGCCTATCTTAGCAAGGAGCCACCTGACTCTCAAATAGAATGGTCTCATATGTTATGAATTGACAACCTAACCAGACATTATCTCATATCGCTCAACCCACACGCTCCTGCAGCACTGCACAAAATGTTCAGTAGCCAGCAGCACTGTGGCCTCCCTAGCACCCCATTGGGAATGTAAGGCAAGCGAGCCAAATTAAAATACATCCTCCAGTCTTACTACTTCTAGACTCAATGTTAGTAGTGAGAAATAGGTAAAAATTACCCAAGTGCCAATTTTGGTGTATGGCGGCCATGTTTCTAATAATACCAATAATTATGCTTTATGTAGTATTTTCCAATTGTCCAAAGAGCTTCATGTACATTTTTAAAAGATGTAAAAGTGAGGGGTTATGGGTGTGTTTTGTTTCTGTTATTGTTCTTATTGTGTATTGTGTATTGTTCTTATTGTGTGTGTGGCAGCTAACAGATTGAGGTTGAATCCTGACAAGACAAAAGTACTGTTTTGGGGGGACAGGAGGCGGGCAGGTGTGGAGGACGCCCTGGTCCTGAATGGGGTAACTGTACCCCTGAAGGACCAGGTGCGCAGCCTGGGAGTCATTTTGGAGTTGCAGCTGTCCATGGAGGTGTAGGTTAATTCTGTGTCCAGGGCAGCTGTTTACCAGCTCCACCTGGTACGCAGGATGAGACCCTATTTGCCAGCGGACTGTCTCGCCAGAGTGATGCATGCTCTAGTTATCTCTCACTTGGACTACTGCAATGCGCTCTACGTGGGGCTACCTTTGAAGGTGACCTGGCAACTACAACTAATCCAGAATGCGGCAGCTAGACTGGTGACTGGGAGCGGCCCCCGAGACCACATAACACCGGTCTTGAAAGATCTACATTGGCTCCCAGTACGTTTCCGAGCACAATTCAAAGTGTTGGTGCTGACCTTTAAAGCCCTAAACTGCCTCGGTCCAGTATATCTGAAGGAGCGTCTCCACCCCCATCGTTCTGCCCGGACACTGAGGTCCAGTGCAGAGGGCCTTCTGGCGGTTCCCTCACTACGAGAATCCAAGTTACAGGGAACCAGGCAGATTGCCTTCTCGGTAGTGGCACCCACCCTGTGGAACGCTCTCCCTTCAGATGTCAAAGAGAACAACAACTACCAGACCTTTAGAAGACATCTGAAGGCAGCCCTGTTTAGGGAGGCTTTTAATGTTTAATAGACTATTGTATTTTAATATTCTGTTGGAAGCTGCCCAGAGTGGCTGGGGAAACCCAGCCAGATGGGCGGGGTATAAATAATAAATTATTATTATTATTATTATTATTATTATTATTATTATTATTATTATTTTGTATTTATATTCTGTGAACCACCCTGAGATTTTCAGGTGAAGATTAATCAATAAAATAAAACAAATAATCCCTGGCAACAACCTGGTAAGCAAAGTTGGCATCATTGTTGCCCATACTGCAGATGGAAGGGCTGAAGCTGAGAGAGAAGTACCTATTGATTCAAACCAGCGACTTCCCAGTCAATAGTTCAGGCTCTTAGACGCTACACTACATCGGTTATCAGTTCTACTTTGCTTAATGAAGGTAATGGTTTCATAGCCATCATAGGGGAGGGGTGGATGCAAGTTAAAAAAACATTTGGCCCAAGAAAAGGTAAAAGGCATTAGTAATCTCTGGCACACCATCACTTTCCTTATACTAGGTTCAAGCTGAGGCACAAAGCTGAAATGGTTGTAGAGTATGTGCTTTGAATGCAGAAAGTCTCAGGTCTCCATGCTGCAAGCCCTAGAAGGAAGGATGGGAAAGCTCAGCAACAGGGAAGGGGCGTTTCTAAGACTAGGATGAAACTGTGAAGCTCTCTTGTTATTTTTGCTATTGCTACACGTTTAAACTAGTTATATTTATAATATTGAAGTGTGGGTTTTTTTTGGTATGTTATTATAGTTTTGTTTTGCCATGTTATTATGAAATGTTACAATTTTACTGTTTTGCTATAAAATTGTTACTATGTCACTATTGTTTTGCTAAGTTATACTGACACTGTTACTACATGACTATCGTTTTGCCAAGTTATTATGAAATTGTCACTAGGTTACTGTGTTGCCATACTATTATGAAATTGCTTTTGTCGTGTTTGTTTAAAACACGTCCCTGTTTCTTTGTTGTAAGCAGGGGTTTTTTTAAAGAGAAGATTGGGAAAACGTTTATTGAATATATTGGAAATATACAGCTGAAAACGCTGGCAGGATTAAGATAAATTCAACAGTGTAAATCAGTTTTGAGCATGATTTTTGTGGGGTTGGCAGTGGCATACAATTAAAATGAATGAATGAATGGTTCTTGCATGAGACTAGGACACAAGCCTGCCATTTAGAGTAGTTGATGACACTGGTCTGACTTCATACCTTTACCGGTAAGTACCTGTATGAGCTTTAATACTGGCAGCCCTATACAGGGAAGTTTTTTATGATGGATGTTTGACTGTTTTGGATATTGTAATAGCGCAATGTTGAATCCCACTCCATGGTGTTAAATGGGCACAGGCTTTGTCAAGCATCTACCCATACGTTTATCATGGTATGTTTACCTATAGGTCCCAATATTCAAGTTCTGCTACTCAAGATCTGAGCAGGGAACCTGCTAAGTAGTTCTGAGTAAAGAAAAAAAAGCATGTGCACCATTCCTCTGCATTAATATTCACCCCTACAAACAAACTGCAAGATAACAGCCTCATTTAATCACTATGATAGGAAGCTGGAACAATCTAGTGTCACAGACCATCATTGCTTGGTTTAGGGGAAATGAGACTTTTATTTCCCCAAAGACAAATCTTACTTTGTTATTTTCTGGCCTTAAAACCCCCAAATCATATTGTCACACATTTAATATCAGTTTGCTCATAGATCTGCTCTATTTGATTATACTTAGTACACTAACAGTGCAGTCCTATCCTCAGAAGCAAGTTCTATTAAATGCAATGGGTTTTATTCCAGGTAAATGGGTAACTGAGAGAACGATTCACTGTGCAGAGTAGGTCTACATAAAAGTGCACAGGATTGCCCTGCATGTCATGGTTTATTCCAGACCTGTACACTTTATGACTCACCAGGCCAAATGCTATCCAAAGGACTTTTATTTATTCAGTGTTCTTGTATACTGCTAGGGGAAAAGCTGTAGTTCAGAGGGTCCCAGGTTCAATCTCTGGTGTCAGGCTTCAGGGAATCGGCTTCCTTCCCCCCCCCCCCAATAGCAATAGATAAACAGATCAAACAAAAGGAAAGTCTTACCAGTTAGTTTCTTTAATAAACACAGTGAGAGACAAAAGAAAGCGTCTCCCCAGAATGGCGGTGCTCCCAATTAAGGCTCACACACCCCGTTCCTATTAAACTATGTCACTCCTACATCTTGTCATCTGAGCTTGTACCATCTGCGCTTTCTGTTCTGAGACTTTCTGAGCTCTTCTCGACCTTGGGAAGGGCGGTTGAGGAACGCTGTCCAACAACTGTGAATCTGTTAGCCCTCTCCCTCCCAGTGTTTCTTCTTCTAGCTGTTCCCCATCCAGTATATTCCAGCTTCTGCCTTCCGAACTATGCCCCTCTGCAAACCACGGTCCCAAATCTACACTGTCCTCCTGTTCCTGGGAAGATTCGGGATCAGGGGGAGGGGGTGGCTCCCACTATTCCTCCTCAGTGCAGCCCTCCTCAGCATGGTCCCTGACACCTGGCAGGTCCAGCTAGGATTAAAACTCTTGGTTTGAAGCTCTGGAGAGCCTCTGCCAGTCAGTGTAGACAATACTAAGCTAGATAAACCAATAGTCTGACTCAGTACAAGGCTGCTCCTCATATTCTGTTACTCAAAGAGGCTAACGACACACATAGCCCTGAAACATTCTATTTGCTTGTTGTTGTTGGACTACAACTTCTATATCTTGGAGAAGTCTAAAGCATGTTCCTCAAGAGTCTGAGGGGTAGCAGTACTTCCCTGAGATTCAGGGGGCAGGGTGTAGAATCTAGGGCGAACTTCCCTATTCAGGAAAGACCGGAGAGTGAGTTGAACTTTTCCTTGGAAAGCAGTAGCTTTGGGGGCTCCACCTCCAAAGGCTCTCCAAATGGAGCCAGCGTGGTGTAGTGGTTAAGAGCGGTGGACTCGTAATCTGGTGAACCGGGTTCGCGTCCCTGCTCCTCCACATGCAGCTGCTGGGTGACCTTGGGCTAGTCATACTTCTCTGAAGTCTCTCAGCCTCACTCACCTCACAAAGTGTTTGTTGTGAGGGAGGAAGGGAAAGGAGATTGTTAGCTGCTTTGAGACTCCTGAAGGGGAGTGAAAGGCAGGATATCAAGTCCAAACTCTTCTTCTTCTTCTCTTGGTTGAGGTTCATGAAACCAGGTGGGTCTACCCTGTACATTCATTGAGCAATAAATAAAACTTGAAGTGGCACTACTCATAAAAACTAAAGACATGGAGTAGATTTCACATGCCCATGCACACACGACTATGGAATGGAAGGGGCAGCTGCACGCTCATTTGTTTCCCCTTTCTCTCTGAGAAAAGGTGTGGACTGAACCCATAGAAAAATGAGAGTGATTTTAAAGATGGGGAGAGGTGCCTGCCCACTAAAGATCTCTTGCAATGCTCCCTCTAAAACCTGGAGCTGGTCCTGTTTCCAGGACAGAGTTTTGCCATGTGCCTCGGAAGTCCCTAGCTACTAGTGCCCAGATTAATATTTTGCAAAGAAGGCTAACACCTAGTCCAGGAACTTTGGTGGTATTGCAGCATTGCATACTGAAGAGGCGCAGGCCTCGTTCATTCACTTCAAAGGAAGCGGTGTCTCTGTACACACACATCCACTTGTGTACATGCAACAACCCTTCGACTAAAATGCATGGAAAACCTCTTGCAGGCAGAGGAATTCCATGTAAGCACTGCAAAACTCCTCACTTGCAAGGGATCTCTGGGCTGGGAAGACTGTAATAACCCTTCTACATGGCAATATTTCTCTTCACAGCTTGGTGTTACTCAACTTAGAAACATTTCCTTCTGTTTGCCCAGAGTGACGAATTGGTTATGATTGAATGATGGCTTGCCTTGAGTGATCTCCGTAGCTCAAGCCTACGTACTGTACCAAGGTCAGAAGTAGCATCCTGCTTTCCAAAAAATAGCACAGAGATGCCATCTAGCAGTGACACTTAGGAATTTCCAGATCTTGAACATTTCCTTCCTTCAATACATATCAAATCATTGTGTAAAAGACTAGCATCGCCACCTCCAATCTCAATATCCCACCCCCTCCAGTATCTCAACAGCATGTAGAGGAGGGGAAAGAGTCCCTGAAGTGCATCATCAAATGAGAAATATATATACTTCCATATATATTATTCTAAAAATGGAAATTCTAATCAGACGCTAATTAATACGCACTGCATTTCAGCCGGAGTATCGAAATAAAACTGGTGCGCATTCATCAGCATTAAAAAAACCTGCAGAATTAATTAGTGCTTCTTTTTCATTAATGTCTAAGTGCAGTCAATAGTCTGCTGTGCTGAAATAGGTGATTTAACCTAGCCCTGAAATCACACCTCTCTAGAAAATAAGTTAACTCAATAAAAATGGAGCCAGTGTGCAAGGACCTTAATTTGGGTCTCTCCCCCACCCACCCACCCCAGTAACATAGATCACCATGAGGTGGCGATACACAAACACTTTCCTACTGTTAACCTTAAAGGACCTAAAGCTTTGCCAGCACTGAAGCATTTAGACGCCTTATTCTGCTGACTTCTTGGAAATTATTGCAGGATTCTAAGAATCCAGCCGATGCCTCTTGATGAATAACAATGATGGATTCAGAGTGATGATTTTGTGTACCTTCTTGGTGCACCTTCAAAGAGCAATGCCATCCAACAAAGCGCACACGTTCTCTGATGTGGCACGCATCTGGGTAAGGCTGCAAGTGGATTATGTCCGGCAGTGAGTTAGGCATAGGTACTATTTGCAGATAAGTGCAAGTTTATCTGATGATCTGACACTGTCTTTGGGGGATTTGTGTATCACCGTCACTACTTTCCCTTATCTCCCACGGTGCTGTAAAGTATTGTTATGAGTATAGGAGGTGGGGGGTGGGGGCTTGAGAGAGGCTGTATGCAAGATCCTTCTAACCCTTGGATCCAGTAAGTGTCAAAATGTAAACCAGACAGTGTTAGAAACTCAGATATATAAGATAGGTGCCAAATGGCTCCTTAAACCCAGGTTACCGTCACCAAAACAGAATGTCTAGCTGCCATTTTGGGGGGGAAATGGCTCTAAAGTCCTTATTTTTCAAATGATGGACTGACTGTGATTGATTCTCAGTTGAACATATGGTTAGTTCAGATTACAACCTTGAGCTAGGTTGAGAGCTTTGAGGACTTAAAGGAGAAAAGTCTCTTGATCCAGGGGCAGTTGGAATAATGGCCCATTCCAACCTCTTTTTCTTAATGGTGACTGCTCCTGCTCAGGCTGCACAGAAAGAAAGCATTTTGGTTCCAGAAATCCATTCCGGTTTTCCGGATAAAATACAATTGATAGAATTATACAGGATGGGGCATTAGTCTACCAAAACAGTCCAGATCCAACAATCTCCAGCCATGCACCTTCAAATGGTGGAGATGTCAGGTGCCATTCTGGCTCCCAGGTATCTTCACTTGGTTGCACGTGGTTGAAAGCCAGGTGCCAAATGTGTCAGGTGCCTGGCTAATTTCGAACACTGAAGCCAGGCAATATTCCTATGCTGAAACGAAGGGCAATTATGAGAACAAAGCAAAGGGGACTCTGTGCGAGGTGGGAAATGGGTGTGGCCCCTCCCTCAACTCAGAGAGAGTTAGAAGGACAAAGTCTGAGTTGAGAGTTGAGAGTTTGCAGTGATGTGAGAGAGTCAGAGCAACATCTGAGGCCGGTTTGATTTCTGTTTGAATCCCAGGTTGTGGCCCAGGTTGTATATATGTGTAAATAAACCATGCATCATAAGGACACCACAGTCTCCGCTGTGTCTCATTGCAAAAGGAAGCACGAACTCTGGTTTAGTGCCTGGAATATCGCACTGCTCAGAGATTGGGGCGGCATCCAACAGTATAATAACCCTAAAGGGAGAAGAGTTGCACCCAAGAAAAGAATGTGATTTGATAAGCGTTGCTGACAAGAAAGAAGGAAGGAAGGAAGGAAGGAAGGAAGGAAGGAAGGAAGGAAAGAAAGAAAGAAAGAAAGAAAGAAAGAAAGAAAGAAAGAAAGAAAAGAAAAGAAAACTCTTTCTCAACTCTGTCCATTTGACATCTGAGATGTCTCTCTTGGAAACTCACTGGAAAACTTGCATTCACGAATTCAGTAAGAAACTTGAGAAAGGCATTTTGCTTCAAGAAGCTTGCAAATTACATATATTTCCTGCATTGCAGGGGGTGGACTGGATGATTCTCAGGGTCCCTTCCAATGCTACACTTCTATGATTCTATGTATTTTCTCTACTTCGGTTCAGAAAATTCCAGGAGAGCTATGTTAAAGTGAAAACTTTAATCTCAGGGAATCTTATTTCTGCATTAGAATTTCATTTCACCATTTGCATCCAGAAGGATCCTCAAGGCACGATGTTCAGACTGATATTCCCCCTTCTGCCATGTTAAAATAGTTTTCGCCTAAGTCTTTTATTGATATCCCCCTAAAGCCCCTGTGTACAGAATAGAAAGTCGTTGCCATCACCTCCGCTTAGCAAGAAAACGCTACCACAAAGGTTTCAAACAGTCAGAAAAGTTTGTCCTGACCTCCCACTTCCAGTCTCATTTTGGCTCATTGATACAGGTGGCTTACTAACATAGATGTAGAGACTTTTTGCCAGTGGCCATACTAGACATTGTAAGAGAAATGTTAAACAAACAAATACAGGCAGGCTGCCCTCGGGATGCAGATGTGGCAGGTGGAAAGGATCTAGCACTTCTCCGGCTTTTCTGCTCAAAATGGCAAAAGCTGGTTTTTCACTTGTGGGGAAGGGGGAGAGATGCATTTCAGTCTCTTTTCCCCTGTGGGTGCAAAAGTAGCAGAGAGGAGGCAATTTTTAGTAACCCCCCCCCCAAAAAAAACCATGCAGTGAAGCAGTCCCTCCCTCCACCATTCCTCTGCATAAGCCTGCAACCTGAAAGAGTAACTGATTTTCAGTTTAAAATGAAGCATTAGGAGACTGTTCTATGCATGTTGACGCTGACCTTGAGTTTTGCTGAAACAAACAAACAACCCTGATCTGACTGCATCTTGAATCCACTGGTGTTCTGCACAGATCAGGTCACGCCTGCTCCTAACTGTTGCAGTTCCTTTGTTTTTCCGGCCTCCTCTCCCTCCCTCTCCTCTCCCTCTTCATTATATACATGGGGGTGGGGAACTGGGAGCAAAAGATTTTCTGGCCACTTAATTTGTTTGATGAAATGGGCTATAGCTCCTGAAAGCTCATGCTAAAACAACTGTTTCAATTTCAATATGCCACAGAGGTTGGGGTTTTGTTGTTGTTTACTAAAACATACTCAGCACAGTTTCTAGAGGTAACTTTGGAACGTTTGGTTCTGTCCTAACTCTCGAACCTCTTATTCTGGAGCAATCCTGTACTTTGCTGTTTATTCTTATTCACAACACTTTTAGAAAATATCGATTTGCCGCCTGAAGAACTGCGTGAAATAGAAAACATTAAGTGCCATTTTACAGGTGACGAAAGTGAGGACAACCAGCTGTACTGGGCATTTAAGCTCTTCCCAATTTCCTTACATTTTTTTGGGGGGGGGAGGGCAGCTTATCAGAAACACACTTGACATTATTAATATCAGCATCATTAGCATTTCACCTTTTACGTATGTCGCTAGCAACAGCAAAAATAAAAAAAAGTTTTTCAAACAGTTCAGGAAAAAACCTAAAGATAACTTTAAAAACAAGACAAGACAAACACACCAGCTCACTGTGGAACCTCTCCAAAGAAAAGAAGTTTATGTTTGTGGCCCAACGACTAATCTTCTAAAGGGGTGGGGGGTGGGGGTGGGAATCCAGTCCAGTTTTGCCCCTAACTCTTCTTTTAAAGGAACACATTGATTGGAAGGAAAATAGGATGGCTTTCTTCCATATCTTACAGAGATGTAACTCAACACAGGCATCTGAGAAGCTGTGAGCACAATTTCTGTCCATTCACCCAGCAGCTAAGGCTATTGATAAAACGCTCACCAGGCTGGAATCCCTAAACGCTTTTTCAGTATACCAAGACTCAACACACATGAAAGTACAACTAGAGAGAGTACGCTCAAGACAATCCTGAGCTGCTCTCCTTTTTAACCTTAAACATAGAATGCATCAATAGTCACTTTTATCAAAACTGTTTCTACAAATTGCTGGTCTGCAAAAGGACTCCATGCTTTCATAAAATCAGCACTACTGCAAACACACATTTTCTACAAGAAATGTTTGCGTTGTATTTACAATTCGTGGCTTTCCCCATGCCCCCATACCTAAATCGTGTTTCCCCCGGTAAACCAATCTGAAGTTTCAGCTCAATCGCGAGTTTGAAGATTGTTTCTATATTTAAGCTGAACACCCTAGATTACATGCTTTTGATGTGAGCAATTCTGACATCCATCAAAACACAAAATGCTGTTTACAAGCCCCGAAAATAGTCCACGCTCCTTGTTTGGCACTTCAGTGCCTCTGTAAAGCATTCACCGGTATGGAGACCACACACACCACGGAGGGCCCACAATGGGTATTTTATATCAGCAGATAGATATCAAGTCATCCAGAGGTGGCACACAATGCAAATCTTCCACTCCGAGGCTTCAGGTTTGTGCTGAACAGCACATGCAGTCGCCAGGCCTACTGGACTTCACTCATCTCTTACTAATGGCTTTCGACAAGTCTCATTTTCAAGGTCTGATGGAATGGTTTTTCAAATTCCCAGCCCAAGCCAGGCAGCATCGTTTTTCTGTTTTTAAGGGGCAGTCATTCAACTGCAGAGCAAAGCTCATTTGCTCTCACAAATGTAACTGGGGGGAAATAATGGTGATGATGATGCTTCTCTGCAACCTGAGGGCAATTGCAATTGCACATGACTAGTGGAAGGGAGAAGCCCAACCTTCCCCCCCCCTTTCCTTTTCTGCAATATAAAGGCACGTGCCTTTATTCTTCCTCTGGAGGGATGCTTCTCCCCATGATTCCAAAGGGCTACAGATTTTATGCATCCCCTGATCGCTATGAATAAACCCATCCCTTGTCCGCGGCTAGGCTGTTCTGGTGTCATTTCCAGCTAAGACTGGGACAGCTTCCAGAGTTCAACAGATAAGACATTGTCCATGGAGAAAGCCAATCGCAGCATTCCTGGTGTTCTAACCTATATCCATCACCCGTCTCCTTTCCATGTGGGTGATCGTCAACAAAAACTTGTATAGTAAGATTTGGGGGAGGGGGAGGGGGAGGGAGGGATACCCAACAACACAACCAGAGCAAGTCACCCAGGAAGAAAGGGTGCAATCCAACATTAGCTGTATTCACAGGAGACCCTCTGAATTCAAGGGGCTTCCTTCAAGGGGTCTCCTCTGAGCAGGATTTAGCTGGGCACCACCCAGTGTCCGCTTTGTTATTAGACTGGATAGGATGTGTGTCTGTGTGTGAGGGAGAGAGAGGGAGAGAGCTCATCCTCATCCTTCCAACTGTTTGGGGGAAGCCAGCCTGCAGTGCCCCTCTGCTGTTTGTCTTATTGACCACTTTCCAACATTGCAAGGTGAACGCGCGTACACACACACACACACACACACACATTGCCTTTTCAAACAAGACCTGGAAAAAGCAGCCCAGGCTGTGTTTGCGGAAAGCCCCACTCCACCCATCCCCTCCCCTTCTGGCAAAAACTACAGCGCACCCATGGCTAGGATGACAAAAAGGATGCGCTGGGAAGCAAAGAAGCAGGAATATATATATATATATATACATATATATATATATATACATACAATCCCCTTCCTCCCCGCCACCTCTCCCCCAAATCCCCCATTGCCTGCCCCATTAAAACAGTGGGGGTATTATTATTATTTTAAGAACTTAAGGAAATATCACAGGAAGGGGGTCAACTAGTAGTTCCAGAGGCGAGAAAGAGACCAGGCAATGTTTGCGGAGGGTCCTTCCTCCTGCATCTCCTACCTTGGAAGGATCCAAGCCGGCCAAGAGAGCCACGAGCAAGAGGTTGAGGATGCTGGCGGAGGGCTGCATGCTGCTCCCGGGGCTGCTGGGCTGCTGCTGCTGCTGCTCTTCCTCTTCCTCTTCTTCTTCTTCTCCTCCTCCTCCTCCCTGCTCAGCCTCTCCTTCATCAGTCACTGCAGGGACCCCTCTCGTCAGTGCCACTTTCTGCACGCCCGCCTGCCACAGCCAGGAGAAGGCGGCAGCGGGAGGCGGCAGCAGCAGCAGCAGCAGCAGCAGCCCGGGGGACGCTCATTCATTCCGCAGGCATCCTTCTCGGAGCGAGGAGGGAGCGCGGCGGCGGGAGGGGGCGCCCAGTCCAGGCGGAGGGAGAGAGAGAGCCAGCCGGCGAGAGGGCAGGGGGAAGCGGGCGGGCCGCGTCGCGCACGCCCCGCCACTGCCGCCTCCTCCCTCCGCCGTCACAGCGGCCAGCCCACCCTGCGAGGGGGAAAAAGGCGGGAGAAGAAAAGTTTGCCGGTCCCCTCCTGACTCCGAAGAGCGCGGAGAGAGGCGGGCGCTGCGCAGGGCTGGCCGGCGGATGTGACATCACCGCGCCCTGGGGGCGGGGGTGGGGGTCAGGGAGGCGTCCGGTCAGCGCCAGAGGCCGTGGTTAGTGGGGGGGGGCAGAGGGACGGTGTGGGGTGGGCGCTGAGGGGTCAGCCCTGGCTTCTTAGCCCACACACAACCCCCATGGTGTCTCTTCTGGAAACCTCGACGTGCCCTCCAACATTTCTCCCATGAAAATAGGAATGTCCTAAGGAAAAGTGGGACATGCTGGGATCAAGTCAGAAAACTGGATGGATTCTGCGGATCCAGAACTCCCTAGAACAGTGATGGCTAATCTTGACACTCCAGATGACACTCCCATCATCCCTGACCACTGGTCCTGTTAGCTAGGGATGATGGGAGTTGTAGTTCCAAAACATCTGGAGTGTCAAGGTTAGCCATCACTGCCCTAGAAAATAGGAAGCCTCCAACATCTCCCCGATGAAAATAAGGACGTCCTATTCCATCCCCTCCAACATTTCTCCCATGAAAATAGGGACGTCCGTTGTTGTTGTTGTTGTTGTGTTGTTGTTGTTGTTTTATCCATACCCCGCCCATCTGAGTGGGTTGCCCCAGCCACTCCAGGCAGCTTCCAATATATATAAAAACACAACATAACATTAAACATTTTTTTTAAAAAAAACCCATCCCTATATAGGGCTGCCTTCAAATGTATTCTAAAGTTTGTATAGTTACCTATCTCCTTGGCTGAGGGGTCACATAACTCCATAAGGTAAAGGGACCCCTGACCATTAGGTCCAGTCGTGACCGACTCTGGGGTTGCGGCGCTCATCTCGCATTATTGGCCGAGGGAGCCGGTGTACAGCTTCCAGGTTATGTCGCCAGCATGACTAAGCCACTTCTTGCAAACTAGAGCAGCGCACAGAAATGCCGTTTACCTTCCCGCTGCAGCGGTACCTATTTATCTACTTGCACTTTGACGTGCTTTCGAACTGCTAGGTTGGCAGGAGCAGGGACCAAGCAACGGGAGCTCACCCCGTCGCGGGGATTCGAACCGCCAACCTTCTGATCGGCAAGCCCTAGGCTCTGTGGTTTAACCCACAGCGCCACCCGAGTCCCACTATTGCTACGTACTATCCAGCAAATGCCTTGTTTGGCCCTGAGGTGGTCAACTTTAGTCTCAGGTGTAACATTTCAGACCACATGTGCTTTCTTGGCTGAATGCAGTTCCACAGGGAGAGAAAACAAATATCTCCAAACAAATATCTGGGTGGTGAGGGGTGGGGCACCCACATTTTCTTTGTGGGAAGATTCTTTCTTGTAGAGCATTCAGTCATTCAGCTATGCTCTGAAATTGTACAGTCAAGAAACCCATCTTCCACCTCAGTGAGAACTAGGCCCTTAGTTACAAGCTGAACCTACCTGTAGTGAAAAGGAAGAGATGGAACTAAAGTATATTATCAATGAGAAGTGTGGGGTAAGGTTATTTATGTTGTCTTCTGTGTCCTGAAACAAATTCATTGAATTTAAGATGGGGCCACAAGAGAGAGATCACTGGTGTCCACAATTTGCCATGCAAAGAATTGCTTAGATAAGCTGGTTATCCATAGCATTCTGCCAAGTGGTGAAATTTCAATGGGTACAAAAGGTTTTTTTGGATCCATCCTAGTGTTGACCCTCCTGGTGAGGTTGTACCATGCAGAAGAAACATGTGTATTATTGTTATATGAAGAAATACATCTATTCCCACTTGTGATTTCAGCAAAAGCACTGTGCCCTACAAAGTGCTGTCCTGGGTGGATTTTCACATGGGGTTGCTGGCTGATGATCCTCTGCTTACCAGCAAGCTGCAAAGGATTCTGGGTAGTGTTTTAGGGCACAACACTCAGTTCTCTTGCCCAACCTGCTGCCCTCCAGATGTTTTGGACTACAATTGCTATCATCTCCATGGCCAATGGTTCAAAACTTGCTGTTGTTTCCTAAGCACACACAACTATTTGCTGACTCTTTGCATTTTAGGGGCTATTCATTTGGTGTGGAAAAACTGTTTCTCTTGAATGCTAGTCTGTCACTGTGTATCCTCTCATTGAGGAATCCCCAATAACTTCATCGAGGACCGTTCCCCCTGCCGCCGTCCAACAAATGTGAAAAACATTGATCTAGTTGGAATGTTGGTTTTGTTCTATTGTTCAGAAATGGCACTTTTCAAAAAAAATTGGATATGTCAACATCCCCTGGCAAATTTTAAGGTGCTGTCAGCAGGACAAGTAAAATGTTTAGCCCTGGGCATCAGACTGAACACAGAAAACAAATTATCAACTCATGGCTAGTTTTCAAAATTTGATTTTAAAGCTTCAAAACTCTGTTAGTGTTTGGGATATGTGCCCAAATATCTACCACTGAAGAAACCAACTTGTTTAAATTACATGGGCATATTAAGTAAAAGAAATACAGTGAGTTAAATACAGGGAGGTTTTTTTAAATGTTTGAGGTTTTATTATGCATTTATTATTTTGTTGGGAGCAGCCCAGTGTGGTTGGGGAAACCAAGTCAGATAGGCGGCATATAAATAATAAAAATATTGTTTATTATTATTAAATATGAATGAAATGATTCTTTAAAAAGAGAATATTATTTAGGCAGCAAAATCTTGTGATTTGTTTCATGAACTCACATTTTTACCTTCCTAGTCAAATAGGGCCATAATGATCAATACTTGGAAAAATAATAAAACTGACAAAGGAACAGGGGTCAAGATGTTGTATTATAAAATACAAGTGGGAGATCTAGTGTGCCTTCTACCATGATGTTTGGAATCTTAAAGTGGAGAGTAACTGCTATTCCCAACGAGATAGGCTGTGAGCAAAGAAGTTCTTCTGAAGGAATGGGGAAATAATGGGCAAGGAGCACAAAAGGAAGACTTTCCAGAGGGGCAGCCATATTTTCTTGCAGGAAAAAATATCAGTAGCAGCCCATGTGGCAGGATGGAGCTGTGGAGCTGTTCTCCTGACATCACTGCAGCTTACCTGGATGGGTTTTAGCTGTCAGCCCTCCCTTTTTTGGCGGGAAACTCCCTTATTCCAATGCCATTTCCCGCTGCTATCCCGGATTGTTGATATCCCTTAAATTTCACGGATTTCAAAGGAAGCAGCTCCTCTCCCTCCCTGCCAGCTAGGGAGGCTCCTCAGTTGCGTTGCTCGGCTGCCAATAAGGAGTCTGAGACCGACTGGGGGCGGAGCTTGCATGCCTTGTGCAGCCAGACCCTCACGCCCAACCAGACAGACAGCCTGCCTGCCGTCCATTGCGCTTGCTCTTTCGCTCACCCATTCGCGCACAGCCTCTGGAGTGCAGGGTGGCGAGGCTACTTGGTGCCATTGCACCGCCCTCGCGGCATCCCTTATTTTCGAATCCGAAAGTTTGGAAAAAATCCCTTATTTTCGAATCCAAAAGTTGACAGCTATGGTCTACACAGATGGGGTCAAGACATGAGTCCAAGAACATCTAGAGGTCACCACTCCTGACTTCACCTGACGTAGAGGCATGTGATTTGCCACTGCTGGAAGTACAAAGCTGAACTAAATGGACCTAATTCTTTACTCACTTGCACCATGCGTGGAATCCACTTAGTGCCTGCAGAATGACATTTGATCCAGCAGATCCCTCTGATAATGGAAGAGACGGGAAGCAACTTTCGCTGATTTTCTATTCCTCCCTGCGGCAACCAGTGCCCTCCAAAACCCAGCTCATGAGAGTTTGGGAAATAATCCAGAAAAGGGTAGAAGGTGGCCTGGGGGGTATGCAGTAGAAAGGAGGAATAGGCAAAACTCCACTCCACTCCTCTTCTGTCAGCTCAGAAGCCCTTTCGTGAGTGCAAAGGCACCTATTAGATTCTGCACAATTATTACAATCATACGCGGGAGTGGTTATTTCCCCCACAACAATGTCGTGCTGTGATGGGCAAAGCTTCATTTGATAGTTGATCTGCAGTTATTAAGAAGAGGGAAGAAAGCAAACTTCCCTACAGGCCAGGAGATGGCAACCCTAGTAAACGGGAATAACTCCTTTGAAACAGCACATAAATCAATTCTTTCAGTTCTCAAATTGGTTAGCATTGCATAAAGCACGCTGTTTAAGCCATAATGGTTGATATTTTACAGCTGGAGTATAAACTAAACTATTATGATGATAATGTATTTGAGACATTATTAGCATTTCAGTGTCAGTAAATAGCTAATCGGGGGGGGGGGGATTGGCATGGCAGATGCTTATTCTTTTGCCCCCTTGATAGATGGGTGCATTGTGTGGAATTCTGAATGCTGATGTGAGATTACAGCTGTCAAGGCTCATATGAAAGTATACTCTCTAAAATCAATGTAAGCAAGGGGACATGAGAAGGAACCTTTGTTCTTTAAGCAGGGAACCATTTCTGGAGAACACCAGCAGATAACTGAACCTCATGGACATATTGGTTGTGGTAAGCGTTCCACAAGTAAAATTCTGCATGGAGAAACTCATGTCTCTGCAGGTGCTGCTAGGTGACAAGTCCAATCATCCCATGCTGGCTGGATCTGGAGCCATAGCTGTCAACCTTCCCTTTTTTGTGGGAAATTCCCTTATCCCAGCGCCGTTCCAAGCGGTTTCCCTTTTTTGGCCGGGAAATTCCCTTATTCTAGCGCCATTTCCCGCTGCTATCCCGGATTGTTAGATATCCCGTAAATTTCCTGGATTTCAAAGGAAGCAGCTCCTCTCCCTCCCTGCCGGCCAGGGAGGTTCCTCAGCTGCATTGCTCGGCTGCGTTGCTCACCAATAGTTACAGAGAATAGGATGTCATTAGACAACAGCACTGTTTGTGCTTTGCTTGCATGTAAAATCAACCACTTTGGCCCAGCCCACAAATACACTCCTTCCAAAAGAGTGTTAAAGGATGCAAAGTCTGCAACACGTTTGTATAATAAGTCATTAATGGATGCCAGAGAGCCAAAAGAGTGAACCTGATCAATCCCCCCATGAAGAATTGACGCTTTTGAATTGTGGTGCTGGAGTCCCGTGGACTGCAAGAAGATCAAACCAATCCATTCTGAAGGACATCGGCCCTGGCTGCTCACCGGAAGGACAGATTCTGCAGCATCGCTTGAGAAGAGAAGACTCCCTGGAAAAGAGACTCTGAGGTGGGGAAAGATAATGTTGTGTAGCCTGGTGTAAATTAATTTGTAGCCCGGGGGGATTACCGTGGCGTGGACTGTCCCCGAGAACTGTAGATTGTTCCCGGGACAGGTGAGGCTGCTGATCCCTTATTTTCAAATCCGAAAGTTGACAGCTATGGCTGGAGCCCAACACCTGAGTTCTCCATGCTTGCAGTAATGGGTTGGGGGGGGCAGCTTTCCCCCTCTCCTATCCCTTTCAGCAGGTGTGAGAAATCCAGAAGTTGCTGGAATATGCAGCTGCCCCTTATGGGCATCGAACCTGCAACCTTGATGTTATCTAACCAACTGAGCTAACCCCTTTACTCTCTCATTGCGGAAGTTAAGAAGACAGGACAGTAGGTGATATTTTCGCCAACTGATGAGAATAAAGATATGGTGGTGGGATGAGGTGGGAGAGAATCAAGTTATGATCAGTAAATCTGAAGCCCACCAGCCTGACTGAAGCCAGCTGCTGGCAGGGTAGGATTCGGGAGTTGTGTGAACCAGCCATTAAAGATTGGCTAGCATGTGGCAGCCTGTGAAATTGTGCGCCAGATTGCTGAGAAACACCAAGGGTCAAATGACATGTCACAATTAGCAAGCTGTGTTAAAAAACACATACCCTGGACTTAAACAGTGTAGACCATTATTATGAAGAAAAAGAAGCTATGGTCTCCAATCCAGGATGGGCATTTGGAGCCCACACCAGCAGGAGAGGAAACTTGAGAAGTCAGCGATTGGCTAGTAGCAGCATCAGATGAAGCTAAGCTCTACAATGATGAACAAGCTTAGGATTTCTTTCTGGGACCAGAAAGAAGAATGTTTGTTGAACTGCATAAAGCAGGGGTAGGCAACCTAAGGCCGTGGGCCAGATGCGGCCCAATCGCCTTCTCAATCTGGCCCATAGCTGTCAACTTTCGGATTTGAAAATAGGGGATTTTTTCAATCTTTCAGATTTGAAAATAGGGGATTTTTTCAAACTTTCGGATTTGAAAATAAGGGATGCCGCGAGGGCAGTGCAATGGCACCAAGTAGCCTCGCCACCCTGCGCTCCAGAGGCTGCGCACGAACAGGTGAGCAAAAGAGCGAGCGCGTAGACGGCAGGCAGGCTGTCTGTCTGGTTGGGCATGAGGGTCTGGCTGCACAAGGCATGCAAGCTCCGCCCCCATCCAGTCTCAGACTCCTTATTGGCAGCCGAGCAACGCAGCTGAGGAGCCTCCCTGGCCAGCAGGGAGGGAGAGGAGCTGCTTCCTTTGAAATCTGGGGAATTTAAGGGATATCAACAATCCGGGATAGCAGCGGGAAATGGCATTGGAATAAGGGAGTTTCCCGCAAAAAAAGGGAGGGTTGACAGCTATGATCCGGCCCACGGACGGTCCGGGAACCAGCGTGTTTTTACATGAGTAAAATGTGTCCTTTTATTTAAAATGCACCTCTGGGTTATTTGTGGAGCATAGGAATTCGTTCATTCCCCCCCCTCCCGCAAAAAAAAAATATAGTCCGGCCCGCCACATGGTCTGAGGGATGGTGGACCGGCCCACAGCTGGAAAAGGTTGCTGACCCCTGGCATAAAGCATTTTAAGGACTGAGCTGCATTGCCTGCTACTTGAGTGCAATGTGTTGCTTTGTTTCTTCGTAACGTTTGCTTTTTCTAACTAGCATTTAAGACTGTTCTGCAGTAAAGCTTTGAAACTCATTCTTCAGGTGTGAAACTATTTTATTTCTACACAAGATCCAGATTAGCGATTCTGCTGAAGGCCATCTGCCATGGATGCTTTAGCTGAGATTCCTGCATTGCAGGGGCTTGGACTAGATGGCGTCCCTTCAGATTCTCTGATTCTATGAAATGGGTCCATTTCCCAGGCATAAGATCCAGCTGCAGCAAGATATGTCAAATCCCAGGGCTGCTGCCACACTGCAGCTTCTTGTAAGCTGCTCAGCAAGCAAAGAGAAAAGTTCTTCAATAATGCCAAAAAGGAAACACAATAAATGGAATATTCATCATCTGAGACAACACATCTTGCTCAAATTGCCAATACATTGTTGAGCAGGGGTAATCGATGCATGTTTATGGATGTTAGGCACTGCCTTTTACTATGACATCATAAAAAGAAAACGAGGATACATTGACACGGAAAGTGGATTTCTCTGTGATTTGTGTTTCACACCAGACTAATTTGATGGAGGAAACAATGCAGTAACGTGTGGCTTTTGTATCGATATGGGGCTATTTGTTTAGTTCCATTCTATTGTGGATTATGTTTCCTTTTTTCAAAGTTCTCTCAGATGCTTTTAATTCTGTACAAATGTATTCTTCTGACTGACGGTCGAATAAAAGAATGATGATGACGACGTGTGGCTTTATTCTGGGTCTGCCAATTGACCAGAAAAAAAATTGGGCCCATCCTCTTTTGGTGCTTTTTAGCCACAGCTTGATTGGCAGAAATCTGTGGTATATGAAGCAATTTTACATTAAGTCAGATCACTGGTCTACGAGGCACAAGATTTCCTCCCCACTATGACTGACAGTGACTGTCTAAGGGTTCAGGCAGGGATATTTCCCCAGCATGTCTCCTTGTGATCCTTTTAGGCAGCAATGTCAGGGACCAAACCTGATATCAATATTTAAAGCCTATGCTCTGCCATGGAGCTGCAGCTTCTCTCTGTGAGACTTTGCACAGCATAGAGTAAACATCATCTCCTAATGTCTGAAGATCAAGCTCCTGTTAGAATCATAGGAGCAAAGGAGAGGTGAAAAAGTTGACATCCTGCTGCATCCTATTTAATGAAGTCTCCACAAACTACGGGAAGGAGGGGTTATACTTTTCTTCCTTTTTAAATGAGAGAGAGAGAGATTATAATTTAAGAAACTTTATGTTTTGAATGTGCCTGAAATCTAAATATTCCCATCAGGTTTAAAATAAACACAACCAAGTACTGTTAAGGCAACTGAAATAAATATAATATAAGACAGGAGCAGAAGCAGTAGGTAGTTTTTTCAAACAGCGCATGCTGTATTACAGTAAGGCAAAAAATAACTGTAATAGTGGGTTATTGTTATTATTTTTTATACTACAGCACTGTTAACACACCCACCACTCCCAGTGAGGTTCTTCCCACCGTCAGTTTCTGTAATAGTGGCAAAACCAAGAAGGCTAACAAAATGAAGCATATTGTCATTTTAAAAACCACCAACCTCCATTCCAAAGATCCATAGGAGTTCAAACAAACACAATTATGACCAGAGAATACTGAAAAAGAATTAAAATAAACTCTAATCATTATGTTAGTGCATCAAAAGTATACACAGCTATATTGTGGTTAAGTTATTATTCTGCCACTCACCCATAGGCTCTGATTTTTTTTAAAAAAGAAAGAAAGAAAGAAGAAGTTTTATTTCTAGAATGAGGAGAAACTTTGTCAAGGAACAGGATGTTTGTTCGAATCCTCCGCAAAACACAAAAAAGCAAAAATAGAAATGTAGAACTTTTTCAGGAAATGTGTGCAAGGATTTACCTTCTTTTACATGCCCCAATCTCTTACAGAACTCTGAACTCCTCATTCTAGATTATATCATCCCCAAAAATAATAACTTTAAAAAGACTTGAGTATTATAATTAATAATTACCCACCGTTCATCCTAATGTCCCAGGGTGGGTTATACAATTAAAACACAATACCTGTATTAAAAACAACTTGCAATCACAGAAATAAGTGTCATATGACATCTCAATGGAAACCCAGCTTCATTTTGGACCCATTGACATTTTCAAGTCATCTTCAAGGGCAGCCCCACATAGCAGGGGTGACCTGAGGCACTTCAGCATCTGAGGTGAAATGCTCCACTGCCGCCCCCTGCGAGGGCAGTGCAAATTCTGTAAAGGGTCTCTCCCACTGGAGGGGGGAATTTCCTTTCTGGATCTGCCTTCCCCTGTATAATCCAGAAGTCTAATTTAATTCCTCATTTAGTCCATGAGGCACCAGAGTCTTCAGGAGGGGAAATCCAGAAGAGTCCTCTTCTCAACTTTGCTTCTGGTTGTTTTCCAGATCCCATTATTTCCTCAACAGCCCACAATTTTAAATCCTTTTCATGTACGCCCAGAATTCACAAAGTGTTTCACTACAGGAGCAGGAAGTCTCTTGTTTCTTTTTATGTTTGCATATTCTCTTCTTTAATTTTTCTAGTAGTCATGCCAACATGCATGAGATTACTTGGGCAATGTGCCACACATATTCCTCCTTTGGTATTGCTGTTATAAACATTTTTCAGGACATACTTCCTTTTTACCAACCTGACTGACAAAGCCCTTAAGCTTTGCACAATTCATACACACGCTACATTGGTTACAGGGAAAATTACGGTACCTTTGGCTTTCTTGAGCAGAGCCAAATGGGTTGTTACAACTTTAGTTTTTCTTAAGTTACTGTGCACTAGAAGGTCCCTCAAATTCTGAGCACATTTAAATACCAACAGGCTTCTTCTCACACCTAGGGAAATCAGCTAGTAGACACCAATATTTTAATATCACTTGCTGAATCTGCCAATTGAACCCATCAAACATTGAGGGTGCCATCTTTCTAGTTTCAATTGTCTTACTCCTGTAAGGTTTCAGCAAGTAACTCTATCTTAAAACAAAGCCTGTTTAAGAACCCTTGTTTCTGCAATTGTTTTACTAATCATTTGGCTTGTTTGTGAAAGCCCAGCAGATCACTCCTTAATGGAGACCGCAATATCTCAGGGACTGCCTCTTTCCATGTGAACCTACCCGGACCCAGCGATCATCTTCAGAGGCCCTTCTTCATGTGCCTCCTCCATGAGAAGTCCGGAGGGTAGCAACACAAGAACGGGCCTTTTCTGTGGAGGCTCCCAATTTGTGGAATATTCACGCCTGGCGCCTTCATTATACACCTTTTTGCGCCTGACAAAAACATTCCTCTTCAACCACGCCTTTGGTTGATGTGGAAGGAGGGGTTGTTGGGTTGTCTTGGTTTTTGTTGTGTATCCTTTTTCTATTGTGATTTAGTGTTGTGAACCACCCTGAGGTCTATGGGTATATGATGGAATACAAATTTAAGCAAACTTACATGCTTACTTACTTACTTAGATGGTTGGACAGTATTCTCGAAGCTACCAACATGAGTCTGACCAAACTGCGGGAGGCAGTGGAAGACAGGAGTGCCTGGCGTGCTCTGGTCCATGGGGTCACGAAGAGTCGGACACAACTAAATGACTGAACAACAACAACAACTTACTTACTTACTTGCCAGTGCAGTTTAAATCTTCTTGTGTAAAGTGAGAATGAACACAAATGGCCAGAGCATAATGTAAGAACACAATGTAAGAGCATAAGGTGAGACCTGCTGGATCAGGAAAAAGACTCATCCAGCATCCTGTTCTCACAGCAACCAATCAGTGGTGGGGAACCTCAGGTCTGGGGGCCAAATGCGGCCCTCAATGCCTGTCAGGATGCTGTTAGTGGCTCCCGGCTGGTTGCCCAGGAAAGTATAAAGACAAGGAAAAGTTTCTTACAGTCCCTTTTCATTTTAAGCTTTACAGAGAGAGGCTATAGAACACAGCCTCTTGGATAATGGCATTGTCCCGAGTGAATCTCCACCTCCCCATCTCTCCCACTTCCTCATTCATCTTTCTCATCGTCTCCTCTACAGGTGCTGCTACATGCCCTCTGTCTTTGAGCTCTTTGCTCTCCTACTTTTAAGGCTCGCCGGGTTCTGGGAGATGGAGGGTCTGGGATGTTTTCTAATGACGTGTCAGCCGGGTGTTGCTCTGGCTCTCCCATGATTTCCCAGCTTTCCCTCTCATCTGCCTCTGAGCTGCTACCTCCCTCAAACCCCTGTTGTAAATTTATACTGTCTTCTTCTTCCTCCTCCCTGGACGGGTCAGGATGGGGAGGCGGTCTCCACTATTCCTCCTTTGCCCAGTCCCTGACAATACCCCTCTATCTGGCCTTCCCTGGGCCACAGCCCTCCCTGGCCCTGTTTTGTATCCTGAGTGCTTGTGCCTGACTGGAATGTGTCTTTGAACTCAGATAATGCCTCTTGTAGAAACAGGCTTGTTGTTCAAAGGTAAAGTTAACATCCATTGCTCTTCTCACTTCTGTTTCTGACTCCACTCACTACTTGCCTGTGGCCCCCAGAAGGCTGTCCAGAATTTGTTTTTCTAGCTAGCTGGAAAAAGGGTCCCCATCTCCGTTTTTCACAATGGTCAACATATTTTCTGCTGCTCCTGAAATAAATATTTCAGATCATTTTGAAAGTTAATAATGGACAGAGTAGCCATGTTGTATTTTGAACCAAGTAATGAATAAACCACTGCTTCCTTTTCCTTCTGAATACATTGCTCTCTTTTCTTCATAAATTCATGATGTTCTTCCTCTGTGCCCTTAAAAAAAAAAGCACTGCAAAAATTACTACAGGCAGACAAATATTCTGAGGCACATTTCCATTTGTATAAAGTAGTCATATATATTTAAGCAGCCAGATTCAGAATGAATCCTTCATCCAAGCCGAAAAAGCAATAAGCTTCCTCGACGTTGCTGGCTGTTTCTTAATTGGCAATTCAATATTTGTTCACATCATTATTGATTCAACCATTCATTACTTTATTTTTAAAATCCCATACGGCATTTCATATTTGACACATGATGGGAATGGTGTGAGAAATCAACAAAATGGAGTGCTGTCACATAAAATACTAAATTATTACATACCACCGTGATGAAGTGTAAGGGTTGACTAACAGTGCATTCCTATATGTATATACTTTGAAGTAAGCCCAAATGAGTTCACTGGGACTTACTCCCAGATAAATGATTTTGGGCCAACAGCCTTGAGCACACAAATGCCATGAGATAATTGACTAATCTGCTCATTTATTTTCAAAAAAAGGGTTTGTCTTGCCCACTATTTAATTAGGCATGTTCAATTATTTTCAGAAAAATTTCCTTCCTGGTGCAGAGAGGTTACAGTAAGAGCTTTGAGGAACGTTGAGCACAGATCTGTTTGATTTTAATTCCAGTTATGGTGATTTAAAATTGGTAACATCGTAAGGCCCCTATGCACCCTGCTCTGAGAACTGAACATGACTTTTTAAGGAGGAATGGAAGATGTTTATTGCATATCTACAGAAGCAATGTACACAGCTTAATACATTAGCAGGGTTTTAAGATTACTTGTAATTTTGTTATGAATGGATAATAGGGATTTAAATAGGTTAAAAATTTAACAATAGACATGCAGCATGTTGATAAATAATAGAACCAAGGAAGGGATTAGAGGGGAGTCTATTTGTTTTATTTTGCTTTTGCTTTTGCATTGTTTTTGTTTTTATTTTGGAAATCAAAAAATGAAAAAAAATGTTATATATATATATATGAGAACTGCCCCCACAGAGATCCCTTCTTTGGAAGCTGAACGTCTGACGCGACTTCTGCGGCTTCCAATTGAGTGCAGGAAGCTCCTGTAGCCAATCGGAAGCCGTGCCTTGGTTTTCGAACGTTTTTGGAAGTCAAACGGACTTCCAGAATGGATTCCGTTCGAGAACCAAGGTACGACTGTATATGCGTTGTATGTGCGATATACGGATATAGCATTGTGTCACCAGATGGCGACATGGAGTCCCGTTTTTCTTTACCTGTTTTGCCTGTTTAAATTTAGGTAAAGGTAAAGGGACCCCTGACCATTAGGTCCAGTCGTGCCCGACTCTGGGGTTGCGGCGCTCATCTCGCTTTATTGGCCGAGAGCCGGCGTACAGCTTCCAGGTCATGTGGCCAGCATGACAAAGCCACTTCTGGCGAACCAGAGCAGTGCACGGAAACGCCGTTTACCTTCCCGCCGGAGCGGTTCCTATTTATCTACTTGCACTTTGACATGTTTTCGAACTGCTAGGTTGGCAGGAGCTGGGACCGAGCAATGGGAGCTCACCCCGTCACAGGGATTCGAACCGCCGACCTTCTGATCAGCAAACCCTAGGCTCTGTGGTTTAACCCACAGTGCCACCTGAGTTATAGCACTTTTAAATTGAAACGCTTCTTTGGTGTGTCTAGATCCAGCCATGGTTAAGGGCGCTGAGTATGTTTAGTCTGAGAAGAGGAGGCTGAGAGGAGATATAAGAGCCATCTTCTGATATCTCAAGGGCTGTCACATGGAGCAAGCTTGTTTTCTGCTGCTCTGGAGGGTAGGACCTGAACCAACGGCTTCAGGTTACAAGAAAAAAAATATTCTGGGTAAACATCTGGAAGAACCTTCTGACCATAAGAGCTGATGGATCTGCAGTGGAACAGACTCCCTCGGGAGGTGGTGGTCTCTCCTTCATTAGAGGTTTTAAAGCAGAGTTTGGACGGCCTTCTGTCATGGGTGCTTTAGTTGAGATTCCTGCATTGCAGGGGGTTGGACTAGATGACCCTCAGGGTCCCTTCCAACTCTACAATTATCTGATTCTACGATTCTTTAATCTGTGCACCATCCTCAACGCCACCCATTGACATGAGGTGGGGAAGGCCAGTTAGGACTAGACTCTAAAACTTCCTTTTCTAAAGGAATAGTAGTACTTGTGATTTAGAAATTGGGCTTTGGTCCTATCCCTTGTCCTGTTCAAAATCACACGTAATGATAGAGGAAATGTTCACCAAACTATAATGTAACAAAACTCGGCTCTCTCCCGTTACCCTCTACCAAATATTGTTCTTTGTGAAAAGCTCGGGGAATGAGATTGGATCACAGGAAGCATTATTTTGAAAATCTTATTAATCTTGTCCCCAAATGAATGGATTTGCATCCAGCACACATCTCATTACTGAAGAGAGATTAAACTTTTGTAATACTATCCTATATGAAAAATGCAAAGGTTATAATGAGCAAAGGTATTGAACCTCACCTTAATCAGAAAGAGACCTGGAAACAGGCGCTGGATTTAATTAGATCACCATCATCGCTATACATAAGAAATTGACATATTTTTTTTAGCTTACTGCTGGTTCAGAAATAAAATATTTAACTAGAGCAGGAATGGGGAACCCAGGGGTCTCCAGAGGTGTTGGACTACAACTCCCATCAGCTCTAGCCAGCATAGCTAAATCAGGAAGGATAGAAGTTGTGTTACAGCTACATCTGGAGGGCCACCATCCCTGATCAAGAGCAGTGTTTCCCAAATTTGAATCTCCAGTTGTTTTTGGACTACAGTTCCCATGATCCCTGCCCACTGGTCCTGCTAGCTAGGGATGATGGGGGTTGTAGTCCAAAATCAGTTGGAGACTCAAGTTTGGGGAACACTATTCTAGAGGATTATTTTTTAAAGAAGAAAAGACTTAGGCCTTCTAGAGATAACATTCCCTTCACCTGGAAGCTCTATCTCCCTAAACCTGGATGGATTTACATGCATTTGCAGGCCACGGTTACTTGGTTTGGGGGTGAATTCATCACACACACAGTCAGATTGGAATGTGCCTTTCATTTCACAGGTTCCAGAGCCACACCCTGACATTTAACACATACCCCAGGTTGGAAATATGAAGATTTTATTGGAAAAATAAAGATATGAAGAAGAAGAGTTTGGATTTGATATCCCGCTTTATCACTACCCTAAGGAGTCTCAAAGCGGCTAACATTCTCCTTTCCCTTCCTCCCCCACAACAAACACTCTGTGAGGTGAGTGGGGCTGAGAGACTTCAAAGAAGTGTGACTGGCCCAAGGTCACCCAGCAGCTGCATGTGGAGGAGCGGAGACACGAACCCGGTTCACCAGATTACGAGTCTACTGCTCTTAACCACTACCCTTCAATCAATGGACTGATAATATGACATCACTGGCAATTTATGAATGGAGTGCTTACAGGTGCAGACTCTGTATGGATAAATATGATAACATTTTGAATGAGTTTATACAAAATGTAGTAGGCTATTAGCATTTACATAAGCACTAGGACAATAACACTATATCAATTTATACACGAATGTATGAAAATATTGTATATTGCTTTTCTTTTGTATATTTTTGTTTTTATATGTATCTTCGTTGTTGTTTTTCACCCTCTCACTTTTCCTTCTTTTTTCTGTTACCACTTTATTTCTTTTAACTGAAATCGCCCTAATAAAATATACCGGTAAATATTTTAAAAAACCCATCCCAGGTCTGGATCCTGTATTGATGAGTTGATTTATATTTATTTGTACAATCCTTCCTTGGATTAGAGTAATTTCACATGCCATAAAATAGTAAGTGCTCACTTGCATGCTTCATGTACCCCCTCCCCCAGTATTTCTTATAGGGCCTGAGAATCATACTCATCCCTCTCCCCAACTCTTACAGACTAGGGGACTATACTTCAAGGAGTCACAAATGACTGTAGGTCACGGTGCAAGGTAGACATGAATACCTTCCAACATTTCTCTGGTGAAAATAGGGACGTCCCATTCCGTAATAATACTTTGACTATTTATACCTCACCCATCTGACTGGGTTGCCCCAGCCACTCTGGGCAGCTTCCAACATATATAAAAACGTAATAAAATATTAAACTTTTTTTAAAAAAACCTTCCCTATACAGGGCTGCCTTCAGATGGCTCAGGTGTTGGATAACTCCATACCCCCCAACATTTCTCCGATAAAAATAGGGACATCCTAAGGAAAAGTGGAGGGATGCGGGTCTAAACCACAGAGCCTAGGGCTTGCCGATCAGAAGGTCGGCGGTTCGAATCCCTGCGACGGGGTGAGCTCCCGTTGCTCGGTCCCAGCTCCTGCCCACCTAGCAGTTCGAAAGCACGTCAAAGTGCAATTAGATAAATAGGTACTGCTCCGGTGGGAAGGTAAACGGTGTTTCCGTGCGCTGCTCTGATTTGCCAGAAGCAGCTTAGTCATGCAGGCCACATGACCTGGAAGCTGTCTGCGGACAAATGCCAGTTCCCTCGGCCAGTAAAGCTAGATGAGCGCTGCAACCCCAGAGTCGTTCACGACTGGACTTAATGGTCAGGGGTCCCTTTACCTTTACGGCGAAGTGGGACGTTCCGGGATCAAACCAGAAACGGGATAGTTTCTCTAAATGGGGGACTTTCCCCAGAAAATGGGGACACTTGGAGGTTCTGCACATGGTTAAAAGAAAATATGGCTCTCACAAATTTACAGGGAACCCTGGAATCAAGGTGGTATGCAGACTGACTCATTCCCCAAGTGAACCACATTGCTTGTTCTGAGTCCTCGGGACAGGTTGCGGTACGAGTCAAAACAGGGACAATTTAAACGTCAGGTACCAAGCCAAATCAACTTTGTCCAAGATATATGCTCCCGTCTCTTTGAATATCAGCTCTCCGAGTGGCTCTGTTTAAATTGCATGGTGGACTTGACAGTTGTGACAGATGCTGAGGAACCCTCAGTGCTTGCAATTAATGACTCCAAGGAATAGCTTTAATCATGTAGAAGATCTATGCAAGCTTAAGATAAGTAAGCCAGGTTTGGAGGATGTCTGGTGTGTGCGTTCGGTCGGTGCTGATGAATTTCCTGGCAGCCATCCAGTAGGGATGCTTGAGGAGTTTGATCTTAGAGGATCCCTGTACAAAAATGACCTCCCGGATTCACATGCAGATTAAAACTTACCTACCTACTCAATTTTGTGTTGATCCAAATGTTGTGACACAGTTTAAATGTATCAAAATGCACATTTCAACGTGTATTTTAAGAGGAAAAGAAACATTTCAACATTTGTTTAAAAATCTAGAAATCAATACATAATATATTGAAATTTGCTGGTGCTGTGCATTGCATCCCACTAAGTCATTTGTTGTTGTTGTTGTTGTTGTTGTTGTTGTTGTTGTTGTTCCTGCTGCGACTATTATTTTAATTTCTTACTCATCCTACACCAAAAGTTCCCAGAATGGTTTACAGCAATTTAAACAGTTTTTGTTAAAAAAAATCTCTTCAAAATAAATTACAGTGAAGAGAATAGGGTGGGTTGTAAAAATATACTGTATGTCCAAATGTTAAAGGCTAGGGTAAAGGTACTCATACTCCGAGTAGACTCATTGAAATCAATGGGTTAATAATGACTAACTAAAACCCATTGCTCTCAATGAGTCTACTCTGAGTAGGAATTAGTTGGCTAGAGCCTTACTTTCTTTCTCTCGCTTTTTCATGATTTTAATTGTTTTACTCTTTCAAAATCCCAGTTTTGAGTACATGGCTCTGTGTGAGAGCCTCTTCCTCATATGCAAAATCTCTCAGATGCTACCCCTGGCATCTCCAGTTGGATGGAAACCCTGAAGAGTCACTGCTAGTCCATGTCAACAATTTGGAGCTGGAATGAAACAATGATCTGATCTGGTGTAAGGCAGTATCCGTTGTTCTACGCCTGGGTAGCCAACATGATGCTTTAAAAATGTTGCTGGACTACAATTCCCACCATCCTTGGCTGACTTACGATGATGGGAGTTGTAGTCTCACAAATTTCTGGAAGGCATCAAGTTGGTTACCAATGTTCTATGCACAGCTGTTTGGGAGCAAGTCCTTCTGAAGTCCATGGGACTTTCTTGAGAATCTAAGAAGAACCTAGTGGATCAGGCAGTGACCCATCTAGTCCAGCATTGTGTTCTCACAGTGGTCAACCAGATGTGTTTCTCTGAATGCACATGGTGAGGTTGTATGCATGGATACTAGTGGTTATAAAGGTAAAGGTAAAGGGACCCCTGACCATTAGGTCCAGTCGTGTCCGACTCTGGGGTTGCGGCGCTCATCTTGCTTTATTGGCTGAGAGTCGGCATACAGCTTCCGGGTCATGTGGCCAGCATGACAAAGCCGCTTCTGGCGAACCAGAGCAGCGCACGGAAATGGTGTTTACCTTCCCACCGGAGCGGTACCTATTGATCTACTTGCACTTTGACGTGCTTTCAAACTGCTAGGTGGGCAGGAGCTGGGACCGAGCAACGGGAGCTCACCCCGTCGCGGGGATTCGAACTGCAGACCTTCTGATCAGCAAGCCCTAGGCTCTGTGGTTTAACCCACAGCGCCACCTGGGTACCTACTAGTGGTTATAGTCAGTACTTAATTTCTAAAATGTGAGACTTTAGGGCTCAAAGTTGAAATTTTAATGTTTTTTTTTTGAGGGGATTGTTTCAAGGCTATGCAGAAACACCAGTGAAGGTAAAAGGAGAGATTGTTGCCTAAAAATATTGTGTAGAAAACTTTATTACCTGTGTGGTGTGATGGATTGGGTGTCAGACAAGAGAGACCCAAGTTCAAACCCTCATCCATCCTTGGGTCAATCTCTATCTCTCAGTCAAACCTACTTTACAGGGTTCTTGTGAAGATAAGGTGGTGGTTGGAATACTGTTGCCCTGGTTGACTGATGCCCTGGTTACTTGGAAGAAAGGTGGGATATACTGTAAATGTTAAAATAAATCAAATCCTTACTCCTTACAAGGATCCGGTTCATGTGCCCCTGCTACCCTTTGATGACCCTGAAAGGATGTGTAGAAATACATTTTTCACTTCATTGTAACAGGCTATCCTTGCCCTTCCATTCAACAGACATAAGGGATTCTATCACACTCAAGTGTGGTGTAGTGGTTAAGACCGGTAGACTCGTAATCTGGGGAACTGGGTTCACGTCTCCACTCCTCCACATGCAGCTGATGGGTGACCATGGGCTAGTCACACTTCTTTGAAGTCTCTCAGCCCCACTCACCTCACAGAGTGTTTGTTGTGGGGGAGGAAGGGAAAGGAGAATGTTAGCCGCTTTGAGACTCCTTCAGGTAGTGATAAAGCGGGATATCAAATCCAAACTCCTCCTCCTCCTCCTCCTTCTGCTTCTTCTTCAAGTGAGAAGTGGAAACTATGGAGAGTTGGTAATATAGAAAGGCTAAGCATTTCCCTCATTTGATTAAAGACATTTGTAATCCACTGTCTTAGAGAGTAATTGTAGCGATCTCAGAGGAGTAAGAGGAATATCTGGGAGGAATAAGGCAATTTGGTTTTTTGCTTCCAAGTGAATGGAATCACTGAAAATGTAATTAAATTACATTGTAAAACTGAAAAATTAGACTTGATGGGAACAAGCAATCCTTCTTCGGAGAGGCGAAAGTCACACATAGCGTACGGCATGGAAATGTCCCTGAAAAGGGACTGTGATGGGAGGTTTTTCACCCATGACAGCCTGACATGTGGCTCAGTAGCAGGGGAAGCTTATCATAGGATGATGTCATGCAATTGGGGGGGGGGATGAGATGACATTTTGGCACCATGCCTATGACATGTGTAATGTTGCAGCCTGAGAATGTCCTGGAAATAACTAGAGGAGGGTCCATGGCACAGTAATATAGCATATGTTTTTCATACAGAAGGTCTTAGATTCAATCCCTGGTAGAGCCAGGTGTGTGTGTGTTTTTTTAAGTACAGTGGTACCATGATTCTCAAATGCCTTGGTTCTCAAATGCCTTGGTTCTCAAACACCGAAATCCCAGAAGTAAGTGTTCCGGTTTTTGAAGGTTTTTCGGAAGCCGAATGTCCAATGTGGCTGTCGGCTATTGTTTCCAGGGTGCCTACACCAATCAGAAGCTGTGTTTTGGTTTTCAAACATTTCGAAAGTCAAATGGACTTCCGAAACGGATTAAGTTTGGCGCTTTTGTTTTTGCTATTTATTTTGCGTTTTTGTTTTTGAGGCTTTTTCGGTTAATTTGTTTTTGTGACTGTGTGGAACCCCGTTCAGCTACTGATTGATTGATTGTGCGACTGCAGAAATGGATAAAAAAAAAAACCCTTCCAAACAATGACGATCATCAGTGCAGGTAAGGAAAAAATAATAATTTTAATTTTTATCATCTACAGCACTGTCTTATTTATTTCATAGTACAGTACATTGATTATTGCTTTCATTTTATGGATCAATGGTCTTGTTAGATAGTAAAATTCATGTTAAATCGATGTTTTAGGGGTTGTTTTTAAAAGTATGGAACGGATTGATCCATTTTGCATTACTTTCTATGGGAAAGTGTGCCTTGGTTTTGGAATGCTTTGGTTTTGGAACAGACTTCCGGAACAGATTACGTTTGAAAACCAAGGTACCACTGTATCAGGCGATGTGAAAAACTATCTGCCTAGGACACTGCAGATCTTCTACCCATGAGAGTCAGCGATAATGGACTGGGTGGACAAATTCTTTGACCTGCCATAAAGGAGCTTCTAACATCCAGTCATTTTTGCTTTGTAGGCTTCCCTCCATGCAGTAGCTCCATGGGTGGCTGAGCTATTTCCAAGGCAATCTGGGAAGTGTCAACGCTGCGTATTTCAATTTCGCCATTTTAAAATGGCTTCCTACTGCTCTGCCACAAGAGCCTGTGATTGAAAGCCATTTTGAATCGGATCGAGGCAGCCTTTGTGTTTCCTCCCTGGGGGGTGGGGGGCGGGAAGGGGAAATGAAGCTTTATATCTTTTAGTTTGAAAATTACACATTGCTTTTAGCGCCGTGTCAAATGTAATGCAATCCATATGAGGTTGGGATGCTAAAGTGTCCTCTTTGTGTCTTGTCCGTAGCATACAAATTGGCTGGCTACAGCAAGCTGGGGAGCCTGGCTGGCTGTTTAGCTCAAACTGGTGCTGTGAGATACAGCTGCCTCTCTTCTCTCTCCAGCTTGCCAATCAGGTGGCAGCTATCACCGTGACAATATAATTTGTGGCTTTTCCCTTTGCCTGATGATATACAAGATATTTCAAGTCACCGCTTGCCATAGCCTGTGCCTGTTTCTGAGATTTAGATCTCACAACCACTATACTAGCTGGTTCTCCTGGAAAGGAAAAAAACACTTTTGGTGTATGCCGTTACAGGGAGAAGTCACAGCTTATTTTGAGCAGATTAATTGCTGATTCATACAGCTCTGCAAGTGGGCTGAAATATGGAGGAATAACGATGAATAAATGTGGCGTGTTTGGGGTAACGTAAACCACAGAGCCTAGGGCTTGCTGATCAGAAGGTCGGTGGTTCGAATCCCTGCAACGGGGTGAGCTCCCGTTGCTCGGTCCCTGCTCCTGCCAACCTAGCAGTTCAAAAGCACGTCAAAGTGCAAGTAGATAAATAGGAACTGCTCCGGCGGGAAGGTAAACGGCGTTTCCGTGCGCTGCTCTGGTTCGCCAGAAGCGGCTTTGTCATGCTGGCCACATGACCCGGAAGCTGTACGCCGGCTCCCTTGGCCAATAAAGCGAGATGAGCGCCACAACCCCAGAGTCGGACACGACTGGACTTAATGGTCAGGGGTCCCTTTACCTTTACTTTAACTTCACTGTGCTCTTAAATCCGTTTTCTCCTGAATACATACCCTCCAGAATTTCTCCGATGAAAACTGGGACGTCCTATTCCATACTACTACTACTACTACTACTACTACTACTACTAATAATAATAATAATTGTTTATTTATATCCCACCCATCTGCCTGGGTTGCCCCAGACACTTTGGGTGGCTTCCATCATATATAAAAGCATGATAAAACACTGAACTTTAAAAAGCTTCCCTACACAGGGCTGCTTTCAGATGTCTTCTAAAGGTTGCGTAGTTACTTATATCCTTGGCTTGGGAGTTGCATAACTCCATACCCTCCAACATCTCTCTGGTGATAAAAGGGATGCCCTATGGAAAAGGGACATTCTGGGATCAAATTTGAAACCAGAATAGCTTTTGGGACTGTCCCTGGAAAATAGGGACACTTGGAGGGTCTGTCAGTGTGGACTGCTTCTTTGCTGTGACTATTGGCCAACTCTTGTTGCTAGTAAAAAGGCAAAAAATAAATAAATAGCTGGCATCAGAATTTGGATGTAGGGTTGGCTTACAAGGGCATGTTCATTACGATGCCAGTCACATTGAGCAATGGTTTGCATGTGTGAAGAAGCCATCATGGATCAAACACCACCTCACCTCCAACACAGTGCCTTTTCAAGTGAGTCAGTTTGCACACCTGTGTTTGCAAGTGATGTATGCAAAGTGGCCCTTGAACATGTGGCAATGCAATTACATGTCAACAACACCGTTCATATACTCAGAGACAGAGATTTGGGAGCTGATGGACGCAATTGCTCTGCAAGCGGCTGCTTCCTGCCTGTTTTATACTTGAGTAAAAAGGACGTGGGTGGCGCTGTGGTCTAAACCACTGAGCCTAGGGCTTGCTGATCGGAAGGTTGGCAGTTCGAATCCCCACGATGGGGTAAGCTCCCGTTGCTCGGTCCCTGCTCCTGCCAACCTAGCAGTTCAAAAGCATGCCAGTGCAAGTAGATAAATAAGTACCTCTCCGGTGGGAAGGTAAACGGTGTTTCCGTGCGCTGCTCTGGTTCGCCAGAAGTGGCTTAGTCATGTTGGTCACATGACCCGGAAGCTGTACGCCGGCTCCCTCAGTCAATAAAGTGAGATGAGCGCCACAACCCCAGAGTCGTCCGCGACTGGACCTAATGGTCAGGGGTCCCTTTACCTTTACCTAAAAAGGGTTCATCCAAGCCGAGGTTTCAAGACAGGCCATGTGACTGAAGATTTTGTTGGTCCTTTTCTGAACCAGCCCGAGGCTATGAAGACTAGAAGTCTGTACTGTCCAACTCTGGGGCCCTGAGGCACTTGAGGGTAGGGCCAAAGCTAGAAACTGGATCTGCTCCAGTGACTTGAAGGGCCGATATTCAGAGCTTTTAAATTTTAAGCCAGACCTAACAAATCCAGAGGCTTCATACAGGCTACCAACCACAAACTTTGGAACTCTCAAAAGCTCGACTAATAATTATAGGGAGCCCTGCACCAAAAGAGGGAAAAGGAACTGGGAAATGATATATAATGAAATGAAAAGGTTGTTTAAAATAACCTTTGTAAAAAAACCCCAAAACAAAACCAGAAGCTTTACTTTTGGGAATTATAGGGACAGAACTACATAAAATGTACAGAAATTTATTTATGTATGCTACTACAGCGGCAAGAATGGTACTTGCCCCCAAATGGAAAGAAACAGAAGTCCCAGTATAGGAAGAATGGATACAAAAACTTATGGAATATGAAGAAATGGTGAAACCTACTAGAAGAATAAGAAATCAAGATTACAATTTCTTAGAATAAAAGAATGGAAACGGTTTATTGAATATTTACAGATAAATTACAAACAGATAAAAACATTGTCAGGATTATTGTAACAACGTGCAGTTTTATAAGAGTATACATTTAAAGAAGATGAATAAATGAGCAAATTATGTTAATTTGGATATGCAGAAGATATTAAAAACAAATTTAAGGAAACGCACAAAGAGGGGGGGATGGAAGTCAAGTTTTGAAATGTTGAAATGAATGTAGAATTTGTGAAATGTATAAAAATATTGAAATGTGAAAATTATAAATAAATAAATGAGAAAAGTAAAAAAAAGGGGGGGGACTGCCTGCCCTCTTTCTCATTTCAGGTAGGTATGTGTGTGTGCCAGTTTTGAGAGCATAGATGTTTTGAAGGGAGTATTTATTAATCTAGCTACTGAGGGCTTGTTTGCAGAGGTGTGGCCATAGCTATCAACCTTCCCTTTTTTGGCAGGAAATTCCCTTATTCCAGCGCCATTTATCGCTGTTTCCCTTTTTTGGTGGGAAATTCCCTTATTCCAACACCGTTTCCCACTGCTATCCCGGATTGTTAGATATCCCGTAAATTTCCCGGATTTCAAAGGAAGCAGCTCCTCTCCCTCCCGGCTGGCCAGGGAGGCTCCTCAGCTGCGTTGCTTGGCTGCGTTGCTCACCAATAGTTACAGAGAATAGGATGTCATTAGACAACAGCACTGTTTGTGCTTTGCTTGCATGTAAAATCAACCACTCTGGCCCAGCCCACAAATACACTCCTTCCAAAAGAGTGTTAAAGGATGCAAAGTCTGCAACACGTTTGTATAATAAGTCATTAATGGATGCCAGAGAGCCAAAAGAGTGAACCTGATCAATCCCCCATGAAGAATTGACGCTTTTGAATTGTGGTGCTGGAGTCCCGTGGACTGCAAGAAGACCAAATCAATCCGTTCTGAAGGACATCGGCCCTGGCTGCTCACTGGAAGGACAGATCCTGAAGCATCTCATGAGAAGAGAAGACTCCCTGGAAAAGAGACCCTGAGGTGGGGAAAGATGGTGTGTAGCCTAAATTAATTTGTAGCCTGGGGGATTACCGCGGTGTGCACTGTCCCCGAGAACTGTAGACTGTCCCCGGGACAGGTGAGGCTGCTGATCCCTTATTTTCAAATACGAAAGTTGACAGCTATGGGTGTGGCTGATGTTTCGTTTGGCAATGTCACAATGCAGTGGATGGGATTGAAGGATAAACAGAAGATGGAGGAAGCAGGATAAAGACTACAGTGGGCAAGGAGGGAGGTTAACCATTTCCCCTCCACACCACGATCCCAATGAAAATTATCTCCTGCTCCCATTCCTGTGGGATGTAAACACTAGAGCAGTCAAGTACAACAATGCTAGAAGGTATCTCAGTCCTCCAGCCACAACTTCCTGGTCACCTGGATTGAGATAACTTCCTTTTGCAAGCTAGAAGTGGGAGTGGCTTCACCTGGAAGGTATGAGTAAAACCCACAGGTCAGCAGCCATTCTCCCTCATTCTCACTCTGTTCTCTCTCTCGCTTGGACTGCGAGGACGATGCTCAGTTGGCTTCCAGCCAACTGGGGCCTAATGGACTTCTCTCCCACATGGAGAGATTCCAATTGTATATATCTTTACTATGCATAAGCCTGCCTTCTTTTGGGAGTCTTCCTGTCTCTGCAATTGAATGTCCGTGAGTAAACGTTTTATATCTTTTTATAGAAGACGTGTGCTGTGTCTTATTTGAAGAGGGACAAAGGGAAAATATAGTGACAAACCAGGAAACTAGATTAAGCTGATTCTAGCGAATCAAAGCAACTTCCGCTGTGTGTATTTTAAAAGGGAATGTTACTCTGCTATTTGAACTTGCAAGCGCAAGTTAGGATGAGATATATTAAATTATAAATCATCATCCACGTTCCAAACATTCCCACAATTCCCATCTTCTCTTAACCAGAAAAGGGTTATTAGAAGCTGGGGTGGGGGTCGGATTTCATTGAGATCATGGTGTGTGTTAGGGAAAGGGTCAACCTCTCTCCATCAACCAAATATTGAATGTCCACACCCCTCCTATGGTGACGATTTACGTTTTCAAAAGGCCCAAAACCAAAACACGAGCATCAATTGCTTTCACACAATGAATGCTAAGTTTAGTCTGGCCTTTACCTAGATCCCAATGTGAAGCAGCTGATATTTCAGTAATCTGTGGCGTTCAGCTGATAAATCCAGAAGGACCAGGCAGCATGTTACTTTCTTATTTTCTCACCCATGGGAAGGTGTACTTAAAGTCGCAAGTAAATAAGCGAGTAATAACTCACGTCCCACACATTAACAATATAAAAGAGTTATTCCCTATCTAGCAGAAGAGTCGTGTTGTGCTAGGGGCTGCAATAAACTGTCTCATTAGTCTTTTTCTTTCCTGAGAAATGTTCTCAATTTTGAATAGTTCCCCCCCCCCCACCCGCAAGCCCACAAACGAAGGAAAACAGTTATTTGTAAGTGGGAAAAGACCTAGTGCCGACAAAGTCATGACAAGTCTATTTGGAAGAAGAAAAAATATTTTATTAGTAATATTGTATTAGTAAAAGATCACACTGTTTAAATAGATTTGCTTGAGTTTCAGCCCTACACACACTAACCTGAGAGTAAGCCCTGCTGAACTGCACAGGGCTTAAACCTACCTTTGGAATAATTACCTGAGTGCGGAAGTGGCAGGAAATTTACCTGTCGTGTGCTGTACTGGAAAGGTCAACTGAATAAAGTTCTTTTCACAAGCACCACCAATGGGTGGTAAATCATGTATTTGTGCGCTCGTAAAAGACGACAGAAGCTACCCCAGCTTCCTTGTTAGACTTTATGGGATTGCATGGGAAGCCGTGGACTCCTGTGTTATTAGATGCTATGAAAATTTTTGCAAGTGCTGCATGCAATAACAGTAAATACTACATCTGCTCCACACTGAGACAATATGAATGCACTTGTCTGAGAAAAGTGTCCTTTTAAAGGATCTTAAGTATGTATGTGGGGGGGGTATCTAGTGTGTGTCTCTATTTCTTTAGAAGCTGGTTTTATTTTCCGTTAGTATCGGGGGGTTTTGGTCTGGTTTTGACTCATGGCAAGTCTGGAACACACTACATTGAGGTGGGCAGAGGCATAGAAAGGTCAGGTGGTACCAGGTGCGGAAAATTTCTTGTCACCCCCCCCCACATTGATTATTATTTTTTTGCCTGCAAAAATGGTTTTACATTATTTCATATTTTCTTACAAAGGAATAATAATAAGTAAAAATAAACTTTTATTTATATCCTGCCCTCCCCGGCCGAAGTTGGGCTCAGGGCAGCTAACATCAGATACATAACATTAATGTAAAATCAAACAATAATTAAATTACCTCCTAAAAACATGTCAAAATTAAATTAAAGTCTAATTAGATGGCTTCCGCAGGGTTAGAGTTGGGGACAGTAAGTGCTCCACTGAATTGAAATTTCAGCCTTCACGACATAGGAAAACAGCCAAGCAAACAGCTATTTTCGTGGAGGAGGGTCAAGATATTAACTGATAGGCATGAAATTTCATATATAGCTTACTACTCCCTAGTGTAGTAAGATAAGACCTTTGAAGCAGGCATTTTATTAAAAAAAGAAAAGTTTTTTATGAACCACCCTAGTAGGGCAGTAATTGTTCCTTCATAATTTGTCACCCCCTCCATGATGGAGCGTGGGTCGGCCCGCCCCCCCCGCCCTCACTTCCGCCCCTGGAGGTGGGATACCCATGGCCCTACTGCTATTGTTGAACTTTAATTCCAGTCATCCCTGACCATTGGTTACACCAGCTGGGGCTGATGGGTGTTGGAGTTCAGCCACATCTGGAGGGCATACAGGTTCTCCACCCGTGGTCTCCATCCTCTAGATTTTATTTTTTTTGTCAAGAGTGCCACCAGGCTGAAGCATCTGCCCCAGCTGAAGTTTGGACAGATTGGAAAAGTGGACATCAAAGGTCAGTGATACATTGCCAGTTTATTTTATATATATATATATAGTGTGTGTGTGTGTGTATAAAATTAAATTTCCACAAATTTCATAAAAACCTTTTCATAAATTTCCTAAAACCTTTTGTAAATTTACAAAGTTTAATAAATTGTTCTGTGCACGCTTATGTTCACGAAATTGTGAACATGAGCCCGAGTACTTTCATGTGGGAAGTGAGGGAGCAATATGTATTACTCTTTTGTTGTTGAAAGTTAAGAACGTTGCTACTAGCAATATATCACAGCTTCTATCGCCTACATATCGTAGGGGTATTTAAACTGAGAGTCGCCATAGCGAGCCGTAGTTAGAAGTAGAAGTTGGCAAATGTGTCGTCTTTTTTGCTCTTCAAACTATGGCAGCCGTAGGTTTTGTGATATTTTTGTTGTTGTTGGTGATGATGCAGTTAAAGTATTTCCCTAATGTGGATTTTGGATCCCCACCCCCACCCCAGTTATGGGTCAACACAACTACCGTATATTCCGGCGTATAAGATGACTGGGCGTATAAGACGACCCCCAACTTTTCCAGTTAAAATATAGAGTTTGGGATATACTCGCCGTATAAGAAATACGACCCGGCGTATAAGACGACCCCTGACTTTTGAGAAGATTTTCCTGGGTTAAAAAGTAGTCTTATACGCAGGAATATACAGTACCTTTATTTTATCTGTTTCTAAAAATATTTTCATTTGTTCAAGTGGTACAAGTCTCACTCTGAAGCTGACCAAGCGCATAATTGTGCCTAACCATGTGGCAGCATCTTCTGTGAAGAAGGCTCATTTTGCAGCTTGCATTGCATCCTCTGGAAGCTGGCCGGCGGAGTAATTTCAGGTCTTCCATTGGGACTTCTGGAGCATTCAGTTCAGTTATTATGTCCTTAGGCGATAATTGCATACAAAGGTGGTCTTTCTCCACATGGAAACGTGTCAGGTTGCTTGAACTATCTTTATCCCTCCCCACCCCGCAACACGCACTTAAAAAAATAATTTTCACCTGTCCGGTGTGGTGTTATTTTTAAAAATAAAATACAAAGTGACCATTTTGTTAACTTTTGCTGAACTTGTCATTGCCAAAGGGGGCAAATGTTACTGAAAATCGTCTTCGGCAGTGCTAGCAACGCCAACACCAGCATGTCATATGCTATACATTTTTTCACCTCTAAAAATAGTATGATAATATCACAATGCTCTCTCCCCCCACCCATGCAACTTTCTTGGCAGTAGTTAGCCTACATGAGTTCTATGTACTAAAGGTATTATCTATGGTAAGCATGATTTATTCCTTTCCTCCCACTATAGGCCCATGCCCTCCAACATTTCTCCGATGAAAATTGGGATGTCCTAATTGTCCTATTCCATAATAATAATTTTACTGGGTTGCCCCAGCCACTCTGGGTGGCCTCCAACATATATAAAAACATAATAAAACATTAAAGATTTTAAAACTTCCGTATACAGGACTGCCTTCAGATGCATCGAGAGTCGGAGAACTCCAAACCCTGAGATCCTGTGAACTGCCCTGAGTTATATAAATTTAATAAATAATCATAACAATACCCGCCAACATTTCTCCGATGAAAATTGGGAGTCCTAAAGAAAAGCGGGACATTCCGGGATCAAATCAGAAACTGGGATGGCTTCTGTAAATCCGGGACAGTCCCTGGAAAATAGGGACAATTGGAGGGTCTGCAGGCCTATCAGGAGACACTTGAGCTGGCTCATCAGTTCTACCCAGCATGCATCAGGAGTGTTGTTTTGGGAGAGGAAGGTGAGCTGCCTTCCCTATGTCAGCTCATACCGAAGCATTTGGGTTTTTCTTCTGGCAATGGGAACATAGGTACCGGGTAGCTGCCTCCCTATACTGAATCAGAATGTTGGTTTAACTAGCTCAGTATGGTCCACATTGACTGGTAGCAATTCTCCAAGGCTTCAGATAGGGGCTATTCCCAGCCCTACCTCACACTGCCTTCCCAAAGGTGGGTAAGGAGGCACCAGGCTTTGGGAAGGAGGTGCAAGGGCTCTGGCAGGGTCCTAGATCCCTGCCACCTCCTCCCCAAAGCTGGGAGAGCACTAACCAGGCTTTGGAAAGGAGGCGGGAGGACTCTAGGACTGTGTCACAGCCTCCTGCCTCCTTCCCTAAATCCAGCGCTTTGCTTACTGGGATTTGAGATGGCGTCCCCTTGACTCATCACTGAGTGTGTCCGTACCACTCACACAGCCCTAAATCCGTCCCTGCCCTTCGCCGTTATTCCAAAGAAGTCATTCCTTCACTGTGAGGCATAAGAAGGAAGAAATAAATCAATGCACTTGAAATGCACAGGTTTACTAACAACCGTACATACATCTAAAGAGCGGTCTATTGAGCTTTACTGCAGATATCCACCACCAATACCTTTTCACTTTTCTGCCACTGTGCTGCCTGGTAGGGCAGAAAGTAGGTAGAGCAAGGATTGGCAGAGTCAAATAACTCTACTTTCGTTGTCCTCCTCCTCCTCTTCCTCCCTTCTGAGTTCTACAAGCACAATTAAAAAAGCAGTGCTATTCTTCTAGAAAAAGAGGTGCCAGAACTCACCACAAACACCTCCTTCATTCTCTTAGAATGGCAATGGCGCCCACCTGAGAGGTGCTGGAACTGAGTTCCAGTGAGTTCCGGCTGGGGAAAAAGCCCTGAAAAGCTATGATGTTTTGAACTGAAATCGAGCGGCTGTCCTCAGTGCTTCTCAAAGTTGAGAATTGGATTCAACAGTTCTCGTAGCTCCCTGAAGGAGACAAAAGTGGGGGTGAACAGAGAAAAAGGAGGGGGACGGCCTAAAGTATTAGCAAGACCTAATCAGTTGAGTGTAAAAATTGTGGGGCGAAAGAAGGGTCCCATGTGCACAATTTGGGTGGAGGTTCCTCAACCAGATAGATGTGATTCAAGTACCCATGTTGCATTTACTGGTGCTTCTGAAAAGACTCTAATCAGGTCAAATCAGGGTGTGCCTTGGATGGCTTCATTAAGTTTGAGGCCAGGAAAAGCTGAAGGTATTTGCATACTATTATGCAAAACTGGCAAGAGTCCCACCTGCTGATTAAAGTAAATAGAGGTCAGCAAGTACACCCTACAATTTTTTTTGGCCTTGTGTGCTTTGGATAATTTAGTGGGAAAGTTGGCGGTTCTGCTAGGAGCATACTGGAAATGACGTTTTGATTTCAGTGACTATTTTGAGTTGTACAGTGGTACATAGGTTCTCAAACTTAATCCGCTCCGGAAGTCTGTTCCAAAACCAAAGCATTCAAAAACCAAGGCGCCCTTTTCCATAGAAAGCAATGCAAAATGGATTAATCCGACCCAGACTTTTAAAAACAACCCCTAAAACAGCAATTTAACATGAATTTTACTATCTAATGAGACCATTGATCCATAAAATGAAAGAAATAAACAATGTACTGCAGTCATCATCATCATCATCATCATTACCATCATTTTATTTGTATGCCGCCTTTCCATAGTTAAAACAATGCTCAAGGAGGCTTACAACATGACAAGATTTACATAATTACAAACATAAGTCATAAACAATAAATAAAACACATCAAAAAGTACACAACCTAATGGAAACAATTTCCCCATAAATCATAAGATCTAAAACTAAAGATACAACAATAACATCAGTAACAGCAACAGCTCTCTCAACCCCCCGTAAACAATACTCCAGCCCAACAGCCTCAGCTTTTGTAGTCAGTCACATAATCAATCGATCAATCAGTAGCTGAACTGGGTTCCACACTGTCACAAAAACAAAACAAAAAAAGAGCTGCAAAAACAAAAACACAAAAGAAATAGCAAAAACAGACAGACCTCAGCATAACACTCAAAACGGAAGCGTAACACTCAAAATGGAAGTGTGGCACTCAAATTGGAAGTGTAACACTTAAAATGGAGTGCGTTCGGCTTCTGAAAAAAGTTCACAAACAGGAATGCTTACTTCCGGGTTTGCAGTGTTTTGGTTCCAAGTTATTTGAGTACCAAGGCGTTTGAGAACCAAGGTACCACTGTACTGTATTGTAGATTGGGGATGGGGGCAGGAGTGCATCTGCAAGTCTAGCATCCACATATATGCCAGGTTGCATTTTGGACATTTACACAATTAGTGTAAAGGCCTGTTAGAGAGCTTTAGGTGCATTTGATTGAAGATGCTGAGAAACGTTCTCCGCATTAGGGGACCCGGCTAAGACAAGGGCTCCTGATCATGGGGGTTTGGTGAGTAGCATTGCATAAGTCTTGCATTTTGTGTATCGAAATGAAGCTCCAGTGTGTGTACTTGTTGAGGTTGAGAATCACCCTCTGAGCTATAGCACTGGCTAAATTGTGCTGTAAAATTTGTGACAGCCTGTGGTTTGAAGCCAATAAACCTGAACTGAATACTGCACAAATGTTTGGAATGGTGTGGCCTGGAAATTCAAAGAAAAGGAAATAACAACAAAGATGCTGGTAAACGTTGATTCCAGGCAATTTAAAGCTTTTCCAGCTCAACGCAAAGCTGTTTAAATGCAATGGGATTGGGGAATAGCCATTTAAGAGAAGTAACAGAAATATAAAAGAGAAATATTGCATGCTCTAATATTTGATGGTTAAAATAAAAAATGAGCAGACCCAAATTGCTCCAAATGGAATTGTATTTATGAAGGGAACACACAAAGCAGCTACAGTGGCTCTCTGCTTTGAGAACACTCTAATTAGTTTTATACTTGCGTATGTTGTGATGTTATGATTCCGTCCTCCAGACCTCTGTTCACTTTATCAGAGCTTTTCAGAATACAGTAGCTGTTCACCAGAAAGCAGCAGAAAACAAAATGGCTGGAATATCAGAAAACATTATTATTATTTATTACAGTATTTATTAAATTTGTATACCGCTCTAGACCCCCGCGGTTCACAACATAAAATCACAACATAAAAACACAAAATGCATAATAAAAACAAGAACAAGAACAACCCCACCCCCTCCACAAAACATGGCTGCGATACTGGCTTGGCTCCCAAACACTACCTTAGATGAATGAACATTATGTCAGTGCATCTGAAGAAGTGTGCGTGCACACGAAAGCTCATACCAAGAACAAACTTAGTTGGTCTCTAAGGTGCTACTGGAAGGATTTTTTTTTATTTTTTATTTTGTTTTCATTATGTCAGTGTAACAACGGCTCAGGGCTGGTGTCAGAGGTTGGCATCACTGAGGACCATTGCAGAGGTAGCTATGTCAAGGTCTGCTGCTGTTTACATGTAAATTCTAGGGAGACTTGTTTATTGGGTTACATTTATATCTCATTCACCTTCTGCCTTGGGGACCAAGGTGGTTTTGATGTGGTTCCACCTAACTGTATGGAATTGGCTTCTAAAGTCCGTTAACACTGATTGGCTATATCAAGTTGAAACTTACCATTGGATTGTGTCGACAATGGCAAAGATCCTGCACTGGAACTTTACAAAATAAAAAATAAAAAAATTCCTTCCAGTAGCACCTTAGAGACCAACTAAGTTTGGTTTTCGTATGAGCTTTTTTATTTTTTTATTTTGTTTTGACTACAGCAGACCAACATGGCTACCTACCTGTAACTGGAACTTTGCAGTTTTGTCTGCATTTCTCTCCTCCCTCCCCCATTGCAGCAATCCTGAGGCCACTTCTTCAGGATGTATTTGCATCACCACAACCTTCCATTGCAAGCAAATTGAAATGTGTTTGAAGTATCCTCCGAAGAAAGGACAAAGGGAGCTCCCATTTCAGAGCTCCTATTTCTCTCTCTCTCTCCTCTCTCTCTCTCTCTCTCTCTCTCTCTCTCTCTCTCTCTAAGACAGAAGACATTTATTAGCAATTCCATAAGAAAGCAGATTCTTGTAGGGGAGCTGAGATTACCCTACAGGCTTAACCTTTTACAATTAATTAACATACTATTATCTAGGCAATAACCCCCTTCTGCCTTCTTCCATTCCATGGACTTGCCTCACTAATTTAATATAAATCTTTCATTCTTCATTACCAATGCTCTGTTTAAATAAGAAGAGGGGTCCATAAATGACATAACTTGCATAGTTCGGCTCCGAGGAGCCAGGGTCCATTTGTACCCTTTCTTTTCCTTGCAAAGACAACAGTATAATGCTGAAGTGGAAATGGCCGGTTCTGCATTATTCTGGCCCTTTTATCGTGGGAATTCTGAAGCCAAGCTTTCCCCTGACAGGTATTGTCTGTCTTAAAGACAAGTAGCAATTTTCTGAACAAGAAGTTGTGAAGTAATTACTCCATAAAATTCTCCAGCTAAAAAAGAGGAGATAGAGAAAACTATTCACACGGGCCATTTCTGTGGTCTCCATGCGGTGAGATCCACACAGAAGGAGATGGAATGGTTTTGCCTTCAATGTAATCTTGGCTGAGGCAGGAGTTTCATGGCAATTTATTCCTCCCCACCCAAACTGCCATGGCATCAGGAACATTTTGTAAGGCGTTTTTGTTATTTTAACTCCTCTAATGTGATGCATTACCTGTGGTAACTTTTCAAAGAAATGTTTGAGGGGGATGGGGGGTTCAAATGCAACTGAGACCCACAGCCTTGGATATGAAGACTCTGTTCCTAACTTTGGATGTGTAGCTCTCTGGAATCAGGGCCTCCGAGATGAATTTGATCAGGGGCTACAAAGCTTCTTTGGGGCTCCTTCTTGTTTCCATTAGTCATTCTGCCATGGCATTTTAAGTAGGCTTGCACAAGATGTAAATGCTAGTCTTCACACAATAAAGGTAAAGGGACCCCTGACCATTAGGTCCAGTCGTAACCAACTCTGGGGTTGTGGTGCTCATCTCGCTTTATTGGCCAAGGGAGCCGGCGTACAGCTTCCAGGTCATGTGGCCAGCATGACTAAGCCGCTTCTGGCGAACCAGAGCAGCGCACGAAAACGCCGTTTACCTTCCCGCTGGAGCGGTACCTATTTATCTACTTGCACTTTGACGTGCTTTTGAACTGCTAGGTTGGCAGGAGCAGGGACCGAGCAACTGGAGCTCACCCCGTCGCGGGGATTCGAACCGCCGACCTTCTGATCGGCAAGCCCTAGGCTCTGTGGTTTAACCCACAGCGCCACCCATGTCCCTTGCGCCACCCGCGTCCCTTCACACAACATATGCAAGTGTTTTCTGAGGTCCCACAAAATTTCTGGCCCCCCTCCTTTGGCTCCTGGGCCCCCCTTTTGACCCTGTGCAATGTATCCCCTGCACCCCCCTCCCATGGGCCCTGGCAGTAATGGTCAAATGAAAAAAATTATTAGTGGATCCATAGAGGCATTGCCTTTGTCACTGCTTACAGTATTTGACGTTTACATATGCTGCAGCTAAGTAGTTACAGGTTGGATTTACATGTGCAGCAGAGTGAGGTAGAAATGATGTGATTAAATTCTGGGATGGGGAAGAATAGATGATGCTTTCTCAGAGTGAAGGTGTAAAATGAGTTGCACAGAGGGTTTATGAGTGTGCCTCACCTGCCATCCAAACTAGTACTGTTCACTGTAGCATTTAAGGATTCTACAACTTGTTCAGCTGGGTTTGTAGATTGGGGCACAGTCAAAATTGGACCAAATCTCCATGGATTCTGGCTCCAATTAAGCCCAGCACACATTTAGGGAGTTCATCTTTACTGTGTCAGGTCTGTGGCAGAAATCCAAAAAAAGCCTGCACAATTAGATTAATTCCAAGAGGGCTTTGGACTCAAACTCTTTGAGCACCTCCTCCATGCCAAATAGTAACCTACATTTGAAACTAAGAAGAGTTTCAAAAGCTGTTGTTCTTTTGACACGAGTCTCCTGCTCAAAGGAAAAGAGAGAATCAAAAGTCACTAGGTATGCCCAAGCCCAAGAGTATTCCTTATGAAGTTATAACAACTACTTGTGGTGCATACTGGCCTCAATATCCACTTTGTATCTGTACATTTTTAAAAGTCTGATCTGTTTCTGAGTCACACTGTGCTCTCTCTACATCAGTCCATGATTTGAGTTTCAAGCCACTCTGTATGAAATGAATCTCTGCGCTCCCCATTTACTATAATGAGGAATCTAAAAATGGCTATAACCTTTGGCCAAAGTGGATGAAATTTGCAGGCACGGGAGCCCATGCAGAGTGAATTAAGCCATCCAAAAAATTACAAATACCCAAATATAGACGGGCATTTACTCTTGCTAGATTTAATGTATTACCATCTGCCCTATTGCAGGGAAGATTTGCAGGTAAATCATATGCGGAATGAGTCTGCCCCTGTGGCTTGCCGGAGGTAGAATCTGTCTCTCACGTTTTACTACGTTGTCATTTTTACAACGACATACGTTGGGTTTTCATCTCTCCGGTTATACAAAATTCTTCAAATGAATTCCTATGTCTCAAATGCCTTGTAGAAGACACGGACCCTGAGATTACCCTGAAAGTAGCCAAATATTGTGCAGCAGCCATAAAGCTCAGAGAACAAGCGGTGTTATCGATATGAATAGGCCCCAAATGGCAATTTTTAGGCCATATTTTAGTGCCACAATTTTAATTCATATATTTTAAACGTTGCTGTATACGTATACATATGTGTACTATTGCTGTTATGTAAATTTTAATGTAATTATTTTTGTACTATCGATTTAATAAGCTGGTCTGTGACCGTAAGAATAAATTCATTCATTCAAGCCATCCAAATTACATACAGGTCATTCTAGATGTTGTTGTACATGACACATTTTTTGCTTATACATTTTTTAAAACTTTGCAGCTTCACACTGGACTTTCTTTCTTTCTTTGCAAAACTTTGCAGCTTCATATTGGACAATACAAAAGTATTAATCTGAACTTTGAAAAAAAATGAAGCTTTCATCTTAAGAAAGAAAAGCATTTCTCTGCCACTGTGCATTAACAAAAAACAACCCAACACTCTTCAATGTTCTATAGACAATATTTTAGACAGCCCCTGTTTTTGCAGAACCCATGGACCTAGAGAAACAAAAAAATACTGGCAGCTCCCCACTAGTGTGTGATCAGCACACGTGTGGCCACTGAAATGCACACTGTTTTTAGAGCCAAAAAGAGGCGGGGCAGGGGTGGAATGGGGTGGAAAAGGACAGTTGCCCCTGTATAAGCAAAACATTTAGCTTTAAGGCACAGAGGCAAGAGAGCAACACGAGGCATTGTGGAGTCCCTGATCTGATTTGGGGTGTTGACAAGGCACTTTGCCTCATTTTCATTACTAGTATTTGCTGGGGATGTACAGCAGCTTTATGTATTGGCAAAATTATGAGACAAAGTGAGATGGTTTGGAGTGCTTTCCTTTCAGAGGAGAGCATCTCAAATCATCCCAATTTATCTCATTATCTGACAGGCAGGGCCCTGTACACCCCTAAATAATAGACTCTAGAATCAATGTAAAACGAGCATCAAATTGCATGAGGGCTTAGTTTGAAAATTTTATAATGCTCCCAGTCTTAAGCATCATACATCGCCTTGGTTTTTATCTCCCCCAGTTTTCTTGGCACTTCTAGTTAATTTCTGACATCTCCCAAGCTTCCTCTAACTGGGCTATTTATATTTATTGCCCATTTTATGCTTATTACTGATATTAATTTTATTTTAATGTATTGCTCTCTGGTGAGTTTATGTTTAGATTTTACCTTGGTTTAATTATTAGTGCATTCCATCCTGAAGAGGTTGCACTACACATCAGCAGAACAAAAATTATTTCAGCAGAGGAAGAGAAAAGAGAGAGAGAATGGACCTGGAATCCTGACTTTTTGTGACAGCCTTCTTAGCTTCTGCTTTTATAAATCTATGGGGGATTTTTGGTTAAAATTGGACAGGGATTGCACATTTCTTTTCTTTAAGTGTCACCTATCTTTCCCCTGAAAATTGAAGCACTATACTATATACCTAAAAGGGATGTGGGTGGTGCTGTGGTCTAAACCACTGAGCCTAGGGCTTGCTGATCAGAAGGTCAGCGGTTCGAATCCCCGCAACAGGGTGAGCTCCCTTTGCTCGGTCCCAGCTCCTGCCAACCTAGCAGTTTGAAAGCACGCCAAAAAGTGCAAGTAGATAAATAGGTACTGCTCCGGTGGGAAGGTAAACGGCGTTTCTGTGCACTGCTCCAGTTTCGGTGTTCCGTTGTGCCAGAAGTGGCTTAGTCATGCTGGGCACATGACCTGGAAAAACTGTCTGCGGACAAACGCCGGCTCCCTCGGCCTGTAAAGCGAGATGAGCACCGCAACCCCAGAGTCGTCTGTGACTGGACTTAACTGTCAGGGGTCCTTTACCTTTTACCTTTTTTTGGCAAGGAAATGGTTTGGGTTTCCCACCGAGACAGGTTGGAATTAAGGAAACAACCAAACTAACATGTGAAGTCCTCTGAGCTGAACTAAATGTTTGTTATCATCACCTCACAAGATGGTCTGGGTAGAAAATGTAGATTTTGAAAATAAATGAGTTACAGACTGTTACACTGTCAAGGGTTTTTGCCACGACTGCAGCAAAGTGGCAGTGGTGCAAGGAACTTTCTGTGGTCACCTCAACCACAATGCCTTGCACTGAGGGAGGACCCCTACTTCAGAGTGAGCAGTGGTGGCCTGAACAACTCTCTTAGACTGCAGTTTCTTTCCTTCAGCAGCCACAGAAGCAATCCATGGCCTGTGGTGGAAGCGGTGGAAGCTGCCATCCCAGCAGCCATAATAATAGCAGCTGCAGCGGGTTGGTGGGTGATGGGCTGGCTGCTGGCTACAGTGGCAGATAGACCTGTGGCCGGCCGCCACCACTTGTGATCCACCACCTGAGGCATGTATTTCACCATGCCTCAACACAGGGCTGGCCCTGACCAGCTTGTTCAAGAGTAACAAGCCGTTGGCTATCTCCTATCCTGTAGCAGCTAGAAGAAACATTACTTGCGGAAAGTGAAATGCCTCATAAAATATAATTCAATACAACACAGACTATCATAACCAGGATCCCACACTTTGCATCATTGGAATGTATGCAATTAAAGTGGCTAATTTACAGGACTAGCTTTTATCATGCATCACTTTTTGCATAATACAACAAACACCACTAAAACCCAGTAGGTAAACAGAGAGATTTTATTAGGCATGGTGCATGACGGTGCCTCAAATGCATTGCCAGAAATAATTTCCTAACAAAAAGCTTTCTTAAAAATAACACAACAATATTATTAAAATGTTAAGCTGTTAATTAATACACTGATCCAGCGGTAGCTAATTTGGGACTCAGCCCAGATGTGAGTCTCGAAATCATCCATAAGCATTGGCCACGCTGGCTGTGGGCTGTTGGTTGTTGTAGTCAGTGTTATTTTTCTAGAAAAAGAGATGCTAGAACTCACCAATAACATCTGCCTTGCGAAGGCCACCTGAGAGGTTCCGTAACTGAGTTCTGGCGAATTCTGGCTGAAAACAACACAAAACCCTGGTTGTGGTCCAAAACATGTGGAAGGCATCAAACTGGAGAGTGCTACTATGGTCTATGCACACATACCTGCACATATATTAAAAGCTATGTGTGTGGCCTATTCACTGAGCCAGGACTACTGATGCTGACTCATCAACAAATATGCTGATCCACTACAGCTGGAATAAGAATAATATTTTTATATGCCATCCTTCTGACTGGTTTTTCCCAGCCACTCTGTGCAGCTTCCAACAAATTAAAACACAAATTAAAACACAATTAAAACATAGGATGGTAACCTGTGGCAGTCAAGATGTGGTTGGACTACAACTCCTGTCATCCCTGACCATTGGCTATGCTGACTAGGGCTGATGGGAGCTGTAGTCTAACAACATTGGGAGGGCCACAGGATCCCTCTCCCAGGCTTGCAGGATGCATGGGCCCCCAAGCAATTGATTTCTTTGAATCCAAGCCTTGAGATTGAGAAGTTCTAAAGGCATATAGCAGGCATCCCCAAACTGCGGCCCTCCAGATGTTTTGGCCTACAACTCCCATGATCCCTAGCTAACAGGACCAGTGGTCAGGGGTGATGGGAACTGTAGTCCAAAACATCTGGAGGGCTGAAGTTTGGGGATGCCTGGCATATAGTGTATCATGGACCTGCTGTTTGCAAGAAGGCCTTGGGAAGTTCTCTGGAACCCAACTGACATTTACGGGCAGCATATTCTGGGCAAGAGTCGCAGTTCCATTATACAGAATGGAGCTTTCCCTGCTTAATTGAGCAAAACCTAGATCGAATTCCAGCCTCTCTGAAAAGTATGCATATTACAGTTAACTGCTTCATTTAGGGAAGAGATTGAAATTGGCAGAACAATCCCAACCCCTGATGAACTAAAGGGCAGTTTCCATAGAATTAAAGGGCTGTATGGGGCATACTATGGGTAATCTGAAAAATGCGGTTTAATTAATGGACACTACTGTAGTGTGTTTACTGCATATATCTATTACATTAGCAATTAAGAGGGGGGAAACCACCACCACATTGTCCATCAGTAGCAGATATTACCTTTATTTGAGGAACATATTTAAGCTGGCTGTCCCAAACTGCGTGACAGGGATGTGAGTTTTAATTGGTAGCTTAACTAAATCTTGAGTCAATTAATCAGCAGAGTCCCATTTCCATTGTCTGGGTCATAAATGGTTAATTTAAGGTTCTTAAACAATGCTGTGTTAGACAGGGTGATGGAAGATGTTGTCCAATACATTTGGAGGCCACCATGTTGCTGCAGGGTGCAATAGGGAATGGAAAATTAAATATGCATCTGCATGTTAAAAAGTCTATTCTCCCTCTGAGACAGGAATGCCCATTTCTTCAGGCTGAAGGGACAGATCTTCCCAGAGTGTTCATGTGATATGAACACTGTGTGCTTGGGTTTCACCAAAAATCTCCATTTTGACACTTTGGATAGGCATCTTCTCAACCTCTAGGCTACCGGTAGTGAATACTCCTAAACACTGCCAGACCCTCCAAGTGTCCCTATTTTCCAGGGACAATTCAGGATTTACAGAAGCTGTCCCGGTTTCCGATTTGATCCCAGAATGCCCGACTTTTCCTCAGGACACCCCTATTTTCACTGGAGAAATGTTGGAGGGTATGGACTTATGCGACCGCCAAGCCAAGGAGATAAGTAATTATACAATCTTTAGAAGACATCTGAAGGTAGCTGTATATAGGGAAATGTTTAATGTTTAATGTTTTATTATATTTTATATATGTTGGAAGCTGCCCAGGGTGGCTGGGGCAACTCAGTCAGATGGGCAGAATAATAATAATAATAATAATAATAATAATAATAATAATAATAATAATAATACTATATTTATATGCCACCCATCTGACTGGGTTCCCCCAGACACTCTGGAAAGCTTCCAACAAATTAAAACACAAATTAAAGCACAGGAACCACACTATAGATTGTACTGCATATTTTAGTTTGGTCTAGACCACACAAGCTATCAAGTAGTGGATCATTTTTCACTGTTCAGTGATGCCATATTAAAATAGTATCCAGACAAAGATGCAAGGGAGACATGCAAGTGACTTCTGAGAGCTCTATTTGAATAGACATCTTCGAAGGCTGAATCACATAATAGGACTCTGCGTTCTCCAGGCTACTCAGAGCACAAAATGGAACTGTGAGGAGCTGTCATTTTCCTGCCCCTAAACATCTGTTAGACTTACACCCCCCCACTTTGTCTAGCAGGGATCAAATAATTAGAAGAGAATGTTGTCACAGGATTAAATGGCCTTGCATTAGAATGGAAGCTTTTCTAGGAAGCACATTGATGCATACTGTAGTGTTATTTTAACATGGTTGACTACATTATGTAAACGATAGGTTGGATGTGCTGGGAACTGTAGCTCTGTGAGGAGAAAAGGGGTATTTTAGAGCTCTCAACACCCTTAAAAAAACTCAGCCGTTTCCCAGGATTCATTTGGGGGAAACCATGGTTGTTTAAAGTAGGGTTGCCATATTTCAAGAGGTAAAAATCCAGACACAAAAAGTTGTTGAGCTTTTTTAGGGCAATTGCCTAATAGTCCCTCTGCTGACAGAGCCACCCACCCACCCACACACCCACACACCCCCACACACCCCCACATATATATATATATATATCACAACTAACTTAAGTCCAAATAATTTCAATGGATCTACATGAAACATGTCTAATTCTGCATCGAACCCAGTGTTTAACCCTTTAGGTATGTGTGTGTTTGCACCAGAAGGCCAAGTTTGCTCCTTAGCTAGAGGAACCTCAATGAGCTTGCAAAGTTTTTTTAAAAAAAGTTTAATATAAAACTGTTGTGATAGGTACTGGACTTAAGAACATAATAAGAGCCTGCTGGATTAGGCCAATGGCCTATTTAGTCCAGCATCCTGTTCTCACAGTGGCCAACGTGTGGGAAAATGGCAAGCCTGACTGAGATCATAGCTGCTTACTCTACAATTACAGCTCCCAGTCCTTTGGCTTCCAGTCTTCTTTTCTGCTAATATTGAGTTTGTCACTCAAAAAATCTACACACACACACACACACACAGGATTGATACCGGTACCATCTAAAGACCATCATACTGAAGCACACATTTTGTTTTTGTCCTCATGGCAAGTAGAGTTAAACAAACAAGTTTCAACAGATTTATAGATCAATCCTGTTCATGTTTCCTTGTCCCTGGCAGCTAAATAAATATGCATAAGTCTCCCAGCCCAGATTTTGTTGCAGTTAAAGCATGAATGTTCACAGGGACCTGATCATTATACTTGCAAGTAGAAGCAACAGAGACTGGTTGGTGAATATTTGGGAATGATCAGTCTGGAAAAGCAGGAGAACAGTTTCTACTCAGCCTGCCTTGTTCCAAATGGGGTCTTTTATCTCCCGGTGCAAAATCTGAAAAGCTGTAGCATCATAATGCACAGCACCAGATGCTCTAGTATACAAAAGCAAGACACAGGTAATGAACAATCGTCGCCTCAAGAAAATTGCTTTATTCCTCTCCGGAGAGTGGGGGAAAGTGGAAACATTAATAGCAACATTATCTACCAGGCCTTGCCAAATTGCTGTCACTTGGTAAATATGCAAGAGAATTAGGTAATAAAAGCTTCATTAATCAAAGTTCAGAGGTATCATTAAATCGGAATCTTGCATTCATCATCCAGGAGCAACATGCAGGTATCAAAGGGGGACAGGCCTTCTGTTCATATTTGCACAGATGCAAGTCCACTGCGAATGGTATTCCACTCAGTACGTTTATCCACAATGTAAAAACGATGTACCTGAGAAGAGAATATGAGCAAATGGAAGAATTACATAATGTCTCAAGACTGACCACATACACCAAACACACACATTGTGTGTGTGTCACTAGTCTTTGTGGCATTATGTAATTCTTTGTTCCATATGTACAGTACATGTGTGTTTGTGTATGTGTGTACTCTCTCTTTCTCTCCCTCCCTCCCTCCCTCCCTCCCTCCCTCCCTCTACACCCACTGTGTGTGCGCGCACACACACACACCAACCACATACAAATATGTACATATGTCTGCACACACCCACGTGAGAATCCATATATACTCTCAGGCAATTCATGTTCTGCTAAGTCTAAATATAAAATGGTCAAAATATGCAGCAAACTACATCTCTGAAGGGCTGTACAGTACTCTATTATAAAAGTTATTTCAAGACCTGTATGTGTAGGAGTTTGGGTAACAATGAGGATTAAAATCCACGGAGAACTGAATCACAAAGACAAAAACCATTAAAAAAAACACCACGTTGATTGCAACTTTGCAACCAACATTTAAATTAATGAGGTACTCTCAGCGTCCTTTATATTAAAAAATACTTCAAAATACTTGTTCACACAAGAAAATGAGTTAAGAAGCTTCTGAAGTTGGCCGTTTCACAGGGCTGGATGGTCACAGCAAGGAGACACTGCAGTTGCAGTGGAAGTTTCAGGCAAAGATAGAAAAGGTTGATGAAGAGAAATTGAGTCAGCAACTGTGTGTATGTGTTTGTTTTAAAATATGAACACGCAGACACACAGAGTGGAGAAATCTGCCTTATATTTGTTGCAGATATTAATACTGTGCAGTTTGAAGCAACTGGAAGCATAGGAGCTGACTCCTTTTGGAAGAATTGTCCAGGCCCATAAAAGTATTATTCAAAGTTTCACTGGCAGAATGCTTCAAAATAAAACAGAAACATCAAATGATACATCCAAAAATATCCACACAATGTCTTATGCTGTCCAGCACAGGCTCAGCATCTTACAAAATATGAAATAATCCAAAGAGACTTAGAAGCAGAGGTCTGTCTCTCCCTACAGTCTGCTTTCCATTGGCCTTAGGCTGTTCAGGAGAGCTTCATTTACATCTTTACTTCATGGAATTCGGGAAACAAAAGACTAAAGGCAGCTCTCTTTCAAAATGGAGGTTTGCAACTCAATACCTCCATCACAAGATCTAAGATTATAATGAGGGCTCTTTTTCAGCCGGAACTTAGTTCTGGCACCCCTCAGGTGGGCGCCATTGCCATTATAAGAGTACAAGGGAGGCACTCATGGTGAGTTACAGCACCCTTTTTCCAGAAAAATATCACTGGTTACAACACTCACATGTTAGCTACCAGAGAACAACAAAGAGATAATCATTAACTCAGTAAGAGCTCAGACTCTTAGAAAACTACTATGTAAAACCCCCAATGTTAGCAATACACATTTAGCCACTTTCCATTTTAAACCTTCATAATACATACACATTTTTCATTTCTGTGTGAACTAAATCAATTATACTTAACAATATTGAGTCAGGCCATTGGTCCATCTAACTTGGTACTGTCAGCGGCTTTCAAAGGTTTCTGACGCATATGCAGATCAGATGCTCATTCACTGAGCTATGGTCCATCATCTATCAGTCTAGGTGAAAGCTAACACCAGCTAGATTTCCTGTTAAGTATAATTGGTTTGATTCATCCAGAAATGGGGAAATGCCTGCATATGAATGAAGGTTTAAAATGGGAAAAATGGCTAAATGTGTGTTGCTAACATGGGTTTTTCCACACAGTAGTTTTCTATGGATCTCTAAGCTCCTAAATTGGTTAATTGTTGATTGTTTTCTGTTACTCCAAATGGAATGTAACCTTTGATCATGTGATGAGGCTATTGAGTTGCAAATTCACCATCTTGAAAGGGTGGTGGCTGTTAGTCTTTCTCTGGATGCCGCAGAGAACAAAAGGATGTGATGATGGCTCTCCAAGAAGCTTTGAATTTTGGAGTTGTCTTTTATTTCTAAGATGCCGAGCCTGTGCTGGACAGCTCAAGACATTGTATAGATGTTTGGGATGTATCATTTGATGTTTCTGTTTTGTTGCAAAGAAAGTTCTGCAAGTAAACTTCGAATAATATTTTTATAGGTCTGGACAATGTTTTCTTCCAAAAGGAGTCAGTTCTCATGCATCTAGTCACTTCAAACTACACAATTTTAATACCTGCAATACTTCCTGCCACCCAACGCTGCTTTCCTCTGCATTTGGCAACTTGCATGACATAAGAGGTAACGTAAGGCCCATGATAACACAACAAGTTTGCCACATTTCTTTTCTGGCCTTTCCCCCTGTACTTTTAACAGTGGCTGCCAAACAGAACCTTAAACAGTGAACACTTTCCTAGAATCTAAATAAAGGGTCCAATGTTTATTTTCTGAATGTCGGGCTGCTCAAGAAGGAGCAAATTTCCTCGTAGGGAATTTTAGCAGTTGCCTACCTATCCTCATAATCAGCCCTCTGCTACAACGGTCACATAGATGGTATAAAGTGCAAACTCTTCCTTTGGAAGAAATTTATGGCACTTAGGTGAACAAAACGAGTGAATGGAAACCAAAGAATCATATTAAGACAAATTGTGCCTTGAAGTAACCTAACATGCTCCCATATGTTATTGCTTTTGATGAAGATAATGACTTTAAAGCTGAATCGTGGCTCCCACCGTAACACTCTTATTAGTGAACTGCCTGGATCTTGGAAGGCATACAAATGATAATTCTACACACACATGCCATTCACAGTGTATAAGAGGATAGGCTGTGGGACAACAAGATTTTGGAGTGCTGCAAGCCAAATGGGGAAGTAATGGATGTTGTGTTGCTTTATTCCACCTCTCTCTCTCTCTCTCTCTCTCTCTCTCTCTCTCTCTCTCTCTCTCTCTCTCGTGTCTGTTAGGCATATATATGTAGTGACCTTGCTGAATGACTGCAGTGGGTGGTGAATAATGTATGAAATGCAAAGCTGCGGCCCAGTGCAGAGAGAATACAGATTGTGAGGGGACTTCCTGCTGGTGTTTGGCTGCACTTCGCTGTACAGAAACATTGATTGCCGTCTTGCCCTCTAGCGTAGGGCAACCTGAGTTAGCCTACGACTAGAGGTGAGAAGATCAGCATAGTCATTAACATCTTTAAATGTTATTTCTGCGGGCAACTTTCTGTGTAAAAGAACTTGGAAAACTGACCACCTTTTCCCTTTCATAGCATTAACGCAGGGGTCAGCAAACTTTTTCAGCAGGGGGCTGACCTTGTGGAGGGCCGGACTGTATTTTGAGGGGGGATAAATGAACGAATTCCTATGCCCCACAAATAACCCAGAGGTGCATTTTAAGTAAAAGCACTCATGTAAAAACACGTTCATTCCTGGACCGTCCATGGGCCGGATTTAGAAGGCGATTGGGCCGGATCTGGCCCCTGGGACTTAGTTTGCCTACCCATGCATTAACAGTTAAGCAGTCACTAATCCTTTTAAACAATTTTGAAATATTTCTTATTTATTTAAGCAAGAACAGGTACTTCAATAACATACAAGCATAAAGAATGAAGAAGACAACAGAACTGAATGGAAAAGGAAATTAAACGCATAACACAAATTTGTGTAGCTTCATTCACAATCCCGAGGAGCGGGATATTATCGGTGTTAGGAGGGCAGTAACTTTTTAAAAAATATTTGTTTTATTTATAAATATAGGGATATTCACATAAAGTTGAAACGTTACTAAGAATTCCAAATTGTAGCATATTTCACAGGAGGAATTTTTTTTTTTTTAAATAATTTTTATTAATTTTACAATTTTATAAGCATACAGTAAAACATTTCGGTCAGGATTCATCACTCCCCACCTCTCACCATGAGGAGTTATTTAATCTTACCCTCCCTCTCACAGAGGTAAACCCATTCATTATTTCCCCTGACCTCAAACAAATCATTATCTAGCTTCGGCCTAACCCTATTCCCGGGTAGACCATTCTTGGTAACATAACAAAATCATAGTGACTTCCTCCGCACCTCCCTAGTGGCTGCATTAAACAATATATTTCTTCCATTCAGGTACATGGATACATTAAACATATCTTAGACTTAATTACAAAACATAGTTCTAGCTCATATAAAATATCATATCTTATTACACAACATCTTTTAATTCTCACCTCAGCGTCTTCCTCCCATATCATCTATAAGTTTCCTTTTGACTCCCCTTAATCTTCAGGCTCCTAACTTCGAGAGGCCCTAACATAATCCAAACTCTAAGCCATGTCCGACAAGAATGTTCAAAATCCAAATGTATAGTCAATCCCAGATAGCTCACCTGCACCATTCAGCCCTGCCCTCGCCTTTCCCCAGTCCACTGCCAAGTGCTTCCCTGCACTTGGACTTTACCTTCTCTTTGCCTTCTCGGTTGCTTCTGTTCCCAATTTTTGAACAAAGTCTTTTTCTTCTTTAAAGTCCTCTGACGTCAGAAAGAATAGTCCTTTGTAGATGTCGCTTTTTTAATCCTCCTCTTCAATCCAAATTTCTTGCACCGAGAACGATTCTTCCTGTGGCGAGGCTTGCCCTTGGCCTTGGGGGGAATTTCACCCCCTTCCTTCCATTGCGCAGCTGGCATGACATCAGTGTTGTTTACAGCTCCTCTCAGTCTTTCGGTCTCTGCTTGGAACTCCAATCTCAGTTCCCAGATTTTTTCAAGGACTCTCTTCCAGCCTCCACGCTCAAGATCATCCTCCATTTTCAAAGACATAGCTATGTAGTGTTCCGGACCGGACCAAATCCAAGTTCAAAGTCCAAATTTCCACAATAGAATCCAACAGGTCCGATTCAGATCCTTTAGCTGTCAAAAATGTTAGTTAGTTGCCCCCCCGATCAGGGGTGTCAGAAGGATCGAATCTCTGTTACACTGTCAAACTCCGTAACATTGCAGCCGCATCGGCAATAAGGTTCCTGATTTAGTGCCACAGTAGCAAGGGACGGACCTCCGTAAATTACATCCCCGTACTTCACCAAATTAGTCCTAATTCTTCAGCACTCTTGTAGTACTCACGTTTTAATCAGCCAATCTTTTCATTTTCGGAGGAATCAGCGCGCTCAGGGGGGAAGGGCTCGCAGCTTCAACCCGACGGGCAATGGCGGTCCGTGGAGCTCCGTCGCCCCGCGTCTCACACGGCAGCCTCTACTGTGGCCGCCGCGGGAGTTGGGGCGACGTTGAGAGCTACAGCCGGACCTAAGGTCCCGGGATCAAAACTCCCGGGAGTTTTGGGGGCTGCGTCGCTGTCGCAAGCACCCCTTTAAGCCGGTCGGGTCGGGGAATGTCAGCAGCGACATGTCCCCCGACCTTCCCCTCCGGCACGCCGACCGGAAGCTTCACAGGAGGAATTTAACCCTATGATTCTACACACACACAAACACACACAGTGTGTATATATATTCTACTGCCTTGCAGACAAAGTTGTAAATCTGAATCTAAATATATCTCTACAAAGGGTATTACAAATCTGGTGCCATTTAATTGACTTTAGACAGGTTTCACGTGAATAAGCAATTGTAAGTATGACTACGAGATGGATTGGTCTCGGGAGGCATGTGCCTTTACGAACTGGCAACACTCCCGTTTATTAATGAAATAATCAAACAGTTATGTCTATTAAAGATTGCTTTGGCCTAGAAACCAAATATTGGATTCAGAAAGTAAACTTTAAGTATAATTCATAGTTAACATTGTTTGGGGGGGGAGGCGGGAACCCTCCAGGACGACATGCTCTAGAGGGGATGCATTCTGATTAAAATTCATAGGGAGCGAGGCCACCGGAAAGAAAAAAGAAGAATCCTTGCTAATAGCAGGACTGCTACACATACATTGCAGCTAAAACCTCCTCTCTTGCTCTCCAGCATTTACATTTTGGGCATTATATATTGAATTTAAGAGACTTCAACATTCAATATGGTTGGAACACTAATAGGAACAATATTTGCTATAAAAAAACACACACCACACAGACAAAAACCCACAGTGTAGTATTCTGTTTTAAATTCAAAGTACACACAGCCAGCCCAAGTCATTTTGCTGCCTGTGGGGAAGGATAAGATGGTGCCCCCCTCAGTGCACATTTCACATTCAAAGCTGACTGGGCTTGCAATTCCATCTTGCTTTGCGTGTCAAGGTCCCCAAACCACCCCTCAAATAATTCACACATCAGACAGAATTTTAGTTTTGGTTTTTGGCATGATTTTGGCCACAACTTTATTAAAATTACAAATAATGGGAGTGGTTGCTTAGGCATTGGTTAAGACTATCTGTCCCACTGAGGACAGAACTGACGACTGTCAGTAAGGGGAAAACACTCTGGAGAGATAAAGGCAGCCGGGTGGTCTGATCCTCCCCTCTCCCCACAGGCTCCCAGGGCTCTTGCAAGGCCCTGGCCCCCAACCGGGGGTTCGGACAAAAAGCATATCGAGCCCCTGGATTCCTTTAACGGAATTCCCCTAACACCAGCAACAATTGGAGGGGCAGACACGGTCAATCATAACCCCTCCTCCAACCAACATAATAACCAATGCCTAACCACCAACCTTACAAGTTGTGACTAATTGCTATGCAGTAGGCGAAAACCAGATGGCACCAGCCAATCAGCCAAATGGGAAAATTCCTACCAGGCCCCTGCCCCAACAGCAGACGACCCCATGACAGGCATATCAAGGTCAATGCAGAGGTCTAAAATATAGGGAGGGAGGGCGGGTGATCTGAAGCACGCAGCAAAGAGGGAGATCACGTTGCATACCAACCCTTATATATACACTGGGCGGTCCATCAACAAATTGCAACATACAAATCTCCCCAACAACACCCTGGGTTCAATCGCAGCAGTGGCCATCTATACGTTCCCGCCCAGCACCAGAGGGGTGACTTGCTGGCCCCCACCGCAACACGTGCTCTCCATGAAGGAGAACCCGCTTTATCACAGGCAACAGGGCAATGCTTTCCACCACACCCAAGAGCAGCAGGTAGGCTTACAGGTGTGTGGTGGACACAGGCCTATGTCAGAAGATAAGAAGAGCCTGCTGCACCAGGCCCCTGGCTTATCCAGGCCAGCATCCTGCTCTTGCAGTGCCAAGAGGATGTCTGTGGGAAGTCCATAAGCAGGAACTGGGCACAACAGCACTCCCACTTCCTGCAGTTTACAGCCACTGGTATTCAGAGGTACATTGCCTCCAATGGTGGAGCTAGAACACAGCCATTGGTGTTATTAGCCGTCTTCCATAAAGAGGATGTCCCTATTTTAATGGGGGAAATGTTGGAGGGGATGGAATAGAACGTCCCCATTTTCATGGGAGAAATGTTGGAGGGAATGGAATAGTAAGTCCCTATTTTCATGGGAGAAATGTTGGAGGGGATGGAATAGGAAGTCCCTATTTTCATGGGATAAATATTGGAGGGAATGGAATGGAACGTCCCTATTTTCATCGGAGAAATGTTGGAGGGTATGCATGAATGTGTATAATCCTCATTTAAATTTACCTGTCATCCAACATCTCACTACTACCCTAATCTTCGCAGCATCTACTGCCTGGGATGAGTGCCCTCTGTTCTGCCTAATGGTAGGGAGACCCTCAAATTGTAACAAGGATTGGCAAGAGTGGAGAAATCACTGACACGATGACAACATGAGGACACATGATAAGCTTTACTAGAAGGGGGGAACTTGACACAGGGGTGTTAATTTTAGTGGCAGCCCCATGTTCCTTGTATTGCAGAGTTCCGCCATAGTGGCCAGAGATTCAACCTGAGCACATGTCAGTTACAGCGGTTTCATGCCACATCTTCTGCAAAGTGAGTGGCACATAATAGCCTATCAAAGATGCACAAATTGCTGCCAAAGGCTCCGGATATTCAATACCCCTTTGAACTCATTCAGAAACAACTAAAATGGCATTCTTATGTTGCAGAGATGTAACACTATACCTTAGGCTTCATGGCTAATCAGTTCCAATATTCCTACTGACAATATCACAGAGTTTTGATTTCTTTTAGCAGCGATCACACTGCACCAGGCCTCCCTTTTAATACTGCTTCAAAGGGACTTCTTCCATTTATCAGGACAGTGAACTGCAAAATCTGAAGACTTAAAAAAAAAAAGTTTGCTTTTTTTTTTAACCTACTGCTGGAAATCACAAAAAGTTAAATGATAATGTCCTTTGCTATCACTATCAGAATGTCCCCTCCCACTATTTACCACTTTGCTGTTTCTTCTCTGTCTTTTTGACTACTATAACATGGGTAGGCAAACTAAGGCCTGGGGGTCGGATCTGGCCCAATCGCCTTCTAAATCCGGCCCACGGACGGTCCGGGAATCAATGTGTTTTTACATGAGTAGAAAGTGTCATTTTATTTAAAATGCATCTCTGGGTTATTTGTGGGGCATAGGAATTCATCCATTCCTCCCCCAATATATATATATATATATATATATATATATATATATATATATATATATATATATATGTGTGTGTGTGTGTGTGTGTGTGTGTGTGTGTGTGTGTGTGTGTATACACACATATATATATATATATATGTATATATGTATATAGTCCAGCCCGCCACATGGTCTGAGGGACGGTGGACCGGCCCCCTGCTGAAAAAGTTTGCTGACCCCTGTACTATATTGATGTTCTGCAACATCAGAAATGGTACAGTCACATGGAAGGACAGTACCACCCCCAAAACTCCATATTTGAATTGGCTCTTAACTGTATAGTTAAAAGCTTCTCAGGACCTTATTGTGACCTGTTGCATAATGAGGCGAAAGGTGAACAGGACAGAAGACAATGGTGCAACCTCTGGAATAGCCATGTACAACTTGTAATCTGCCAAACTGAATGTGGTCCATGAGTCATGTGCTCTGTTATGGACTCCATGTGGAATGGAGGCTCAAAACACATACACACACACACACACAGACAAGCAGGCAGGCAGGCAGGCAGGCAGGCACGCACACACACACACACACACACACACACACCCCTCTCAAATCTTGTTCGTAATGCCTGCCAGATGCTGCAAAAATTTTAGGACAACAATAGTGGCACTGGCAGGTTTGAGGGAACCTGGGCCACCCCACTTTTTCTCCTTCCCTTGCCATTGCAGCCACTCAGTCTCATCACTTGCTCCCCTCCCCCTGTGTTACCAGGCAGGGGAAGGGGAAAGGGTTCTGTTTATTCCCTTTCCTCTAACCACTGTAAAATATTTTGATGAAAGAAAACTCTTTGCACTGACCGGTCAGTCTTAAGGTCCTCAAATAATAATATTTTGGAGGTCCTGAGCCACAAGGATGCTAGGCTGGCCGCAACTAGGGCCAGGGCCTTCTCAGTACTGGCCCCGACTTGGTGGAACGGTCTGTCAGAAGAGACTAGGGCCCTGCGGGATTTGGCATCTTTCCGCAGGGCCTGCAAGACGGAGCTGTTCCGCCTGGCCTTTGGGTTGGTTTCAGTTTAACCCTGATGTTTCATTCCTTTATGGTTTGATTGGTGGGCTACTTAAAAATGAGGCTGCATTTTAAACTTTAAATCGTATTTTAACCTGCATTTTAATTGATTGATTTGTATGTTCTGTTGTGATTTTATTGGTGTTAGCCGCTCTGAGCCCGGTCTTGGCTGGGCAGGGCAGGGTATAAATAAAAATTTATTATTATTATTATTATTATTATTATTATTAGTCTTTGGTCTTCAGTCTTCTTCCTCCGCTTACCAGGTGGTCTTCAAAGCTGTTGCCATATCTTTCTTCTTAAACTGTTTGCCTGTTTACAGAGTGGGCACACTGCTGTGGAGCCAAGCTTTCAAGGGTCATGCCTGCCATCTTCATTTCCCAGAGTGCCCCTGGGCCCATGAGAAGAACCCGCATGAAATCTCCTTACGCTGCTCCCAGCCAACTATGGATTCAGCCTTGGACTCACCCTGCAGCATTTCTACATTGCTAACATTATTTCTTTAGACAGCTTTTATATTATTCCTCAATTAAAATGCATTTTAGGGCTTATACATACAGTGAGATACAAATCTGGTGAATATAGAGAATTAGATTTTAACACAACAGGTAAAGAAGAAAACTAACATGTTTTCAGGTAGCTGAAAACGAACATTGACCCATCAAAGATTTAAGATATACAAATACTATTCAGGAACTTTTGTTTTAAAACATCAGTTCTGTTACACAACTCCTCAAAGTGCTGTCCTGAAAGAAACTGTTGTTTTTGTACCAATCTTGTGTTTTTATGATGGCAATTATTTTAAAAAAATGTTAGCTACAGAGATGTACATGGGAAATGTATTTGGCTCTAATTCAAAATCCACATATTCGAAGCTGTACCGCTGATTTTAATGGGACTTCTCTACAGAGTAAATGAACTGTGGACTGCAGCTTTTTAAGAAGTGAAGGTCAGTTAATTGCTGTTCCTAGAAATTGTTGCGAGCATCAGCTGATATAAAATAGTCTTGCCACTGCTGTTTATCCTCTGCTTGGCACTAGGAAAGTTATATAGTTGTCTGGCTGCCTAATATGCCTACTAACAAAGCTGAACAAGAACTACCTGTATAGGAGAAAAGATCTTCAAATATAGCATGTGGCAAATTGATTTAGTTTTAAGTTGGATAGTTAAAAAAAAAAGTTAGGGTATATACAGTATAGCCCATAGCTTGTTCCCAGTTCTCCAAATCATGGTTTGGAAGATCATTTGATTTGTACCTGTTTTCTGTCTCCTGCCAGGGCCCTTCTTCCTTCCCTTTGCATTCTGTGATCAAAAACAGTGCTTGAGGGCTGCATGTGAAAATTTGAACCCTTCTCTGCAGGGATCCCTGAGGACTGGAGGTAGTGGAGCTGTTGCTGGCTTTGCCACTGTAGCTCATTGAGCAGGAGGTCCTTTGACATTTTCATTTTGTCTGTTGCGTGTGTGTTGATGGCAGGGAGATGGACTGTGGAGGGGGAAGGGATTTCCCCATTTGACTCCGTTTCATTGGCTTCCTCCATATGGCTCAACTTTCAGTTGGAACTATTATTTGTATTATATGGAGGACACCGGACTTGTGACTATTAGTTGAATTATATGGAGGACACCGGACTTGTGATACTTGCTATGTACCTTCACGTATGAACCTTTAAGCATATAGACTTTTGTAGCTGATAATATTCATGTGTTGTGTCTTCCGTTAGCTCATATCATATTATACACAGATTTTGGTCTTGTATATGCATGTGCTTTCATCATTTATGTCTTGAGTTATTGGAATTAATTTCTGCCAGCCTGTTACGTTTGTTGTTTGATGGTATAGATATACGTAACCCAGGTTTATCGTGTGTTGGATATTGTTTATTCCTCCATATGCAGGCAACACATGGGTGTCATTGCTGGCCAAGCCCCTGATTGGTGGGTTTTGCCTGTGTTTCCATGGAAATGAGGGTGTGGCTGTCATTGTTGCACCATTTTTGGATTCCCCCCCAAAGTGTCAGGAGGTGTCCTACTCACAAGTAGAACCTTGGCAGAGACTCATGCCCGACTGGCATGTTCCCTCCCTCCTGGGCGATCGTTCGGGAGCTTCTTAAGCATTCTTCAGCCCGAACATCACAGTGACTAATGCCAGAAAACATTAGCACACTAACAGATCCACAGAGCTTTGCACAGTTGCGTAACAGAACTCAACAACTCAGCGTCTTGGCTAATCTACTTTATTTACATATAAATACACACGGAGCTCTTCATCATGGCTCCCTCTCTCTCTTTATCATAGCCAGCAAAGAGAAAGAACAAAGGACAAAAGTCCTACTACAGGAACACAGTAAGACAAACATCCTGTCTTTGTCACATCCCATTCCTCTGGAATCAAAACACATACCCAGTCATGTGATAGACAACAAACCCACGACTGCACACAGGGAATGAATCTCCAACAATTGAAGCTGCGTCACACGATGGACATTCCAAGTCTGTTTCCCCCTTTCCTCTGAGATGAGCACCTCTAAGATACAGCAGCTGTTTCTGTGATGCAGTGGTGGCATAGCTCTGCTACTGCCCCCCCGATGTAATTAAAGTTTAGGATTGCCTGGTAAAGCACTTTGAAGCCTGGGATGAAGGGAGGGTACTCTGGAGGCTCTGAAAGTTATTACTGATGCAGAAACTCTTTGGTAAAATTGATTGGGGTTGGCATAATTCCCAGGTCTTCCAATTTATCCCTTGTATGTGGTCTTATTTTAATTTGAATCCGAAGTGACAGAAGGTGAAGCTGTTTTTTTTTTTTTAAAAAAAAGAAATATAGGAAGCTGCATTTTATCAAGGCAGACCATGGGTCTATCTCATTCAGAACTGTAGACACTGACCAGCAGAAGCTCCACAGGGGATATTCGCAGCCCTACCTGGAAAATCTGGAGATTGAACCTGGTATATTCTGCGTGCAGAACATGGGCTCTACCACTGAGCTACAGACCCTTTTCTGACTCAGAAGGAAAAGTCAGGAAAACAAACAAATGGCAGGAAACTGTATAGTTTTACTGTGTTTGCACAAGTGTGGAAATGTCACCGACGCTTTTTAACTTGGCTGCCTTTAATAAAAAGTGCTTCAGAACGGAGTAAAAATAATTTATTTAGCTCCATTTTCATTTTGTTAGAGTTGTTGAGAAATTGAAGCATATGACAAAGCACCGGAAAGCGGAAGAGTTAACATCGCGTTCTCACTGTGCTGGAGACCTTTGGGTATAGGAAATGAGCATGTTGTGGCAGAGGGACAGTCTGGGCACCATTCAATCCTGTCCCAGAACAGCCCAGAACCTCTGTAGAAAGTGGCAGGGGTTCGATAGGCCTGTTGCAGAAGAGGTTCTGGCTGGCATCAGTGCAAATTCTATTTAAGGTTGAACTCTCTTCCTTTCCTTTTTAGGGAACCTGAACAATGACCAATTGACTGAAGCGTTCATCAGAAGCTTGAACTTTTCACCTGCAGTTGTCATGGTAGTGAAGTGATAGCTTCAGCCTCTTCAACAATCATTATATCCTGAATATGTCAGAGATAAAAAAAAAAGTCATCCGAATTTACTCCTTTCATAAGAACAAAAAAAATAGCCTTGCTAGATCAAACCAAAGGCCAACTAGTTCAGCATTCTGTTCCCACAGTGGTCAGCCAAATGTGTATCAGTCCATATGTAGGACCTGAGTGGAGCAGTATTCAAGCCACTTGTGATTCCCATCAATTGGTACTGTATTCAGAGGCTAGTAGTCATTGATAGCCTTCTCCTCCATGAATCTGTCTAATCCCCTTTTAAAGCCATCCAGGCTGATACCCATCACAGCCCCCTGTCGGAGTGTGTTCCATAGTTTAACGATGCACTGTCAAGGAGCTGTCAACAAGCCAGGTCATCCACAGGGCAGGCACACACACAGAAGGCACAAAAGGCAATTAGCTTTTTATTAGAAGAAAAACAACAACAATATAGCAATGTCACTGGTCCGTCTTAACTCAATGAAGGCATTGCAGAAACTGAGCTCTAGGCATGCCCTTCCCCTTCTAACCTCTCACTCTGGATCCTTCCCAAGCAGAGGGGGAGGAAAGTCAGCAGGACTGGTACTGTCTGTGCACATGCTGTGACTCTCAGCTTCTAATCCTGTCCTGGAAGGCCCTCTGTCTCCTGAACACCCCCTTGATCACTCCAGTCTCCTTGCTTCTATCAGCTCCAAGCTTATCCCTTCTGCTGACTGCTTCTCAGTGTCCCACCACCAGGATCCAGACTCTTGTCATCTTCTGAGCCCTCTCTGGGGTGCTCATGGGCTGGCAGCTCCGACCACTCTTCCTCATCCAGATTGTCTCTAACATGCACTGTGTGAAGAATTAATCCCTTTTGTCTTTCTTGACTCTTCGGTTGTTCTGCTCCACTGAATGACCTCATGTTCTAGTATTAAGAGCGATGGGAAAAAACCCACTTTCTCCACACTATACATAATCATAAAATCATAGAATCGTGGAGTTGGAAGGGACTCAAGGGTCATGTAGTTCAATGTAGGAATTTCAGCTAAAGCATCTATGACAGATGACCATCAAACCTCTGCTTCTGTCATTCATTTACATTCATTTACTGCTAAACTAAGAAGTGCAAAACATTGCAACTTTGCCCCATAAGGGATTTATTCCAGCTCCTTGATATAATAATAATAATAATAATAATAATAATAATAATACCCCATCCATCTGGCTGGGTTTCCCTAGCCACTCTGGGTTGCTTACAGCACTTAAAAAATGGTAAAACATTAGGAATTTAAAAATTCCCTAAACAGGGCTGCCTTCAGATGTCTTCTAAAAGTCCTTGACATCTGATGGATGGGTGTTCCACAGGGCGGGCGCCACTACTGAAAAAGCCCTCTGCCTGGTTCCCTGTAGTTTCACTTCGCGCAGTGAGGGAACCACCAGAAGGCCCTTGGAGCTGGACCTCAGTGTCCAGGTTGAACGATGGGGGTGGAGATGCTCTTTTGGGTATACTGGGCCGAGCACAATTCAAAGTGTTGGTGCTGACCTTTAAAGCCCTAAAGGTCAACACCAACACTTTGAATTGTGCTCGGAAATGTACTGGGAACCAATGAAGGTCTTTCAGGACTGGTGTTATATGGTCTCAGCGACCACTCCAAGTCACCAGTCTAGCTGCTGCATTCTGGATTAGTTGTAGTTTCCAGGTCACCTTCAAAGGTAGCCCCGCGTAGAGCACATTGCAGTAGTCCAAGCAGGAGATAACTAGAGCATGCACCACTCTGGCGAGACAGTCTGTGAGCTGATCGTTTTAGCTACCCTTTTCTGAAGCATCTTCGAGCTCTGCAATTTACTTTTTGAGGTGAGGTTTTTCCATACAAACAATCTCACTTGCAAACCTCTCTGTTCTACAGTGCCATAATCTGCTACTACTGTGATCGGCTGTCCCCTTGAACTACACTGACCTATGTCAACAAGAGTGGGGCAGGAAATCACCCCTGTAGTCAGATTGTATGACAAATCCTCAGTCCACAAGACTGAAATGACTTAAGCCAGAAGACTACTTGAGTTCAATTGTTGTAGCCATACTGAACATGAGACAAAGGCATAAGATTTAAATGAGCAAATGCGGTTCGAAATGGACAGCTTGCATAGCTGATTATAAGTGCTGGGGATCTCAAGATTCTAGATCTTCAATGGCAGCTGAGGCCATTGCAGATTTTCCATCTCTCTTGGTTGTTCTCTACTTTGCATTGAAAATGCAGGAGGCTGTAATTCTAACAGGCATATATCAGCAAAACTATGACAAACAGGAAAACAGAAATCTTGATTTATGGCCATTTTGTACTCAAATACGCTACCGGAGAAGTTCATTCCTTATATCCATGATTATGCATCACATATATTATTCTCAAAATCGCAAACCTTTGGCATATATATAATATCAAGGGGTAAAGATCAAATGCCCCTTAGAGAACTGGCAGTGACTATGCCATACATCAGCTGTTCCGTTTGAACTTATTCCTACTTATTAAGATAGGATTATGACAGATCCCATCAGTTGTGTCTCATACACATACCATGCCATGAATTGCAAAGACAGAAGAAGATGTAGGAGAGGACCATATTTTGAATGGCGGTTTCCAATTTTATAGGTGCAGGCACAGGTACTTAAGAGGTCAGCAATTTTCTGAAGCCAATGAACTACAAATCAATGTCACAGTCTAATTAATCTTGGAAGAGGTTTGCATCTTGATCAATGGGGTAAATCTTAGGGCAGGCTACAAGACGTTCTTGCTTGTGCCGTACTGAGCCATTCACTGCTGGACTTTTTGCAGCCCCCCTTTTGGATTATGATCCTTGAAGTCATAGAGGTAGATCGCATGCTGAAGCTAGTAAGCTACATCAGGAATGGAGTGCAGACGTCCACAAAGCAAAAATGGGGGGGGGGGAATGTAAAGCTTTAAAATGAAAACCAGTATAAACCATTGGAGTGCCTCCAAGTATGTTAGAAATGGGGAAGAAATTGAGTCAGCTCATCTTTAAAGGTGAACCTACCTAACTCACAGGGACACAGGTGGCGCTGTGGGTTAAACCACAGAGCCTAGGGCTTGCTGATCAGAAGGTCGGCGGTTCGAATCCCCGCAACGGGGTGAGCTCCCGTTGCTTGGTCCCTGCTTCTGCCAACCTAGCAAATCGAAAGCACGTCAAAGTGCAAGTAGATAAATAGGTACCGCTGCAGCGGGAAGGTAAACGGCGTTTCCGTGTGCTGCTCTGGTTTGTCAGAAGCGGCTTAGTCATGCTGGCCACATGACCTGGAAGCTGTACGCCGGCTCCTTCAGTCATTAATGCAAGATGAGCGCCGCAACCCCAGAGTCGGACACGACTGAACCAAATGGTCAGGGGTCCCTTTACCTTTACCTATTACCTAATTCACACTTTTTGATACAATTTGAGAACTGAAACACAGCCATCCTTTCATATTTGCACTTCTCTGAATTTTGCAATGCAGTTTTTCAGCCACATAATGTATACAAAAAATGCACGTGCTAGGGTAAATTGTGCATACAGAGGCAAAAATATTCATTGTAGGAAAAATTGCATATGAACATTCGGAGAAATTTGCACTAAAATGCTGACGAGTTTTCATGAGGACTTAAAAGAAAAACTGGTGTGGAAATGTGAAGAACTGAACTTAAGGTTGGAAAATGAGAAACTGAGAGAAATTAAAAGTGACAGATTTGATTTTTAATGGGAAAGCGTAGATGAATATATGGTAAAACGTGCTCCCAAAAGTAATTTATTGATATGTTTAGACTGGAATCCAAAAAGTTACAGTAAAAGAGGCTCAAGATTTTTGTTTTGTTTTTTGTTTAACATGCAAAGAATATTGATTAATCACAGAGTAAAGGATAATGCAAATAATTTAATGATGCCAAACACGGGTGGAGGGAGGTCACAGGGACACAAAAGGATGAAAATGATCAATGATATTTGGATACATGTACTGGTATATAGAAAGCTTTGTAAAACGTTAAAAGATGTTTTTCTTTTGATTGAAGTATTTTAATAATGTAAGAAATGACATTATTTATTACATTATAACGTGGGTGACGCTGTGGGTTAAACCACAGAGCCTAGGGCTTGCCGATCAGAAGGTCGGCGGTTCGAATCCCCACAACGGGGTGAGCTCCTGTTGCTTGGTCCCTGCTCCTGCCAACCTAGCACTTCGAAAGCACATCAAAGTGCAAGTAGATAAATAGGTAACGCTCCAGTGGGAAGGTAAACGGTGTTTCCGTGCGCTGCTCTGGTTCGCCAGGAGCGGCTTAGTCATGCTGGCCCCAAGGCCTGGAAGCTGTATGCCGGCTCCCTTGGCCAATAATGCGAGATGAGCGCCGTAACCCCAGAGTCGGTCACAACTGGACCTAATGGTCAGGGTTCCCTTTACCTTTACCTTTAAGAAATAATTCAAATTTAAAAAAGAAAGAAAGTGACAGTTTTGACCAACCCAATGTATACAGTAAGCCCGCAACGTGCACACATTTAACTTGTGTGTATTCAGTTTTACTGTATGTGCTTGGCAAAACATTAAAAAAACAAATAAAATTAGGGTGGAAAGGGGGCGAGTGTCAGAGAAAAAAGATGCTGGCAATTCCATGCACAATTGAACACAATTGTGACTATACATGATTTTGACTGTACACGATTTTGACTATACACGATTTTGACTATACAAGATTTTGGCTTTAGGTGTGATCCCTGGAATGTAACCCCTGTGTAAGTTGCAGGCTTACTATATATAGGGTGGATCCAGGGATCCCACTGCTACTGTCAATGTCAGTGAGAAGATATGTCCCTAATTTCTACTTCCCAAACAAAACAGAGCAATAATAACACTCTTTGGACATGTGTTTTCTGGGGAGACTAGAGTTTCCAGATTAGCCTGGGGCAAATGAAAACCTCCTTGTCTGGTCAGTTCTGGAAATGCCTAGCCAAATCCTGAGCAGGGATTCCCTCTGCTGTATTTGGCCTGAATTTAATCACACCGAGGCAGGCATCTCTAGATGTGCCCCAAGCTATGAAACTGGCCTGTATAATAATGTGTGTCTTGTGTGTGTGCCCATGCTGAAAGCATTCTGGCTTCGGACCTCACATTAGTGTCTACCTGTAGTGTCTTTAAATATGTGGATTATGCTTTTTTATGGTGGCAATGATGTTTTATTTAATTACCTTGGGTACAGGAGGGGGGGAAATTACTAGCCTTAAAAATGATCCATATGACAGAAAAGTGGCTGCATTTCATTACTTACTATGAAAGAAGGGGCATGTTTAGAAGGTCAATGCTCTTGGTGAACTTTTCCAATATTCTGTGTGCTCTCGTTCGCTACAGATGATGTATGCCTTACGATATGCACTTGGCAGTTTGACCTCAGTGACTGCCGCATTGTCTGCTTTGTCCTTGTCACACTCTTGAACATTCCTCCTAGAACTGTACAGTTTTGCATTGCACCGAAAATATAACCATCAACTGTGGTTTAGATGCACTATCTGGAAATAATCCACCGAAGGGCTTCAGTATCAATTTCTTATAGTACAGTGGTACCTCTGGTTAAGAACTTAATTCGTTCTGGAGGTCTGTTCTTAACCTGAAACTGTTCTTAACCTGAAGCACCACTTCAGCTAATGGGGCCTCCCGCTGCCTCTGCGCCGCCAGAGCAAAATTTCTGTTCTTATCCTGAAGCAAAGTTCTTCAATCAATCACTTTATTTCAGCTTTAAGCTCATAAGAACAACAGAACTAGAACAAATACACAGTACAATTTGATTTAAAAAATCAAGTCATTTCCAGGGTCTGGCTGCTATCACATGCTGACAGCTTCTAGGAGCCACAGGTGAAAGCTGAGTGCAGGGTGGTCGGTTATCCAAGATGGCGACAAGAAGGGCAGCCTTGGCTTGCGCTCGGTAAAGCTTCTTCTCCTTTCTTCTTTTTAAAGCCTTTTTAAAGCTTTTTTTAAAGCTCCTTTTTAACGTTTTTAAGAGCCTTAATGGCGTTTTAGGATTGTTTTATGGTTTTATTACTCCTATAAATCTACAAGTCAGCATTGAAGCAAAGTTCTTAACCTGAAGCATTATTTCTGGGTTAGCGGAGTTCTTAACCTGAAGCGTATGTAACCTGAGGTGTATGTAACCTGAGGTACCACTGTACTTTGTATCCATTAAATTAAATGTACAGAAGTGAGAGCTGGACCATAAAGAAGGCTGATCGCTGAAGAATGGATGCTTTTGAATTATGGTGCTGGAGGAGACTCTTGAGAGTCCCATGGACTGCAAGAAGATCAAACCTATCCATTCTGAAGGAAATCAGCCCTGAGTGCTCGCTGGAAGGACAGATCCTGAAGTTGAGGCTCCAGTACTTTGGCCACCTCATGAGAAGAGAAGACTCCCTAGAAAAGACCCTGATGTTGGGAAAGGTTGAGGGCACAAGGAGAAGGGGACGGCAGAGGATGAGATGGTTGGACAGTGTTCTCGAAGCTACTAACATGAGTTTGGCCAAACTGCGAGAGGCAGTGAAGGATAGGCGTGCCTGGCGTGCTCTGGTCCATGGGGTCACGAAGAGTCGGACATGACTGAACGACTGAACAACGATGATATAATCACCACCACTTTGTAGAGGTATAATAGCAAAATCCCATTTTCTTTCCCTTCAACAACCTCTGCATGAATTGACTTTCAAATTGCTGACTCATGTCAACCTAAATATGACACAATTACTGTTGTCAGTAACCACCGGGTACAATGGAGGTTTTTCAGAGTGACAGCCTTTTAAAAAATCCCATTGTTGTGCTAATGGGACGAATGCATGGTTCATGAGTCAGGGGCTGATGTGTAACTAAAAAAGAAAGAAACAAAAGTTAATAATTTGTAAATAAGAGTGTATTATACCCACATGAAACATAGCGTGAACTCTGTAACTCACTTTCTTTCTTTCTCCCTCCCTCTTTCTTTTAATGAAGGTTCATTTTTGCTTGTGTCACTCTAGAGGAGAATGCATGACATCTTATTATCTAGTCAATCATGTGAGAAATAATGAAGCCAAGAGAATTCTGTAAAGCTCAAAAATGACACTGTTGTGTAGGAAATGAAGAAGCAGCGAGGCTATCTGTACACAGCACTGCATGTGGAATAGCACATTGTTCACTGCTGGAGCCTAAGAAGATGATTCCAAATGTTTGAAACTCGTCAGAGAATCAGTTCTCCATCCCCTCCATCCCCCAAATCACCCTTTGGTGTTGGCCAAAGGCTCTGCTGTTTCAGAGGGCACCGGAGAGCCCCTTAATTGGTTCTGCTTCTTTCTTGGATGTTGACTATTTGTTCTCTGACAATTTCTTTTTTCAGCTGTTTAATTGATTTCTCGGTTGTTTGCACGTTTGTGGTTTATGCTAACGTTTTGTTAGCCGGCTCAGAGATCCATGTCGGTTCTAAAGGCATTTAAAGAATGCAGCTCTTCAGAGCTTCAGGCTGCTTGGCAGTAAGTCTCCTGTAACTCAGTGGGCCTTACTTCTGAGTAGACATACACAGAATTGGGTTGCTTGTGGGAGTTTTATTTGTTTTTTGTTTAAAGAATATTTCTAGTTCCCATGCGCATGCAGATACATTTGAAAATATGTTTCGAAAGTTTTGCTTTAAAAAGAGTACAATATCTTGCAGGGAGCACATGGTAGACCCCCACAAAAGTACACAAGGGAAGAGAGGGAGGTTGCTCCATCTGGCAAGCAGAAATGCTTGCAATGACAGAACAATGTCAGGTACAGGTCAGCAACGACTCACATGGGGTCAGTGAAGTTAACTCTTTATTCAAGGAAACAAGGCCAACTCAGGAGGCCAGGCCTGGTGAGCACAGCAACTAGTCCCAGTAGATCTTGCCCATGTGAAGCAATTGTGGGGACTGAAGGTCCCCAGCCTTTCCAAGGTTGTATAAGTCTCCTCCACCCCATGGTCTTTCCCAAGCAATCTGAGACTTCGTCACCATGCCTGTCTTTGCTCTTCTCTCTTCATTCGTCTTCTGGTTCTGAGAGACCAGGGGAGCTGGTCACAGCAGGATGGGGAGACACCCTGGCTTCTTCAGCAGCCTACCTGATCACTGTTTCTTGGCCTCGCTCTTCTCCAGCCTCCACTTCTGCCTCAGATTCTGAACTGCTCTCTGCCACAGACTCTTCCTGCTCACTAAACCCAGTTTCTAACACCTTCTCCGCCCTGTCTTCTCCTGCTGACCACTCATCGTCATTCAACCGCCAGTCTTCAGCCTGTGAGCTTTTTTCCCTCGGTGAGTCCCCCAGCTAGTGCCTCCCACCCCCTCCAGCATCCAGTCAGGCCATGACAGCAATGATAACAGCACAATGTTGAATTCCTGCCTTTGTGTAGATGTGATGTTGCCTTATGTACTGAGGCAAGAGTCACATTGATATTGTGCCGACCACATTTGCTTGGGCCCCCAACGGCCACTGGTTTGTGGCCCCTGGAAGGGTCCCCATGAAGAAATATTGCGCTTCGGCTGAAAAGGGCTTCTCACTCCTGAAGGAAACATACTGCCCAAGTGTAGGTTTTTGAGACTAGAAATTGTTAATCAGGGAAGCCCATGAAAGCAAACCACACCTCCCTCTGATTATCATTTAGGTGAAGAGAGAAGCTTCCCACAAAAGCCAACACACTTATGTTTTATGTCTGTTTTATGGCTGCAAGGATTTTCATTTGTGTAAAATTAGCTTCTTGGCCACCTCAGTAACATCTCATCATCCATCTTTCATCATCAGTGTTCAGATAGCTTTGTGTTGAGAGTGACTTGCTTGGATAAATGGTGCTGGGTCATGGAGAGGAGTAAATCCTAGCACTAAGTGGATTCCTTTGGTTTTCTCTTCCCAGAAATATTTAATCTTGTCACACAATTCCAGATAATATGTAATGGCTTCGGTGATTCAACACCTCAAACTTTTGTTGTTGTTAAAGTTTTTATAGACACGCATAATCAGAAGAGCCATCTAGTGCACTATTTGATGGGTTCTGTTATGTCGTGGTGCCTAACACATATTCTTTATTTTCCCTCAGATTCAAAACCAGCCCCTTCCGTACCTACAAGACCACAGGGCGCTTTACATTGTGTGTGCAACAACCATCCTGCGAGATAAGATTGCGCTTTGTTGACAGCAATTTTCACAGGGATACCCAATTTTTGCCTGAGGAAGTTTCTGAACATTGATCTCTCAGAACCCCCAGCCAAACTCTCGTTTCAATGTAACAATGTTTTTATATTTCTCAATAGCTGTGTCTATCAAACTAGACATTAGACCTCAAATGGGTTTACTGTGTCCTGAATAATGAATGTCATGTTATGAGGTCATGACATGCAACATTTTCCCCACTCCTGGCCAATCTCATGAGTGAGTAAGGTAAAAAAAAAAGAAAAAAGGTAAAGGACCCCTGGACAGTTAAGTCTAGTCAAAGGCCACTATGGGGTTGCGGCACTCATCTCGCTTTCAGGCCAAGGGAGCTGGCGTTTGTCCACAGACAGCTTTCCAGGTCATGTGGCCAGCATGACTAAACTGCTTCTGGCACAACGGGACACCGTGACGAAGCCAGAGCGCACGGAAACACCGTTTACCTTCCCGCTGCAGCAGTACCTATTTATCTATTTGCACTGGTGTGCTTTTGAACTGCTAGGTTGGCAGGAGCTGGGACAGAGCAACGGGAGCTCACTCCATCGCGGGGGATTCAAACTGCCAACCATCTGATCAGCAAGCCCAAGAGGCTCAGTGGCTCAGAGCACCACCCACTCCACATTAGATATGGGTGAACTTTTCTCATGATGTGGTGCAGAAATACAGCCAATGAAGAATGAATAAATCAACCAGGTGTGTAGTTGGCATTTTGAGGAGGACCCTGGTGTGTATGAACTGGGAGCATCAACCATGCAAAAATGCCTTTCCATAAAACAATACCTTCATGGGATTCAGGACAGGCAGCAAGCACACCTGATGAGGTGCAGAATCTGAATAAGATGGCTCCATCTAACAGAAAGGGGTTCACAAATATGGAAGCCACAGTGGTGTAGTGGTTAGAGTGTTGGACTAGGTCCTGGGAAACCGGGGTTGAAATCTCCACTCAGCTTTGAAACTTGATGGGTGACTTTGGGCCAGCATGCTCTCTCTCAGCCTAACCTACCTCACAGGGTTGTTGTGAGATTAATCAACTTAACTAACTGAGGTCCATTCATTTCAGTAGGTCTCTTTAATTTATTTGGCTACAACTCCCAATACATATAAAAAAGAGTTATGGGTCATCAGCTGTAACTAAGGCATTACATATAAAATCCAAAAACAACATGTGGGATAGGTCTTCTCAAATGGGAACATAGCTTATAGGTCAAGAGCTCATTAGTAAGAGTTGAACCTCGTCACAATTACTGTGTGGTTCTTTCATTTTAGTTTCAGGACTGCAATCCCTCAAGGACTGCCTCTCTCCATATGAACCTACCCGGACTCTGAGATCATCTTCTGAGGTCCTTCTTCATATGCCTTTTTCATGAGAGGTCTAGAGTGTGGCAAAATGAGAATGGGGCTTTTCTGCATTTGTGGAATGCTCTCCCCAGGGAGGTTCAGTTGGTGCCTTCATTATACATCTTTAGGCACCAGGCAGAAACATTCCCCTCTAACCAGGCATTTGGCTGATTGACACCCAATGTCCTTTTAAACTGTGTTGAGGATGGGGGAATAGTTGGTTGTTCTTGTCCTTATTTTTATTATGCATTTTGTGTTTTTATATTGTGTTTTTATGTTCTGAACCACCCTGAGACCAGCAAGTGTAGGGTGGCATACAATTTTAAATCATCATCATAATCTTGGATTAAAAAATGTGGTAGTCCCAGGTAGCATTACTTTGTGGGTCACAACCGCTGCCAAATTTTCCATTCCTGTGTTGTAATAATGATCTCCGTAGACTGGCGCTCTGTCTTTGGCTGCCTGATGCTGCAAGGGGAAATCACAAGCACTGGTAAGAAACATTTTGTTCCCACTTGCAAGGAAAGATTTGTTTGGACGTCACTTTGATTGGAAGCCATACTTGCCCTGAATCCATATAAATATGTGTGAGCATATGGGAAAGAGACACGTTGTTACAGGATCACAGAAGTGAATGCGTTAACTTCCAATAGGATCAGCTCTATCTTGGCTTCTTCCAAAAACCACTTTATCTGATTAGATTGACCCAAGAATGTTTTCAAGCCAATGCTGTTTTTAGCAACTTTATCATTCTGGAGGAAAAATAAACTGATTGGACAGGGATGCTATTGCGTGGCATCTTCATATCTTAATGCCGTGATGATATATTGCAATGGTGGTGTGTTTTTCCCTCCTCTTCCCCTCAGCAAATCTAAAAGAGAAAAAAAAATTGTTAAATATAAGACCATTGGGATAAACAGAAGAAGGAGGTAAACTCTGGATTGGTTACCTAACTTTTGCATAAAGCAATTCAGATCTAACCAGATCGGTTGTGTCAAAGCTGCCACAGTAATGCCTTAAACTTTGGGAAGCTGCCACAGTATTGCTTCAGTAATAACTTTTCTGTAGTTTAAAATTAGTAGAGCAGGAGACTCTTAATCTCAGGGTCATGGGTTCAAGCCCCACGTTGAACAAAAGAATCCTGCATTGCAGGAGATTGGACTAGACTTGTAGTCTGACTCAGTATAAGGTATGTTGCATGTCAAATCCCGACCCCTCCCGTGGTGAATTAAAGACACAGGACACAATAAGTAAGGTTAATGGGCACAGAAAGGCCACAACTTTATTGGTTACGGATGTTGAGCGGTATTGGCATAGGCATTGGAACTAACCGACTATATCCGACTCCAGTACGTCGTACTGGCTGTCCGGGAAGGGTTAACCACCGTTGGGAGAGCCCTGCTGCTGCACATCAGCTAGGAACTCACCCTGTGGTCACCGATATGGGGTGTGCCTTTGGCTCTCACCTACCACGGCTTCGGACAGGGACATGCCCCCTGGACTCTTTTAACGAAGTACCTTTCAGCATTTTGGGGTTGGTGATGACCCAACCTCCCCCCACCCCCACCTTCAGCCTTCCCGAGATAATCCAATGCCTAGCCACTAAACCAAAGTTGTGACGAGTTGCTACGAGGTAGGCGAAAACCACCAGGCCCCAGACAATTTGCCAAGTGGGAAAATTCCTACCAGGCCCCTCAACGACGACCAACCGAGGTCCATAGCAAGGTCAGGAGGAAACGCTACCTAAAGGGAGGGTGGGCGGGGAAAACGAGTCAGCTGGGAGCAGGAAGCAAGAGGCTGAGCCCTGGCCGCACGCTTGCTTAAAGGCAGCAAGCCACACCTGTCGGCCACACCGATTGGTTGGCCGGCCAGGCACCGTGCCCACGGCTCAGCCTATGGCGGCAGGGGATGAAGCCATCCCCTGTGCATGTGAAGGGCTCGTGATGCCTGCAACCCCCCTCCTTTTCTACGGTCGGAAGGGGCTTTCCTGAATCTTGAAGAACTGCATAGAATTTCAACAGCACCTCCAGTCAGAGGTTCTAACTCCTTCAGAGGATAAGGATTCCTTCTTTCTTTCTGGATGTGGCCTTCTAAGAGGAGATAGACTTGAGTTTGAATTTTTAAACTGGACTCCCAAATGTCTTTCACTGTAACACTAAATGTCCCCCGTATTCATCCCTGTGCGGTGACCTTTCGAAAAATATTAGTCGCATAAAAAAGAGCATAATGTCAGATGGAGAGAGGATATTTCAAATGGCAAATCCAAGGAGCCTCATGCTTCTGATGGAAACTTACCCTGGTTGACTGTGCAGAGGGGTGCAGGGAAAGATGATAATGAGGTAGGCAAAGTAGCCAATTTGAATCCATAAAGCAGAAAAGAGAGACAATAATGTGAGCAGGAAGCAGACAACTGTGTGGAGGAGGAAGCAATGTTTAATTTAGAAAACTGTTTTCAAGCGCAATGTGGGAAGTGAAAGACAATTGAACAGAAGAGTTGGTTTTTACGATCTGTAATTGAAGAGGCGGAAGCTCACATTCTGCTCATCTCTGCCTGACTGTGCAGGGAAAGAAACTTAGCAAAACTATTTACAGCTATGAATGACTGGACAGCAGCCAGTAAGGACCATCTCTGTGCAGGACTGCCAACCTTTCTTTTTACTGGCCAGCGGTCCCTGCACCTGTGCCTTTAACAGTCACTTGAGTTGCAAACATTAAGGTAAAGGTAAAGATAAAGGGCTGGGACGCGGGTGGCGCTGTGGGTTAAACCACAGAGCCTAGGGCTTGCCGATCAGAAGGTCGGCGGTTCGAATCCCCGCGATGGGGTGAGCTCCCGTTGCTCGGTCCCTGCTCCTGCCAACCCAGCAGTTCGAAAGCACGTCAAAGTGCAAGTAGATAAATAGGGACCGCTCCAGCGGGAAGGTAAACGGTGTTTCCGTGCGCTGCTCTGGTTCACCAGAAGCGGCTTAGTCATGCTGGCCACATGACCTGGAAGCTGTACGCCGGCTCCCTCGGCCAGTAATGTGAGATGAGCGCCGCAACCCCAGAGTCGGACACGACTGGACCTAATGGTCAGGGGTCCCTTTACCTTTAAAGATAAAGGACCCCTTTATCCACAGACAGCTTTTCCAGGTCACATAGCCAACATGACTAAATTGATTCTGGTGCAACAGGACACTGTGACGGAAACCAGAGTGCACGGAAATGTTGTTTACCTTCCCGCCACAGCAGCACCTATTTATCTACTTGCACTGGTGTGTTTTCAAACTGCTAGGTTGGCAGAAGCTGGGACAGAGCAACAGGAGATCACTCCATTGTCGGTATTCGAGCCGCCGACCTTGTGATCGGCAAGCCCAAGAGGCTCAGTGGTTTAGTCCACAGCGCCACCCACATCCCGTTATCAACAGATCATGCTTTTCTCCGTGCTGTGAAAATGTCAACCTACTGATTTCTACAGATCAAGGAACAAGAAAAGGATGGGCTACGTTTTCCTTACAGGTTGGTTGGCAAACACATCACAATGGTTGGGTAGTAGCACTGACTTTTCCTGCTGCAGCTACAATAAAATTGAGTCCGAGACTGGAGACAACAAGAGCTTGACAGAGCCATCACCTTTTGTGCTACACCCGCTCACCCCACACTCATACACCATGGGCACAGGTGGCTCTGTTCTAGACTGCAACCTTCAATCAGAGGCATTGACTTCAGCCCCAGACTGTGGGTGCCCTGTGGCTCGTTCACACAACATGACGTCAAGACGTCACGTTGTCATGTGTTGTGGTAAGGCAGCGGGTGGAGGCAGAGGTGAAGTGTGGAGGCCAGGCACCCACAGTGAAAATATTGTGGGTGCCCAGGCACCCAGGGCTCCCTGAAGTTGGCGCCAGTGCCTTCAACTCTTAAAAAGCAATGTACCAATAAGCCCTTTCCCTTCTGTTGATGTTCATCTGATACAATAATAATAATAATAATAATAATAATAATAATAATAATTTATTATTTGTACCCCGCCCATCTGACCGGGTCCCCCCAGCCACTCTGGGCGGCCTCCAAAAAACACTAAAATACATTGAAATATTACAGATTAAAAACTTCCCTAAACAGGGCTGCCTTCAGGTGTTTTCTAAAGGTCATGTAGTTGTTGATCGCTTTGACCTCTGAAGGGAGGACTTTCCACTACAAAGATGCCTTACAGCAGGATAGGCTCTCAATGGGCTCAGGCAATGAGGTGGGGTCATCTTTCCCACAACATGGCCAGATTCAAAATTGGGCAGGGCTCCTGTACCTTCAATAGTTGGACAGAAGAGGGGATTTCAGCAGGACACAACTATTAAAGATACAATAATGTTGTCCCCTCTTCTGCCACCTACCTGAGGTGTTGTTGTTGTTGTTGTTGTTGTTGTTGATTAAATTTAGATACCACCTTTCAACCGAAGATCACTGGGCGGTGGATATACATCTAGATAAACTTGTGTAGAAATGGGTTGGAAAGAAGAAGCTGGAAAATCTCATGACTTCTAAGTTATATAGCCCTAGACAATTTTTCCAATTCTGTCAACTTTTTTGCAATGCAAAAATTACACCAAGTACTCAAGCCGGAGGCAATGTTGGCTGCTGTGATTTAAACAAGGTAACTGGCTCCCCCGTGAGCAAACTTAGGATAGAGCTAGACAGTGTGGCATCTTGGATAGAGTGTTGAACTTCAGTTGGTTAAACTTGGATTTGATTCCCAACTCAGCTGTGAATCTTAAGGGATGATATTGGACCAGTATCATCTCTCAGCTGGCCTATCTCACCAGTATTGTGAAGATTAAATGGGGAACACTGCCCAGAACTTATAGGAAGAATGGTTTAATAAAAATGTAAACTTAAAAAAAAGACATGAAACATAGCTGCACCACCATATTCCACCCCCCTTTCTCCATGTGGTGGTGTGACATTAAAATGCTATAATCTTCATCCTCCTGCTAGCCAGTTATGCAAAGCAACAACATGGACAGTGCAGTGACATCATCTCATAAGTGTTATAGGCAGACCCTACAAGGAATGGATGGAGAGAGAAAGATGGAGCTGTGGCTACTGTTTTTCTCAGGGTGCAAGAGCTTTTGCTATTCAATTCTTGGTGTCTCTGTGTTGGGTTAAGAAAACAGTCCTGTCTGAAACCTTTCTGCTGCCACTCTGTGTAGGCAATATTGAGCTAGATTGAGTAAAAGCCAGCTTCCTGTGTTCCTGTAATGTCCATTTCTGCCCTGTGATTTCAGAACCTCCAAAGAACAAAAGGTTGCTGCTGACTAGACTCTGTGGAGAACCCCCCCCCCCACAATTCCTAAAGATAATCTCTCACCTAGTCATGAAGGCCACAAACCTGCCCTTTTGTATTATATTGCTCACTGTATAATTCCCCTGGGGAAAGGTTCTTGAAAGAGATGCTTTCCGACAGTTTCCTTTTTGAATAGTAAGGAGAAAATCTTTTTCCAACTGGTTGATAGGGATAAATATGCTACATATAAGTTTCCTAGGTTTTCTCTAGCAGCCCGATGGCTCAGACAAAAAACAAACAAACAAAATAGGGTCCAGTGGTCCACAAATCATCTATGTTTGGAGGTCACCAGCTTTTTTAGGCCTGTAAACACATTTGGATTTTTGGGTAACACCTCTTCTGGTCATTAAAAAGGTAAAGGTACCCCTGACCGTAAGGTCCAGTCGCGGACGACTCTGGGGTTGCGAGCTCATCTCGCTCTATAGGCTGAGAGAGCCGGCGTTTGTCCGCAGAAAGCTTCCGGGTCATGTGGCCAGCATGACTAAGCCACTTCTGGCGAACCAGAGCAGCGCACGGAAATGCCGTTTACCTTCCCGCTGGAGCGGTACCTATTTATCTACTTGCACTTTGAATTGCTTTCGAAAAGGCAAAGACCTTTTCATCTAGCTGGGTGCTTCAAATTTGGCAGGAATGAAGAAGTCAGGGTCCTCCACATGTTGTTGGCCACCAGCTGCCTTCAGTCGCAGCCACCATGGCCTATGATCAAGGATGATGGGATGTGTAGTTCAGCATCTGGAGGTCAAAGGTTTCCCCATTCTAAATTTGGGATGAACAGCACTAGGGATGGAAGGAACTACTGCCAATTTCAGTTCTCTCAGGTTCCTATTTTTCCACTCAGATAGTTGTTCATTTCCTTAACATCTGATGAAAGGGTGTTCCACATATATAACACATTATACTTGCGGAATTGTCCTGCCCTATCCAGTTTTGAAAGGAGCAAGTGCCCTGTCCTCTTTTGCATCTGATCACCTTGCTTTTAATTTCAACAAGGGATTCTTGGGGGTGGGATGCAAATTCCTGAATGGAACAACCTGATCTTCACCTTTCAGATTGAAGCTAATTTTCAGAGCCTACCAAAAGTTTCCACTCTTCTCCAAATCTTGAGGTGCAGTTTTCAGAGGTTTAAACCTATCAATGTATGCATGCAAATATGTCTTTGCCTTAGATGTTCATTTGATTTGGTTTTTAAATCCATCTTCAGTTATTTTTGTCCTGAAAGACCTACATTGGTACCCAGGACGTTTCCGAGCACAATTCAAAGTGTTGGTGCTGACCTTTAAAGCCCTAAACGGCCTCGGCCCAGTATACCTGAAGGAGCGTCTCCACCCCTATCATTCAGCCCGGACACTGAGATCCAGTGCCGAGGGCCTTCTGGCGGTTCCCTCACTACGAGAAACAGAGTTACAGGGAACCAGGCAGAGGGCCTTTTCGGTAGTGGCACCTGCCCTGTGGAACGCCCTCCCATCTGATGTCAAAGAAATAAACAACTACCTCACGTTTAGAAGACATCTGAAGGCAGCCCTATTTAGGGAAGTTTTTAATGTTTGATGTTTTATTCTGTTTTTTTATCTGAAGGGAGCCGCCCAGAGTGGCTGGGGAAACCCATCCAGATGTGCAGGGTATAAATAAATTATTATTATTATTATTATTATTATTATTATTATTATTAAAATCAGAGTATTTTAGCTGCTTTAGTGCTATTTGTTAATCACTTTGACACACACATTGAAAAGGCAATGTATACATTAATAATAATAATAATAATAATAATAATAATAATAATAAACACTTTTTTGCATATTTCTCTTTTCCAGAATGGCTCATTTTGCAACACCGAATGACTTCGTTTGCATCCTGGTCTCGTTCTGCAATTCATTTACCACTGTGTGAGCAAGAAAAGCCTGCCCTATATAAGGAAGCTCACGTATATAGACTGTCTCAGTACAATTCTTTTTTCCTCCTGGCTCCTGGTGCTTTTATCTTCTTCTTCTTTTGCTCATTGACTAGGATGTGGAATTGACTTTTCTTTTTCTTTTTTGGCTTCCCATGTCTAAGATGCTGCCAGAGTGTGATAACTTCATTACATCTTACAGCACTTTTTCACACATGCTTCACTGCAGGCTCAAGAATTTCCCACATTAAAATTGCACTGAAGCATTACCCAGAGTGCTGGAAACAGCCACACTGCTTGCTGGTGGAAAGCATGAAAAATATTATTCCCCTCATGACCTTCACTATCCTTACAAAAGAAGGAGGGAGCACTGGTTGTGGCTACCCAACAGTGTCGTGTAAAAGAACAGAAGTAATTCTGTTCCTGCCTCATCCTGAATAAAAACTAGCTCCCTGAAAGCAGACCCTCCAAGCAGGGTGGATAAAAATAAATGATTTTTTAATAAAAAATAGCAAAGAAATCAGATTTTTAAAAATTGAAATCGGATTTTTTTTATTTAAATTAGATTTTTAAAATAAAATGCTTTTGGAGGGGAAATCTTTCTAAAGATAGTTTTCTATTTAAGTTACATTATAGTCCAAAGGCTATTCATCAGGAAATAAGGATTTGTTTTAAGTTTTTCATGTGTGCTAAAACTCAAGCTAAGGTTGTTTTTTTAACCGTTTAACCACATCAGTTAACAAACATGGATACGTGTGCTATAATATTGTTGTTTTAGTTAAATAAATTGTTTAACTTGCTATTAAGGAAATGTTTATTTTTCTCCTTCCAATAAAGTACAGCAGAAAAGTTGTGCAAATATAAACGGTTAACTTATTAAACCTCACAATAATTTCACAATTATCTGTCAATTTACTTCTAATAGTATAACCAAATCAGTAATTTTTGATATAACTGTAAAAACTACTCTGAAAATTTATTATTCCAAAAATGAAACCTTCATCTGGTTGTAAATATTAACATTATACCAGCAAGAATGAGTCTTTCTGTAAAAAAAATGATTTAAATCAAGCCTTACTGACTAGTGATTTAAATCAATTTGATTTAAATCAAATCCACCCTGCCTCCAAGTGTCTCTATTTTCCAGGGATGTCCCTGATTTACAGAAGCCGGTCCTGTTTATGATTTGATCCCGGAATGTCCCACTTTTCCTTAGGAAATCCCTATTTTCATTGGAGAAATGTTGGAGGGTATGGAGTTATGCAAATCCTGAGCCAAGGAAATAAGTAACTCTACAACCTTTAGAAGACACCTGAAGGCAGCCCTGTATAGGAATGTTTTTAAATGTTTAATGGGTGGCATATAAATAATAAAATTATAATTTCTATAATTATGGAACAGGACTTCCCTATTTCTATTGGAGAAATGTTGGAGGGTATGTGAAAGTAAGAACTAACTTTTCAAAGGAAGCAAGCAATTTGCTCCAAGTGATGTTGGGGTGGGGTGTTTCACTGAGTCTATGAGCATTATATTTCAATTTGTGACTCCTACCCTGCCCACAGGGACGCGGGTGGTGCTGTGGGTTAAACCACAGAGCCTAGGGCTTGCCGATCAGAAGGTCGGCGGTTCGAATCCCCATGACAGGGTGAGCTCCCGTTGCTTGGTCCCTGCTCCTGCCAACCTAGCAGTTCAAAAGCACGCCAAAGTGCAAGTGGATCAATAGGTACCGCTGCAGCGGGAAGGTAAACGGCGTTTCCGTGTGCTGCTCTGGTTCGCCAGAAGCGGCTTTGTCATGCTGGCCACATGACCTGGAACTGTACGCCGGCTCCCTTGGCCAATAATGCGAGATGAGGGCGCAACCCCAGAGTCGGTCACGACTGGACCTAATGGTCAGGGGTCCCTTTACCTTTTTACCCTGCCCACAACACTCTAACCACTACATAACACTGCCTCTCAGATTTCAAGTCTGACTTTTACAACACATTTACTGAAGGAATATTATCCATGCCATAATTCCTCTCCGTATTTCATAAGTGGTTACTTTGAAGTAATATCAAATTGCGTGTGGCACAATTCTTTCCACATCTTTTAAAAGAGTCATGTAATGCAGTGAGCTTCGCCTTCATAGTACTCTCAGGCACAAGATGCATAATTCATCGGTAAAGGACAGAGGAAGTGGCCCTCTGGTGCTGTAAAGTCTGTTTGATTGCATGCCTTCCAACTGCTCAAAGATGTACAAACCCTTCTCCCCTTATTGTAAAATCTAAGATGTTCCAAACGCTTTCCCTTATGGCTTGATCCACAGCATTGGTTAAAGGAAAGGAGCCATGACCTATATTCATTCCAAAGGAAATTCCAATCACTAAGGAAACAGCCACCAAACGTTGGGAAGGTGTAGAAGGAAATGGGACAATGCAGATGGACTGTACCCGAATTAAGGTGGTCACTGATGCCCTAAAAGGAGGATAAAAAAGGACCAAAGACGATAGTAGATTTGCATAATATTTGCATGCAGCAACTGATATTCATAGACACACATTTAGAAATAATTACTATAAACAGTAAAAAAAAAATACATCTCACCCTCCCAATGAATCTTGGGAACTGTCATTAGTTAAGTGTGCTAAGAACTGTAGCCCGATGAGGAGTCTCACAACAACTCTCAATATCCTCAACAAACTACAGTTCCCAGAATCCTTTGGCAGAAGCAATGACCGTTAAATTGGTATAAGATTGCTTTAAATGTATGGTGTGGATGTGCTTAACTGCTGATGGCCAACTTCAAGGCCCCTTGCGCAGTAATGGCTTTTTACATGGCTTATCCTGTCTGGTCTTTGACCGCAATAAAGACCAATTGATTACATGGTTTATCTCTACGGATCATGACATTAGAACAGTTGGCATGAATTTAATATAAAATACATTATCTGTGACCGTGGTACAATCTCCTATCCCATACATTACCTGGAAAGATCAGCTATTGTGGCACATCACTGTGTTCTAGGCTTTTGGGTAGTTAGGGTCTCTTTTACGCTATATAATTAAGGTGTGTGTATGTACTGAATGATTATTTGCTGTCCGCATATTTGCAGACCTGCTGTCTAAAGCAGCACCCATATGCTCTGTCTCTTTCGATTCTGGGTAAGAAACCAATCTTTCCCTGGTGTGACAAGTTCTTTATTAGGTAAGGTAAAGGACCCCTGGACAGTTAAGTCTAGTCAAAGGCAACTATGGCGTTGCGACGCTCATCTCGCTTTCAGGCCAAGGCAGCCAGCATTTGTCCACAGAAAGCTTTCGGGGTATGTGGTCAGCATGGCTAAACTGCTTCTGGCACAACGGGACACCACGATGGAAGCCAGAGTGCATCGAAACGCTGTTTACCTTCCCACCGCAGGAGCTGGGACAGAGCAACGGGAGCTCACCCCATTGTGCGGATTCGAACTGCCGACCTTCCGATTGGCAAGCCCAAGAGGCCACCCGTGTCCCATATTAGGTATATGGCTCTACACAAAAGTTTCCATTCTTCTTAGTAGTGTACGTTGGGTCTGTACACATGGTGGGCACATATGTTGTTTCAGACATATACAGTGGTACCTCAGGTTACAGACGCTTCAGGTTACAGACTCCGCTAACCCATAAATTGTACCTCGGGTTAAGAACTTTGCTTCAGGATGACAGAAATTGTGTGGCGGCAGTAGCGGGAGGTCCCATTAGCTAAAATGGTACCTCAGGTTAAGAACAGTTTCAGGTTAAGAACGGACCTCCAGAACGAATTAAGTTCTTAACCTGTGGTACTCTGTACCTGCTGCCTCTTCTTAGAGTTCTTTCTCTTTGGACTGGACAGCTCCTCAGACAGAGGACAACTTCAGAGAGAGGTCTGTCCACCACAAAGCAGGACACACAGCCATCCTGAGCTGAGTGGGTAAGTACTGGTTCCTGCTCACCTGTGTGTGCCCAGATTCATTCTCTATGCTGTTTACAGGCCCATTTTAGTTTTTCTAAATTTACAATATGTTCGCACTGCATTCCACTAAAAGGCCTTGAGGTGGTTTTAAGCAGCAATTTGGAAACAACACCACACACACACACACAATTTTTTTTAAAGCAGCTCAGCCCCACAATAATAAATAAATATTAAAGGCAAAGGGACCCCTGACCATTAGGTCCAGTCGCAGACGACTCTGGGGTTGCGGTGCTCATCTCGCTTTATTGGCCGAGGAAGCCGGCGTACAGCTTCCAGGTCATGTAGCCAGCATGACTAAGCCGCTTCTGGCGAACCAGAGCAGCGCATGGAAATGCCGTTTACCTTCCCGCTGCAGCAGTACCTATTGATCTACTTGCACTTTGATGTGCTTTCGAACTGCTAGGTTGGTGGGAGAAATAAATATTACAAACAGCATAAAATGAATATTCATTTTCCAAAAGTTTGGTAGAATTATTTTATTTTATTTTTTACTTGCTTACATAGGGAAACATGATAAGAAGATGAATGGGCTGCCTCTCACCAGCAGTCTTTTTTTTTTTTTTTTGTGTGTGTGTGCTATTGCCATTTCCCCTCTGAAAAGTGGGTGGAAAGCAGACTGTGGCTGCTGGCAGGAGAGTTTGGCAGTTCAAAAGTTTGGGTCAGCCTTACTTAAAACCAGCTCCTTGAATTGGGGCTCACAGTGAAGTTGTTTTAAACCTCCTAGTACAATTTATTTGTGGTGTACTATTCCAATTGATAGGGACCCAGGTGGCGCTGTGGGTTAAACCACAGAGCCTAGGGCTTGCTGATCAGAAGGTCGGCGGTTCGAATCCCTGCGACGGGGTGAGCTCCCATTGCTCGGTCCCTGCTCCTGCCAACCTAGCAGTTCGAAAGCATGTCAAAGTGCAAGTAGATAAATAGGAACCGCTCTGGCGGGAAGGTAAACGGCGTTTCCGTGCGCTGCTCTGGTTCGCCAGAAGCGGCTTTGTCATGCTGGCCACATGACCCAGAGGCTGTACGCCGGCTCTCGGCCAATAAAGCGAGATGAGCGCCGCAACCCCAGAGTCAGACACGACTGGACCATATGGTCAGGGGTCCCCTTTACCCCTTTATTCCAAATGATCATCAGGGAGCTACATAGTGCAGCGTTTCCCAACCGGTGTGCCGCGGCACAGTAGTGTGCCGCAAGACACCGGCTGCTGTTCCGCGGCTTCTTTCCCCCTCCGGGCGCGCCGCTTCCGGTGGGCGCGGGCGGGGCGACCGGCGGTGCCCTGGGCCGCTTCCGGGTCGGTCCGGGTGGCTGGCGCCGCGTCGCCTCGGCTCCGCTTCTCGCTCGCCGGCCGCCGCGGGCTGCCGGGCGCTTCGCCTGCTGCCTCTGCCGCAGTCGGGGACGGGCGGGAGGTGCCGGTGCTGCCGGGCTCGCTCGGGGCCGGCTGAAGGTGCTGCCGGGGGGCTGGGCGCGGGAGGCGGAGGGGGGCGGGCGCTTGGCCCGCCGATCTCCCGCTCCGTTTTCGCCCGCCTGGGTCCTTCCCCTCCCTCCTGCCAGGGCGCGCGGACACCCCGCCCCCCGGGTGGTGTGCCGCGAGATTTTTTTCGTGGGGCAGGTGTGCCGTTGCCCCAAGGAGGTTGAAAAACACTGACATAGTGGACCCGCTGAAGTTGCCTAGCTGTCTTACAAGATTTGAAGTTATGCAGGCCATTATTATATAAGGCGTCTTCCAGGATTAATTTAAAGAGGGGAGCCAGGTGTGTAGTGTAAAGTCTCTTTCAATATGCAGCATTATCTTGCGTTAAGTAGTCAGTCACCTTGTATTGTCCTTGCATATCTGACCAAGTCATGAGTCAGTAAGAAGGTCGCCTTTTAAATTTCTGCGAGTCTACTGTATGTCTTTGCTTCAGCAAAAGTTAGCAAACAACCACTTTTTCACAGTTGCTGCTGGAGATTTCAGTCAGCAGGCTGGGCACAATTCTCTTTTTTTATTCTGAGTATTAAAAGGTGAAATGTCCTTTAACCCTAGCTGCATTTCCTAAATGCATCAAATCCATCTTCTGGCCACAACACATACACCCCATTGACTTTTTCTGAGAGTTTCAAAGGTACATTTTAATGGCACAACTGGACTCCCAAACTGCTCATTCCATATTTGTAAAACCTTTCTGGGCTTTTTCAGACGCAGGTAACGCAGCCTTCGCTGACAACAGAGTCCATCTTTTGCCATCAAATGAAGCAGAGATTTTGAAGACTAAGAAACAGAAATGGGCTACAATTCTGTACACATTTAATTGGAAGTAAACACCATTAAGAAGGTAAGAATAGCCTGCTGGATCAGTCCAAATGCCCATCTAGTTTAATAAAGCTAACTCTGTAAAGTACTTATTTGGATACTTATTTATTGTATGGTATATAAGTTGTCTAAAGAAGTGTCTTCTTAATTTTAGTTTACTTTTTTAATGATATAAACTGCTTGGAGACTTCTTTTATTGCACGGTACATACATCATCTTTTTATTAAAAAAAAATATGCTATGCTGTCTATTTCTATGCTTCGTTTTATGTTTTGACTACTACGTTCTATAAAATACGTTTTTAATGTTGTACACGACTCTGAGATCTTTTGATGAAGGGCAGTATAGAAAACAAACAAACAAACAAACAAACAAATAATAATAATAAAAACCACAGCATTGGTAGGTATGCAGCTACACAAGCAATTAACAATGGGCTCCTTGAAATGAATAGGCAGAGTATAAATTCAATAAACAACAACAACATAAACAATTTTATGTGGGCAGAACTCTTTCCCACAACACCAGGTATGAGAATATTCATTCACCTGGGTTTCTTATGTCATAAATGAAGATTTATGATCCGGTGGTGAAGAGCTCTGCGAGAAAGCTTTGCTTTTGATGTCTTGATGAGAAGCCACTGGGCAATTTTCACATGACATCAGTGTAACAGTCACAGGCCTGATGAGGGAAAGTGCCTTTTGTCTGCTGCTCATGATGCTAATTAAAATCTGATATCCTATTTTGAAGTGACCTCGCAGACACAAATCTCAAACAATAGGAGAAAAGATAAATGATTTGATATCCCTGGCGGAGAAATGTACAGCTTCTGATGTGGACTAACCCTACGAGAAGCTTCCTTCCTCTTCTTACAACTGGTACTCTGCGAAAGCTGAACTAATTATAAAGGAAAGCTAGAGCTTTGAGATTGGAGGCAGGGATCCTTATAGCTTTTGGCTAGTCTCAGCGTTTCCATGCAATTCCGATAACCAATTAATCATACTGACAGGTAGGCTTCCAATGATTTAAGTAGCTGCAAAAATCTCACCCCCATCTGATAGCAAATATCTCAGGTTGGGCCAACACAGACAGGAGAAGGCAGTGGAAGAATGGGCTGCACCATTTCTGACCACAGGCGTGGGGAGAGATACCAACTTTTTTTTTTTTAAAGTACCCTCATGTTAAAAAAGTCATTGCATGCAACTAGAAATCTAGCACACAAGGGAGATGTTCTCTATCCCACCCCCCTTGTTGACTGCGGACGTTTCCTATTTGCAAGGAGTTGTGATCATAGTCAAGTATTTGAAAATGTGGCCTCCTCCCAAAGTGGTACAGTCCATTTTGTCACCTCATTCTACCCCAAGCATATCCCAGGCCTTACTCTTGCTCTTCATTTTAAGATTTGGAAAGCCTGATCAGTCTGTTGCGTAGAACTGGGTGGTGGTGGAGGTCATGATGCTCTTTAAAGAAAAGAAACTCTCTTCCCACTTGTGACTTTCCAAACATTACTGGACGCCAGCTCCCAACAGCCCCAGTGAGCATGGTGAGTGGTCAAGGATGACTGGAGTTGTAGTCCAACAGAAATCGGAGTTCTATAGGCAATTCATCCCTGGCTTTGGAAATCTGTACACAACTGGAGCATTAGGTTTTCTTGGTTCCTGAGCTTTCTGGTCAGTTTTGCCATTTCGACATAGTCCCTCAGCTTAATTTGCCATTCTTCTCTGGTAGGAACTTTGTCTTCTTTCCATCTCTGGGCTAGTAACATCTGTGCGACTGTTGTTGCATACATGAAAAATCTTTTCTGCTCCTTTGGAATCTTGGTACCTACAATTCCTAATAAAGAAGCTTCTGGTATATATATATATATATATATATATATATATATATATATATATATACCGTATATATATATATATATAATTTTAAACATTTTTCCCCAATTCGTTATATATCATTTCCCAGAATGAGCTTTTATTACCTTACGCATCCACCACATATGGTAAAAGGTACCTTCTTTTTCTTTACATTTCCAGCAGATATTTGTACTTGTCTTACACATTTTTGCTAACTTAAAAAGGTAAAGGTAAAGGGACCTTAGGTCTAGTCGTGACCGACTCTGGGGTTGCGGCACTCATCTCGCATTATTGGCTGAGGGAGCCGGCATGCAGCTTCCAGGTCATGTGGCCAGCATGACTAAGCCACTTCTGGCAAACCAGAGCAGCGCATGGAAACGCCATTTACCTTCCCGCTGGAGCGGTCCCTATTTATCTACTTGCACTTTGACGTGCTTTCGAACTGCTAGGTTGGCAGGAGCAGGGACCGAGCAATGGGAGCTCACCCCGTTGCGGGGATTCGAACCACTGAACTTCTGATCGGCAAGACCTAGGCTCTGTGGTTTAACCCACAGTGCCACCTGCGTCCCTTTGCTAACTTACTAGCTTACATGTTGATGTACACCGGTACATCATTTTCATATAATTTTCTTTCAGCATACAACATGCCGAGCAAAGAGCTTTCCTTCTAACCTAACAAGAGTTGTTGAACGGCATTTGTTTTCCCACAACTTTAATTGATGTGTTGCCATTCATTTGCACCAGAGCAGGTTGTGGAATCCATCTCCTACCAGTCACCATGGTCAATGGTCAGGTATGGTGGGAACTGTACTCCTACAATGGGGGAAGGGGGGTTATACAGGTTCACTGTCCCTGACCTAGAACTTATGTTGGTTTGTACATCACCTTTGAGGCCTCCTTAGAAAAGGAAACAAAGGATAACTGAGAAATAACAATCTCAGGGCCAGGAATCTGTCAGAGGATAGGGGATGAGTGACAGGCAGGCTAGAACCCAGAATTACTCATTGTAGTAATTATGTGTTGAGATCTAGCCTGGTAAGTAACAATCATGCTATCACACTGTTGACACTGGGTGAACGTTAATAATATTTATTTTAAACAAATTCATGGAGGTTTGGTAAAATGATTAGGTTTCTTCTTTTTTAATTCTTGAGATATGATGATTACAGTACATATTAATGGGAAATGTTGCTTGCAGGTAATTATCACATTAGGCAGGCAAGAAAATGAGTATGTGTAATTATCTTATCGGCTCCTGTTCAAGATGTACTTCAGAAAATGGTCCTTCTGGGTCAGAGAAGGCCCCATGCCCTGTGGTTAAAAAAGTAATTTGTGAATGTCTTGTAAAAACTTAGAGCTTGTGTGCACATTATGTTTTAGTGCCTTCACATTTAGGTTAGAACAGTGGTTCTTAAAACTTTTATTGCATTAAGGACCATCCTTCTGGTTTGCTTGTGGATTACCATGTTTTCTTCTTTTATGACCAGCAAACAGGAAAACATGTTTACTGGTATCCAGTATTTTTTTTTTAAAGAATCAACAATTGTGTTGCCTGTGTCAAAGGAGGGTTCTCAAAATTTCTGTTAAAGGTAGATAGCCGTGTTGGTCTGTCATAGTCAAAACAAAATAAAATAAAAAAAATTCCTTCCAGTAGCACCTTAGAGACCAACTAAGTTTGTTCTTGGTATGAGCTTTCGTGTGCATGCACACTTCTCAAAATTTCTGGTACAACTTCCTAAGCTGCTCAGAAGAAAAGGCATTTTCATTTTATCTTGACAAGCGGCATGTCCATGGAGACTTATTATTCCTCTGCTGGAATTACGTTGGTTGAGCTACAATGCCCACGCTGGTTTAAGACATTTTTCTAACTGTATCATTGTTTAAATTGTGGTTTTTATTTTAATTGAATGGGATTTTAAACCAGGCATAGTCAAACTTGGCCCTCCAGATGTTTTGGGACTACAACTCCCATCATCCCTGACCACTGGTCCTGTTAGCTAGGGATGATGGGAGTTGTAGTCCCAAAACATCTGGAGGGCTGAGTTTGACTATGCCTGGTTTAAACCATCCAGAGAGCTGTGTTCTAGGCAGGGGTGCCAACTTGAATAAAATATTGAAGAAGAAGGAGAAGAAGAAGAGGAGGAGGAGGAGGAGGAGGAGGAGGAGGAGGAGTTTGGATTTGATATCCCGCTTCATCACTACCCGAAGGAGTCTCAAAGAGGCTAACATTCTCCTTTCCCTTCCTCCCCCACAACAAACACTCTGTGAGGTGAGTGGGGCTGAGAGACTTCAAAGAAGTGTGACTACCGTAGCCCAAGGTCACCCAGCAGCTGCATGTGGAGGAGCGGAGATGCGAACCCAGTTCACCAGATTACGAGTCTACCACTCTTAACCACTACACCACACTGGCTCTCAGGGAAGCCCCGCCCTGCATAATCAATCACAAGACGTGGCACATGCACACCAATTGAATGGCAATACTCATCAACTTGGGGGGGGGGGCTTGGCCGTCTAAAATATTTTATTGGGGGGGGACCTCAGCCCCTAGGAGTTGGCTCCTATGGAATGTGCTAGCTGGGGCTGGGGCATGTTGTGTTCCAGAAATTTCTGGAGGGCGTCAGGTTGCCCAAAGCCAATGTAACTAGTTAGGGCTGGGGACACAATGCTAGGCTAGATGGACCTTTGATCCACTATCGAAAAAGATATTGTAGAGTTGGAAAAGGTTCAGGAAAGGACAACCAACATGATCAAGAGGGTGGCTATGAAGGAAGGTGGCAGCATTTGGGACTCCTAGGGGCTGAGGTCCTTTCACACACACCCCAATAAAATATTTGAAGGGGCACCTTCAAATGACGCCATTCAAATGGTGTGTGTGTACTGTGTATCGTAATAGATTATGTGGGGCAGGGTTTACCTGGCCCCCCCACAAGATTTTATTTAAGTTGACATCCTTGGCACAGTCAATGGGCTGATGGGAGTCCTCCAACATCTGGATTATACCAGGTCTCTGAAACCTGGGTTACATTCCTAAAAGCAGACCAGGAAAGCCAGTGTATGGTAGACTCAGAGGTTTGTGCTGTCAGCCGAAACTATTCCGCCAGTCTAACACAAGAACAGGCCCTAACATGGCTACTCTTCTGTAATATTCCAGAAGGAATTTAATAATGCGTGTGATACAGTCTCACCGTTAGAAAAGTTCAATCCTCTGTAAAGAAAAGAAGCCGTGTATAGGATTCAGAAAGGAAAGGATGAAACAGAAAGCAGAGCACATTGTCCTCCTCAGTTCGTGTAAGGTGAAAGATGAAAATATATTAATACAGACAGGGAGTGTATCGCAGACAAGGACAGAGTGGGCTTTCAAGCAACAAGTAGAGCGAGGCATGGATATGAGAGCACTGCCAGAAAAGCACTGTGGCTGCGAGGCTTAATTAAGGGATATACCTGATCATCTACGTGCTGCTTTGGTTTTCTTCTGCCCTGCAAGAGAATGGCAGAATGGGGGAGGAAGGGGGGAAAGGAGAAAGCATAGAGCACCCTCCCACACCTGAGTTGATTAGAGGAGCGAGCTAGCTACACCGAAGGAAGCAATTCACTGCAAAGGAAAGACTCCCTGCTGCTAGAGACTGACTTCTCTCAGGGAATCTCACTCCACTTCCTGAAGCTTATGTGAAATAGCAAAGCTGGTATAACGGAGAGGGCATCAAATGTGACTTGGCCATGATGCCTTGGACAACCCAAGGCTGATTCTATTTTATAAGGCTCAGGATAAAATAGAATATCCTCATTTAGGCACCCCAAGCTCTTTGGAAGAAGGAATGTACATAAATGAGAACGTACAGCTGGGTGTATGAGTCTCATCCCATTTATAGAGATAGCCAAAAAGCAAGTCTCTCGCAAGAACTGGGATTTCATGCACACTTTCTCCAGATTTAAAAATAATGGTTTTTGCTTACTTAATCACTTTATTTATTTTAAAGCATTTATATGCTGAGTGCCATTTTTCTAGAAAAAGAGGTGCCGGAACTCAGTATGAACGCCTCCTTTGGCAATGACTCCCACCCGAGAAGTGCCAGAACTGAGTTCTGGCAAATTCTTGTTGGAAAAATAAATAAATCTGTATATACCGCTTACTATTTCAAAATCTCAAATGCAGCCTAAAAAGAAACTTGTTTAAGCTCAGAATATACCTATGCTTTTCTCTCGCACACTCTCCCCTTCCTTCTTCCCCCCATCTCTCTTTCTCACTTCAAATGCGAAAACATTTGTGAAAATCACTCATCTCCTCTTTCCCCACCTACAGCTAAGAAGCAGAAATACAAAGACCCAAGGGATTCAAGGTGGATTTCATACTCGGCACTGGAATCGCGGCAGTCTCATCAACAACGGTAAGGAAGAAGAGAGAGCACACATAGTATGTGTGTACAGTGGTACCTCTGGTTACGTACTTAATTCGTTCCGGAGGTCCGTTCTTAACCTGAAACTGTTCTTAACCTGAAGCACCACTTTAGCTAATGGGGCCTCCCCCTGCCACTGCTCCGCTGCTGCCTGATTTCTATTCTCATCCTGAAGCAAAGTTCTTAACCTGAGGTAATATTTCTGGGTTAGCAGAGTCTGTAACCCGAAGCATCTGTAACCTGAGGTACCACTGTATTACATCTTTAGAGTAAAGGTGTGGGGTAGGTCCATCCCAATACTAGATACTTAAACTTTAGGTGCTGTCTTTGTTGTAGCATTAGATTGCAATAACAAATTGGGTGTGGGTGTGGGTGTTAACCACATTCCTCTTGTCATAAACATGGGTGCAGCCAGGGTTTATGTTAGGGGGGCAGGATAACCACCTAACACCATCCTCTGTCTGGCTCTGTCTAGCAGATTTGGAATGAAATGTCTTGGCAACAGTTATTTTAAATTACTTCCTTTGGACCCCAAATGCTCAGAAAAATCTGTCAAAATCTTTCTACAATTTCTACTTTTAGTTAAGTATTTTTATTTATTTACTTGATAGGGAGGAGCGGCCCTCCTCTGCCTCCTAGGTATGCCCATGGTCATAAATAACTGCCAGTTCCCCCTCCCCTCTTGCCTTCTTGACCCCCATCTCCCTCCTTCCCTTCCTTCTTCTCTTTTCTTTATACCTGGTCCAGCCTCCCCCCTTTTATTTTATTTTATAATGACAGAAACCATCACAAAGAAAAATAACATGCTATACAAAGCAGCAGATGCAGATATATCACAGAATAAAAGGTTAGACAAGGTGCATAATGCATTACTGTGCCAATGCAGATCTCTGTTTCTCTCATTCTCTCATTCTCTCTGACTCTCTTTTTCAGGTGCTCATCAGAGTTTACCAAGGATCAATGTTGCCTGCGGATGTTCTGAGTGGCAAAACAAACCTTGTAACACAAACCTGCTATGAATATGAAATCATGACTTCCCCGTCTGAATCAGAAGTTTCAAACACTGGTCTCTCCTGCTTTCCATTTTGTTAACATGACTAATAAAGTCATACCAGAATGCCACAGATTTATCTGTTTTGCCTCTGGTCTGTTTTGCCTCTTTCTTCATTCGAAACCCATCTTTCTGCGAAGCCTTTGACTGGCTCTTGCAATCATCCCCCCATGCCCTGCTCTGCAACCAAAAGGAAACCTAAGTTTGTGCAACATTTCCCCACATTCAGACCTCATTCCCCTTACTTCTCCCATTCCACTTTCTTATCAAAGAATTAATTGCAAAGGTTTCTGCCTCATCTTTCTGCAAAAAGCACACTCAATTTGTCACCCTTATCTCTGCCCATGGGTGACTGCAGAAATAATTTTGGTGGGTGGAATGGAAGGGTTATGACATATTTACTCTTTCTATGACTCAGCCCCACACAACATAACATGGTGAGAAGCAATGAGAAACATTATTGGGCTGTGCCTATTTGTGATTTACTGTATTATGTGGGATTACACCTTTCAGGACCAACTCCTAGCAAATTGCCTTATTTGCCCATTTAACCACAACAGAGTAAACCACAAGAAAGACATATGGCTTCAATTTGTCCATTGAACAATATTGGAGGTCCCTAAACCTAATTTAAAAAACCCTCAAGGATAAGTTTCATACCTTTTGCACAGAATCTGCTTTGTACGTAGCGAATGCCAGACATTTTTTGCTAATGCTTGCTTATTGGTAACATAAAGGAAAGTATGATATGATGTGGATCATTCTTTAAACAAGAACTGGAGTCGTTGAGGGTCTTGGTCTCAATGGTCAATCATGTCTTTTATAAATTTCCCCATAGGATCGGCCATCAACTTTTCTCTATGGGCATTCAACAAACACAAGCTAGACAATCAATCTCCATTCATTGTTGAACAGGGCCATGTCTTCACCCTGTACAAAGTGCTAAAGCGCCGTTCAATTATGCATGTTGTAGCTGGAAGTGAAAGTGCTATAACAGTGGGAAAGTAGCAGGAAACAATTGGGTGTCTTCCAATAGTTCAGTAAGGTTCTTGTTGCATATGCCACACATTCATGGCTGTATTTATTTGGTATTTTTGCCCACAACTCATGCCAAGCAACAGATCCATCTCCAAAGCTTTCAAATACTGGATAGCTCAGTTGCTTAGAGCACGGTGCTGATAATGCCAAGGTCGCAGGTTTGATCCCCTTATGGGACAGCTGCATATTCCTGCATTGCAGGGAGTTGGACGAGATAATCCTCAGGATCCCTTCCAAATCCACAATTCTTTGATTCTGTGAAATTTGCAAAATTCTTTAAGAGAATTAGCACAACCTTGAAAGTGCTTCAGTGTGGTACATCTGAGACAGAAGTAGTTTCAGCAAACTGTAAACAGGTTGGTATTCTTCCCAGAAACAAGACCTAAGCAAACCCAAATAGGGAATATAGAGGACTGCAGGGAGAACTCTTCTGTGGACTGGTTGGCACTTTCCCCCCTGATGTGTGGTTTGTCTGGGTGCTTCAAGTTCAACACCATCTGCCAGTTTCTTGCTCTTCTATATTACTGTGCTAAAAGTCTCCCCCCTTTCTTCATTATCCACAACAATTCATACATGTGAAAAATTGAGCTGCTCACATCCCTACAGAAAGTTATGACTTCAGGCAGGATAATACAGGTCCAAGAGCATTTCACTATACACAGTTTTCTAAAATATTCTCATTGGTTAGCATACGCTGATTTTTTTTTGAAAGGACTTGTATATTGTTCTCTTCTCTGTCCAGTAATATGAGGGGTGCAGGGCAATGAGGCCTGCCAACTCCTATTGTGATATATAGCACCTGCCTGAGACCCTGAAGTCTGCCCTGTTCTGGAATCTCTTGGTATAGACTAAAACCCTTGCAGTTGTTGCTTGCATCGTTCTGAACCATTGCCCAGCGGAGAAAGGTAAAATTGGCAACATGACTTAAAAGGCTATCCATTAGGATCATCAAGTGGAATGCAGGCAGGATTAATAAGGTATGATCCATTACAGTAATATGACAAGGGAAGATGGAATATATTGTGTAATGCTCTGTACATGAATTATACACTGTTCATTAGGGGACCGGTCTAAAGCTATGAAGTCAATGGAAAGACTCATTGACCTCTTTGGGAGTCTGGA